>CM049431.1:56623338-57223338 GCA_026929855.1 Poa annua
CAAGGCCAGAGAGAACCCGGACACCGAAGTGAACGGGGGAACCCGTCCGGATGTGTACACCAGCCAACGCCTCTGTCTGCCCCACGGTGGGCGCCAACTGTCGTGGTGGTGTCACGGCAGATGCCATAGGATGGCTAATGTGTGGGGACGATGGACGTTGGTGGATCCGGCGAGGGATGGCGAGCTGAAGAGCTCACACGGGGAGGATCCCGGTGTAACCGAGATCTCCCAAGAACAAGAAATGAGATCAAGGCGCGAGGGGGAAGATCTAGCGAACACGAACAAATGCACGAAGGCACACAACACACACACGATATACCCAGGTTCAGGGCCCTCGTGAGGAGGTAACACCCCTACTCCTGCCTTTCCTCTCATATAAGTGTGGTACAAGGGCTACAACTTGCTCTTAGAGCTCTTGAGGTGAAGAACAAGAAGAACTAGATGAACTCAAGGGAAGATGAAGTAAATGCTCTAGGAGTAAATGAGACTATAGTTTTGGCTCCCAAGTTGTTCTCTCCTTCACAGGAGCAGTTATGGCGCCTTTTATAGAGTTCCGGCCAGGAGAGCCGGAAACCCTAATCCGGCTTGGCCCCACCGGACAGGCCTAACCGTTATGTCGACACCGGCTAGTGCGACCTAGTTGCCGTGCTATCCGGCGTAGCCCCCCGTCATCATTCCGGCAAGGACAGCAGGCACCGTCCTGGAACATCATTGTCCCCCTGTCAGAGACAGGACATGTCTTTTCCCATCCCGGATAGCCTTTTCCGGATTGCCGGGCTAGGCACGTCCAGTCTTGTCGTACCGGCTGACGCGCTCCCGTGTCAGGCGGGAGGTGACCATGCTTCCGTGTCAGGCGGGAGGTGACCATGCTTCCGTGTCAGGCGGAATGGTACTTCCCCCCGCATCAGGCGGGAAAGCCTGCTACAGACCATTTACGGCCTACCGGGATCCCTCATGCCGGTCACCTTCTTGCTCGACCTTGCGAGTCCTTCCTGCACGAGCCCAGTAACCTGATAGAACCGAGACAAACGTTCCGGTTAGTACTTACCCGGATTGCCTATCCGGTACGCCCGAGTACTTCTCCTTCCGGGAGTCTACTCGGAGCCATAAAATCCGAGATCCTTTCCGGATGCACCCGAGTTCGTCTTAGGATGAATATCTCTAGGCCTAGCCTCCCGAAGATGTCTTAGCCTATCAGCAAAGACATCTTCGAGAAGCTAGTTCTTAGAGGAACCACCCGCTGATGCTTGTGCTGTTATGAGGGCTCGGGGTGGCTATTTATAGCCGCCAGAGATGACCTTTGCGTCTGCTAGGAGGTACCTTGCACTCTACCAACTCTGAAAGGTCAAGCTGCCCCTTCAGTGCACTAGGGAGTGGCCCTTGCTCTAGCCAAAGGTCAAGTACTGTTGCCACACTGTTGAATTACGCCGGGATCTACCCTACCCGGGGGGCAGCCCCCCGACACCGGGAGGCAGAAAAAAACAGTCGAAGCCATTCATTTCGAAATTGTTGTAAAAAAAACTATAGCTCTTGGATTACGGAACGGAGGGAGTATAACTCAAATTATTATGAACAAAGTCTTATGTTGTTGCAAATTCCATTGTAGATGTCTCGCCCCTCGTTTAGCTTAGGTCTGTTCCTTGAAAAAGAAAAGTTTAAGACCAATGGATCTAACTTCATGGCCTGGTTCCGCCACCTGAGGATCCTCCTCACTCCCCATAGGGTGGCTAACGTGATTGAAGCCGCCATAGGAGACCCTCTCGCAGATGACGCCTCTGATGAGAAGAAGGTCTTCCAGACCAAATCGGAGGATTCCTCCTTTGTCCAGAGTGGCATGCTCTACGCCATGGAATCCGACCTACAGAAGCGTTTTGAGAAGATTAGGGCCTTCGAGATAATTTTTTATCTCAAGGTTGTCTTTGCGCCGCAGTCTAAGGCTAAGAGATATGAAGCTTCTGAGCTTTTCTTTTCGGCCAAGATGGAGGAGCATAGCAGTGTGAGCAAGCACGTGATCAAGATGTCTGCCTACGTTCAACGCATGAACGCTCTGGAATGCAAGATTCCCGATGAGCTGGCGATTGATAGGGTGCTGCAATCGTTGCCCCCTAACTATAAAGGCTTCGTCATGAACTACAACATGCAGGGCATGGCTAAATCCCTAGGTGAAGTGTTCGTGATGCTCAAGACCGCTGAGGTGCAAATCAAGAAGGAGCACACATTGTTGATGGTCTACAATACCGTCGATTTTAAGAAATCCGGTGGCAAGGGAAAAAAGAACTGGAAGTCCAAGAAGGATGGCAAGCATGTTGCCAAGCCTAAGACTAACAAGTCTGGTCCCAAAGCTAGCGTGGAATGCTTCTACTGCAAGGGAGATGGTCACTCGAAGCGCAACTGCCCCAAGTACCTGGAGGACAAGAAAGCTGGCAAGATAGTCGCCAAAGAGAGAGGTATATTCGATATACATGTTATAGATGTGTACCTTACATCCGCCCGTAGCAACACTTGGGTATTTGATACTGGTTTTGTTGCCCATATTTTTAACTCTCAGGAGTTGCGGAATAAACGGCGAGTGGCTTAGGACGAGGTGACGATGCGCGTCGGTAACGGATCAAGAGTTGACGTGGTGGCTGTCGGCACACTCCCTCTACATCTACCATTGGAATTAGTTTTGGTTTTAAATAAGTGTTATTTTGTACCGTCCCTGAGTGTAAACATTATCAGTGGGTCTTGCTTGTTACAAGACGGTTATTCATTTAAATCAGTATCAAGTGGTTGTGCTATTTCAATGAATGATATCTTTTATGTTCATGCTCCCGAGAATAATGGTTTGTTCTTGTTGATTCTCGATCGTAGTACTCACATCCATAACATAGATGCCAAGAGGATTAAACTTAGTGATGATACCGCCATGTATATGTGGCATTGCCATCTCGGTCATATTGGTGTAAAGCGCATGAAGAAACTCCATGTCGATGGACTTTTGGACTCGTTGGATTTTGGATCACTCGATACGTGTGAACCATTCCTCATGGGCAACATGACCAGGACACGGTTCAAAGGTTTCGTTGAACGGGCGTCGGACTTGTTGGGAGTCATACATACAGATGTGTGTGGACCAATGAGCGTGTCGACACGCAATGGTTATCGTTGCTTTGCACCTTCACCGATGACTTGAGTAGATACAGTTATATTTATTTGATAAAACACAAGTATGAAACATTTGAAAAGTTCAAAGATTTTCAAAGTGAAGTTGAAAATCATCTTAACAAGAAAATCAAGTACCCCCGATCCGATCGTGGTGGCGAGTATTTGAGTTTTGAGTTTGGCACACATCTGAAGGCATGTGGCATCGTGCCATAACTTACGTCTGACGGAACACCGCAACATAACGGCGTGTCCGAGCGACGTAATCATACTCTATTAGATAGCGTCCGGTCTATGATGTCTCTTACCGATTTGCTTGTATCCTTCTGGGGTTATGCGTTAGAAACAGCCGCATTCATTTTAAATAGGGCTCCGTCCAAATCCGTACAAACGACGCCGTATGAGTTATGATATGGCAAGAAGCCTAAGTTATCGTTTCTGAAGGTCTGGGGTTGTGAGGCGTATGTTAAGAAACTACAGCCCGACAAACTCGAACCGAAATCAGAGAAAGTCGTCTTTGTAGGATATCCACGGGAAACCGTAGGATACACCTTCTACAACCAAGTTGAGGGCAAAACGTTTATCGCGAAGACCGGTACCTTTCTTGAGAAGGAGTTTCTCGCGAAAGGAGTAAGTGGGAGTAAGGTAGACCTCGACGAGATTGTTGATCCTGAACTCAAAATTCCGAGTGACGCAACGGAAGCTGTTCCGGAAACATTCTCCACAGATGGAGTGGGAGAATCTGTAGAGGACACTGTTCGACCTCGTAGGTCTGGTAGATCTTGTATCGCACCAGAATGGTATGGCAACCTAGTGTGCACCGTCATGTTAATAGAACAAGACGAACCTACGAACTACAAAGAGGCTATGGCAAGCCTAGAGTCCGAGAAATGGCTAGAAGCCATGAAATCCGAAATATGATCCATGTATGATAAAAAAGTATGGACTTTGATGGAGATTCCCGAAGGGCGCAAGGTCGTCGAGAATAAATGGATCTTTAAGAAGAAGACTGATGCTGACGGTAATGTAACTGTCTATAAAGCTCGGCTTGTCGCAAAAGGTTTCCGACAGGTTCATGGGATTGACTACGATGAAACTTTTTCACCAGTAGCGATGCTAAAGTCTATTCGGATTTGTTAGCAGTTGTTGCATATTATAATTATGAAATATGGCAGATGGATGTCAAAACAGCGTTCCTAAATGGTAACATTGAGAAAGAGTTGTATATGGTACAACCGGAAGGTTTTGTCGATCCAGAAAATGCTAACAAGGTATGCAATCTTCAACGTTCCATCTATGGATTGAAGCAAGTATGTCGGAGCTGGAATCTTCGCTTTGATGAGGTGATCAAAGGTTTTGGATTTGTCCAAAATTTGGAAGAGACCTGCATTTACAAGAAAATGAGTGGGAGCTCGGTTGTGTTCTTAGCACTATATGTAGATGATATATTGCTGATTGGGAATCATGTGGATCTTCTGAATAGCGTGAAGAAATATTTAAACAGTAAATTTTCCATGAATGACTTAGGAGAAGCTGCATACGTATTAGGCATTAAAATCTATCGTGATAGATCAAGACGTCTATTAGCGTTGAGTCAAAGTAGTTATCTTGTAAGATACTAAAGCGTTTCTGTATGGAGATGGCAAAGAAATGTTATTTGCCGGTTATCAAGAATAAAACATTGCGAAAGGTACAGTGTCCGGTAACGAAACAAGGTAAGGCCGAAATGACTAAACATCCTTATGGTTCAGCCATAGGATCGATTATGTATGCAATGTTAAGTACTAGACCTGATGTAGCACTGGCTCTTAGTTTGACGAGCCGTTTACAAAGTAATCCAGGAATGGAACATTGGATTGTTGTTAAGAGCATTCTTAAGTATCTCAAAAGAAAAAGGAAACGTTCCTTGTCTATGGTGGCTGTGAGGAAGAACTTGGCGTAACAGGTTACGTTGATGCAAGTCTCTGCACAGACCCCGATAACTCTAAGTCACAGACAGGTTATGTGTTCAAGGTGAATGGAGGTGTGGTGTGCTGGAGAAGTGGGAAGCAACCCATCTTGACGCAATCTACAATGGAATCGGAGTACATTGCTGCTTGCGAAGCCGTGAATGAAGTTGTGTGGCTGAGGAAGTTCATTATTGAGTTCAGAGTATTCCCTAGAACGCAAGACCCCGTGACCCTCTACTGCGACAATACGGGTGCCATTGCTAACGCGAAGGAACCAACGTCTCACTCAACTGCCAAACACATTCTCCGACGCTTCCATGTGATACGACGGTATGTACAGGAAGGCGATGTGAAGATTTGCAAAGTGCATACGGATATGAATGTGGCAGATCCTCTGATAAAGCCTATTCCGCTTGACAAGCATGAAAAGCACCAAGTAGCTATGGGTGTTAAGATTTTACCAAGTTGTAATCTAGATTAATTTGTACTCTAATGCAAGTGGGAGACTGAAGGAGATATGCCCAAGAGGCAATTAATAAAGTGATTTATTTATCATATCTCCTTTGTTCATAATACGTTTTGTGTCATGCTATAACTGTATTAAGAGGAAACATTAATACACGTGTGATACATAAACAATCAGGTCCCTAGTAGACTCTACTAAGACTAGTTCATTGTGCGATTGATGATCGAGGTTTCCCGATCATGTGACATGGTGTCAGTTGGCAATGAAGTCATATCATTGGTAGAACGATGTGATGGACATACCTATATTTGTAGGACGTAGTCATTACGCCTTCGACCGTGAGATCAACTCTTATTTTTATTCGTAGAAGATACTTTGATCGCATCAAACGTCATATCTTAGATAGTGTGACAATAAAGGTGATACTTTCGGGTATCGGAAGGGAGTAGTTGAGACGAGGGGTCAAGAGCGGGATTTGCCAGTCCGCATAGCAGGATAGATACTCTAGGGGCCACTCTGTGAGATTATGTCAAATGAGCTTGCAAGCATGTGACTAGGTCACCCGGACATAAGATCACGGACGAGTAGAAGATAGTGTTGTCGGTAACAAGATCATGCTAGGTATGGAGATATCTATGAACGAGTCTCGGACACGCTAAGTATCGCTATGGTAAAAGGTTTATGACTCGACGTCCAGGTTTGATAGATGAAAGTCATTCGTTATATCACAGGGGTTAATTCATGGGGTCCAGGCCTACGAGTTAATCATTGGTCGAAGAGGGGTCTCAATGATGTCTGTTATTATATCGAACCGCTAGGGTAACACACTTAAGGGGTTTTGACAAGACAACCGGAAAGGAAAGAGATCACCGGGAACGTCCCGGGAATGGTCCGATGGAGATCGGGCAACGACGAAATAGTTTTCGGAGCAAGAATAAATTATATATAATATGTTTGATATTAATTAGTGTAATTAATGATTTTATATATTTATTTTTGAATTTTTAAAGGCTGCTTTCCCTAAATGGGCCTTCTTTCCCCCAGGGCTTTGGATTGGATGGCGACCAGCCTAGGTGGGCCAAATGGGGCCCACCTAGGGCCAGCGCACCTTGTGGAGCCGCACCAGGCATGTGGGATTGTCCCATATTGCCTGGCTGGCAAGGTTGGCTCCCCCCCGGGAGCGCGTATATAAAGAAGGGCACCCCTGGGCTTTTTATTCACCAATTAATTTCTCTTTCTCTCCTCGATTACGTGATTCCCTTTGTCGGAGTTGCGCCGAGAAGAGAGGGGATCTCTCCACCATAGCCCGCTGTCGCGCTGCTGGTGTTCCGGTCCAAGTCTTCTGCTGCTCGTCCTAGACTGGAGATTCGGGAGTCGTCGTCTCCACCGTATGTGTGTAATGCCCTGCGAGGTGCTGCGCTAGTGGTGCTGGGAGGTCTACTTCAACTACACGACCTTGAGGTCCGCCTCGTCTTCCTCGTCAATGTTCGTGCGGGAACGTAATCCCCGCTTTCGGTCTACAAGGGTATGTATTCCGATCTCCGTTGTACTTCTATATCTGCATAGTATAGATCTTGGCTAGTTTAAGGATATCGTTGCTAGTAATTTTTTTGTTTTCTGCCTGCGATCCTCTTCAGGCACAACTTGGCAGTGCAGGTTATCGCTCACCATCTTCTTATCTCCATCTCCCTCCCTGATTAGTGTTGCCGTGGATTTTCTGTAGTTGATACGCAACCCCGAGGCTTCTCCAAACATTGCCAGCATCGCTTTGATCACCACCAAATCGTTGAGCTGCGGCTTGGCAAAAATTACCACGTCATCGGCATAAATTGAGATGCGCTGAAGTGGGTTTGCTCCAATCAGATCAGACAGTAGGCCCTCCGTCAATGCACTGACGAACAACATCGACATAACTTCCATGGCGAGGATGAAGAGGATGGGGGACGTAGGGTCTCCCTGCCGCAGTCCCCTAACATGCACGATCTTCCTCCCCGGTACTCCGTTGACGAGCAGTTTCGTGCTAGAGGTTGACAAAAGTATGGCAAGTCTCTTGCACCAAGCCTCGCTGAACCCAAAGGCTTGCAGAACCTCAAAGAGAAAAGCCCAAGAGAGGGAGTCAAAAGCACGCAATATATCAAGTTTTAACAGCACACCTTGATGTCTCCGCGAGTGGATTCTCCTGGCCATCTGACGGACGAGCACAAAGTTGTCATGTAGACTTCTGCCGCGGACGAACGCCGACTGGTTAGCACTGACCAAAATTCCAATTTTGCTCCATAGCCGGTTGGCGATTATCTTTGAGTAAACTTTTGATATTCCATGCACCAAACTGATCGGCCTGTAATCCCCAATAGCTTCAGCGTCAGGCTTTTTAGGGATTAGGGTGATCAAGGTTGTATCGAGCTTTCCGAAACCCCTCCCATCTCCCAACCAGAATTTCAAAAGTACAACCATCAGATCATGCTTACTGACAGGCCAGGCCTTATGATAGAATAGACCAGAGAGCCGTCAGTCCCAGGCGCTCTTCATTTGGCAGCTCTTTGATTGCCTCACAGGTTTCCTCCTCAGTAACCAGCAAATCAAGATCAGAAAGATCTGGTTGCTGCAGTCCCAGAGCTTCTAAGTTAAGAGCGAATTCCCTGTTGTGGATCGATCCCGATCCCAGTAGCTCGTGATAGGCCTCAAAAAACGCCTCCTCCTTGGCCCGCGGGTCCATGATGAGCTCGCCTCCCTGAGGAATTGTTGGGATGTAGTTCCTTAGCCGTCTCCTATTTGCCACAAGATGGAATAGTTTAGTGTTGGCATCTCCGTCCTTCAACCATCGGATGCGCGAGCGCTATCTTGCTATCGTTCTCTCTAAGGAAGAGAGGCCGAGAACAGACAGCTTAATTGTCTTGCGCAACCAGCTCTCCGAGGGCAGGAGCACGTGTGTGTCTTGTGCAGCATCCAGTCTGGCAATCACCACATTGGCAATTGCTATCTGTAGCTTCTGACCCCACGGGGAGGAGAAGCTGGAGGAAGGAGGAGCAGAATTTTAATCTGGGGAGAACTTCTTAAAGATTTGGACGTTCTATAAAATGGACTTAAGTGGTTGCGCCTGTTAATTTGGAAGAAGTGAGTATATAGGGCAAGGAAAAGAAATCTACTAAGCGCGTGTTTGGATGCCGACCTAAACATGATTCGAGTGGAACCGTCCATTACATATACTAGGTAAATTTGGCGCGGCGTCACGCCGCGCCCTTGGCGCTATATCAGCGTATTTTGTAACGGTGGCATAAGATATTGTTAAAGCTATGGTAAGTTTAAAATCGTTTCATTTCAATGTGGTGAGTCCAGTATAAATTTTTGAAGTCCGTACTGGGTAACATAGATCTGTATTTAGTATCATCGGTGAACAAATCTGTGACTCTGCGTGCATTACAGAAAATGGGGAGCGGATTGTCTCTGTAGGTAATGCTTAGCTTAAAAGTGGAAAATATTTAGAATAGGTTTCGTACATGAATCATGGATAGAAAATGGGAAAGCGAGGAAAAGCATAAATGTACATCGAATTTATGTAGGACGACCGAAAAATGCGTATAAAACAGAAGGTGGAATCGTAGTGTATACACAACAAAGTAAGTCAGGAAGGAAACATTAATATTACAGCACACCTAGTAAACACACTGTAGGCGATTAAGGTAAGTATATCGTGAATCAAAGTTACATCACAGTTTACACTTAGAGGTAAGCAAGAACCTCAGGGTACATAATATTTCTCGTCTGATTTGTTGGTTTTCCATGTTCATCGAGCGCTAAAATCTTTAATCCTTCCCGTGACGTCACTCTTGAAAGAGCCACATAGAGTTGGCCATGAGAAAACACTGGCTTCGGCAGAAAAACACCAACTTTACGAAGGGTCTGACCTTGACTCTTGTTGATGGTCATCGCATAACTCAGTCTAACTGGGTATTGCCGACGCTGCAGTGTGAACGGCCACTTTGTCTGAGCATGGAGAACAATCCTAGGAATACAAACATACTCGCCAACATTGCTTCCAGTTATAATCCTGGCTTCCAACACCCATTGTCCTAGTCTTGTAACCATAAGGCGTGTGCCATTGCATAAGCCAATTGACTGATTAATATTTCGCAGTAACATAATAGGAACCCCCACCTTCAATGCAATTCGATGATGCGGAAAATTCGGAGGCTCCACATTATGGAGAAATTCTGGAGTGTACAGGAGATCCGCATCCGCTACATGATCTGTTGACTTGCAAATACTGTCACAACTTTCAAATATGACTTCCTCACCGGGCACCATATTGAACATAGTATCATTTATGGAATCAGCAACCTTGTTAGTTGGGCAAACTATAGCACGATCAGCCAGATAGGAGACATCTGAAAAATTGTCTTGGAAAGAATCATAGATGGTATCAACTATAGATGCGACATAGTCGGAGGTTGGTAATAAGGCAATAGAGGGTGGAAGCGTAACCCAAGAAGGCGTGGATTCGCCTTTCCGAGCTGTCATCTCAACCGTGCCATCTCCTACAGAAAGTATCCACTTGGAAAACATATTAAGTTCCTCTTTCTCCGTGTGCGATAAAGCAGAATTGCATAATCTCATGTTTGTATGCAGCATGAGGACAGAAACATATTGCCATAAGGGTGATCTTATAAGCGATGAATTGATTATCTCATTCTTTGATGCACCTTCTATAACAGGTAATACTTGTCTGAAATCTCCACCTAAAACCACCATCTTTCCACCAAATGGTAACAACCTCTTGGAATTGTCATTAACCGAAAGGACATCTCTCATGCTCCTGTCGACAGCTTCAAAACACTTTCTGTGTGTCATAGGTGCCTCATCCCACAATATCAAAACAGCCTTTTCTACCAACTCAGCCAAGTTGGTTCCTCTGGGAATATTACACATTGTATGCTCACAGATGTTAAGAGGGATCCTAAATCGTGAGTGAGCTGTACGACCACCAGGAAGCAAGAGGGAAGCCACGCCAGAAGAAGCAACAGCCAATACTATGTGGTCCTCAGCCCGCAACGCTGTTATTATAGCATTCCACAAAAAAGTCTTTCCTGCTCCGCCATGCCCAGATATGAAGAACACTTTGCCGGTTGGGCTAGATACAGAAGCCATAATCTGTGCATATATATTTAACTGATCATCATTTAGCTGAGAATATAGAGAAGATGACCTATTGGTCAAATCGTCCTTATCATACTGCATCTCTTCAAGAACTAATCTGTTGCCAAGCAGCCTTGCACCATGAGTTAGATCTACTGAAATATTGAAAGAAGCCAATGAATAGCCATTCTTACCAAACATAGCTGAAAGCTCATGCAACAACTCAGTCCGTAAGTAAGCAGGGGGAATGACCAGTGTATCATCATTCATAGATCGACGAATCCGACGTACAATATCATCAGAAAAGTACCCTGAATACTGATCAAGTAATTTCTGTCCGTCAGTAACACCACAGAATAGCAGTACTGTCATGAAAAGGTGTCGTAACTGAAAAGACGAAGCCCACTGTATAGCTTCATCAAAAAGGATATACCACTCCCTGTCGTTACCAACCAATCCACGAGCCTGGCATGCTTCTCGAAAGGTACTAAAAACAGTGCCATTAAAGGTTCTTAAATCTTGAAAGCTGAGAGCTCCTGGCACAATAGTTAACAACATGCGTAAGTAGTATAGCTCATTTGTGGTTGGATGGCAATTATAAATCCTACCAATCGGTGGACCAAATTTAGGTATAGAAACACGCTTCTTCCACGTTTTAACTTTATTCTTCCAAACCCATGCCGATGGAAATTGAAGATATGTCAACGATCGAGCATCCACATATCGTTGATTCGCGACAAACCATTCTGTTAACATAGTCTTATATCTATTTGGGTTGCGAACAACATCGGCAAGACTTGCATTCTCGTCGTAAATAACCCGGTTCATATTGGGTAAATGAACAGTTAACCTGACCACGGAAGGCTCCCGAACATGAATATCGTATGCAAAAGTTCGCCAGCATGCTTCACATGCAGATAAATACCTATGGAAAGATCAAAACAGACAAACGGCAATTAATGGTCCTCAAATTTGTCTAGCTGGAAAGTAGACGGGATGTACATGCCATCTTGGAAACATATATGTGTATGTGTACATAAGTACTGATCAGTAGGATAAAATAAATAAAGGTAGATGTAAACGTAAAACGTAAACGACAGTGTAAGAAAATAACGGGAGGCAAATCTGTATGTAAATTATGGAATTCGATAGACGGACGAAAACTAAATTTCTTCAGAATAGTGCCTGCTAACCAACGACAGTGTAAGAAAATAACGGGAGACTAATCTGTATGTAAATTATGGAATTCGATAGACGGCTGCACTTAGCAAGCAATAATAAACGAAGGTTAAAAAAGGGGAAAAAAATCCGTACCTGCATTTAGCGTACTCCTCGATTTCGTTGACACCTGCAGGTTCAGATCCTGGTGCTTGGTACATAGGGCGCAAACGTGCACGTGTCATATCTGAACCCTTTGTAAGATACTTGAACAAATACTTGAGTAGATTCGTCTTGTTACACCACTCAACATTTATATGAGCCTGAAACTTTTTTAACAACTTCATATTATAAGGAACTATCCACCTGTTATCCAACCGGTGACCGTTCTTTATGACATACCGACGGTTGCGACGTCGTCGATAAACAGGAAAACCAAGTCCATCAATCATAGTTTCCTCATTATACTCTTTCGGGTAATGTTTCGAGCAAACACCATCTTTCATACAGGGCGCCTTCGGATTATACTCACCGCAAGGCCCGTGGACCATAAATTCTTCCACAAGAGAATAAGCAAGAGCATTCTTTTTAAAATCAGGTATCTCCGCAGAAATAAAAGAATCTATGACATCAGGCGTTGGACTATCAGTGTCTGCTTTAAGCCACACGAGAGAATGTATATGCGGAAGGCCTCGCTTCTGAAACTCGACCACATATAAATCTGCACATGCAAGTCAAAAAAAAATGAGCAGAGGGCAAAAGGAAAACAAATAAGGAAGAATAAATTGAACGCAATCACGGGAGGAAGCGTCTAAAAGGTAGGCCGAATAACCCTCTAGGGGGGAAAAAAGAACACATACATGCACTAATGGGCCCAAAAGTCTGGCCTGCTCGCACTTGCTGAGTAAACTCGTTGATCTTGATTTTGAAAACACGTGTAACCAAGTCCGACCGATCAGCATGAGTCTGACCAGGTTCAAGAAGCAATGCTTCGCCAATTTCATCCCATTTAGGATTACACGTGAAAGTTATAAAAAGATCCGGAGCACCATAGACTCGGCAAATTGCCATCGCATCCTGATAATTCTGGATCATATATCTAGGACCGCCTGTATAGCTGGAATGTAAAACGTACTCCACACCTAAATTCTTTCCAGTTGAAGTTCCTTCACCAAGAGCATCAGAGAGGCCTTGGTAGGTTTCAGTACGCAAAGCATCTTGGTTCCAGTAATGATAGCTTAATCTACAGGATTCAACAGAAGAAAAAGAGTCCACCTTGATCTGATCAGACAGTCTGCCACAACATGTAAAAGGATTCGGCTCTCCTTTCCTGTAATGAAACCTGTAGCAATAATAGTCTAACATGGAGACGGTACTCCTTCCACCTGCGGGGATACCGTTGGCCGCATGATAATTAATTCCCACATGATACCCCATCGAGCCATATGGAAACAAAAGTGGGTACTGCAGAGCCATAAGCGACGGATTCAAAGGTGAAATCCGCTGGAAGGGACCAGCATCCTTCTGTACTATTACATCAAATCTATTAATTTCAGCAGAAAAATCATCAACAATCAACGCAGCCAATTCTGGAGCAGCCGGCAAAGAAAAACGGTTACCATGTTCTGTGCCTTCATGCCCAAACAGCTGTATAGAAACATTGGAGGAATCATCTAAAGAAAGCCTCCTCTCAGCTGTACGGAAGACTTGCACCAAAGGGTTACAATGATCCAACATAGCACGTAAAGAACTAACCACCTGACGACTGGGCTCTTCCCTGTTGGTCTGGCGAGAATGACTAACAGCCGATGCCTCTGGTGGAAAGTCAAAGTCATGAGATGGATTTGTTGCAACCCTTTGCCGCCGGCGAGCAGACAACAATGACGCCAACCGTTGATCCAAAGGAACAGAGTCTTCTGAATCTGAAGTATAAGCAGTATAGAGGCGCCGACGAACACTTGGACGTCTTCCTTCGGACATGCGAGGAGTCTCACGAGGACTTGATCTATTCTGCCGGACATAAGAAGCAAACGGCGTGGACCCTTCCGCAGGAGCAGAACTGTCTACATTGTAATCAGCATTAGTAAATAAAGACATCCTGTGATCCAACTCATTTGCTGTGTCAAAAATATAAAGTTGTGCAAATCTAGGGACAGGATCTTGTGCAGGGGGGAGAAGAGATCCAATCTGGTGGCACACAACACCACATATCTTGAAAACATATGGGCCCCTCCCCACATTTATGGTTTCATCAACATAAACACCGAGAGAAGTGAACGCAAACATCGAATTGTACTGCCTAATTAGACGTAAGAAGCGGTTGGATTGAGCACCCCCGTCAAATTTCATCAGATCATGTAAAGGAGCAGGCCAAGGAGGATACACAGGGAGTGAAACCTTCCCCCCACGGCAACACCCATGATAAACAGGACGGCGTCGCTCTCTACTGAGATGCCTACACCGTTCAGCATACCAAAAAACAGCACCACAGTGCATACATACATGAGTCGGAGGACCGTGGTAAGATCGACCACGCCAAGCACCTGGAACGAAAAGAGTAGATTATTACGAATAAGCAAACAACGCAAAGAGAAAGCCTAGTTTGAAAAGGTTTTTATAAACAACGGAACAACTACTGTGAAAATGATGAATACGTTTGAGCACGGCGACGAAATCAGCTTTCAATGGCAAGCGGAGATTGCCTATCCGACAGCCAGCTCGCCTAAACCTACGATGGCGACGAATGGACATCCGCATCCGCCGATTAGCACGAGCTTTCCTTGCAGGAGTGTAAGGAGTAGGAGGAACTGAATGATAAAGTAACAACTCAGACATGATCCAAACAAAATTAAAACATAAGGACGGCCAGGTGACATACCTCGTGGCAAATAATCAGAAGGCGGGCCTGGAGGAAGCAGCGGCACAGGCACATAGCGGCCAGCATCGGTCGTCTCGTCGTCAGAAGACATAGCCGAATCAGAAGATGGAACAACAGGAGGCATGTCAGCAACCGCAGTACGAACACGCCGAATATGATATCCCGATCCCAATGTTGTCGACGATTCAGGCGGCAATGGAACCCACGGACTAAAAGAAGGCTGCTCTGAAGAAAACCCAGCATCAAAGTGCGTGAAATCGGAGGTAACACCAGGGCCAGACATCGAGGAGGAACCAACAAATTGAGCAGAAGAAATCATTCCGATATCATCATCAGAAGATTCTACGTCATGGTGATCCATAAACCCAGCCTGTTCGAAGGAAAGGAGATCAAACATTGTAGAACTCACATCACCTGCAAAGAGAAAAGGTTGCGCAAGGCTAAATAAATGAGAACGAACACACAGAAACAAACAACGAAAAGAATCCGCTCACCTGCATTAACAGAACCGATAACAGGATGAAGAGACTCGTCGGCATCATCCCGTACGGGGCGCTTGCCAAGGCGAATCTCCCTCCGGCGTGCATCATCATGAGAATGAAACGAAGACGAAGGCACGGAAGTAGCGGCAGCAAACACATGGGAATCACCCTCTGTAGCGGACGGTCGGGGAGCATCTGGCGCAACTTCGGAAGGTGATGCATCAATCACAGGATCGAGGGATCCCCAATCGGCGCGGGGCTCCGTCGACAGCTGAGGGCGAGCACGCGGCCGGCGCATATGCGGCAAGGTCGAATCCGCAGCAGGAACACGGCGCGCCCCGCCTCCCGACCCGCGCCGACATACAGGCGGCAAGATAAGTGGCGGCGGCGGCAAGCCGGGCGGGCTAGGTGACCCATGACGGCGCGGCCGACGGCGGGAAGCAGTTCGAGAGATCGCAGGACGCGGAGGCATCTGTCACATGAGGAAGCAGAGGAGGACGGAAGGCCTGCAGATATCATCGAACAGAGACCCTAAGAAACAGCAATTAGAGAATGATGGATCGAGAAGCAGGAAGAACGGCTTACACATAAGAAGAGCAGAGGCAATTGCGGGTCGTGAGGGAAGATCAGGCCGGCGCAAGAACTGAAAGCGAGCAAGCCGAGGCAGGGAGGGGTGAAATCGCAGGCGTGGCCAACGGAATAGAATAGCACTGAGGCGGCGGAGCGGTCGGTGGAGAAAGAGGCTGCAGGCACGTAAGCAGAGACGCAAGATGAAGCGTTGCGTTCGCGAAGAAGCCCAACAGGCCCAGACGGCAGGCAGGAAGCAAATGAGAGTCAGAACGATCCACGGTAGCAAACAGGGGCTGGACGGAACGGTCCATGTCACTGTTGTTATGAACAGTAGTTAGTGGGCCCAGAACGCACGAGGGGACGCTAATATGCTTGACTTTGATATATAGTGTGTTTTTATAAACAACGGAACAACTACTGTGAAAATGATGAATACGTTTGAGCACGGCGACGAAATCAGCTTTCAATGGCAAGCGGAGATTGCCTATCCGACAGCCAGCTCGCCTAAACCTACGATGGCGACGAATGGACATCCGCATCCGCCGATTAGCACGAGCTTTCCTTGCAGGAGTGTAAGGAGTAGGAGGAACTGAATGATAAAGTAACAACTCAGACATGATCCAAACAAAATTAAAACATAAGGACGGCCAGGTGACATACCTCGTGGCAAATAATCAGAAGGCGGGCCTGGAGGAAGCAGCGGCACAGGCACATAGCGGCCAGCATCGGTCGTCTCGTCGTCAGAAGACATAGCCGAATCAGAAGATGGAACAACAGGAGGCATGTCAGCAACCGCAGTACGAACACGCCGAATATGATATCCCGATCCCAATGCTGTCGACGATTCAGGCGGCAATGGAACCCACGGACTAAAAGAAGGCTGCTCTGAAGAAAACCCAGCATCAAAGTGCGTGAAATCGGAGGTAACACCAGGGCCAGACATCGAGGAGGAACCAACAAATTGAGCAGAAGAAATCATTCCGATATCATCATCAGAAGATTCTACGTCATGGTGATCCATAAACCCAGCCTGTTCGAAGGAAAGGAGATCAAACATTGTAGAACTCACATCACCTGCAAAGAGAAAAGGTTGCGCAAGGCTAAATAAATGAGAACGAACACACAGAAACAAACAACGAAAAGAATCCGCTCACCTGCATTAACAGAACCGATAACAGGATGAAGAGACTCGTCGGCATCATCCCGTACGGGGCGCTTGCCAAGGCGAATCTCCCTCCGGCGTGCATCATCATGAGAACGAAACGAAGACGAAGGCACGGAAGTAGCGGCAGCAAACACATGGGAATCACCCTCTGTAGCGGACGGTCGGGGAGCATCTGGCGCAACTTCGGAAGGTGATGCATCAATCACAGGATCGAGGGATCCCCAATCGGCGCGGGGCTCCGTCGACAGCTGAGGGCGAGCACGCGGCCGGCGCATATGCGGCAAGGTCGAATCCGCAGCAGGGACACGGCGCGCCCCGCCTCCCGACCCGCGCCGACATACAGGCGGCAAGATAAGTGGCGGCGGCGGCAAGCCGGGCGGGCTAGGTGACCCATGACGGCGCGGCCGACGGCGGGAAGCAGTTCGAGAGATCGCAGGACGCGGAGGCATCTGTCACATGAGGAAGCAGAGGAGGACGGAAGGCCTGCAGATATCATCGAACAGAGACCCTAAGAAACAGCAATTAGAGAATGATGGATCGAGAAGCAGGAAGAACGGCTTACACATAAGAAGAGCAGAGGCAATTGCGGGTCGTGAGGGAAGATCAGGCCGGCGCAAGAACTGAAAGCGAGCAAGCCGAGGCAGGGAGGGGTGAAATCGCAGGCGTGGCCAACGGAATAGAATAGCACTGAGGCGGCGGAGCGGTCGGTGGAGAAAGAGGCTGCAGGCACGTAAGCAGAGACGCAAGATGAAGCGTTGCGTTCGCGAAGAAGCCCAACAGGCCCAGACGGCAGGCAGGAAGCAAATGAGAGTCAGAACGATTCACGGTAGCAAACAGGGGCTGGACGGAACGGTCCATGTCACTGTTGTTATGAACAGTAGTTAGTGGGCCCAGAACGCACGAGGGGACGCTAATATGCTTGACTTTGATATATAGTGTGATGTGATGCGTTTGGTTGTGGAGTCGTGTGAACTGATTCGCTCACATGCAAGAATATTCTCTTTAAGATGCTGAATCAAATGGTTCCTTCATTTTGGCCGGACCAAACGGTCCACGTCTCCTAATCTCTCTCCTTTCCTGCAAATCTTCTTCTCTCTCCCTCGTTTCCATCCCCGCCAGAACGTCACCATCTCTTGCCTCGGTCGCCGCCGCGAAAGCTTGCCCCGGCAGCTTCCAAAGTTCACGCGTTCTCCGTCTCCATAGCCCACCGCCCCGCGGCCCACGTCTACCGAATGGGCGCCGCCTTTCACGTCGTCGTGATGGTCGTCGCCGCTCCCGTCAGCCCAGTCCCCGCCGCCGCTCACGTTGGTCTCGTCGCACGGGCCACCCGACACGCTCAAGCGCATCCGCCGCGGCCTCTCCGACCTGACCTGCTCCACGTCTTCCCCGGCAGTCCGCCGCGGCTGAGCGATGATGGTGAGACGTTGTTTCCCATTTTCTGTTGACCACGTAGTAGCAGTTTGCTTATGCTAACTATTATAAAAAACTATTATAAAAAAATATACTAGTTAACCCTCTGGTTAACTATTCTAAGTAATTGCAGCTCATCATAACCACATCCGATCTCTCGAGCCAAACAAATGCACAAAACTGGACCATCCCGTGGTTCTGATCCATGAAATCTGGAATGGGCCATCCCACCCATGGCAAGTCAGCAACCAAACACACGCTAAACCCCTGGAACACCTTGTTACACAGTTACAGAGCCACCACAGGTCAAACTAAGTTTTAGCTTCTCTTAGCACTGTCATAAATCAACATAAAAACAGTGGACGAAATAAACCAATCAGGGATCAACAAATGGACGCACAAGCAATATGAAGAATACAGGATTGAGTAATTGCAGAACTGGCCAGACCATCTTCCAAGGTTTGCAATGTAATTAAAGTTCAACGGAGCACTTCCATCATCATTCTTTAAGGAAATAGCACAGTACAGTAACATTTCTGCAAAACTCAGGATAACGACCTACACAGGAAACCTTCTTGACAGGAATTAAGAACCAGACTAGTGCTCAGATAGATCAAACATCCTAGTAACCACCCTTGAGATCATTGACCACATCGTAGGGAATGGGAGTGACCGTCTCAATGGTAGTACCCTCGACCATGAAGCCGGGTTTAGGGCCCAGCGGCTGCCTCTTGGTGCTGATAACCTCACCACGTGCCTTAGCCTCTGCCTTGAGCTTATCGTTGTTGATTATCCTCAAGCGAAACTCCTCAGCACACCTGGATGGCTGCACATGTTCAACACGGACATGGATCCTTTTCTTGATAATTCGGTTTCCAACCTGGACAAAGTAGACATCAGCAGAACAGTCAATACAATTTGTCCTGAAATTCACTGCACATCACATGTTTCTGGTACACTATGCATGAACTGTATATAAACATCACGGATACATGAACAGAACAAGTGTTTGCATGTGTAGAAACAATTACTGTGTTTCTACAACGGCAAAACATTTCACGCCTGACCATAAGCACACATTTTGTAGTGCAATTCCTACTTCAAATAATTAAAAAAAATCTAATGGCAAGAACAAATATAATACAAGAACTCCAACAGTAAGACATGTCAAGATGTAGTTACTTCAGACACGTGATACAAGGAACTGAACATAATACAATGGGCCACAGTAAAGTTAAGAAGTCACATGCAAAGATATGTCAGATGTAACTCATAGCTGATAGCCAGCTTGGGGTAGTAGTACTATTTAACGAGACCAAAAGAGTTTCATGATGCTAGGCCCATTTAGCAAGTCGGTAGATGCATTAGTAGATGTTTTATCAGTTACTAAGCACACAGACATTCATTAGATGAAGCCTAATAATGCCAACTAAAGCTGGTACATCCTAATTTACTTGATTCATGCAACAGAAGCAACTAACCCTGTCTAGAGAGGATCACATACTGTAAACTAACTTTTAAATTATACCATCAACGCCTTAAATGAGTTACAACCAAACACTGACTAAATCCTCCAATATATCACCTCCGGTAAATACACAAACATTGGCACGCACTAAAGTCCTCAAATCATCTCAGCTATACTTATTAATCAGGCATATCTACGCAGCTCGTGCCGAATCTACAAACAAGAGGCGGTAGGAACCCATTACCTCTAATATGTAAAGACAAACACACTTGCAGAAAACAATCACGCGCAGAGAATTATACAAATGGAATTCAGCTCAACCAAGTCATCATTATGAAACAAGCACCTACCGATCCTGGACCTTCACCGACACCGGCCGACAGCAGTTGCATAAGCACAACCACGAAGAGCAGAAAAGGGGGATCGATCTATACCTGCTTGTTTATCTCGACCCCAATGGCGCGCTTAGTGACGTTCCACACGCGACCGGTACGGCCATGGTAGAACTTGTGCGGCATGCCCTTGTGCACGGCGCCGTTCACCTTGACGTCGACGTACTCCCCGACCTTGTAGGTGCGCAGGTACGTAGTGAGGTTGATGTAACCCTTCTTCCGGAACCCGCGCGCAAACAGGTCGCGCGTCCGCGACCGCAGACCATGGCCCGCCGGCATCCTGCTACTCCTGCTTTGCTTCGCGCGGCGGCGGCGGGAGAAGGGTGGAAGGTGTAGAAGGAGCTAGGGTTTGCGAAAGTTTGGGCATGGATGTACTTTATAGTCCAGGGTGAGGGCTTTGGGTGATAATGGGCCTCGCTTACATGACTGGTTTTCAGCCCAACTTTTGACATGGAAAACTCCAATGGTAACTTTTGTTTTAACAAGCTCGAAGGGAATTGATTATGCGATCATATCCTTCCCTTTTCAAGAGCGTCTCTAACGGTTGCTATATCCTTGTTTTTAAACATATAAGTCATCTGTTTTAACGTTTTTAAAGCACGGAGTAGTTTTTTACTTTTCCAGCTGCCCTATTTTAGGACACTACCTCTCCAACAGCTGTCATATTTTACGTGTCCTATCCTATACCAAATGACATGTAAATTCGACATTTGAGAGACAAAAATAGACATATGCACACAAATATGATATTTAAACATGAAAAAAAAGCACACACGAATCCATAACAAAACCTACCTTGACCTAACATAATTCATGGCATAGTTTCACAAAATGAGACATAGTTCATCACATAGTTCCAACCAAAATGAGACATAGTTCACAAATGAAACAAGTCACAACATCAAACATCGGTGTTGTATGCATCATCATCCTTCTCCTCGACGGTTGTTTCACCACTTGCATTCACCGGAGGAGGTGCCATGTAGCCGGCCATGCCACCACTACTCGTGCCACCTCCAATGTCACCTCCCATGCCTCCTCCTCCTCCTCCCATAGCTCCAACCCCTCCTCCAATGGCTCCTCCTCCTCCTCCCATAGCTCCAACTCCTCCTCCCATGGCTCCTCCTCCCATGCCCATGCCTCCTCCCATTGCTCCCATGAAGCTCATGAAGCCCATCCCACCTCCCATGCCCACACCTCCTCCCATGGAGTTGAATGTACTCATGTAAGCCATTTGCTTCTTTGCCAAGAGTTGATCACGGCATAGCTCAACATATTGACGTTGTTTGTCATCCATCTTGCTTGTATCCATAAACATGAGCTTTTGCTCATTCTCCATCTCAATCTTGGCCTCTTCAATAGCAAGTTTCTTCTCCTCCATCATCACCTTGCGCCTCTCGGCCTCGGCCCGCACCTCCTCGGCAGCCGCTCTCCTCTCTTCGGCCATGGCCTTGCGCTCATTTGCCTCCTTGAGCTCCTTCAACTCCTGTCGGCGAAGAGGCGGAACCCTAGGGTTCGCCGTAGCCGCGGCGGCTCCGAGGGGCGGAGAGAGTCGCCGGCGGCATGAGCTGGTCGGAGAAGGCCGCGGCGTCCCTTTCCATGGCGTCATTCGACGGTGGCGTGGAGATTCCGGCAGCGGGGCGAGTCGAATCGGCGGTTTCAGGGTGGCGGTTGGTCGCGCACGCTGATTTGGAAAGGATAGGGCACGCATCCGCGCGGCCCTCCGTGCCCCAAATATGGGGCAGAGAGGACCAAAATTAGTGCTGCCCCAAAATAGGGCACGTGATAGGGCAGCTGTTGGAGAGCGATTTTTCCCTTCTCGTGCACTAAAAAATGGTTTTTAGGGCACGGAGGCTAAAATAGGGCTGCTGTTAGAGATGCTCTAAGCGTTGCTATGGGCTAATAGAAAAATAAAGGATTACAAAATCATATTATTTATAATATAATAATATATGTGTCAGTAACAATGAATGAAATAAGACCGTCCATGATGGCAAGTCCTACAACTTGATCCATTGTTGGCGGATGCTCAAGGATTATGAGAAATGGAAGTTCACCTACTCAGGCTACAAGAAAAGGATGAAGAATGGTAAAACGCCGGCCACCGCGGACATAGAAGATGAGGACGGTAATAAGGTCACTCTTCCCCGTAGGCCAAGGGGCCACAAGGCTACGGTACCTGACGTGAAAAAGGATAAGGTCACTCTTGCATTGAGCAAGACCTTGAAGGGGTGGATGACCGGCAAGGAGGAGGCCATTGCCGTGAGAGAGGAAAAGAAACGTCATGAGAAAGAGACCACTTGCAATCAATTCTTTGACCCTCACAAAGAAGACAATTGAGGTTGAAAGAGCTTGGTAAAGACAAAGGCAATTGAGCCCGAGGCAATCTCATGGCCGAGGAGAGGGAGATCATGTTGGCGGGCACCACCAACATGACGGAGGGGCAAAAGGCTTGGGTGGAGAAGCATTGTGCCATCATTCTATAATCCAACACGTGATCGCTTTTGTGTCATTTTACCTAAACCTGTTATTTGTAGCACACAATGCAAATTTGTGTCCTTTTGTCTGAACTTGTTGTCTTTTCAATAGTTCGCAAAAGAAATTCACATACCAAAAACAAAAGGGTCGAGCGCCCAAAATGCGTCAGGCCGCTGGAAGAGTGCCCGACCCAAACGGATAAGAGGGAGGAGAAAGGCCCAAACCTGTCCACGGCCTAGACAAAAATAGATCAAATTTGGTCCCAAAATACGTCGGATCCTTGAAGATGCTCTATGCCCTCATGTGAAACTGCCAACACGTCAAATATTCACATTCCCACCAAAACGACAAGTGCATTGCAGGTTATATAACTGTCAAGGATCTCGATATTGCATCCATGAGTACAAACACTATTTGACCACCAATGGACTTGCCTTTTTATCCGAATCCCTCAAAGGCATTCAACCACACATTGGACTTTGTGAAAGCATACAACATAACATCCACTATATATCTCCTAAAATTTGACGAAATCCCAAGAGCTTCATATAGTTGCCCCAGATCCTCAGTTTCACAGAATATGCCGCCTTCGATCTTATCCATGTAAAGTTCAGTACAGACTCCTAACACTAATTTCACTCCCAAGGAAGAATTTTTAGGAGATGCACTATTGTTACTAACACTATCAAGCATAACCAAATGCCTCACAATATACCCAGGCAATCAACAGGATGTACCACAAAGATGCATTTTTGGCACTAGAACATGGTCCATGTATTTCTGCTAGGATAGGTGATTCTGCTGTTCTACAGAGCGATAACTAGCATCTAAGGCCTAACAAAAGGCCCATGGCGACTGACAGATGAACAGCAACCCATGGAAAAAAATCTACCACAGAACCTCGATACTGTACAGGGAACATCGGTCTCTCGTGTGAAGGAAACCTATGGAGCAACTAGTCCATCACCGGTTTTATTATCCACAAGGTTCGTAAAGTGCATAGACCGTGGGACTGCTGCACTGCTTAAGCCCAATCATCGAGCTCAAAGTCGAATACAAGGTCTGTAGAATCCAATCCTGAAGATTCCCTCTGAAGAGCAGCTTCTACCAGTAATTCGTCTGCGGGGGAGCTTACAAAAAGATCAGGACGAGCTTCATGTGGACTAAGACTGCTCTTGTAATTCAGATGCTGCAAAGTGTGTGTTGTTTGCAGAGGAATATTTGGCTGAACATCACCACCTGCTATGTGACTCAGCAAGTCATGCCCATTAGAAGTCATCAGGTTTGCGGTTGACGCAACAGACTCAGCTTGAAGCCCCTCCTCTGCTTGGTTTGCACCGGAATCCAGAGGTTGGGAGGAAGTCCTCAAAGGCTGCCGAGACTCTGCAGCACTTGAATTGTGTTCAGAACTATGTAATACCCCCAGATCGGATGCCACACTAGCAAGTATGTCTTGCCAGCTTTGTGTGGATACATCCATTACTTGGTCTGGCAGGAACTGTGTTCTCTGAGTCATAAGCGACGTGCACCGTGGAAGTTGTGCGCCTATACCATGCACTCCATTCGAGGCAACCTGAAAAGAAGGTGCCCGCTGACCTTGTTGCCCCTCAGATGCTATTGGTGCACTGAGAGATCTATGAGGGGCATATTTTCGAACAGTACCACTGAAAGCATTAGTGCCTTTTATAGCTTGAACTGGCTGGGATACATGGGGTAATGCCTTGTTCATCACGGGCAGGGTACTGGTTGAAGCAGTAGAACCAAATTGATTAGCATTTCGGATTGTGTGGCCTGGAGAGACTGTCCCTACTCTTTTGAAGCTTCCATGTGAATGAGTGTTCTGAGAGGTGCGAACATTGCTCGTCACTCTGCCCGCTCTTGTTGCAAGGGATGCTCTTTGTGTACTTATAGTTCGTTCTACATTCAGTGAGACTCTAACTGAAGTGTGGCTTTGTCGATTTTGGTTCATAACATTGAGAGCATGACTTGAAGAACCACTGATATTTGATAGTACAAGCGGTTGCGATTGTATGACTGAGACTTGACACTGTATATCCTGCTGTCTGGATGATGGCATTGTTGGGTACATGGCATTTTGGCGTTGTTCTGGACGAGACACTGGCAGACTCTTGCACTTGAATGCTTGCCTCAGCAGCTTCCACCTTGATTCCTTATCCGTAGCATGACAATGATCATTAAGCGAGATACCCTTACCCCAAGAATTACATGGAGCTGGAGCATCACATACAAAACAGTGGCACTGCATTTTAAAAACAACAATGATAGCGTAAGACTATATATTGTCTACCGATACTCTGCTAGTACTCATCATATCATGCTCAAGCAGCATCACATGGTTAACTTTTGTTACTTACCATGCCACAATGTGTCGCATGAGAAGTAGTGTTGAACGGCAAGTTAGAACATAAATGACGTGAATGAGGGAAGTCCCTGCACGCTACCTGCAGAAGTGTTCAGGTAAATAAAAAAGGAATGCTACGACAGCCTACAGGTAAATCGTACTCCCTCTGTTCCACAAAACGTAAACTAGCTTGCTAAAATGGCTTTCACGGTGGCACAGAGGTAGTAGTTTTACGAAAAAAAATCAATTCAAAATATTGTTAACTTCAACATGAATAAAAAACCGCAAGTACTTATAAAAAATACAAACAAGTATACTTGGATTAAACCGCAAATTATTTCCATGTTTCAAGTTCAATAATTATCTTTAACTACTTTCACAGTATCTTAATCAAAAAGCAAGTTCTACAACAGTGAATAATAATTAACCTTAGCTCTCTAAAGAACATATCGGTCCAAATTCACACATACACATGAAACAAAATCAGCACAACATGTCATACACGGTAGTGCATTTCATCTAGATACCTCCAATATCTGTCCAAATTCACACATACACATGAAACATGGAACATGGAACTAATTTGCTTTTTGAGTAAGAACATATATCGGTCCAATATCGGTCCAAATTCACACATACACATGAAACATGGAACATGGAAGAACATTTCAGTCCAAATTCACACATACACATGAAACATGGAAGTAATTTGCTTTTTGATTAAGATACCTCCAATATAACAAGGTGCTGTTTCTCTAGATGCATAAAATACATTGTTATAGATAAAATGGAATGAAACAAATACCGGTCCTTTCTCCCCGACTATCTGCAATTCATCCGAGCTGCTATCTCCCACACACCCCTTCTCCTCTCCGACTGCAATTGCCTCATCAGGATCACCATCAAGAACCACACAATCATCGTCATCCTCACTGCAAGCATCAGACTTGGCTACCTTCTGCAGTGGCCCGAGTGGTGTGGACAACTCGCTCATCACCATGAGATCAGAGTAATCATCCCCATTTGCCTCATCAACATCATCATCCAAAAACTTCCCAAGCCAGTCGTCAAGCGGCTTCCTGGTCATGGGAACGTCCTCCTCCTCCTCCTCCTCCTCCTCCTCCTCCTCCTCCTCGTCGGAGCTGATCTCCACAACTTGCCCCGCCAACGCCATCCACCCCCGGAGCCCTAACAGGGTCGTGCCCCAGGTTCCGGGTCCAGATTGACAAGGCCTACGACGACCCCTGAAGAGTCAAGAAACCCTGTCCGAGACAATATTAGGCGGAGAAAGGGGGGCCCAAGTTATCGTCGACCTCCGTGGATCCGGGACCGAATATGGTTCCCAAGAAACGCCTCCTGGAGCATGTCTAACACGCCAAAAAGGAATCTTGGGAGATTCTTGGTTCGATCGGCGGTGCCGCCGCCGCCCTCAAGGGTTTGGCCGCCGGAAAAGGGCAAAAGCCGGAGATTTGGGCAGCGGTTGGGGATGAGGGAAGTGCCCGCAAGCTGAAGAATCTGTAGAAAAGGCACATAAAATAAGAATCGGAAAGACCGCAAGTGGAATCCCAGCTAAGAAGAACTACAGATGCTTCATGGCTCGATTAGCACAGTACAAACGCGCAGGGAAAAAAATTGAGAAGAGAGGGTGAACGGCGAAAGGGGACGGCAGGAGATGGAGAAGCGCGCACCTGAAGCAGTCCTCTCGTCGATGGAGAGGGCTCAGAGGGGGGTTGTACGTACTCCGTACTTGGGAAGAAGAACAAAGCAGGCAAAGCAACTGCTCAAAAAAAAAACTGCTCCTCGCGTACAGAAATCTCCCTAGGGATTCCGCTTTTAATTCTCTCTCTAGAGGCTGGATGGTTTTTCTTTTTGGCAGTCAGGCTCGATGAGGTCATGTCGTGGAAGTTAGTCTAGCGGGTTGTAGGGTTGGGTCGGGTTGGGATGTGCTTCGTTTGACTTGACCGCTCCCTCTCTCCTCTCACGCGCTCCACCTGACTGACTGGAGGGTCGTCACCGTTCGTCCGGATCCACTCTAACCTCTCTCTGTTGGCCAGTTGGCCTCACTGGTCCAAAAGGACCGTCGTGGCTTCATGTACAACTTACTTGCATGTTCGAATCCTCTCTACATCATTCGTCCGGGGCCACTCTAACCTCTCTATGTTGGCCTCACTGGTCCGAAAGGAGCGTCGTGGCTTCACGTACAACTTACTTGCATGTTCGAATCCTCTCTACTCCTGAACTGCTCTCTCAGAGCCGACGGAGCGGAGTCGAAGGGGCACCAACTCCATAGAGCCAGAAAAACAGTGGAACAGATAGTAGTTCATTTTTTCGGAGCAGCTAAAATCGAGGTCCGCGCGCTCCTTGGAGTCAGAAATGCTAGAGCAGAGAGGATCCGAACAAGTCCTTAGTTTCCCTCGGTGTAGGTGTAGTTTAAGGGTTGTCGGTTTGGTCCTATGGCATTTGGCGAGATGTCACTGGACTTCTCATGCATGTTGCTTGCCTAGCATGGGTTGGCTTCGGCAAGCTTCCAAGGTGGAGGGTTGACGGTGATGGTTTGAAAGCCCCTTTCCAAATGTTGTGACTTTATTTAGTGCTATGATTGTCCCTCTAGTGCTACGAACGTCACTTTCGTCCTGGCGTGGAGGCGAGGGGATGGGAGGAGGTGGTGCTCACCATGGTGGATCTAGAGTTCGCGTTGGGAAGTTGTTACAGAAGATTTCGAGCTGCTCCTAGTAGTGTGCATGGACAACGTTGCTACTGTTTGTGCACTCGAGGTCAAATCCTGAGGCAGTAGAGGAGCGTTATGGCTTCTTTAACGAGTGCACTCATGTTGGCATTCACGCTGGCGTTCTTCAAGGTTGTGTCGCGACCACTCCAGCCTCTAGCACTGGCTACGGTTTCTACCGGCCGGCATAGGTGGTTCTTTCAGCCTCCAGGTCATGATGTCGTTCCTGCGAGTAGTAGACAGTGTGCTCTCGTCCCTCATTTCCAAGTGGTTCGTCCCCAGCGAGGTAGAGGATGGTTGCGCCACATCTATGGTACTTCATTATGAGAAGGGAGCTTGACTTTATTGTATTTCTTGTAAAAGTCTTGAGGTCCTTTGTGCAAATTGTATGATCATGCGTGTAATTTCCTTCACTTTAAGGGCCTTACCTATAAAATATAAACTCATGGTTGACCACAGGGACGGAGCTTGGAGGGGGCGAAATTATGTTGGAGGGGGCAAAATAGCTTACAATCACTAAATATAAGTATGATTAGCAGTAAGATTTTGAAGAAAATCAGATTCATGGGGGCTTAGCCCCTACTCGTCCCCCTTCCTCCGTCCTTTTTTTGAATTTTCCACATATATTAAACCAACAAAGAGTACACGATTACATCGATCCATGTCCCCCTTCCTCCGTCCTTGGTTAACTCGAAGGACCGATGCCCTGTTCAAAACACAAAATCCCATCAATTCTACATTAATTAATATTCAAAGAACTAGAGGGAGGAGACACACCATCACATCCGTACAACAGGTATGTCCTACATCCATGATACTATGATGCCCGACAAAGGACGCTCTCCAAGACCTCACCATTGTTCGATGCCCGGTGACCTTTGTCGCCGCTCAGTTCTCCTACACCGCCGCTCAGATTGCCGCACTCGCCACCACCCCCAGTTCGCCGTCGTCGCCGCCTGCTGATAACCCACAAGTATAGGGGATCGCAACAGTTTTCGAGGGAAGTAAAATCCAAATTTATTGATTCGACACAAGGGGAGACAAAGAATACTTACAAGACTTAACAGGGGTGATGTGAAAGCAGCAATAATATGAGAGCAATAGTAACAGTAACACAGAGACAATAGCACCAGAGAATAGTTGCTTGCGTGGAGTTGACAGGAAAGCAGTGATGATGACAGAATGACCGAGGTTCCCAGCTATCTACACGAGTGGTAACTCTCAAGAATAAGTGTTGGGTGAACAAATTACAGTTGGGCAATTGACAGTATTGAAATAGCATTAAGATAGAACATCCAGATTATTAATTATATAGGCATGTTTTCCATGTATAGTCATACATGCTCGCAATGAGAAACTTGCGCAACATTTTTTGTCCTACCAGCCCGTTTGCAGCGGGGCCTCAAGGGAAACTACTGGTAATTAAGGTGCTCCTTTTAATAGAGCACCGGAGCAAAGCATTAACACTTGGTGAAAACATGTGATTCTCACATCACAGTCATTCCCCTCGGTCGCCCCAATTATTATCACTTTGGGA
Source organism: Poa annua (assembly GCA_026929855.1). Classification (NCBI taxonomy): domain Eukaryota; kingdom Viridiplantae; phylum Streptophyta; class Magnoliopsida; order Poales; family Poaceae; genus Poa; species Poa annua. Next base: position 56,652,656 of record CM049431.1, read on the forward strand.
CCTCGGGTTCCGGACAATGACATGTGCATACAACTTGTAGATACAATTTAAGCAACAGTTATAGAGCTCAAATCTAAGATCATGCCACTCGTACACTAGTGACAAGCATTAAACACAATAAGATTGCAGCAACAATAACTTCACAAACTTTGATGGATAGACCGATCATAATGTAACAATTCATCGGATACCAACAAACACAACATGGATTACATCATATGGATCTCAATCATGTAAAGCAGCTCATGAGAACATTGTATTGAAGTACATGGGAAAGAGAGTACCAACTAGCTACAGCCAAGAACCCGTAGTCCATGGGGAACAACTCACAAACCATCGTGGAGTCGAAGTTAAGGCGGTGGAATTGATGGAGATGGCTTCAGAGGTCAATCCTCATCCCGACAGGGTGCCGGAACAGGAACTTCTGACCCCCGAAACTTGTCTTCGATGGCGGCGGCGCTGCGGAACTTTTCGTGGAAGATGGCCTATTTCTTTAGGGTTTTTGCGTCGGGGGGTATATATGGGCGAAAGGGCGATGTCGGTGGGTGACCGAGGGTTGATGACCCACAAGTGTAGGGGGTGTATCGCAGTACTTTCTATAATTAAGAGTGTCGAACCCAACAAGGAGCAGAAGGTGTTGACAAGTGGTTTTGATGAGGAATGCACTTTAAACACTAGCAGACAAGTTTTCAGTAGACTTTGATATAACAGAGCAATAAAGTGCGAGTAAATAGAGTGCGGCAATTATAATTGCAGCAAGTGGCCCAATCCTTTTGAGAGCAAATGACAAGTCGGTTTGTTTACTTATGATGACCAAACGTTCTTGAGGACACACAGGATTTCTGTCTGGTGCTTTTGCTTCATATTGATGAATAATCTTTAGTGTTTAGATAAGTGTTGTGTGGGTGAACCTATGCTAATGCACCGCCCTTCCTAGGACTAATACATACTTATGGTTATACCCCTTGCAAGCATCCGCAAATACAAGAAAGTAATTAAGATAAATCTAACCATAGCCTTAAACTCTGAGATCCTGCGATCCCTCGTGCATCGAAATACCAACGGGGGTTTAGGTTTCTGTCACTCCGACAACCCCACAAATGATAACCGAGTACACGATGCATTCCCCTAGGCCCATAAAGGTGAAGTGTCATGTAGTCGATGTTCACATGACACCACTAGAAGAATGGCACCACAACTTAAATATCAAAACATCAAATATTACTCTTCGTAGTTCACTACTAACATCTAGACTTATCCCATTTCCTCAAGAACACAACAAACTACTCACAACACACCACATGGAACATGATCAGAGGTGATATAATGATGGATAACAATCTGAACATAAACCCTAATTCAACGGTTTCACTCAATAGCATCAATAACAATAGCAATCAACACCGAGAGAGTTTCCCCTATCAAATACACGGAGTTTAGCCCTAGATGTTACAGCGGGAACGGAGTGAATGGATGGAGATGATGGCGTCGGCGGTGGAGATGGTGGTGTTGGCGATGGTGATGGAGTGCAGCTCGATGACGGTGACGATGGTGACGATTTCCCCCCTCCGAGAGGGAATTTCATCGGAGGCAACGCAGCCTACCGGAGAGCTTTTCTCTCTCTGTCTTCTCCGCCTCGTGGTGGCGGCAGAGAGGAATTCTGGACAATCTATGATTTTTTCGGTCTTCGTGGGGATGAAGTACGCGAAGGGGTACGCCAGGAGGTGGGCCAGGGCAGCCTCACTATCTTCTCACGCGACAGCCTTGGGAGCCGCGCCAGGAGGTGGTGTGGGCCCCCTGGGCCCCACCCCAGGCTCTCCTTTTGGCCTCCTTCATGAAATAAATGGAAGATAATTCCCAGATGTCTACTTTGTTCTTCTGGTCTTCGCAAATATTGTATCTTGACGATGCTTTTTCCAGTAGAATTCGGACTCCGGAGTTCTATCCCCAATGATCATCAATCATGCAAAATAGATGAAATAACATAAGTATCATCTCTAAATACAAAATATATCAATGAATAGCAGTAAATTATGATATAAAATAGTGATGCAAAATGGACGAATCAACTCTCCCCAAGCTTAGACCTCAATGTCCCCAAGCGAAAGCTGAACTTGGTAAACATGACCACAGGTTTATGGAGTGAAGTGTCGATATAAATATATGAACAAGAAGCATCACATGTATAAATGCACAAGTCATCTTAAATATTAACTCCGTTCATGTATATATCAACTTGTAGCAAGTAGAGGAAAAACACAGTAAAGTACATAGAGAAACCGTAGTTGGTGTTGGCAAACTTAGTTCTTGGTTAGAGAACAATGAGCAATTGAGCTTAGTTTATAAAACAGCCCTCTTTATTGGTTGATAGCTCCAAAAATAAAATTCATTAGATACCAACAATGTGCTAAACAAGAAATAATGAAAGACATGATTAACAATGCTAATGTATGAATGGTTGAATCACAATCAACTACAATGCTTGCTTAAGATAGAAGGAGATAAGTTTACTGACTCAACATAAAGTAAAAGATAGGCCCTTCGCATAGGGAAGCAGAGATACAAGCATGTGCTAGAGCTTTTGGTTTTATACCTTTTCAAAATCACATACAGAGCATAAAGTTGGTTTTGAGCGGTGTTTGTTGTTGTCAACGATTTGTAATAGAGTCATTGTCATCTTCCATACTAAGCAAGTTAGGGGTGGTTCCGATTAATTTTTTTAAAACAAGCATTTATGATATTCATCTTCTTTTTCTCTTTACTTTCACAACCATGACACTCCTCCCCACCTTTCTAACATAACCATGGCTAACCGAATCCTCGGGTGCCTACCAATCAATCTCAAACCATGGAGAAGTGCCTATATTTTTGAAAAACTCAATCTTTGATATTATAGTGGTCTGACCACCCCTTTGCAAAGTTAACGACGAGCAGATGCAGCATGCAAGTCATGGGTTACTTAATTAGTATGGAAGATAACAAACCTAACTATTATTTCCTCATGAGCTAGTGAACATTGACACAAATAAGGTATAATTTTGAATGAAGATAGCACAAGATGTATTTACTTGGAGTGGCGCAAAATACCACATAGTAGGTAGATATGGTGGACACAGATGGCAAGGGTTTTGGTTCAAGGTTTGGATGTATGAGAAGCATTCCCTCTCGATACAGGTCTTTGGCTAGCAAGGTTGGGTAGCAAGCATAAGAGATGATGGATACAAACAAACATAGATGTAGTAAAGACAATCATGCAATTCTTACTTGAAAGCACACACAATTTTAAGTTGTGAATACTAAGCTTGTCATCGAAACGTGAGAAAGATCAATGAATGCTATATTCTACATGTAATTCTTTTTCCTCTTAACTCTCAAAGTATTGTAGCTACGGACGAATACTAAGTTTGCCAAAGCCAAAAGATTTACTATATGTTCTCAAAGTGATTACCAATACTAATGACAATATCAATCATACATGATAAAAGTTGCAACCTAAATAAAGTGTGCAGAAAATAAATGATAACACTTCTCATTAATATTCCATAACGTCAACTCGCACCAAGGGATACAGAGATAACCAACTAAAAGAGAGATACTTCCACATTGCAAACCATCATATAAGATAACTGAAGGGGATCGCATGCTGAAAACAAAAAAATTCCTAGCAACGATATCCTTAAACTAGCCAAGATCTATACTATGCAGATATAGAAGTACGACGGAGATCGGAATACATACCCTCGTAGACTGAATAGCGGGGATTACGCTCCCGCACAAGCGTTGACGACGAAGACGACATAGCCGACCTCTAGGTCGCGAAGAACTCGGCGCGACGATGACGACGAAGATGACCTCGAGGTCGGGTGGAGGAAGTAGACCTCTGAGTACCGTTAGCGTAGCACCTCGCAGGGCGTTACACACATACGGTGGAGACGACGGCCTCCGAAGCTCCAGTCCAGGACGAGCAGCGGAAGACTTGGACTGGAACACCAGCAGCCGTCAGCGGGCTATGGTGGAAGAGATCCTCCTTCTCTACTCGGCACAACTCCGACAAAGCGAATCACGAGATCGAGAGAGAATTAGGGAATTAATTGGTGAATTAAAATGCCAGGGGTGCCCCTTCTTATATAGGCTCCCGGGGGAGCCAACCTCCCTAGCCAGGCAATGTGGGACTATCCCACAGCCTTGGTGCGGCTAGGGAGGGTGCGTCGGCCCTAGGTGGGCCCCATTTGGCCCACCTAGGCCGGCCAAGCCCCCCCACCGAATTTCCCCTTGAGGGTTTCCCCCCCCCCATGGGCCTTCTTCGACCAGAAGGCCCATTTAGGGAAATCAGCCTAAATAAATTCGAAAATAATTATATAAAATCATATTTAAACATTAATTACACTAATTAATATCAAACATAATATATATAATTTATTCTAGCTCCGAAAACTATTTCGTCGCTGCCCGATCTCCATCGGACCATTCCCGGGACTTTCCCGGTGATCTCTTTCCTTTCCGGTTGTCTTGTCGAAACCCCTTAAGTGTGTTACCCTACCGGTTCGATATAATAAATTGAGACTTCTCTTCGATCAATGACTAACTCGTAGGCCTGGACCCCATGAATCAATCCATGTGATATAACGAACGACTTTCATCTATCAAACCTGGACGTCTAGTCTTAAACCCTTTGTCATGTCGATACTTAGCGCGTCCGAGCATCATTCTCAGATATCTCCATACCTAGAATGATCTCGTTACCGACAACACTATCTTCTACTCGTCCATGATATTATGTCAGCTGGTGACCTAGTCACATGTTTGCAAACTCATTTGACATAATCTCACCGAGTGGGCCCTAGAGTATCTATCCGGCTATGCGGACTGACAAATCCCATTGTTGACCCCTCGTCTCAACTACCCCCTTCCGATTCCCAAAAGTATCACCGTTATTGTCACACTAAATAAGATATGACGTTTGGTGCAATCAAAGTATCTTCCAGGAATAACAATAAGAGTTGATGTCACGGTCTTAAGGTGTAATGACTATGTCCTATAAATACTAGGTATGTCCATCACATCGTTCAACCAACGACATGACTTACATCACCGACCGGCGTCATGCCCTATATTCGGAAAACCTCGATCATCAATCGCGCAACGAAACTAGTCTAAGTAGAGGCTACTAGGGACCTGGTTGTTTATCTACCACAAATGTATTAATGTTTCCGCTTAATACAGTTATAGCATGGTATAAAACATATAATGAACAATTGGGATCTTGCCAATAAACTATGTTTATTAAGTGCCTCTAGGGCATATTCCCTTCAATAACTTCCCTACTCATGATATGACACTACTAAAAAGTAAAAGATGAAAGATAATGGTGATACCGCGACACTCCCCCCGTCATTTCCATGAAAGATAATGGAGATGCCAATACCGATGATGAATTACTCATTCGGTTGCGATGGATATGAGTCCTCTTGATCTAGTTTCCAAGATAATGGTTCTCCATCAACAAACGATGCCTGGGTCTCGATGATCCTTAAACTTGCAGCAACACTAATGCGTTTAAACCTGGTTTCATACTCACAGTTCTGATTCTGAACATCATAGAGTTGCGCCTGAAGAGCGTTGGTGGTCTTGTGGAGTGAGAGGTGTCGGGTTATGACTCCCTAGAAACGGGGATAGTCACTTCCTGAAGTGTAGTTCGTGAAGGGGGCTGAACGCGGAGGTCAAGACCCTCGAGGGGCGCGGCAACGTTGCTCGCCGGACCTGGAGACGAAACACCCACGACAGAGTTGGACACCGGCCCGTACCCAGGTCCACGGCCCTCGAGAGGAGGTAAGACCGCTACTCCTGCTTGTCTGTATTGAACTATGGTGGTTACAGTACAACAGAGCTTGCCGAAGGCCCCCTTGAGGCCCTTCTTGCCTAGGGAGGGAAGCGATGATCTTTCCTCCTCCAAACCGAGACTATCCTACTCAGCAGCGCTAGGGTTTACAAGAGTTGTAGCAAGCAATTGGCCGACCCTTGCTACGATGGAGGTCTTGGTGCTTTTATAGGCGCCTCCGGCGCTCTCCATCTGCTTGGCGTCCAAGGTGGTTCCCACATGGCAGTGGCATGGTGGAGCAGGAGTCCACCGTGGCCCCTTCGTCCATGGACGCGGTCCACCACTGATAAAGGTGGGAACGGTGACCGACAGGCGGCCGACCGCGCAGTACTGCCCACAGGGGAGGTAGTCTCTGAGGTAGAGCCCGCGATGACGTTTTCTTTGGAGGGTTGCGCCGTCCATCCGCTTTATCACCAGAATGGAAGGCCTTGGCAGTCCTGCAGCAGGCGGCGCAACTTTATTGACTCCTTTATCACCAAAACGGCAACGGGAGTGCTTGCGTCACCACGTGGGCGAGGCCATGTGCGTCCAGCCGTACTTCCTTGGCCGCGACGTTTCCCCACAGGCCCGGGAAGGCCGGTGGAGTGATTCCTGTTGACTTCCCTCCAGGCGCGCTGGCGCCTCGGGAGGGTCTCCTGAAACGAGGGTCCGCGTGAGGCCCTCGCTTCCCCTTCAGGCCCTCGAGGGGGATTGCCTCTCGAGGGTCACGCCAGGTGGCGAGGCTTGGTCCTTAGTCGTTTCGTCTGATCAACCCACGTGCGAGGCCTGGGGGGAATGGGCTCTCCATACCCCAGTTCCCACTAGGCCGACAAGAGGATGTCCTCCTAGAGCTTCGAGGTCTCCTCTTTATGCTTGGCCATAAGTTCAGCGACGATCTGGTAAACAATGTCCACCTCACGCTCCGTCATCTTCTTGTACTTGAAAACTTCTTGCTCCAGTCTTCTCATCCTATCCTCCATGCTTCCTTCTCCTTGGGGGCCTTGGACATCTTCAACTTGTAGCTTCCCCTGCTTATGAGACAACTCTTTGGGATGCATCTTTAACTCGTTCATGTACGGGTTGACGACGTTCGCAAAGAAACTGTCCTTGGGGGGCTCGGATGAAGACATGATGGCTCTAAATCCACAACTAAAAATCTGGCAGAAACAGCTCGAAACAAGAACACGTCGAAAACACGATATACGACTCTAGGACTCCAGGGTGAATATATAGCAAAAATTTACGAAATAAAAGAAAGGCAACAGGGCAAAACCGGAGCTCCGAGGCCTCCTCACCATCTGCTCGCGCGACCAGCATCGGACCCGCGCCACGAGGTGGTGTGGTCGCCTCGTACTTCGTGTCCTGTTTGATTTCGTTTCATATTTTCCATATTTTCCAAAAATAAATATCAGATATCCCAAACTTAAATTCGTGAACTTTTTCTTACCAAAACTGTACCTTTTCTAAATCAGGTTCTGCGAACTCAGAAATTTTCCTTAATATAATTCTCCGGAGTAATTGCTTGAATGATATCAACATCTTCATTATAAGAATCTCCAGAAATATAGTGCTTGAGTCTTTGTCCATTTACCACTTGTGTAGATTCATCCTTGAGCGAAGCAATTTTAATCGCACCTGAACGAAACACCTCCACAATAACATATGGTCCTTCCCATTTGGAGAGTAATTTTCCTGCAAAGAATCTAAGACGAGAGCTATACAATAGAACTTTCTCACCAACATGAAACTCTCTCTTAAGGATTCTCTTATCATGCCATCTCTTAACTTTTTCTTTAAAGAGTTTACCATTTTATAAGCTTCACTTCTCCATTCATCTAAAGAACTCAAATTGAGTTATCTTTTCTCACCATCAAGTTTAAAATCTCTATTTAATTCTCGCACTGCCCAATAAGCTTTGTGTTCTAATTCTAAAGGCAAGTGACATGCTTTTCTATAAACCATTTTATAAGGAGACATACCCATGGGATTTTTATAAGCAGTTCTATAAGCCCACGACAGAGTTGGACACCAACAAGTATATGTAGCGCCCCATCTTTAAATAAAGATGGAACACCTGTGTTATGTGCTAGTCCCTGGATCACTGCTAGCACCACAGTATAAAATATATAGTATCATTGCATAAGTATCAAAATACTACATCGAGATCCAAAAATAGCCAAGTATAGCTTTATTACAAAGTGCATAGTCATGAAGACTAGCTAAAATATTCAGAGTTCACAACGAAAATAAAAGCAATGGGCCTTCTCTTCTAGCATACGCCACGAGCAGACATGTTGGGTGTAGAATCGAGTCCAAACTTACTCCTCATCAGAATTACCTGCACATTTGAATATACAGCCCCCGAAGGAGGTCAATACAATGAAGTATTGGCAAGTGACTATGGTGGATAAAATTATGGCAAGTCTAATTCTATATGCATATTTGGCTTAGTGGAGTTTGTAGGCTATTTTGCAGAAAGCCAGTTTTCTCCTATCTTTTGTAAAACACTTTTTTATATCCAAGACTTGGCACCAAGGGATGAAGCCCAAGTGCACCAATAATTCTTTCCTTAGTCAAATTTTACTTTATGAAAACCATGTTGAGATTCTTCCGTCCATCCTTGTCCAGTTGCTCAAAGTTGTCCATCACCGGGGACACGGCTGAGTACTCAGTTTGTCGACTCTGCAGAGATTGTGCACTTTCACCTTAAGACTCAATTTGTCCGAGAAATCCTATACACGCGGAGTGTATTATGGAAAGGAGAGAATTGAGACAAGAACTTTCAGAAGAAGAATGCAACCATACTAGCAAGACCCGTTCCACCTATCAACTCTACATCTGCTTGTCAAGCTGACGGGTTGCACTCTCACAACTTAGTAGTTCTAGACAGAGCCCATTGTCAGAAGGCTGCACGGAAAGCTTCTAAACTTGGAGGGACTTAGTAATCTCTTTGTTCCTGGGTGGCCGTCCACAAGTGCGCTTCTGGGTGAAAACCACCATACTCATGGCCCTAAGTAGAATAGAAATTCATCCTAGGCGAAGACAACCACAAGCATAGTCCCAAAAGCCACTCAACAAAAACCAAACAACCAATTCCACCCAGAAGTGTATTCAATGTTTTAACACTTAGCAATAATTCCATAACATGATAAGTAAACTCCTTTATAGCATAGCTAAGCATCTAATAAAACTTTTGGTGGCTGCAAGGGAAGGGATGGCTACACACTACTAGGATATTTTCAAAGTGTAGACTAACTTAGCATTCTAAGATAGTATCAAAATTTCCCTATCATGCATACTACTCAAAATCTACTAATAATGCATATAGAAAACATAGGATAGATGATGAATGTCACTTGCCTTGGTAACAAAGGGAACAAGCACAGCAAGAATAACAATCACAAGGACCTTCCTCCTCTTCACAATCTAGAGACAAATAATAACACTCAATAAACACACAAAACATAACACTTAAGATATCAATACAAAAATTATGTATGCATGCTTAATATGCAATGAACTTAACAAGACCAATTAATTACTCTGTTAAGTTCTCTGTTATTCATGCATAAAAATACAATGATCAATATTTTAATATTTTAAATAATCATTTAATAATGAGCATATTAGTAGTTTTAAATTATAAAACCAATTTCTTTAAGTCTATTAGAAAAAATTTCAAATAAAACTCATATTACACTCTCTGGACAGAGGGCATTAATATAACTCCAAAACAATTGGATTTATTTGGAGAGAAAATTTATTAATTAAGTTATAGATTTAATATCCAAAAGTTAAACAATTTAATTTCGCAATTTAATATGCACTAAAAGGATAAACTAATGAAACCATATTAAACTACACAAGCAGAGCTTCACGTGGATATAAAATTCATCAAATTTGGATGAACAGATCAAAAGTTATGATTTTTGTAAGTTTGTGTTATTTTCTGTTTTTAAAACAAAATTTCTGCCGAAATAGAAATTAAAAGCACCACGCGGCGTGCTGTGATTGGGCGATACCGATTCGCGCGGATCGCGTACGTGGACCGTACGATCTAATTTAAATCCAACGTGCCAGATCCACCCGATCTAGATCCATTGGATCTAGATCCGATGGCTAGGATCTAAAGGGGGTGTCGGGCGGCGCGTTTCGCCGGCGATCCCGTGCCCGCGGCGGCGGCATCATCGGAAACGATGAACCTCGTGTTCTACGGCTAGGGGAGGGGTGAAACTCATACCACTGGACGCGGGAGACGGCGGCGGACTCGATGGCGTGACGGACGTGGTCGAGGTGGCTCTTCTCTTCCTCTGCGAGTTCGTCGGAGAAGCGCGGCGGACGGCGGCGTCGGTCTTCGATGGATCAGCCGCCCTGGTGCACAAAACCACGCCGGAGCAAGTCCGTTAGACGCGTACGGTGAAGGGGAGGCGCAGAGGGGGTGTGGGGATGAAGCTCGGGTGTTGAACTCACCGGAAAGATGCAAATTGCGGCGGCGGCAACGTCGGCGATGATCTCGCGATTTGGCGAGTTTCTGTTAGGGTTTTTGGACGCGGGAGACGGAGGCGGAGGGGGGGTTTATATAGGGACGAAGGGGACCGATTAATCCGCGATTAAACAACGGATTTGATCCGATTCGATTTTGAGTTCGGTAGGAGTTCGTGTTCTACACGATGAAGGAGATGACAAGTGGGGCCAGGCCGTCAGCGACTGCGAGGAGGGAGCTGGGCCGTGGCGTGGGCCTCTGCGCTGCGCGCGCGGCGGATAGCGAGGAATCGAAGTGGGCTTCGTCCCAAATTAGGTCGTCTCTCCCTTTTTTTTTAAACAAAGCCTTTTCTGATTTAAAACATTTAATCAAAATTGATTTTTAAAACTTATCAAAACATTTCAGAAAAATTCATAAAAATATGTTTTGTAAAGCTAATTAAATTTATAAATTTTTGATATCATTTTTCTGAATAAATAAAATAATAAAATACTGATTTGTAAAAGGAGCTCAAATAAACCTCTTTAATGAAAACAATTCTATTTAACATTATAAATAAAATTCAATTTACTCCTTATGTGATTTCAATGCCATACTTTTATGATGCATGATGCATGAATGCAAAGTTTTAAATTTTTGAGAAATTTGGGATGTTACAGACTAACCCCCTTAAGAAGAAGCTCGCCCTCGAGCTTCGGAAAGGTCAGCAAATAGGTGCGGGTGGTCTTCTCGGAGATCATCCTCTCGTTCCCAGGTGGCTTCGTCCTCTGTGTGATGATTCCACTGGACCTTGCAAAACTTGATGGTTTTGGTACGGGTGACTCTTTCTGCTGTCTGTAATATCTTGATGGGCTTCTCTTCGTATGTCAGATCACTCTCCAATTGTACCTCCTCGAGGGGTACTGTATCCTTTAAGGGGACTCCCATCATCTCGGGATGACATTTCTTCAACTGACTGACATGGAACACATTATGAACAGCAGACAGTACTTCAGGTAGTTCTAACTCATAGGCCACTTCACCTTTGCGAGAAAGAATTTTGAATGGTCCAATGAATCGAGGTGCTAACTTTCCTTTGATTCCAAATCTTTTCACACCCCGAAGTGGTGACACCCTTAGATAGGTTCTATCTCCCACTTCATAGGTGACTTCTCTACGCTTGGAATCTGCGTAGCTTTTCTGGCGTGATTGTGCTATTTTCAATCTGTCCTTAATCAGCCTGACTTTTTCTTCAGCATCCTGTATTATATCAGGCCCAAAGAAACTTCGTTCTCCTACACCACTCCACAACAGTGGGGTTGTACATTTCTTTCCATATAAGGCTTCAAACGGTGCCATCTCAATGCTGGCTTGGTAACTATTGTTGTAGGAGAACTCAGCGTATGGCAAATTATCATCCCAACTAGACCCATAGTCGAGCGCACAAGCTCTTAACATATCTTCTAAAATCTGATTCACTCTTTCAGTCTGACCATCTGTTTGCGGGTGGAAAGCCGTACTGAATTCCAATCTGGTTCCCAAAGATTCGTGCAATTGCTTCCAAAAATGAGAAGTGAACTGGGTCCCTCTATCAGACACGATACTCTTAGGAACACCGTGAAGGCACACAATTCTCTTCATGTAAATATCAGCTAGCTTAGCACTAGTATAAGTGGTCTTGACGGGTATGAAGTGAGCTATTTTGGTTAGGCGACAAACAATAACCCAAATAGAATCATAACCCGATCTGGTCCTTGGTAATCCAGTGATGAAGTCCATCCCAATTGAATCCCACTTCCAATCCGGTACTTTCAAGGGTTGTAATAATCCTGCTGGTTTCTGATGTTCTGCTTTTACTCGACTACATACATCACACTTAGCGATGTATTCTGCTATTTCCCTCTTCAGATTATTCCACCAAAATCTCTCTTTCACATCCATATACATCTTGGTATTTCCCGGATGAATTGAATAAGGGGTTTCATGAGCTTCTTGCAGAATTAACTTCCTAATATCAGGGTCATTGGCCACACATACACGTTTTTCAAACCACAAAATCCCCTGCTCATCCTCATGAAATCCTTTAGCTTTTCCAGCTCTTAAATTGACTTTGATCTCTTCTATTTCCTTGTCTCCTTTCTGAGCTTCACGTATCTTGTCCATCAAAGTGGGCTGTACAACTAATGAGGTTACAAACCCTTCAGGTACTACTTCCAATCTGAGGTCCTTGAATGCCTTGCATAAATCCTCGGGTAATTCTCCTGCTGTAAGGCCATTCACATACACCTTACGACTCAGAGCATCTGCTACCACATTAGCTTTTCCCGGATGGTATTGAAGGCTCAGATCATAATCTTTAATAAGTTCCAGCCATCTTCTTTGTCTCATATTCAATTCCTTCTGTGTGAATATGTACTTCAAACTTTTGTGGTCCGTGAATACCTCACATCTTTTTCCCATCAGGTAGGGTCTCCAAGTTTTCAGAGCATGCACTACTGATGCTAACTCGAGATCATGAGTTGGATAATTTGCTTCATGTTTCTTGAGTTGTCTAGAGGCATAATATGCCACTCTGCCTTCCTGCATCAGTACACTTCCTAAACCTTGACGTGAAGCATCACAGTATACTTGGAATTCCTTCTCCAAATCAGGTAAGCATAGAACTGGGGCTGAAACCAGACGTTTCTTCAACTCCTGAAAACTGGCTTCGCATGCCTCTGTCCACACAAATTTCTTCTCCTTCTTTAATAATTCCGTCAAGGCCTTGGCAATCTTGGAGAAGTTTTCAATGAATCGTCGGTAGTATCCTGCTAGGCCCAGGAAACTTCGTAATTCACCAACATTCTTCGGCGGTTCCCAATTAGTTACAGCTGAAACCTTTTCAGGATCCACCGCTATACCTTCCTTGGACACCACATGGCCTAAAAATCCGACTTGTTCTAACCAAAACTCACACTTGCTGTACTTGGCATACAACTTATGTTCACGTAGTCTCTGCAATACCTGACGCAAGTGCTCTTCATGTTCTTGGTGACTCTTGGAGTAGATTAGAATATCATCTATGAACACGACCACAAACTTATCCAGAAAATCCATGAACACTTTATTCATCATATTCATGAAATAGGCTGGTGCATTGGTTAATCCAAAGGGCATTACTGTGTACTCATAAGAGCCATATCTCGTAACAAATGCTGTTTTGGGTATATCCATTTCTCTAACTTTCATTTGGAGGTACCCCGATCGAAGATCGATCTTTGAGAAAACACAAGCACCTTCCAGTTGATCAAATAGTTCATTTATCTTGGGTAACGGGTACTTGTTTTTGATAGTTTGCTCGTTTATATCTCTGTAATCCGTGACTAGCCTCTGGGTTTGGTCCTTCTTCTTAACAAATAAGACTGGTGCTCCCCATGGCGATGAACTTGGACGAATGAATCCTTTCTGGATGTGTTCCTCTAATTGCTTCTTGAGCTCTTTCAATTCATCGACGGCCATAGGATAAGGTCTTTTAGCTATTGGCCCTGTTCCCGGCTTCAATTCGATGAGAAACTCTACATCTCTATCGGGTGGCATTCCCGGTAGTTCCTCCGGAAAAACATCTGGGTATTCCTTGACGATAAGCACATCTCCAAGGCTAGCCCCCTTAATAGAATTTAGCCTAACCTTCTTAAGTTCGAAAGTTGATCGGAACTTAATCTTCCTTTTCTCCGGGGTGGTGAGAGTGATTGCTCTATTTGCACAATCTATGATTCCTTCAAAACGAGTCATCCAATCCATTCCGATGATAACATCCAATCCTTGGGTCTCTAGGATGACTAAGTCTGTTGGGAAGGTGTGTTTTCCAATTTGCAAGTCTAACTGCCTACACCCGGAATTTACTAGCATCTCTCCTCCAGGTGAACTTACCCTAATAGGTTTTCCTAGACTTTCCTCAGCTAACCCATGTTTGTTAACAAAAGCTCTTGATATGAATGAATGAGATGCTCCAGTATCAAATAAAACTAATGCTGGAAAGGAGTTGAGCAAGAACGTACCAATCACAGCATCAGGTTCATCATGAACTTCTTCCACATTGATGTGGTTCACTTGTCCCTTCTGGAAAGGATTGGGCTTGGAATTTTCATCAGCTTTCTTCTCTGAGCAATCAGTTGCATAATGTCCTGTCTTCTTGCACTTGTAGCAGGTCACATGAGACAAGTCTTTCTTCCCTTCATGGTTAGGACGGTGATTCCCATTCCCATGATTATGGCCATGATGATGGTTTCCCCTGGATCCACCATTATTTCCATTGTATCCTCCATTGCTACCTTTGTTCCCTCCATTGTGGTTATGGCCATGATGTTTTTGGCCACTACCAGTGTTGGAGTGATTCCAGGGTTTATGGCTACTGACTTCAGAGGTGTGTTTCTTATATGTCCCTTCAGAATGAACCTTACTTGCACTGAACTTCCTCTTCCTATTCTCTTCCTTTCTTATGTTGTTGTCCAAGGTGATGGCTTGATCCAGCAGAGCTTGATAGTTTGGAGTATATGCCACAGACAAAGGTATCTTCAGTTCTCCCTTAAGTCCATTGAGGAACTTTTCCTTCCTCTTTGCATCAGTATCAATGTCCTCTGGTGCATACCTTGATAGCATACAGAAGTCATCCATATACTCCTTCAGTGTTCTACCTCCTTGCCTCAAACTGCGAAATTCGTCTTTCTTCAGGTTCATTATACCTGAGGAGATGTGAGCATTCCGGAAGCCTTCCTTGAACGCATCCCAAGTCATGCCATCCAAAGGATGAGTCACTTGATAATTCTCCCACCACAATGCTGCGGGTCCTTCCAACAGATGTGCAGTGAACCTCACTTTTTCTGCCTCAGAACATTCACAAGTTACTAAGTCCTTGTTGACTGAACGGAGCCAATCATCCGCCACTATTGGTTCAGTAGCAGAGGAGAACTTATTAGGCCTAAGCCTTAGGAATCTAGCAAGTCTGTCCACTGGGGGTGGTGGTGGAGGTGGCGGGTTGTTGTTGTGGTTGTTGTTGTTGTTGTTGTTGTTGTTGTTGTTGTTGGTTGCTGCAATGAACTGAGTCATCATATTCATTAACTGAGCTTGAGCGGCCATCAGTTGTTGCATGACGTCGTCGTTGTTGGTATCACGACGAGGAGGCATCTGTAGGGTTTTTCAGCATAGATGAGTGAAAGATAGACATAACTAAGAGAAGAAAAATCCTACCCATGCACAAAGCAACCAAGTCAACACAATCACACTCATAAGACAACTTAAAAGGAAAAAGTCTACTTAGCAAAACCAAACAAGTATTCTAAGTTGATTTAATAAAACACAGAGTCTGCAACCCCAAACATTCTATCATTGTCACACCACAAGTTGGAAATCAATGTTTTAAAAAGAACGACGAACTAAACGAGGGAGAATATGGTGGTCCAACTACTAAGTCTAAACTTCGTCCATGACGTCTCCTTCATCTTCCTCCACTTTCTCGATGGTGATGCCTTCCTTCGTAAGGATCTCCTTGTAGTCATTCACCTCCTTCTCCAAGGCCTCATTCTTCTCCTGTAACATTGTCGTCTCACGGTGCAGAGTCTCGATTGCTTCCTTCTCCAGGACTTCAATCTTTTCTTGTAGCATTCTCTTCTCACGGCGTAGAGTCTCGATCAAATCTCGATCAGCTTCGAACTCGACGTCGTTGCTCTGGATTTCATCCTTCAAGGTCCTGATCTCCTTGTTCTTGTCTCTAATTCTCTTTTCTTGGCTTTGAAACTTCTTCTCTTGAGCTCGGAACTTCTCCTCTTGAGCGTTGGCCACCTCTTCTTGGGCTTCAATCTTCTTTTGAGTCTCCTTGACTTGTGCCATTATTTCATCATTCTTCAACAGCTCATTGCGTCTATCTTCTTCTAGTTGCCAGAGGTGAAGTTCTAAGTCTTGGAGATATGGGTACAAAGCTTCTGGTTTGTTTTTGTCTTCCTCGCTAATACAGTAAGGAATCCCATGTTCGTCACGTTGGCCAAGGTGAGCAAAGTAGTGGTCTTTTAACTCTTCTTGGTATTGCAAGCAAAGACGCCCTATTAGCTCCTGCGTGACGAGATTCAGCCCTTTCTCCAAGGAGTCACTAATCGACTTGTACTGGATGTCTTCGGTCTTGGGTTCAGTCTGGCGCCCTTGTTGGTAAAGGCGAATTCCCCATACGCCTTCTTTGTTGAAGTGCTTCAGCTGGCTTGCCTTGATGATGGGTGTTGGAAGTGCCAACAGTTCTACCAACTCTAGAAGATATCTTCCAAAGCGCATGTCCTTGAAGTCCTCCGCGGTTTGATACATGAAGAATGACATCCTTAAGTGATAAGGTAAAGTTTATTAAACCAGACAAAGGTAATATAAACTAATCGTGGAGTACTTAAGTACTTAGAGAAAAAGAAGTTCTTTTCTAACAGGTGATCAATACTATTATCAACTCTTTTGTACGTCGGATATTCATTATAGTGAGAGAGACAGACACCCGGCCAGCCACTTATAATTGTGGAACAGGTCTCATGTACGCGGACATGTAAGGTTAGTCCCGGGCCGCTTCATCCCACTATGCCGTTAGGATCCAACATACTTCAAAGATGGTAATATTATGATAAAAAAGGAGGCTTAACCAATCCTAAGGGCTCGAACCTACAGGCAACACTTTAGCTCTGATACCATTTTGTAGCGCCCCATCTTTAAATAAAGATGGAACACCTGTGTTATGTGCTAGTCCCTGGATCACTGCTAGCACCACAGTACAAAATATATAGTATCATTGCATAAGTATCAAAATACTACATCGAGATCCAAAAATAGCCAAGTATAGCTTTATTACAAAGTGCATAGTCATGAAGACTAGCTAAAATATTCAGAGTTCACAACGAAAATAAAAGCAATGGGCCTTCTCTTCTAGCATACGCCACGAGCAGACATTTTGGGTGTAGAATCGAGTCCAAACTTACTCCTCATCAGAATTACCTGCACATTTGAATATGCAGCCCCCGAAGGAGGTCAATACAATGAAGCATTGGCAAGTGACTATGGTGGATAAAATTATGGCAAGTCTAATTCTATATGCATATTTGGCTTAGTGGAGTTTGTAGGCTATTTTGCAGAAAGCCAGTTTTCTCCTATCTTTCGTAAAACACTTTTGTATATCAAAGACTTGGCACCAAGGGATGAAGCCCAAGTGCACCAATAATTCTTTCCTTAGTCAAATTTTACTTTATGAAAACCATGTTGAGATTCTTCCGTCCATCCTTGTCCAGTTGCTCGAAGTTGTCCATCACCGGGGACACGGCTGAGTACTCAGTTTGTCGACTCTGCAGAGATTGTGCACTTTCACCTTAAGACTCAATTTGTCCGAGAAATCCTATACACGCGGAGTGTATTATGGAAAGGAGAGAATTGAGACAAGAACTTTCAGAAGAAGAATGCAACCATACTAGCAAGACCCGTTCCACCTATCAACTCTACATCTGCTTGTCAAGCTGACAGGTTGCACTCTCACAACTTAGTAGTTCTAGACAGAGCCCATTGTCAGAAGGCTGCACGGAAAGCTTCTAAACTTGGAGGGACTTAGTAATCTCTTTGTTCCTGGGTGGCCGTCCACAAGTGCGCTTCTGGGTGAAAACCACCATACTCATGGCCCTAAGTAGAATAGAAATTCATCCTAGGCGAAGACAACCACAAGCATAGTCCCAAAAGCCACTCAACAAAAACCAAACAACCAATTCCACCCAGAAGTGTATTCAATGTTTTAACACTTAGCAATAATTCCATAACATGATAAGTAAACTCCTTTATAGCATAGCTAAGCATCTAATAAAACTTTTGGTGGCTGCAAGGGAAGGGATGGCTACACACTACTAGGATATTTTCAAAGTGTAGACTAACTTAGCATTCTAAGATAGTATCAAAATTTCCCTATCATGCATACTACTCAAAATCTACTAATAATGCATATAGAAAACATAGGATAGATGATGAATGTCACTTGCCTTGGTAACAAAGGGAACAAGCACAGCAAGAATAACAATCACAAGGACCTTCCTCCTCTTCACAATCTAGAGACAAATAATAACACTCAATAAACACACAAAACATAACACTTAAGATATCAATACAAAAATTATGTATGCATGCTTAATATGCAATGAACTTAACAAGACCAATTAATTACTCTGTTAAGTTCTCTGTTATTCATGCATAAAAATACAATGATCAATATTTTAATATTTTAAATAATCATTTAATAATGAGCATATTAGTAGTTTTAAATTATAAAACC
Organism: Poa annua; assembly: GCA_026929855.1. Taxonomy (NCBI): domain Eukaryota; kingdom Viridiplantae; phylum Streptophyta; class Magnoliopsida; order Poales; family Poaceae; genus Poa; species Poa annua. Next base: position 56,671,283 of record CM049431.1, read on the forward strand.
AATTTCTTTAAGTCTATTAGAAGAAATTTCAAATAAAACTCATATTACACTCTCTGGACAGAGGGCATTAATATAACTCCAAAACAATTGGATTTATTTGGAGAGAAAATTTATTAATTAAGTTATAGATTTAATATCCGAAAGTTAAACAATTTAATTTCGCAATTTAATATGCACTAAAAGGATAAACTAATGAAACCATATTAAACTACACAAGCAGAGCTTCACGTGGATATAAAATTCATCAAATTTGGATGAACAGATCAAAAGTTATGATTTTTGTAAGTTTGTGTTATTTTCTGTTTTTAAAACAAAATCTCTGCCGAAATAGAAATTAAAAGCGCCACGCGGCGTGCTGTGATTGGGCGATACCGATTCGCGCGGATCGCGTACGTGGACCGTACGATCTAATTTAAATCCAACGTGCCAGATCCACCCGATCTAGATCCATTGGATCTAGATCCGATGGCTAGGATCTAAAGGGGGTGTCGGGCGGCGCGTTTCGCCGGCGATCCCGTGCCCGCGGCGGCGCCATCATCGGAAACGATGAACCTCGTGTTCTACGGCTAGGGGAGGGGTGAAACTCATACCACTGGACGCCGGAGACGGCGGCGGACTCGATGGCGTGACGGACGTGGTCGAGGTGGCTCTTCTCTTCCTCTGCGAGTTCGTCGGAGAAGCGCGGCGGACGGCGGCGTCGGTCTTCGATGGATCAGCCGCCCTGGTGCACAAAACCACGCCGGAGCAAGTCCGTTAGACGCGTACGGTGAAGGGGAGGCGCAGAGGGGGTGTGGGGATGAAGCTCGGGTGTTGAACTCACCGGAAAGATGCAAATTGCGGCGGCGGCAACGTCGGCGATGATCTCGCGATTTGGTGAGTTTCTGTTAGGGTTTTTGGACGCGGGAGACGGAGGTGGAGGGGGGGTTTATATAGGGACGAAGGGGACCGATTAATCCGCGATTAAACAACGGATTTGATCCGATTCGATTTCGAGTTCGGTAGGAGTTCGTGTTCGACACGATGAAGGAGATGACAAGTGGGGCCAGGCCGTCAGCGACTGCGAGGAGGGAGCTGGGCCGCGGCGTGGGCCTCTGCGCTTCGCGCGCGGCGGATAGCGAGGAATCGAAGTGGGCTTCGGCCCAAATTAGGTCGTCTCTCCCTTTTTTTTAAACAAAGCCTTTTCTGATTTAAAACATTTAATCAAAATTGATTTTTAAAACTTATCAAAACATTTCAGAAAAATTCATAAAAATATGTTTTGTAAAGCTAATTAAATTTATAAATTTTTGATATCATTTTTCTGAATAAATAAAATAATAAAATACTGATTTGTAAAAGGAGCTCAAATAAACCTCTTTAATGAAAACAATTCTATTTAACATTATAAATAAAATTCAATTTACTCCTTATGTGATTTCAATGCCATACTTTTATGATGCATGATGCATGAATGCAAAGTTTTAAATTTTTGAGAAATTTGGGATGTTACAGTATATGTGTTCTATAAGAAGTTCTATAAGCCCATGCAATTTTTATAAGCACTTTTAATAGGAATAGCTTCTACCCATTTAGTAACATAATCAACATCAACAAGTATATGTGTATTACCTTCTAAAGAAGGGAAAGGACCCATAAAGTCAAATCCCCAACAATCAAACGGTTCAATAATAAGAGAATAATTCATAGGCATTTCATTACGTCTAGAGATATTACCAACTCTTTGACATTCATCACAAGATAAAATAAACTTTCTTGCATCTTTAAGAGAGTAGGCCAATAAAAACCTGATTGTAAAACCTTTTGTGCGGTTCTATCTCCAGTGTGATGTCCTTCATAAGCACTACTATGGCACTTTCTCAATATCTCTTTTTATTCATACTCCGGAACACATCTTCGCATAATACCATCAACTCCTTCTTTATATAAGTGTGGGTCATCCCAGAAATAATGCCAAGTCATAAAAGAATTTTCTTCTTTGTTGAGCTGAAAAGGTTGGAGGCAAATACTTCGAAACAATAAAGTTAGCATAATCCGCATACCAAGGACTATCTTGTGAACTCACCCTTATTGCAGCCAATTGTTCATTTGGAAAACTATCATTAACAGGTATAGGATCATAAGCAATGTTTTCCAATCTAGACAAATTATCAGCACCTTTCCTATCTTCAATGTGTAAGTTGAATTCTTGCAACAGTAATACCCATCTAATAAGACTAGGCTTTGCATCTTTCTTTCCATAAGGTATATAATTGCATCATGACCAGTATGAATAATAACTTTAGAATCAACAATTTATGGTCTAAATTTATCACAAGCAAAGACAACAGCTAGAATTTTTTTCAGTTGTAGCATAATTCTTTTGAGCGGGATCAAGAGTTTTACTAGCATAATGAATAACATTTAACTTCTTATCTACTCTTTGTCCAAGAACATCACCAACAGCAAAATCACTAGCATCACACATAATTTCAAATGGTAAATTCCAATCATGTGGTTGAACAATAGGAGCAGTTATTAAAGCTTTCTTAAGAGTTTCAAAAGCTTCCTTACAATCATCATAAAAAACAAATGGTATATCTTTTTGCAAGAGATTAGTAAGAGGCTTTGATACCTTGGCAAAGTCTTTGATAAACCTTCTATAGAAACCCGTATGACCAAGTATACTACGAATACCTTTAACATCTCGAGGGCAAGGCATTTTCTCAATTGGCTCCACTTTAGCTCTATCAACTTCAATAACTCTTTCAGAAATTTTATGTCCAAGAACAATCCCTTCATTAACCATGAAATGGCATTTCTCCTAGTTAAGAACAAGATTAGTTTCTTCACATCTCTGCAAAACCTTATCAAGATTGTGCAAGCAATTATCAAAAGAAGTGCCATAGACGGAGAAATTGTCCATGAACACCTCCACAATTTCTTCATAAAAACCATGAAAGATAGCAGACATACATCTTTGAAAAGTAGCAGGAGCATTACATAAACCAAAAGGCATACGTCTATAAGCATAAGTACCATAAGGACAAGTAAATGTGGTTTTCTCCTGATCTTGAGTTTTAACAGCAATTTGAGAGAAACCAGAATAACCATCAAGAAAGCAAAAATGAGTTTTATTGGCTAATCTTTCCAACATTTGATCAATGAAAGGTAATGGATAATGATCTTTCTTAGTAACTTTATTAACCTTTCTAAAATCAATGCACATTCTATAACCAACAACTACTCTTTGAGGAATAAGTTCATCATGATCATTAGGTACAACAGTAATTCCAGCCTTCTTAGGGACACAATGCACATGACTAACCCATCTACTATCAGCAGTAGGATAAATGATACCAGCATCAAGAAGTTTTAATACCTCATTTCTTACCACTTCCTTCATCTTAGGTATTAAACGACGTTGATGTTCAACAAATGGCTTCGCATCAAGTTTCATATTGATAGAATGTTGACATATAGTAGGAGAAATCCCTTTCAAATTATCCAAAGTATAACCCATGGCTCCATGGTGTTTCCTTAATATTTCCAATAATCTTTCTTCTTCTTTACCTGAAAGGTTAGCACTAATAATAACAAGATATATTTTCTTATCATCTAGATGAGCATACTTAAGATATCAGGCAAAGGTTTAAATCAAAGACTTGATCCTCTTTAGGTGGAAGTGTTTTTCCCAAGTCTTCCACTTTTAAATTATGTTTAAGAATAGGTTGACGAAGGAATACGTACTCAAGTTCATTTCTTTCTTCCATAAAAGTTTCATCCTCATGATCTTCCATAAATTGTTGAATATAATCAGTAGGAGCAAGAGCAACAAAAGCAAGTTGCTCCACTCTAAAATCCTCATTGGGCAATTTGGTTTCATAAGGGGTTTTAGCAAATTTTGAAAAATTGAACTCATTCGAATCACCAGCAAATTTAGTAAGGATTTTCTATTTCCTACAATCTATAACAGCACCACAAGTATTAAGAAAAGGTCTACCGAAAATGATAGGACAAGTCTTACTAGCAGCAGAACCAAGTACAAGAAAATCAGCGGGATATTTAGGCTTACCACATAGAACTTCAACATCTCTAACAATACCAATTGGAGACATAGTTTCTCTATTAGCAAGTTGAATAACCACATCAATATCATCAAGTTGGCTAGGACCAATTTCATGCATAATTTCTTTGTAAAGCTCATAAGGAATAACACTTGAACTTGCACCAATATCAAATAAACCATAATAGCAATGATCACCAATTTTAACAGACTACACAGGAACACTAGCCTTTCTTGGCTTTGCAGGATGAGAGACAACATTAGAAGCATCATCACAAAATATTATATATTCTTCTCCCACATTTTCAGAAACAAGTTCTTTAACTATAGCCATAGAAGGTTCAACTTTAATTTGTTCATCAGGTTCTTTAGATTTCTTATCACTTTTACTAACCACACTAGCCATAAGAGAATGTTCTTTCACTTTAACAGGAAAAGGAATTTTATCAATATAAGGTTCAGGAATGATATGATCAACAACATTAACTTCAATGCTTTTAGCTAAAGGAGCAACAGATTTATCTTTATAAGGTTCATGATATTTTTCAAACCCCTTCTTGGGCAAACCGAATATACAGCAAATGATTTATAATAATTTGCAATAACTTGAGAGCCAAGACCATAGGCACTATTAATATTTCGAAATGCATCGGTGTCCATGAAAGTTTTAATGCATTCAAAGTCATATTTTATACCTGACTCACTACCTTTGTCGTTCTCCCATGCTTCAGTATTTTTCTTCAATACGGTCAAGAAGGTCCCATTTAAACTCCTTATTACGAGTGAATGATCCAGCACAAGAAGTATCCAGTAATGTTTTATCTTCAAATGAGAGTCTTGCATAGAAGTTATCAACAATAATATTACCAGGAAGCTCATGAATGGGACATTTGAGCATTAATGCCTTCAATCTCCCCCACGCTTGGGCAATACTTTCTCCATCACGAGGCCAAAAGTTATATATAGAATTCCGATCTTGATGAATTTCACTTGGAGGATAAAATTTAGAATAAAAAAGAGGCACAATTTCCTCCAATCCAAGAGAATCCATGTTCTTCAGCAGTTTATACCAATGCGCAGCTCTCCACCAAGTGATATGGAGAATAATTTCTTCCTGACTTCGTCCATTGTAATACCTGCACACTTGAACAACTCACATAATTCATGTAAATACAGAAAATGATCACCGGGGTGGACAGTTCCATCCCCAACATAGCGGGTATTCATAACACTGAGAGAGCATTTTCCCTCATGTGTGGTTTTGGTAATTATATGACAATCTCTATGAACTAATGTTTGCATTGAGATATCCTTATAGATCTTGTCCATGGAAATAGTGTAGTTCATGTGTCTAACTCTTGAAGCTTATTTTATGACCAAGGTTCCATTGAAAGGTGTATATGATGGATGGTCATGTGTCGAGTGAAGCTTATTGCAAGTATGTCTTGAAGGATTCAAGGGGTCATATTAGTGAAGAAAGGTTGAGATGTGCAAGACCAAGAGAAGCTTTCTCGAAGAGATCCTATGCTTGGAGCTTGCTATGGATGCATGAAGACGGAGCTTAGCGAGACTCTCCCATTGTGAGCATGGGGGAGTATTTGGAGAAGTCTTCATCAAGCATGTGCTTGGACGCACAATCAAGAAAGATGAACCACTTGAAGAGATCAAGATAGTCATCATCTAACTCAAGCGGAATGCTCAAGACAAAGGTATTGTCGGGGATGTAATTCCCCGGTACCCTGAAAATATGGGTTTGTTTCTTAGTGTTGCAGGTATAAACATGTTTAAACAAGAGAAGAATAAAGAAAAAAGAGCAGAAAGGGTATCTCGGGCCGAGATGAGGAGAGCAGGGCAAATTTTCCCTGCGGGCCGAGGTCCCCAGCTCGGTAAAACCGAGTAGGTGCATCCCTCTGGGCCAAGACCCTCTCCACTACGAACTACTGGGCCGAGATGGGTCCGCGGTGCGGATAAGGTCATCCTCGGCCTCACCTCGTCGCATCCACGCCGGCATCATCCTCGACTTCCCCTGCCTCGGCTCGGGCCGGAGCTCGTCCCGGAGCGCCTCCGAGCCCCCGCACCGCGCCGGCATCACCGCTTCCACGGCACCTCCTCCAGCGTCCCTCCGAGTTGCTCTGCGCCACCACCGAGCTCGCCCCCGACTCCCCCTGCCTCGAGTCAGATGTGCCCGCGTATGTCTTCCCCGACAGAGGCGTCGCCGGCCGCCGACATCGCTCGCCCCCGGCATCTCCCTCAGCCTTGGGGCCTCCTCCACCTCGCCCATGGTGACCCCGGGTTCCCTCGACTCCGTTCTCCACCTCCGTCGACCTCGGGAGCGCCCTCGCCTCCACGACACCGGCTCGGTCCGGCCGCGACTTCGGAGCAGCGGCCGCCCGCGCACGGCCACCTCCGGCGTCTCCGCCCGCGGGATCCCTATCCCGGAGCCCGGCTGCCCCCGACCTCGCCCGCATCTACGCCCAGCCGCCTCTGACATCTCCATCATCGGCGTCCGCGACCGGCTGCGCCCCGCCCGTGGCTTCCCGTCTTCGGCCGCGCTCCCCCGACATGCCGCCCGACGGCGGCTACGCCTCCGCGCTCCGGCCGCATCTCGGGTGCGCTCGGCGCCGAAGAGCCCGACCTAGCCGTCCCGACGCCGCCCCTCCGACGCGGCCGTGCGTCGACCTCGGTGGTCCGCATGCCGGCAACCCCCTTCCTCGTCTACAACCGTGCTTTCTCGACAGGACAGGGCACGGGCTCCTCCTCCCGGTGGCCGGGTTGACCCAATCCGGTTGGGCCGAGTATGCCACCGGGGCATGGGCCAAGATTAGATGGTTTGGAGGCTTTTATCCGCAATACTAGGCACGAAATACTTATCCGGGAGAAGGTAAGAAGAGGACGTGGAGATGCGGAAGACATGCGCTAGAAGACAAAATCCAGTACATGTCCAGGCGGGCTACAACGCCGCTACAGTACCCGCGATGTGACGACAGTACACTGTGCAGTGATGCAGCAATAGTGTGACAAGACCCCATCAGTCAAATCGTGAACAGTGTACCATGCGCAGTACTTCTTGTCTCCTTGTCCCCAACTTTTCCCCTGGGCTCTCCTATATAAAGGGCACCAGCGGGAGGGGGAGAGGAGAGGCCAAGCCCCCCACCACTTCATTCCCCCCCTTTCCATTTGCTCCCAAAACTTCATGGAGGCAAACCTAGCAGCTCGCGGAGCATATTGTAGCCCGGATATAAAGAGGAGAAATATACCGAGTAGGCTAGATGCTGCAGTAGGGGTTTTATCTCCTCACGAGAGCCCCGAAGCAGGGTAAATCCTCGTGTCATCTTGTCGGTTGTGTTCACCTGCGCGCGAGTTCATCGCGCAATCCCTCCCCGAGATCCCCTAGCGTCCATCGGCCCCACAAATTAGCCATCCTATGGCATCTGCCGTGACACCACCACGACAGTTGGCGCCCACCGTGGGGCCTAGTGGCGCTTGCGGGAAGAATTTCGGACGGGATCCTACATCCCAAAATCCGGGATCCTAAATCCGGGATCCCTACGCTGCGGGCAGTGGTCACCGACATCCTGCGCCGCGGGTAGCGGTCGCCGGCATCCAAAATCCGGGATCCCTGTGCTGCGGGCAGTGGTCACTGACATCCTGCGCCGCGGGTAGCGGTCGCTGGTATCCCAAATCCGGGATCCCTACGCTGCGGGCAGTGGTCACTGACATCCTGCGCCGCGGGTAGCGGTCGCCGGTATCCCAAATCCGGGATCCTAAATCCGGGATCCCTATGCTGCGGGCAGTGGTCACTGACATCCTGCGCCACGGGTAGCGGTCGCCGGTATCCCAAATCCGGGATCCTAAATCCGGGATCCCTACGCTGCGGGCAGTGGTCACCGACATCCTGCGCCGCGGGTAGCGGTCGCCGACATCCAAAATCCGGGATCCTAAATCCGGGATCCCTGTGCTGCGGGCAGTGGTCACTGACATCCTGCGCCGCGGGTAGCGGTCGCCGGTATCCCAAATCCGGGATCCCTACGCTGCGGGCAGTGGTCACTGACATCCTGCGCCGCGGGTAGCGGTCGCCGGTATCCCAAATCCGGGATCCTAAATCCGCGATCCCTACGCTGCGGGCAGTGGTCACTGACATCCTGCGCCACGGGTAGCGGTCGCCGGTATCCCAAATCCGGGATCCTAAATCCGGGATCCCTACGCTGCGGGCAGTGGTCACCGACATCCTGCGCCGCGGGTAGCGGTCGCCGGCATCCAAAATCCGGGATCCCTGTGCTGCGGGCAGTGGTCACTGACATCCTGCGCCGCGGGTAGCGGTCGCCGGTATCCCAAATCCGGGATCCCTACGCTGCGGGCAGTGGTCACTGACATCCTGTGCCACGGGTAGCGGTCGCCGGTATCCCAAATCCGGGATCCTAAATCCGGGATCCCTACGCTGCGGGCAGTGGTCACTGACATCCTGCGCCGCGGGTAGCGGTCGCCGGTATCCCAAATCCGGGATCCTAAATCCGGGATCCCTACGCTGCGGGCAGTGGTCACCGACATCTTACGCCGCGGGTAGCGGTCGCCGGCATCCAAAATCCGGGATCCTAAATCCGGGATCCCTGTGCTGCGGGCAGTGGTCACTGACATCCTGCGCCGCGGGTAGCGGTCGCCGGTATCCCAAATCCGGGATCCCTACGATGCAGGCAGTGGTCACTGACATCCTGTGCCGCGGGTAGCGGTCGCCGGTATCCCAAATCCGGGATCCTAAATCCGGGATCCCTACGCTGCGGGCAGTGGTCACTGACATCCTGCGCCGCGGGTAGCGGTCGCCGGCATCCAAAATCCGGGATCCTAAATCCGGGATCCCTGTGCTGCGGGCGGTGGTCATTGGGATCCCTGTGCTGCGGGTTGAGGTCGCTGACATCCCTGCGCGGCGGGATGAATTCGCTGACATCCCTGCGCGGCGGGTTGAGTTCGCCGATATTCCTGCGCCGCGGGTAGAGGTCGCCGACATCCCTGCGCTGCAGGTAGAGGTCGCCGACGTCCCTGCGCTGCGGGTAGAGGTCTCCGACATCCCTGCACCGCGGGTGGATGTCATCGACGTCCCCGCATCACGGAAACCGGTCATCGACATCCCAAACCAGCATCCCTGCATCACGCCCACCTGCCGCCGGAGTCCGCCCCGACACTCATCATCAATGGACCCCTGGCGGTTGCACACCAGTTACCCGGGTTATGTCGCCTCCGACGTCCCCAACTGCTCCTGTGCTCCGTGAGTATCGTCATCAGTGCCTTACATTTACGTTGTCTTAAATTTGTTCGGGAACTGCCCATGCATGATTAGTTTAATTGTTTACCCGGGAACGAAGCATCGTAACCCGGGGACTGCCCTATTTCACCTGTTTGTCGCCTGTGTGTTTTTTCCCCGGGAGCAAGATGTCTTGACCCGGGGACTGGCTTACCGTTTAGTTCTACCTAGCATGCTTAGTCGGTGGACTAGCTCAGTTTATATTTATTTATATGCTCGTCGTATCTTGCTTCTTGTTGTATCATTTGTGTGCCGGCATCCCGAAACTGGACTCGGGGACTGCCAGGTTCCTTTGTCTTCCTGCTATATCTGAAAATTTACCCGGGGACTCGGTGGAAATCGAGCCTCTGTACTATTGTGTGGTTTGCTGCTAGAGTGGTTTTCTGTCTTTATTAAAATATATATGTCCTAACTAACGTTGAAAGGTGATATCGGTTTTACCGCAAGGATACTCATGTCGAAAGTCTTGATTATATCGGTTATCTCGGATCTATCTTATATTTACTGTTACCTCAAGATACATTACATATGACCTGTGGTATCGGTTGGCCCACGTATCGCGGTATCATGCACAATGTCCTGATCCCCGTTTATTTCGGTTCGCCAATATATCATGGCATACTGCAATATCTCCATATCGCTATTCGTGTCGGCTCGCCATTATATCGCGGCATCATGCCATATCCCCAGATTCCCGTTTATTTCGGTTCGCCAATGTATCATGGCATCGGGCAATATTTCCAAATCGTCATTTGTTTCGGTTTATCAAAGTTCGCTAAAGGCAACACCTGAGATACCGAAACACCTGTGATGTGCCCAGAGTGGCAGAGATACCGAAACATGTGTGATATGCCCAGAGTGGCCGACATACCGACATACCGACATACCGACATACCGACATACCGAGATACCTGTGTAACATTGTGTGTGTAGGCGTCTGTGTCGGTATACGCCCAGAGTGGCTAAACGCCGGCACATGAGACTCTGTGTCGGTATACGCCCAGAGTGGCTACAAGCCGGCACATGAGGCGTCCGTGTCGGTATACGCCCAGAGTGGCTAAATGCCGGCATGTGTTGTGTGTCAGACCGGCGGTGGCCGAAGACATCTATGTCGGTAAAACGCCTAGAGTGGCTAAGGGACCGACATATGATTGTATTTTTGCAGGTACACGGTGGAGCAAGTAAAGAGGATGAGGTTGGTATTTTTTCTAAGTCTGCGCGCGACTCTGCGAGTCCCCCGCAGCCTCGGGGACTAGTGTCGGGGATGTGATCCCCGGGATCCCTATTAAACGGGACTTTCGGTATGGAGATTTCCTAATGACTATTTGTTTTTAAGTCTATGCGCGATTCTAACGAATCCCCCATAGACTCGGGGACTAGTGTCGGGGATGTAATTCCCCGGTACCCTGAAAATATGGGTTTGTTTCTTAGTATAAACACGTTTAAACAGGAGAAGAATAAAGAAAAAAGAGGAGAAAGGGTATCTCGGGCCGAGATGAGGAGAGCAGGGCAAATTTTCCCTGCGGGCCGAGGTCCCCAGCTCGGTAAAACCGAGTAGGTGCATCCCTGTGGGCCAAGACCCTCTCCACTACGAACTACTAGGCCGAGATGGGTCCGCGGTGCGGATAAGGTCATCCTCGGCCTCACCTCGTCGCATCCACGCCGTCATCGTCCTCGACTTCCCCTGCCTCGGCTCGGGCCGGAGCTCGTCCCGGAGCGCCTCCGAGCCCCCGCACCGCGCCGGCATCACCGCTTCCACGGCACCTCCTCCAGCGTCCCTCCGAGTTGCTCTGCGCCACCACCGAGCTCGCCCCCGACTCCCCCTGCCTCGAGTCAGATGTGCCCGCGTACGTCTTCCCCGACAGAGGCGTCGCCGGCCGCCGACATCGCTCGCCCCCGGCATCTCCCTCAGCCTCGGGGCCTCCTCCACCTCGCCCATGGTGACCCCGGGTTCCCTCGACTCCGGTCTCCACCTCCGTCGACCTCGGGAGCGCCCTCGCCTCCACGACACCGGCTCGGTCCGGCCGCGACTTCGGAGCAGCGGCCGCCCGCGCACGGCCACCTCCGGCGTCTCCGCCCGCGGGATCCCTATCCCGGAGCCCGGCTGCCCCCGACCTCGCCCGCATCTACGCCCAGCCGCCTCTAACATCTCCATCATCGGCGTCCGCGACCGGCTGCGCCCCGCCCGTGGCTTCCCGTCTTCGGCCGCGCTCCCCCGACATGCCGCCCGACGGCGGCTACGCCTCCGCGCTCCGGCCGCATCTCGGGTGCGCCCGGCGCCGAAGAGCCCGACCTAGACGTCCCGACGCCGCCCCTCCGACGCGGCCGTGCGTCGACCTCGGTGGTCCGCATGCCGGCAACCCCCTTCCTCGTCTACAACCGTGCTTTCTCGACAGGACAGGGCACGGGCTCCTCCTCCCGGTGGCCGGGTTGACCCAATCCGGTTGGGCCGAGTATGCCACCGGGGCATGGGCCAAGATTAGATGGTTTGCAGGCTTTTATCCGCAATACTAGGCACGAAATACTTATCCGGGAGAAGGTAAGAAGAGGACGTGGAGATGCGGAAGACATGCGCTAGAAGACAAAATCCAGTACATGTCCAGGCGGGCTACAGCGCCGCTACAGTACCCGCGATGTGACGACAGTACACTGTGCAGTGATGCAGGAATAGTGTGACAAGACCCATCAGTCAAATCGTGAACAGTGTACCATGCGCAGTACTTCTTGTCCCCAACTTGTCCCCAACTTGTCCCCTGGGCTCTCCTATATAAAGGGCACCAGGGGGAGGGGGAGTGGAGAGGCCAAGCCCCCCACCACTTCATTCCCCCCCTTTCCATTTGCTCCCAAAACTTCATGGAGGCAAACCTAGCAGCTCGCGGAGCATATTGTAGCCCGGATATAAAGAGGAGAAATATACCGAGTAGGCTAGATGCTGCAGTAGGGGTTTTATCTCCTCACGAGAGCCCCGAAGCAGGGTAAATCCTCGTGTCATCTTGTCGGTTGTGTTCACCTGCGCGCGAGTTCATCGCGCAATCCCTCCCCGAGATCCCCTAGCGTCCATCGGCCCCACAAATTAGCCATCCTATGGCATCTGCCGTCACACCACCACGACAGGTATGATCTTGGAAGTGCTATAGGATATATAGGCGTACTATCAAGAGGGGCTCTCAAATGAGTAACTTGATCGCATCGTGGTGGAGAGCTCAAACCTTTGCATACTTGCCATATCATATTTCTTGGTTCTCATTTGACTATTTGGCTTTTATCCATGTGAGTATCTAGAGCTTGGTTCATCTCCATGTCAAGCTCTGATTCATCAAAAACGGATTTCATATGAATATCTTGTTGCATTTTTGGTGTTTGAGGTTTTATCGGTTATCCTTTTATCGAGAGGTCCTTCCTTTCCTCATTTGGTTTAAACCTCCCTTATTGTACTATGATGTTTCTCGGCACATTCATGTAGGGCTCGTTGTCACGTTTCCAACGAGCCCAAGAACATCGAAAACGGAGTCCGGATGCAAAAGTTTTGCCCGTTTTGGTACTTGGTGTTCTGTTGTTTATTGCTGTGGCGGTAGTACCGCCGCGGTACCGCCCGAGGTACCGCTGGACCAAACAGAGAGCCATTTTCGGCAGTTCCGGGAGCGGTATACTACTGCCCGGTGCGGTAGTACCACTACGTGATGAAAGGAATATGCCCGAGAGGCAATAATAAAGTGGTTATTATATTATTCCATGTTTATGATAAATGTTTATTTCTCATGCTAGAATTGTATTAACTGGAAACGTTAATACATGTGTGACTAATGAACAAATAAGAGTTCCTAGTAACGCCTCTCGTTTAACTAGCTCGTTGATTAACTGATGATTAAGGTTTCCTGATCATGAACATTGGATGTTGTTAATAGCGGGATCACATCATTAGGAGAATGATGTGATGAACACACACCCAAATTAAGTATAGCATGCGATCAAGTCATTAAGTTTACATAGTTATATTAAGCATACGAAGTAATCCTAATCCTTAGACCATGAGATCATGTCAATCACTAACACCGGAAGAATGCTTTGATAACATCAAACGTCACACCGAAACAGGGTGACAATAAAGGTGGCGTTGGTTATTCCGAAAGTATTAGTTGAGGCTCATGGATCAAGAAGTGGGATTTGTCCATCCAGATGATGGAGATATATACTCTGGGCCCTCTCGGTGATATCACATCGACACCGCTTGCAAGCACGTGACTAGGTCACAAGTATGTCATATCACATAACGAGTTAAGAGTACTTGTCGGGAACGAGATCGAACTAGGTATATATGATACCAATGATCAGATCTCGGACAAGTAAAATATCGCGAGACAAAAGGAATTGGTTATGACGTTTTTGGTTCACACGATCTCAAGATTCATCGTCGAATATGTAGGAGTCATTACTGATCTCCAGATCCCACTGTTGACTATTGATCGGAGAGGTGTCTCGATCATGTCTACATTATTTACGAACCGTAGGGTGACACACTTAAGGTTTGTCGACGCTTTTGGGTAGACACGGAATTTCGGAGAAAAGTTTGGATAGCACCGAAATTGTTTCGGGTAATATTGAAATAGTTCAAGGAGTTAATTGTCAATGGTTGTTAATAGAATTAACAAATGAACCAAGGGGGTAAGTGTTAATGTTTGTTAATAGAATTAACAAATATTAAAAAGAAATGAAATTGTTTTATTTAATAAAGAAAACCCCTTGGAATTTTGAGTGGGAATTGATGAGAGAATGAGTGGGTTGAGTGGAGACTCCACTCACATGATGAGGGGAGAGGTGGGGGCACTCCAAATTCGTGGCTCCCTCCCCCTCCTATATAAAGAGGGGTGTAAGCTCCCTCTCCCCACACACTTGCCTCTCTCTCCCTCCTCCCGCTGCTCCACCTTCCAGCCATCCGCTTGCGAAGCCATGGCCGATTAGCTTCTCCACCACAACACCGTCGTGCTGCTGGAGTTTCCGGTGGTTCTACTACTTCCGCTGCCCCGCTGGATTGAGGGTACGGAGGTCGTCATCAAGCCGTACGAGTGACCGAGTACGGAGGCGCTGCCCGTTGCAGCGCACATCTTCACGATCTTGAGATCGGCAAGTGAACGACTACATCATCCACGAGAATTATTCTTGAAACGCTTACGGTCTTCGAGGGTTAGTTCTCTTGGAATTTGTTCCACTCGTTATGAGCATCTCCTAGACTAGATCTTGGCTTGTTGGTTTGTTCACACCGTAGGAATTTTTTTTGTTTTCTATGCGACGAACCCATCAGTGGTATCAGAGCCGTGTCTATGCGTAGATGCTTTGTACGGGTAGAACACATATGTGTATGTGGGCATTGATGATCATGTTATTGCTTCCTTTGTATATTTTGTATCTTAGTGGCATAGTGGGATGAAGCGGACCGGACTAACCTTACATGTACACGTACATGAGACTAGTTCCACGACTGACATGCAACTTGTTTTGCATAAGTGGCTTTGCGGGTGTCTGTCTCTCCCACTATAGTTAAGATATAAAAAAGAACGGGTTGCTAATAATATTTTCATCACCGTTGTGGTTTTATGTTTGTAGGTAAGAACGGTTCTATCTTCGAAAGCCCTAAGCCACGTAAAATATGCAAAAATATATTAGAGGACGTCTAACTTGTTTTTGCAGGGCATGTGATGTGATATGGTCAAAGTTACAAATTTTATGTATGAGATGATACCTTTTTAATTTATAGCCTGCGTGCTAAATATCATATCTAGATTATATGTTGTAAATTTGGAGGACAATCAAGAAGGAGGCGCCATTGACCTTGGTGCCACGCCGGTGGAATGATGGAGATCATGCCAAGATGCACAAGATAGAGATTAAGTGCGAGAAGGACCATATCATATCACATTATCCATGCATGTGATGTTAATCCTTTTATGCATCTTATTTTGCTTAGATCTTTGCTTAGATCGTGACGGTAGCATTATAAGATGATCCCTCTCACAGTTAATATGAAGATAATAATGTGTTCTTCCTTAGTATGCACCGTTAAGAAAGTTCGTCGTTTTGAAGCACCACGTGATGATCGGGTGTGATAGACTCAACGTTCGCATACAACGGGTGTAAGCCAGATTTACACACGCAAATACTACGGTTCTACTTGGCGAGCCTAGCATGTACAGACATGGTCTCGGAACACGTAACCGAAAGGTAAAGCATGAGTCATATGGATGATATGATCAACATGGTCGATGTTCGCCTTTGCAGCTGCACCATCTCTCGTGATGATTTGGTTCGTGTAATCACTAAATCGACTAGAGGGATGTTGTTTTTGAGTGGGAGTTGACGTAATAATTTAGAATTAGTTTAACTCCACATATCTATCATAAACATAGTCTAAAATTGTGTTTGCATGAATATTTGTAGTATTGGCAACCGTAGTCCACTACGCACTAGGCTTGTTAGTTGAGATCAAAACTGTTCAAAATCTGATATTTACTCTATGGACTGGTACCATATTGTTAGTAAGTAATTATGTATAGAAAAGTTTTAAAGTTCTATTGCAAACTTTCGGTAACTCTAAAATTGCTCCATGTGATTTGGAATCTAAAATGAGCAACAATTCTTATTGGTGTCTTAATTCATTCTTGTCTCCGTGAAACTTAGTTTTCGAATTTGTTTGATAATTGAGGAGAACGATGATTTGTTTTTCAGAAATGAATGATGTATGAGATATGACTGATATCTCGGACCTTGTTTTGGTTACAAGTTTTTATGAATTTCAGTGGGAGTACCTGAGCTCATATTGTATGAGTATGTACTACAAGATAGAAGATGCTAGGCATCTCGATATCCAAATTAGTTTGGCACTGATTCATATCCAATCTAATTGAGCCATGGTAGCTTCATCATGATAGGATTCATGATGGGATGGATAAATAGTGTAAGTGAATTTGTTCATTGCACTAAAAGACCACTAATAGAATCCAGAAGAACACTTATCATATGATGATCAACTTCAACATAAAACTCCAAAGGATGCTAATAACGACTATTCATGCCTAGGATTTTGTTCCAATTTTATTGGCACATATTTTGATGTTGAATGCTTCTTCCGCATAGAGAGGAAAAACCGAAAGAGGATCTGCAAAAGTATTTGGCAGAAAATGAAAAGACTAGAAAGTCTAGTTCAGGTTTATATGGCTGATATACATGTTATAGATATTTTTCATATTAGTCACGTACTGTAATTCTTGGGTATTTGTACTAGATTGGTTGGTATGAACTGTCATACAACTCAATACAAGAGTACAATGGCCTAAGTGACTTACGAGGAATGTGGTAACAATACGCAACAAAAATATGATAATTTGTTATTGTATTCGTAGTTGGTATTATAACTAGCCCGCGAGATTTATTCTAAAATAACTTAATAATTTTTTTATTTTGTTCTGGTCTAAATAAAACAAGTAGTTGTTCAAATTTTGACCATAATCCATAGAAGATGGATAAGTTATTATAAACCTTTTTGGTAAAACATATATCTATAATACTAACGCTAAATGCCACAAGGCTAATGATTTGAATTCCACATAATTGTGGAACCGCCATTTAAGTCATATTAAAAATAATTGCATGAAGAAACTCAATGTTGTTGAATTTCATAGTCACCTGATTTTGAATAATTTGACGCTTGCAACACTTTCTAAAAGGAAAATGACTTGAACTTCGTTCGAGAGGCCTAAGATTGAACGAATAGCTAAACATGTTGGAAATCACACATGATTGATGTATGTGATCCATTGGGTGTAGCCATAAGCGGTAGATTCATCTACTTCGTTGATGATTTGAATAGATATATTCGGATTTACCTATTCAA
This sequence comes from Poa annua, assembly GCA_026929855.1. Lineage (NCBI taxonomy): Eukaryota > Viridiplantae > Streptophyta > Magnoliopsida > Poales > Poaceae > Poa > Poa annua. Next base: position 56,688,506 of record CM049431.1, read on the forward strand.
TGAGAAAGAAGTCTGAAACATTTGAATATGTTCAAAGATTTCAACATGACGTAGAAAATCATCGTAACAATAATATCTATGATGAGTTCATAGAAGGGATTATTTAGGTTATAGGTTTAGCACAAGACATCTAAGTGTTGCGGAATTAATTCCACAAATTATGCCTCCCTAAAACACCACAGAAGTATGGTGGGTTCGAGAGACATAATCAGACCGTGTTTTGACATGGAATATCAAAGATGTAAATTGAAATTGCCATAATATTTTTGAAGAGCTATGCTTTAGATACTACCGCTTTTACACTTAAAAGAGTATCATCATATATGATCCACTGAATTGACAACCATATGAGATATGTCACGGGAAGTTACCCAACGGTCTTTTCTTCATTTTTGGTATGCAAATGATTTTCCAACCAAAATGGATAAATATCTTTGTAGGTTATGCCAAGGAAGCATTGGGAATTCTTTCCACTTTAAGCTAAATAAAAAGTATTGTTGTCGCTGAGAATGGCTTATTTCCGAGAAGGATGTTCTCGTGAAAGTTTTGAGTGGGAGGACAATAGAATTCAATAACTAAGATGAGCGGAGTGGCGCAACATCAGAATTTGTTCTGGAAGCAGCCATGTCGCCCATGACACCCACAACTACAAGTTGTTGAAGCTCTGGAGATTGAATTATATATTGAACCTCACAAGTAGGGTACACTTTCGTAATCGAATAATAAGGATTTGAGAACGAAATATTATTGTAGGACAATAGTAAACCGATTGTATACAAGGAAGCGATGATGGGCCCTTAACTCCGTTAAAAATGGTTGAACGCCATAAATCCAAGATAGTATTCATAGACGAAATCAAGCTTGGAACTTGGTAAAATAAAAATGAGTCTATAAACAGAAGTGGATGTCACATCCATAAAAGGTTTGAGTTGTCAAAAATTGTTTACGACAAAATTCAAGAAGCTGACTACGTTAAGATTTGGATCTTCCGTAGCGAAACCTTAAATCTGAATGGGATTATTCTAGCAATCGCTGCATATGAGTTATGTCGGGTAACAAAGTTGTGTTCCTTAGTTGGAGTACTAACCAAGGACGTATAGCTGATACATCCGAGGGAGTTGTTGATCCCGAGAGAGCTAGAAAGGGGAATGCATACTTCCATGATAGAAGTATGCATCACGGAGATGATATCTTCATTGAATGAAATAGTCAAATGAATTTTTGATTTCATTATGAACAATGAAGATGCTTGCTTTCGCAAGAAATTAAGTGGGAGGGCTAAGACATATTCATGATACTTTATGTAGATGACATATCGTTGTCTGAAAGGTCATGTATATTTACTTGACATAATTAAAAGTTTCACTGTAAGTAGTTTTCACTGAAAGGACTTAGACCAAAAATCATGTTAGGCATCTAATATTCATGGAGATGAATTGATACGCTTAAAAGGTTGGGTCAAAGTACATAAAAGAGATACCAAAATAGTTCGATATGGAAACATCAAAAAGTGTTCTTGTTACATGGCGTGTTAACAAGACTTGAGTGTATTCGACACTTGATGAGTTTAGAAAGATGAGTTTTTTTATATCAATCATAAACGCCATGATATGTACACAACCAGATATCATATGTTGTAATATAGTTACAAACATATACCAGAGTGATTCATGTGATGATCACTGGATAACAGTAAGATATTCTTGGGTGCTTTGGAAGAACGAAGAATATATTTTGGATACGAAAGTGACAAACATATCGATGTAATATGTACACTGAGGGGAGTTGTATCACATATCCGAATAAAATTAATTTTGAACTCAATAAGGCTATATGTGTGTTAAGTGAAAGTGGCACAATAGGATGGAAGGAAGTTCCATGTTGGTTTTGGATGAGTTCCAAAGTTCAACAATATGACGGATTCTACAAATGAGGACAAGTGTACTGTCGTTGTGACAAACGGAATACTACAACCTAAGGCTAAATATATCATTGCTATGACTAGCAAACGATAGCTAAGTATATTGTTGTTTTGACAACAAATTTTGAGTCAATAAGTTCTTGAGAACTTGGTGTAGTTACATGTGTGTCAGATCTATGTAGCTATATTGTTTTGACAGTATTAGCAACATGATTCAGACGGATGAACTAAAGGTTCCACCATGTGACCAAAGCTATACTAAGTCATGCCTAATCTCATTCAGAATGAGTCGTGCGTAGAGACGCAAAAGACATGCAATATACATACGGACCTGAAACGTTCAAGGTCCGTTGACTAAAACCTCTTCCATGAGCTAAACATGATCATCACCAGAAGGCCATTGGTTTTGGATCTTTACAAGTGTTAACTAGATTATTGACTCTAGTGCAAGTGGGAGACTGAAAGGAATATGCCCGAGAGGCAATAATAAAGTGGTTATTATATTATTCCATGTTTATGATAAATGTTTATTTCTCATGCTAGAATTGTATTAACTGGAAACGTTAATACATGTGTTACTAATGAACAAATAAGAGTTCCTAGTAACGCCTCTCGTTTAACTAGCTCGTTGATTAACTAATGATTAAGGTTTCCTGATCATGAACATTGGATGTTGTTAATAGCGGGATCACATCATTAGGAGAATGATGTGATGAACACACACCCAAATTAAGTATAGCAATGCGATCAAGTCATTAAGTTTACATAGTTATACTAAGCATACGAAGTAATCCTAATCCTTAGACCATGAGATCATGTCAATCACTAACACCGGAAGAATGCTTTGATAACATCAAACGTCACACCGTAACAGGGTGACTTTAAAGGTGGCGTTGGGTATTCCGAAAGTATTAGTTGAGGCTCATGGATCAAGAAGTGGGATTTGTCCATCCAGATGACGGAGAGATATACTCTGGGCCCTCTCGGTGATATCACATCGACACCGCTTGCAAGCACGTGACTAGGTCACAAGGATGTCATATCACATAACGAGTTAAGAGTACTTGTCAGGAACGAGATCGAACTAGGTATAGATGATACCAATGATCGGATCTCGGACAAGTAAAATATCGCGAGTCAAAAGGAATTGGTTATGACGTTTTTGGTTCACACGATCTCAAGATTCATCGTCGAATATGTAGGAGTCATTACGGATCTCCAGATCCCGCTGTTGACTATTGATCGGAGAGGTGTCTCGATCATGTCTACATTATTCACGAACCGTAGGGTGACACACTTAAGGTTTGTCGACGCTTTTGGGTAGACACGGAATTTCGGAGAAAAGTTTGGATAGCACCGAAATTGTTTCGGGTAATATTGAAATAGTTAAAGGAGTTAATTGTCAATGGTTGCCAAATGGTTGTTAATAGAATTAACAAATGAACCAAGGGGGTAAGTGTTAATGTTTGTTAATAGAATTAACAAATATTAAAAAGAAATGAAATTGTTTTATTTAATAAAGAAAACCCCTTGGAATTTTGAGTGGGAATTGATGAGAGAATGAGTGGGTTGAGTGGAGACTCCACTCACATGATGAGGGGAGAGGTGGGGGCACTCCAAATTCGTGGCTCCCTCCCCCTCCTATATAAAGAGGGGTGTAAGCTCCCTCTCCCCACACACTTGCCTCTCTCTCCCTCCTCCCGCTGCTCCACCTTCCAGCCATCCGCTTGCGAATCCATGGCCGATTAGTTTCTCCACCACAGCACACCGTCGTGCTGCTGGAGTTTCCGGTGGTTCTACTACTTCCGCTGCCCCACTGGATCGAGGGAACAGAGGTCGTCATCAAGCCGTACGTGTGACCGAGTACGGAGGCGCTGCCCGTTGCAGCGCACATCTTCACGATCTTGAGATCGGCGAGTGAACGACTACATCATCCACAAGAATTATTCTCGAAACGCTTACGGTTTTCGAGGGTTAGTTCTCTTGGAATTTGTTCCACTCGTTACGAGCATCTCCTAGACTAGATCTTGTCTTGTTGGTTTGTTCACACCGAAGGAAATTTTTTTGTTTTCTATGCTACGAACCCATCACGTGAAGCCTGTTTTCAGCCCGTTTTGATGCCCTAATTCCCTAGGGGGGAGGTAGTACCGCTAGGTCCAGCGGTAGTACCACTATGGTGCAAATCTGCACCCAATGGTTGGATTTTGGGTTGAGCTATTTAAGGGGCCTTCTTCCCGAATGGTTACCCAACCTTTGAAGCAAGTTTTAACCTCCATTGTTGACCTTCTTGAGATTGCTATCTCTCCATCCCTCCAATGATTCTTGCTCCTTCTTGAGGGAAAAGAGAGAGGAGATCTAGATCCACCTTTCCACCAATCAATCTCTCCTCTAAGTGAGGGGAACCTAGTGGATTTAGATCTTGGAGTTCTTTTGTGGTTCTTCTTATTTGTTCTTCCTATCTTCTCCCCCCATAAGCATTAGTTGCTTTTGGTGGGATTTGGGAGTGAAGGATTTGACTCCTTTGTGGTTTCCTTTGTTCTTCCTCTCTTATTCCCCCATAAGAATTTGTTGCTTTGTTGGAATTTGAGAGCAAAAGACTTGAGCACTTCGTGTGCTCTTGCCATTGCATCTTACATCGGTTTGTGCTCTCCACGAGATTCGTGGAAGTGAAAGATTGTGAGCTTGTTACTCTTGGGTCTTTGGACCCTAGACGCCTTTTGTGGCCGGCCTTTTGTGGCCAAGATCTTTTGTGGTCAAGACCTTTTGTGGTCACTTGAGAGCCCCCAATTAAGTTGTGGGAGTGTGCCTCAAGACTTGGGAGCCCCCAATTAAGTTATGGGTGTGTGCCTCAAGAGTGTTGTACGGGATTCGATCTCCGCCCCAAAGGAGATCAATAGTGGAAGGTGAGCTTGAAGGGAATATGCCCTAGAGGCACTTAATAACCATAGTTTATTGGCAATATCCCAATCGTTCATTATATGTTTTACACCATGCTATAACTGTATTAAGCGAAAACATTAATACAGGTGTGGTAGATAAACAACCAGGTCCCTAGTAGCCTCTACTAAGACTAGTTTCGTTGCGCGATTGATGATCGAGGTTTTCCGATCATAGGGCATGGCGCCGGTCGGCAATGGAAGTCATATCGTTAGGTGTAACGATGTGATGGACATACCCAGTATTTGTAGGACATAGTCATTACGCCTTAAGACCGTGAGATCAACTCTTATTGTTATCCCTGGAAGATACTTTGATCGCACCAAACGTCATATCTTATCTAGTGTGACAATAACGGTGATACTTTTGGGTATCGGAAAGGGTAGTTGAGACGAGGGGTCAACAGCGGGATTTGTCAGTCCGCATAGCCGGATAGATACTCTAGGGCCCACTCGGTGAGATTATGTCAAATGAGTTTGCAAACATGTGACTAGGTCACCAGCTGACATAATATCATAGACGAGTAGAAGATAGCGATGTGGATAACGAGATCATGCTAGGTATGGAGATATCTGAGAATGATGCTCGGACACGCTAAGTATCGCCATGACAAAGGGTTTAAGACTATACGTCCAGGTTTGATAGATGAAAGTCATTCGTTATATCACAGGGATTAATTCATGGTGTCCAGGCCTACGAGTTAGTCATCGATCATAGAGGAGTCTTGATCGTACCTGTTATTATATCGAACCGCTAGGGTAACACACTTAAGGGGTTTCGACAAGACAACCGGAAAGGAAAGAGATCACCGGGATCGTCCCGGGAGGGGTCCGATGGAGATCGGGCAGCGCCGAAAGAGTTTTTGGAGCTAGGAAAAATTATATATATTATGTTCGATATTAATTAGTGTAATTAATATGCAAATATGATTTTATATATTTATTTTCGAATTTATTTAGTCTGATTTCCCTAAATGGGCCTTCTGGTCGAAAGAAGGCCCATGGGGGGGAAAACCCTCAAGGAAATTTTGTGGGGGAGGCTTGGCCGGCCTAGGTGGGCCAAATGGGGCCCACCTAGGGCCGGCGCACCATCCCTAGCCGCACCATGGCTGTGGGATAGTCCCACATTGCCTGGCTAGGGAGGTTGGCTCCCCCCGGGAGCCTATATAAGAAGGGGCACCCCTGGCCTTTTAATTCACCAATTAATTCCTAATTTCTCTCTCGATCTCGTGGTTCCTTGTCGGAGCCGCGCCGAGTAGAGGAGGGGGATCTCTTCCAGCATAGCCCGCTGCCGCGCTACTGGTGTTCCGGTCCAAGTCTTCCGCTGCTCGTCCTGGACTGGAGCTTTGGAGGCCGTCGTCTCCACCGTATGTGTGTGACGCCCTGCGAGGTGCTGTGCTAGCGGTACTCGGAGGCCTACTTCCTCCACCCGACCTCGGGGTCATCTTCGTCGTCTTCGTCGCGCCGAGTTCTCCGCGACCTAGAGGTCGGCTACGTCGTCTTCATCGTCAACTCTTGTGCGGGAGCGTAATCCCCGCTATTCGGTCTACGAGGGTATGTATTCCGATCTCCGCCGTACTTCTATATCCGCATAGTGTAGATCTTGGCTAGTTTAAGGATATCGTTGCTAGGATTTTTTTTGTTTTCTGCACACGATCCCCTTCACTGGTATCAGAGCCGATCTATCGTAGATATAGCTGTACGCTGTTAGAACCCGTGCTCTGCACGGGGGCACCGTTCCTGTTATTTGCTACCCTCTAGCGTGCATTCGTGATTCCAGCGGCATCGATTTGATGAAGCGGCCCGGACCGACTTTATGCGTATGCTTACGCGAGACTGGTTCCACTAATGGCATACGGCTTCTACCGTATCTGTGGCTGGCGGGTGCCTGTTTCTCTCTCTTTAGTTGGCTTTGCATTTTCAATGGAGGGCCCGAAAGGGATCGTTGTTGTGGTCATAAGGTTCGCAGGTATGAAGCGGTTCTATTTACGAAAGCCCCGAGCCACGTAAAATATGCAAAAGATAAAGTAGAAGCGTCTAACTTTATTTTGCAGGGGCTATGTGATATGGTCAAGGTAGGTTTATTAAATTGTTTATAAACTGCGGGCGCCAAGAAGACCATGGCGCAATGGACTATATCACATTGCATTACATTTGATGTTTTGTGTGCATCTTATATTGTGTGATTGTGTGTATAGTATACATTAGTTACACGGCGGTAGCTATATAAGATGATCCCTTCAAAATACCACTAGTGTTCTCCCTCCAACGCGCACCACCAAGAAAGTTCTACGTTATGAGACAAGCCGTGATGATCGGGTGTCAGACATCTCGTCGTTCGCATACATTGGGTGTAAGCCATGTTGCACAAGCGTCAGCGTGGAGGTTTTTGGTGGCGAGCCTAGCATATTCAGAAATATGGCCTCGGAACAGGGAGACCGAAAGGTCGAGCACGAGTCACAAAATTGGTGTGGCGGACTTTTGTCTACTCTTGAAGTTGTGCCGCCGGCTCTGATGATGAGGGGTGGTGCAATGGTTGGGGGTCGTGTAATCGCTTAAACGACCAGGAGGGATGTTCGTTTGAGTGGGAGTTCGGATAGTTATTTTCTAAAATACTAGAACTCAGAATATAATGAACAGAGTCTGTTTTACAAACCTTTGTAGATATTAACCATTGTGATAGCATCTTTTCAAATTAGGCGCATTCCTGCGATTGAGAAACTTAAAAGGTTGGGACCAAACTTCATAGTTTTATACTTTAGCTTGAGGATACTCCTTGTTTGAACCGTTAGCTCTTTGTGTTAAAATACCCGCTAGGAGATAAACCCAGAGATTCCGCTAACAAAAGATAATTTGGATTATCGGATTTTATGCGGATGATATCATCATAGTCCAGTGTATGCTATGATCTCTGCCATAAAGAACCAACGGTGGGTACGAGTTTTTAGATCGCGAACATATGATATGGTCGCTAAACTCGGGGTACCCCAAACGTTGGGTTGATGAAGTTTATCAGTACGTTGACTGATTGTCTTCTCAACCAAGAAGGAAGAGAATACACACATTGAGGGAGCACGTGGCGGTCATACTTAATGACATATGTTCATGTTTAATGAACATTGAGACGCCTCGCTCAGCTCAATTACTGGATGACAGACATCGTTGCCAAGTGCAAATCCTCTGTCATAGACTATGTCATGCAAGGGGAATCGTTCACCTTCATGGTTCTTGATTACGGTGGAAGTATCAAGAAAATGAAACAGATCGCCGGAAGTCATCAATGATGATGGTGTATATGTGATATACAGGTTATGAATGTTTTAGCTGAGCAAGTACTCGCAGTAGTGACTAAGTTTTGAACTAGTCATGTTTTTTGAAAACCAGGTTTACCGCTTGAGTAGCTTAAAAGGATGAGGCGACATTGCGTGTTGATAATGGCAGTCAAGTTGTCGTGACGGCCATAGACACTCTCCCTCTAGATCTACCATTTGGGTAAATTCTTTATGATCGCCTGTTAGTATGATCGTTACCAGTGTGTCTCCTCTAGCGAGACACTTGTTCATACATGATAGTGACAAATTGGTGTCCTATATTTATGAAGTAATGATCATATTCCGATTTGAATTTAGATGGTAGAAGCTCCCACATTCATAATATTAACGCCAAAGGATACAAACTTAATAAAGACACCACATATGTGTGGCACTACCGTTTAGTCATGTCAATGTTATATGCATTAGCTCCACACTGGATGGACCTACAAGTCCTAATATTTGATCTTTTGACACTTGCAAAATAACCGTGACACCGTTCTCGGAAAACGGGCATATAACTTATTGATAGTCATACATGGAGATGTATGTGGTTCAATGAAGTAATTGACGGGTAGTGGAGACCTTTATTTAGTGAACTTCACTGAACGTTTTGAGTATAGCTTGTTGAGAATCATGCATATGGGCGTATGTGAATCAATGAAGTACTTTAACGTGTAGTGGAAGTATTTATTTCATAGACTTCATGAACATTCGAATAGATATATGGATATCCACTCGGGGAATGTTGGCCTGAAAATTTTGATTCAATCAAACAAGTCCAGGATGAAGTAGGAAATAAACTTAACAAGAAAATCAAATTCCCGCGATGCATATCGAGGAATAAAGATTTGAGTTAGTTGGCACATCATTGGAAGACTTGTGAGAAGAGTTCCACAAATTACGTCGCATGGAACACCATAATGTTATGGTGTGTTAGGACGTCGTAAAATCACCCTATCGGATAGTGTGTCGTAAATAAATCTCTTACCGAATTATTGTGATCATTAGAGTCATATGGTAGAAACGTAAACACTCACGTTAGCAAATAGGGAAACCATTTGAATCCATGGAGACAATACCATACGAGTGATGGCATGGCTTTTGAGCCTGGATTGTCGTTTCAGCAATTTAGTGTTTCGATGTAATCGAACCTAAAATGGATTAATCTTTGTAGTATACCCTACCTAAACAGTTAGTTGGGTACATGTCTCACGACATAGGCAAAATCTTTGCCGGGATATACCTTGCGAAAGAAATAGTTTCTTGTCCGAGGGTATAAGTGAGAAAGAAAGTAGAGCAAGACGAAGTTGGTGAACTTCTTCTCCAGACATCAGAGTGGCGCAACCGAAAGTGTGTTCGGTGTCAGGCTCCACAGCTTGAAAAAGCTGATGATTCAAGATCATGATGTTCTGAGCTCATACTAAGAGCGTAGGCATACGAGGTTGTGTTCCACATTGTGTGTTACGACAATCTTGCTATGAAGGTCATATTAATGGAATATGATAAACCTACGAACTACGAAGAAGAGATGGTGAACCTAAGTCCGAGAAATGGCTGTGAGTCATTTATGATCCGAAATAAAATCCATATACGATTACCAGGTAATGACTTGGGAGATTTTGATGGAATCTAGGATGTTGATAGTATATGGAGTTTTATGAGAGAGTAGATATTGAGCAGATTCGATTTGTCGTGAAACAGTTCCGACAGACCACGTGAGACTTTGTCTCAAGTGGCGAAGCCTAAATCTATTCTGGGTCGTTTAGCAATTACTATAATTTCGAATGAGAAATTGATAGATGGATGAGATAACCATGGTTCTTAATAGTGTAATTAAGAATGGTTTGTAATCCTGAGGATGCTAAACATGTGTGCAAACTTCGGTTGTCCATTCATGGGCAGAAGCAAGCATATCGGAGCTGGAATCTTCACTTTGATAATGTGATCAAAGGATTTTGGAGTTGTCCAAAATAGTTGAAGAAAACTACATTTGCAGAGAAGTGAGTGGGAGCAAAGTAGCTTTCATTGATCTTGTATGCGGAAGGCATATTTGAGTGGGAGCTAAGTAGTTTTTCCTTGATCTTATATGCGGAAGGCATATTTGAGTGGGAGCTAGGTGTCATTCGTGATTTGGTATGTAACAACATATTGAATGACACAGATCCTCTAGTAGAGTGTAAAGGATTATTTAAGTGATTAAATTTTCTATGAAATGAAGTTAGGAGTATTAGGCATCCGATTTATAATTGTATAGATCAGAAGGGGCTTAATAACATTAGGTCGGAATATTTCCGAAGTCAAGATTCTGAAGTGTTTCAGAATAGGACAAGCAAAGAAAGAGGTTCTTACTTGTATGACTAGGTAAAATATTAAGTTTATCTTGGCATTTTTAGTTATAGCAAATGATGTTCGACATTATCTATGTATCAGTCATAGATGCTATCAGATTGAAAGCTCGACTTAGTGTGACCCAAGTTCTTGGTTGAAGAACAGGTTCTAGAGTGATCATTGTGTGGATCAGTGAACAAACGTTAAGTTTATTCTTCAGTGTCTATGAGAACTGAAGATAGGTTTTCTAGTAACGGGTAAGAGTGGAATGGCAACTTGCCGTAAAGCGGTTACGATGATGCAAGTTATTACACTGACCCATACGACTAGAAATCTCATATAGGAGATGTCCTTTATTTTGAAGAAAGACATGGTTAGTTTGCGAAGTCGCATATGAATGCACTGTCGCATAATCTACATAGGTATATAAATATATCGCGACTTTAGAAGTAGCAAGTGTGATTGGACTGAGCAGTTTTCCGAACGTAGGTGGTCCCTTAATAGATCTTTCAGACTTTTAAGGCGCATGCTACGCGAATGCTCGAGTCTCACTCCATCCACTGGAATATATTTCACCGTCACCGTAAGATACGGGATGATGTCAAACTAGGTGACATAGAAGTGTTGCAAAGCACATATAGGTCTCAATGTGTGAGATCTGTTGACTGTATTCCTCTTCCACGAGGCGAGCAGGCACCAAGATGCTATGGGTGTTGAGCTTTTACCAGGTTGTAAACTAGATTAAGTGTTACTCTAGTGCAAGTGGGAGACTGAAGGGAATATGCCCTAGAGGCACTTAATAACCATAGTTTATTGGCAATATCCCAATCGTTCATTATATGTTTTACACCATGCTATAACTGTATTAAGCGAAAACATTAATACAGGTGTGGTAGATAAACAACCAGGTCCCTAGTAGCCTCTACTAAGACTAGTTTCGTTGCGCGATTGATGATCGAGGTTTTCCGATCATAGGGCATGGCGCCGGTCGGCAATGGAAGTCATATCGTTAGGTGTAACGATGTGATGGACATACCCAGTATTTGTAGGACATAGTCATTACGCCTTAAGACCGTGAGATCAACTCTTATTGTTATCCCTGGAAGATACTTTGATCGCACCAAACGTCATATCTTATCTAGTGTGACAATAACGGTGATACTTTTGGGTATCGGAAAGGGGTAGTTGAGACGAGGGGTCAACAGCGGGATTTGTCAGTCCGCAGAGCCGGATAGATACTCTAGGGCCCACTCGGTGAGATTATGTCAAATGAGTTTGCAAACATGTGACTAGGTCACCAGCTGACATAATATCATAGACGAGTAGAAGATAGCGATGTCGATAACGAGATCATGCTAGGTATGGAGATATCTGAGAATGATGCTCGGACACGCTAAGTATCGCCATGACAAAGGGTTTAAGACTATACGTCCAGGTTTGATAGATGAAAGTCATTCGTTATATCACAGGGATTAATTCATGGGGTCCAGGCCTACGAGTTAGTCGTCGATCATAGAGGAGTCTTGATCGTACATGTTATTATATCGAACCGCTAGGGTAACACACTTAAGGGGTTTCGACAAGACAACCGGAAAGGAAAGAGATCACCGGGATCGTCCCGGGAGGGGTCCGATGGAGATCGGGCAACGCCGAAAGAGTTTTTGGAGCTAGGAAAAATTATATATATTATGTTTGATATTAATTAGTGTAATTAATATGCAAATATGATTTTATATATTTATTTTCGAATTTATTTAGGCTGATTTCCCTAAATGGGCCTTCTGGTCGAAAGAAGGCCCATGGGGGGGAAAACCCTCAAGGGAATTTTGTGGGGGAGGCTTGGCCGGCCTAGGTGGGCCAAATGGGGCCCACCTAGGGCCGGCGCACCATCCCTAGCCGCACCATGGCTGTGGGATAGTCCCACATTGCCTGGCTAGGGAGGTTGGCCCCCCCGGGAGCCTATATAAGAAGGGGCACCCCTGGCCTTTTAATTCACCAATTAATTCCCAATTTCTCTCTCGATCTCGTGGTTCCCTTGTCGGAGCCGCGCCGAGTAGAGGAGGGGGATCTCTTCCACCATAGCCCGCTGCCGCGCTGCTGGTGTTCCGGTCCAAGTCTTCCGCTGCTCGTTGTAACATCCCAACATTTTATAATGTTCAAAAATCACTAAAATTTAAAACTTTTCTTTTTATTAAAATACAATATTAAATGTATGAGAAAACCAACTATAAAAGACTTCAAAGTTTAATATTTCCAATGTCACAGTTTAAAACATTTTATTATTCCATGTAATTCAAAACCTTAAAATATAATTTGACAAAAATGTTACAAACTACAATTCTTTTTATTTTAAGTAAATAGTTGTATTTGAATTAAAACACTTAGCCATATCTATTTATAAATATAAGATTATTCAAAATAGAATATAATTACTAAATGGTTTTCATTCCTTTAACTAAGTTCAAAATATAGTTTGGAAAGTATAAGCCTATAGTGTATAACTTTAAAACTTCATAGCTTTTAAATTAATGAATTAACCAAATAAACATTTCTTTTGCTCAAATGAATTTCATATATGTTCAAAGCATGGAATGATTAATAGATTTAAATAAGAATAAAATTAAAACAAAGGTCTTGTCCAAAGTTGTTATGAAGTTTCAAATGCATTATCATATTATAAAATATAATGTTGCACAAATTATTTTTAATTAAAAATGAATACATTATATCTTCTCTTTTCCATTTTCATATAGTTGTGTTATATCATTATAATTATACCAAAGCCAAAAATGAATTTAGAAATTGAAAATGAGTTTAAATAACTTAAACCCAAATATATTGGAATGTGGGTATTTTTACAAATTTATTTTAGCCAAAGGAAAATTTAAATGAGAAAGAAGTTCAAATTTGACTTTAAGTGTCAAATTTGTAATTAAGCAATATTTCAAAATACTAATTTTCAAAAATATTCAAAACATACCCACAACTGGTTTAACAACAAGATATTATTTTTACAAATTTTTAGAAATTAATTTGACATCATTTGGACACTTAAATCAAAAGATATGAATTAAATAAATAAAATCAGAAAAGAAAATACTGGCTGACGTCATGCTGACGTCAGCAGATCATCTCCTACCTCTAACCGAACGAAGCGCAGATTTTGGAATCGAAATCGGAGTCCAAATCCTCTCCGATTCGTGCGGGATTCGATCTCCTGCAGCCCCTATTTAAACCCCGGACACCGCCGCGTCTTTTCCCCCTTGAAACCCTAACAATCACGCCGCCAGGCCGCCGCACGGGCTCGCCGGAGTACACCCAGGCCGCCGCCGTTTTCCACGGATTTCGCGACGAGGTGAGCACTTCCCCGCCCGAGACCGCGCTCCTCGTCTCTCCTGTTGCATTGCGCACCTCCTCATGCCTTAGGGCTAATTTTCGTGCAGTCGAACGTCTGATCCGTGCACAACCCGAGCATCGCCGGAACTTCACCGCTCCGCCCGCGCCTCCTCGTCGCTGCACGGCAGCCGAGCCTACGCCGCCACCTCCATCGCCATCCCCGCGACGCGCCGCGCTCGGGGCTGTCCTCCGTTCATCCGGGGAGGTACGGAATCGACCGGAGCGTCGTCGACCGAGGCAGCGCCGCCGTCCCCTCCATCGCCGGCCACCGGAGCGCCGCCACGGTAAGGTCATTGCATCCTAGCCGTTCGATCTGCAACCAACGCACACGATTAGATCTTTTAGAACGAAGGGGTACGATTTGATCTGGACCGCCAGATCCAGATCTGACGGCCCAGATCTATAACTTATCCACGTCAGCGCCACGTAGACAGCACAGTCAGCGCCTCATCAGCGTCCACGTCAGCGCCAGCGTGTATTTAAATTTTCTATTTTATTTTTAATTGAAAAAATTGCAGATTAGTCCCTGTAATTAAAACATCCATAACTTTTTAACCACAACTCCATTTAATAATTTTTATATATTTGGAAAGCTCTGGATGTGTAGAATAATTTGGATTAGACAAAATTCAAATTTGACTTAGTATAAAATATTCAAATTTCAAATGGTGAATTTGAGTATATTTGTAATAACTTTAAATCTATAAATCCAAAAATTGCAAATAAATATGTTTTAGAAACTTTGGAATATTTGTAAATTAATGCCACTGCTATAAAATATTTTTGAGCAAATTTTGAATGATTTCATAGTTGTGTGTATAATTTGAATAGTTGGACTAATTTTGAAATAACTTTTAATAGAAACATTATTTTGGATTAAATCCAATTGCAATAGATTTAATTAAATGCTCTCTGTCTATTAACATTAATTATAAAGTTTTGTTATAAAAATTTAGTCATAGGAAACTTTAATTTTATAATTATTCCTTTTAGTATATTTTCCAAAATGAGAAATTAATTAAATTTCATTTATAAATTCATGCATATTTATAAATAAAACACAAAAGTTATTTTTATGTTTCTTGTGATTTAAGATTTCATTTCATTCATAGCATATTTTATATTGTAGATATAATTCTCAAAGGAAAACCCCTCTTCAATAGTTTTCTCTAAGTTAGGATTATTTTCAAACTTAGTATTTTGTGAAAAGTGCTATGCACTAGACACTTAGTAGTTTTCAAGATGGAGCTAGAAGACCATTGAAGGACTTAGCCAAAAACAAGACTTCAGAAGTATCTTCAAGGAGAAGAAACACTTAGAAGAAAATCAAGAAGAAGGTCATGAAGACCAACCAGAAATATTTTCCAAGTCTTGCTCTCTCTCTCTCTTTCTTATCTCTGAGACATCATGAAGGACTTAGAAGAAAACAGACTCTGGAAGCATCCTCAAGATGTCAAGCACTTAGAAGAAAAGTGAGAAGAAGTTCAAGAAGGCCAACCTTCCTTTTATTCTCTAAGTCTTTCTCTCTATCTTATCTTCTCCTCTGAGACTTCATGAAGACTAAGTAAATCCAGGACCAGCCTCGAGGATACAAGAATCATCAAGTCTGAAGATTCATCAAGACTACCAAGAGCTCAATCAAGACATCATCCAGAAGAAAGCTACAAGTCTAGAGATGAAGCCTGGAAGACAACTACGTCTTTCTTTCTATCTTTTCCCTCTTTCTTAATCTTGTCTTTTAGACTTAAACAAATTTTGATCATGATGTTATCATCTTGAAGTGGTTGGATCCTAGCAGCATAGTGGGATGAAGCGGCCTGGAAACAAACCTTACATGTCCACGTACATGAGACCTGTTCCACAATTTAAGTGGCTGGCCGGGTGTCTGTCTCTCTCACTATAGTGAATGTCCAACTTACAAAGAGTTGATAATAATTGTGATCATCTTGAACAAATGACTTAGTATTTTTCTCTAAGTATTTTGCACATCATGGCTAAGCCATTAGAGTGCTTGTTTTAAGAAGATATAAAACAAAGTATGATTATCCAACTTAAGGCTTTAGTCCTTAGTCCTTTTGGACCAACACATTTGACTTGCATAAACTTAAAAGATTTCCATGGCATGAAAAAGGAAATTCTAGCCTTAGGAATATTTTGCACATCATGCATAAACATATTTTCCTTACAAAGTTTTATAAAACTTATTTATTCATCTAGTATGTGTTTGTTTGCATTGTGGATTTGTGCTTGCTGTTGATTGTTGTATTGTTGTTTGCTATTATTGTTTAGATTAAACGGAGAGCAGACGTTCGTTGTTGAAAAGAGTTGTGTACAACGACAACATTCAAAGGCAAGTGGCACACCTCATAAACTTCCTATTTTTATGCATTACTTAGTGTATTTTTAAATGCATGTATTGCTATGCTAAACCTGTGTAGAATCCCTTATACCTGTGTCTAGGTACCTATGCAATACTTAGTAGAATAATTGATGCTATGCAAATGTTGTTTTGTGAAAATCTAAATTCTACTAAGTTAAGAATGAAACACCTGGGTGGTAATTGGTCGGATGGTTTATGTTGAGTGGCTACTCGGTCCATTTCTATGGTTCCTAAAGAGTATGTACACTTGAGAACGGCCACCCAGGAACAGAGGAATCTGAAGAACTCCAAGTGACGATTGCTTCCAGTGCAGCCATTGCCATATGGGCTCTGGCTTGATCAATTATGTTGCGTGGACTCTCTCCGGCTTGACAAGCAGATGTAGGGGGATGTTAGGTGGAACGGGTCAAGCCAGTATGGGGAGGGAAAATGCTTCTGAAAGATCTCGTCTCATTCTCTCCTTTCCTTATCACAAATGGTGTGTAAAGGATATCCTGGGTTGAATGGGTACAATGGTGAAAGTGCACAACCTCTGCAGAGTGTAAAACTAAGTACTTAGCCGTGTCCCCGGTTACGGACAATTTTGAGCAGCTGATCAAGGACGTCAACGGAGGATTCCACCATTCCAACTTCAGAAATAAAACTTGATGGGTGAACAAGGGTAGAATGAGACAGTGGATTTCATGCCACGGATGTCTCGAATAGAAGAAAAGTGTTTTCCAAAGAGTTAGGAAAAATTGGCTTTATGCAAAATAGCCTTGAGCTCCACCAGCCAAATATTCATATAGGCTTTAGAGTTATTCCATAAGTGTCCACCATAGTGTCACTTGCCAGACTCCATTTTTAATGGAATCTGACCCACGTTGTTGCAATATTTTTCTTATTGCAGATTTGATCAGATGACGAGTGAGGTTTCGTTGAAAGGTTTCGAGTCTACAACCAACATGTTTTCGCCTGTGGCAGCATGAAAGTTATTAGAGACTCACTGCTATTGTATTCCGCTGTGTACTTTGTCAATGCTAGCTTTACGCTATGCAACTTGTAACAAATATTTTGTAATTCTGGATCATCGATGTAATATAATTGATGCTTTGTTGTGATATTACATCGTAAACTGTGTGTGCAAATGAATCGATCCAGGGATTTGCACTGTACACAGGTATCTGCCTTATTAAAAGTGCAGGTATGCTACAGATGGTATCAGAGCACTGTGTTGCCTGTAGGTTCGAAACCCTAGGTTTGGATAGAAATAGGTTTGACCATAGGATTGAAAATCTATTTTCCTTCACTTTCTAAAAACAAATCTTTTCACTATGTCTTTCTCGTATTCTCATCTACTATCAACCTTCTAAAAACCTCTTATCTTTTTCTAGATGACCATGTTCTTATAGTTTAAGTCTGATTCTGCTGCCTCATATGGAAAAGCTACGATTAATCATGAAGTTCTGCATGTATGGAAGACCACTGAAGAACCAGGTTTCGACCAACACTTCTAAGATATGCAAGAAAGTTGAACAAGAACTTGAAGCAGTCATGAAGGAAGTAGATTGACCACCACCAAAAATAGAATGACGATATCGTGTTAGAGTATTGATTATATCAACTTGGCTATATGACAATACTAGATTGTTTGTTTGTTTGAACCTTATTGCTTGATGTGTGTTAGATGATGTTTGTAAAGGATTTTCTTGAATTTTTGGTTGTGCATTAGAATGTTGAATTATCAACAAAACTTTTCTTTTAAGGGTGGTAGCCACCTAGAAAATTTAAACACAGTCACTTAAACCCAGAAATCTCAAACTATCTTTCCTTTCATCTTTCTAATCAGAAAAACCATTCACTGTCAGTTTTCAAGTTTCATGTCAGAGATTTCATTTCCCAAAACATCTCGAGTTTTCAGAATCATTCAACCCTTGCTTTCTTTTCAGCTTCTCCGAATCTCGGGGACGAGATTCCTTTTAAGGGTGGTAGGCTGTAACATCCCAACATTTCATAATGTTCAAAAATCACTAAAATTTAAAACTTTTCTTTTTATTAAAATACAATATTAAATGTATGAGAAAACCAACTATAAAAGACTTCAAAGTTTAATATTTCCAATGTCACAGTTTAAAACATTTTATTATTCCATGTAATTCAAAACCTTAAAATATAATTTGACAAAAATGTTACAAACTACAATTCTTTTTATTTTAAGTAAATAGTTGTATTTGAATTAAATCACTTAGCCATATCTATTCATAAATATAAGATTATTCAAAATAGAATATAATTACTAAATGGTTTTCATTCCTTTAACTAAGTTCAAAATATAGTTTGGAAAGTATAAGCCTATAGTGTATAACTTTAAAACTTCATAGCTTTTAAATTAATGAATTAACCAAATAAACATTTCTTTTGCTCAAATGAATTTCATATATGTTCAAAGCATGGAATGATTAATAGATTCTAAATAAGAATAAAATTAAAACAAAGGTCTTGTCCAAAGTTGTTATGAAGTTTCAAATGCATTATCATATTATAAAATATAATGTTGCACAAATTATTTTTAATTAAAAATGAATACATTATATCTTCTCTTTTCCATTTTCATATAGTTGTGTTATATCATTATAATTATACCAAAGCCAAAAATGAATTTAGAAATTGAAAATGAGTTTAAATAACTTAAACCCAAATATATTGGAATGTGGGTATTTTTACAAATTTATTTTAGCCAAAGGAAAATTTAAATGAGAAAGAAGTTCAAATTTGACTTTAAGTGTCAAATTTGTAATTAAGCAATATTTCAAAATACTAATTTTCAAAAATATTCAAAACATACCCACAACTGGTTTAACAACAAGATATTATTTTTACAAATTTTTAGAAATTAATTTGACATCATTTGGACACTTAAATCAAAAGATATGAATTAAAGAAATAAAATCAGAAAAGAAAATACTGGCTGACGTCATGCTGACGTCAGCAGATCATCTCCTACCTCTAACCGAACGAAGCGCAGATTTTGGAATCGAAATCGGAGTCCAAATCCTCTCCGATTCGTGCGGGATTCGATCTCCTGCAGCCCCTATTTAAACCCCGGACACCGCCGCGTCTTTTCCCCCTCGAAACCCTAACAATCACGCCGCCAGGCCGCCGCATGGGCTCGCCGGAGTACACCCAGGCCGCCGCCGTTTTCCATGGATTTCGCGACGAGGTGAGCACTTCCCCGCCCGAGACCGCGCTCCTCGTCTCTCCTGTTGCATTGCGCACCTCCTCATGCCTTAGGGCTAATTTTCGTGCAGTCGAACGTCTGATCCGTGCACAACCCGAGCATCGCCGGAACTTCACCGCTCCGCCCGCGCCTCCTCGTCGCTGCACGGCAGCCGAGCCTACGCCGCCACCTCCATCGCCATCCCCGCGACGCGCCGCGCTCGGGGCTGTCCTCCGTTCATCCGGGGAGGTACGGAATCGACCGGAGCGTCGTCGACCGAGGCAGCGCCGCCGTCCCCTCCATCGCCGGCCACCGGAGCGCCGCCACGGTAAGGTCATTGCATCCTAGCCGTTCGATCTGCAACCAACGCACACGATTAGATCTTTTAGAACGAAGGGGTACGATTTGATCTGGACCGCCAGATCCAGATCTGACGGCCCAGATCTATAACTTATCCACGTCAGCGCCACGTAGACAGCACAGTCAGCGCCTCATCAGCGTCCACGTCAGCGCCAGCGTGTATTTAAATTTTCTATTTTATTTTTAATTGGAAAAATTGCAGATTAGTCCCTGTAATTAAAACATCCATAACTTTTTAACCACAACTCCAAATTTAATAATTTTTATATATTTGGAAAGCTCTGGATGTGTAGAATAATTTGGATCAGACAAAATTCAAATTTGACTTAGTATAAAATATTCAAATTTCAAATGGTGAATTTGAGTATATTTGTAATAACTTTAAATCTATAAATCCAAAAATTGCAAATAAATATGTTTTAGAAACTTTGGAATATTTGTAAATTAATGCCACTGCTATAAAATATTTTTGAGCAAATTTTGAATGATTTCATAGTTGTGTGTATAATTTGAATAGTTGGACTAATTTTGAAATAACTTTTAATAGAAACATTATTTTGGATTAAATCCAATTGCAATAGATTTAATTAAATGCTCTCTGTCTATTAACATTAATTATAAAGTTTTGTTATAAAAATTTAGTCATAGGAAACTTTAATTTTATAATTATTCCTTTTAGTATATTTTCCAAAATGAGAAATTAATTAAATTGCATTTATAAATTCATGCATATTTATAAATAAAACACAAAAGTTATTTTTATGTTTCTTGTGATTTAAGATTTCATTTCATTCATAGCATATTTTATATTGTAGATATAATTCTCAAAGGAAAACCCCTCTTCAATAGTTTTCTCTAAGTTAGGATTATTTTCAAACTTAGTATTTTGTGAAAAGTGCTATGCACTAGACACTTAGTAGTTTTCAAGATGGAGCTAGAAGACCATTGAAGGACTTAGCCAAAAACAAGACTTCAGAAGTATCTTCAAGGAGAAGAAACACTTAGAAGAAAATCAAGAAGAAGATCATGAAGACCAACCAGAAATATTTTCCAAGTCTTGCTCTCTCTCTCTCTTTCTTATCTCTAAGACATCATGAAGGACTTAGAAGAAAACAGACTCTGGAAGCATCCTCAAGATGTCAAGCACTTAGAAGAAAAGTGAGAAGAAGTTCAAGAAGGCCAACCTTCCTTTTATTCTCTAAGTCTTTCTCTCTATCTTATCTTCTCCTCTGAGACTTCATGAAGACTAAGTAAATCCAGGACCAGCCTCGAGGATACAAGAATCATCAAGTCTGAAGATTCATCAAGACTACCAAGAGCTCAATCAAGACATCATCCAGAAGAAAGCTACAAGTCTAGAGATGAAGCCTGGAAGACAACTACGTCTTTCTTTCTATCTTTTCCCTCTTTCTTAATCTTGTCTTTTAGACTTAAACAAATTTTGATCATGATGTTATCATCTTGAAGTGGTTGGATCCTAGCAGCATAGTGGGATGAAGCGGCCTGGAAACAAACCTTACATGTCCACGTACATGAGACCTGTTCCACAATTTAAGTGGCTGGCCGGGTGTCTGTCTCTCTCACTATAGTGAATGTCCAACTTACAAAGAGTTGATAATAATTGTGATCATCTTGAACAAATGACTTAGTATTTTTCTCTAAGTATTTTGCACATCATGGCTAAGCCATTAGAGTGCTTGTTTTAAGAAGATATAAAACAAAGTATGATTATCCAACTTAAGGCTTTAGTCCTTAGTCCTTTTGGACCAACACATTTGACTTGCATAAACTTAAAAGATTTCCATGGCATGAAAAAGGAAATTCTAGCCTTAGGAATATTTTGCACATCATGCATAAACATATTTTCCTTACAAAGTTTTATAAAACTTATTTATTCATCTAGTATGTGTTTGTTTGCATTGTGGATTTGTGCTTGCTGTTGATTGTTGTATTGTTGTTTGCTATTATTGTTTAGATTAAACGGAGAGCAGACGTTCGTTGTTGAAAAGAGTTGTGTACAACGACAACATTCAAAGGCAAGTGGCACACCTCATAAACTTCCTATTTTTATGCATTACTTAGTGTATTTTTAAATGCATGTATTGCTATGCTAAACCTGTGTAGAATCCCTTATACCTGTGTCTAGGTACCTATGCAATACTTAGTAGAATAATTGATGCTATGCAAATGTTGTTTTGTGAAAATCTAAATTCTACTAAGTTAAGAATGAAACACCTGGGTGGTAATTGGTCGGATGGTTTATGTTGAGTGGCTACTCGGTCCATTTCTATGGTTCCTAAAGAGTATGTACACTTGAGAACGGCCACCCAGGAACAGAGGAATCTGAAGAACTCCAAGTGACGATTGCTTCCAGTGCAGCCATTGCCATATGGGCTCTGGCTTGATCAATTATGTTGCGTGGACTCTCTCCGGCTTGACAAGCAGATGTAGGGGGATGTTAGGTGGAACGGGTCAAGCCAGTATGGGGAGGGAAAATGCTTCTGAAAGATCTCGTCTCATTCTCTCCTTTCCTTATCACAAATGGTGTGTAAAGGATATCCTGGGTTGAATGGGTACAATGGTGAAAGTGCACAACCTCTGCAGAGTGTAAAACTAAGTACTTAGCCGTGTCCCCGGTTACGGACAATTTTGAGCAGCTGATCAAGGACGTCAACGGAGGATTCCACCATTCCAACTTCAGAAATAAAACTTGATGGGTGAACAAGGGTAGAATGAGACAGTGGATTTCATGCCACGGATGTCTCGAATAGAAGAAAAGTGTTTTCCAAAGAGTTAGGAAAAATTGGCTTTATGCAAAATAGCCTTGAGCTCCACCAGCCAAATATTCATATAGGCTTTAGAGTTATTCCATAAGTGTCCACCATAGTGTCACTTGCCAGACTCCATTTTTAATGGAATCTGACCCACGTTGTTGCAATATTTTTCTTATTGCAGATTTGATCAGATGACGAGTGAGGTTTCGTTGAAAGGTTTCGAGTCTACAACCAACATGTTTTCGCCTGTGGCAGCATGAAAGTTATTAGAGACTCACTGCTATTGTATTCCGCTGTGTACTTTGTCAATGCTAGCTTTACGCTATGCAACTTGTAACAAATATTTTGTAATTCTGGATCATCGATGTAATATAATTGATGCTTTGTTGTGATATTACATCGTAAACTGTGTGTGCAAATGAATCGATCCAGGGATTTGCACTATACACAGGTATCTGCCTTATTAAAAGTGCAGGTACGCTACACTCGTCCTGGACTGGAGCTTCGGAGGCCGTCGTCTCCACCGTATGTGTGTGACGCCCTGCGAGGTGCTGCGCTAGCGGTACTCGGAGGACTACTTCCTCCTCCCGACCTCGGGGTCAGCTTCGTCGTCTTCGTCGCGCCGAGTTCTCCGCGACCTAGAGGTCGGCTACGTCGTCTTCGTCGTCAACGCTTGTGCGGGAGCGTAATCCCCGCTATTCGGTCTACGAGGGTATGTATTCCGATCTCCGCCGTACTTCTATATCTGCATAGTGTAGATCTTGGCTAGTTTAAGGATATCGTTGCTAGGAAATTTTTTGTTTTCTGCACACGATCCCCTTCAGAGCTCGCAACCTTTTGTGGTTGAGTTCATCAGGAGAAGAAGGTGAGCCTTTGTGGCGTTGCAGCTAACCTGTTGTGGTTGCGCACACCTCTCCAAACGAGACGTACACCCTTTGAGTGGAACTTGGGAATACATCCTCGTCTCCGCGTGCCTCGGTTATTTCTATACCCGAGCTCTTTACTTATGCACTTTACATTGTGATAACCTTCGTGCTTGAAGTCATCTATCTTGCTATCACCTTGTTACTTGTATTGCTTAGCGTAAGTTCTTGGTGCACATAGGTGAGCCCAGTATATATATCTAGGTTGTATGCTTGTTAAAGTAAATCTCTAGTTTTATTCTGCCTTTATCAAGCATACCGGAATATCCGAGTCTTTCTTGGACCGGATAATCCGGCTTCTCGAAAAAGTTTTCAATCGCCTATTCACCCCCCTCTAGGCGACGTCTATACGTTCAATTGGTATCAAAGCCAGGATATCTCATTATTAGGACTAACCGCCTAGAGATAAAGATGTCGTTTAGAGATCTAGTGCACAATCCCACTTATAGATTCGATGGCACAAATTATGATGTCTGGAAAATTCGCATGCTCAATCTTTTTAGAGACATGGGTTCAAATTTAGAGAGTATTGTAGATATGGGTTTTTTCTCCTCCAAAGGATTCACAAGAATTATCTTTAGAGGATGAGAAAAACTCTTATCTCGATACTCTAGCATCTAATGGTCTTATATGTGCTTTGAGCGATGTACTCCTTGCGTCAATCATGCCTTTTCAGAGCGCTCATGAATTATGGAAAAAATTGAAGATATATATGTGAAGGGGATCGGGTGCAGAAAATAAAAAAATTCCTAGCAACGATATCCTTAAAACATGCCAAGATCTATTCTATGCAGATATAGTAGTACGAACGGAGATCGGAATACATACCCTTGTAGACCGAAAGCGGGGATTACGTTCCCGCACAAACGTTGTCGATGAAGACCGCCAAAGCCGACCTCAAGGACGTGTAGAGGAAGAACACCTCCGAGTACCGCTAGCGCAGCACCTCGCAGGGCGTTACACACGTACGATGGAAGAGAAGAAGGAGAAAACAGATGGCTCCCACCTCCCAACCCTCTCCCCTGGGCGGCTCCCATGGCGATCCCCTGGCGACCTAGGTTTCCCTCCTCCAACCCCATCGCCGGTGCACACTCCGTCGCCGGCGCCCACCCGCAACCCTGCTCCCCACCTCAAAGCTCATGGATGCCCTATTGCATTGGGATTTTTCGCCTGGTCTGGCGTTGGCAAAACAGGTGCGTCGTCTGCACTGTCCACTTCTCCCCTTCCCCTAAGTCTCGAGAATTCTTCCTCGTGGTGGCTTTTTCCTCGGCCTCTTTCTCCCTCAATGAAGAATCGGTTGGTTTGGCTTTACAATGCTGTATTGGTGGTGATGCTTTGGGTTTCAAAGTTTATCAGCTGAGTGATCATCGCTTTCGGTTTTCTGTGAGCTCATCTCAAGTTGGACATTTTATTTATGGGTTAAGAGATCGCATCTGGCCAGACTTTGTTTGTCATTTCACTTTGTTCAGAGGTTTTTCTCCTTCAAGATCTGGTTTCATTCATCCGCCCTCCTGGAGATCTACTGAACAGATATTGGATGTGGCCCAGAGAAGCTCTATGAACTGGAGACCTAATTTGAATTTCTTGGAAAAAAGTGCCTCGAGCTCACAAGATATTTCGTCCAAAGTTGAATTGGCTAAGTTCGGCTTTCTGAATTCAAATTCAAACTCGAATATTAAATTCGGTTCCTGGAATGATGCTCCCACCTTTGGTATTGCGGTCAATCCGCCAACTTTTAAGGGAATTACATTCGGCAGTTTTGTTGACTTGGCTCCCCTGGATAAATCTGGAACCTCTCGTCGGACTTTTGTTAATGATAAATTCTTCTTCAATCTCTGTCATAATTTGCCGAAAGATACGCTAGAGCATATCTTGGATCTGAGGGAAGCAAAGTATGAAGATCCGCATGTTAAGGAGGCAGTTCATCTAACAGACCCTATTTTGCCGCCTTCCAATATCATTTTGAATGTTTTGGGCCGTTGTGGCCGCTGTAGTATGACGGACCATTTACAGGATTCCTGCCCGGGAATGTGTCGTAATTGCCAGGAGTTGGACCGCAAATGCAATTCTTGTCTTCAGAAAAAACAATCACCTAAAGTGGTCCGAGCTTTGAAATGGGCCTGGAGGCCTAAGAAGAAGCAGAGTAACGGAGCAATTATCCCGAGCCGCAATATCTGGGTGCCTAAACAGAAAAAGGAAGGGAAAGATTTACCACAAAATAACAAACCCTCCTCTGGCGTCTCGGCTCCTCCGCTCCCCCCAAGCTACAGTACTGCCGTCGTCGCCTGCCCAGCCTGCTTCGCAGATGGCAAACTTCCCGGCCAACCCGCTCGCCTTTTTGATGGATGGGATGACTATCGAGCAAGGACCTGCTGATCGTCTTGTTCGAGCTCGCCTGGTGGTGGATGCTGCGCCGCCTCTTCGCCACGACAATGTCGTCATCGCAGAGACAAATCACTTCGTCCCCATCCAAATGAGAGGTCAGATGCGACAGACAATCAGAGGTACTCTCAATGAATCTGGTTATGTGGTTAGGCACTTTGTGGATCATCCTTTTGGTATTGGTAGCTACACTTTTGCTGATACTCTCACGGCGGATACGGTCATTGGACTCACCTTCGAGCTCACAGAGGAAACTACTGTCACCTTTGTTAGGCATGATGCTGCAAAAAATATGCGCCTAACCTCCTTTGGCAGGGAAACTTGGATTCTGTTCCTAGGTTTTCCTCTAGATTATCAAACCAGTCTTTACATCAATAGGGCTGTTGAGGACTTTGGGCTTTTGTCTGTGTGGCACCGCCCGAGAGAAAACAATCAATTTGTGCTGGCTAAGGTTTGGCTTGTCGATCCAAAATTTGTACCAAAGAGTCTAGTGGTTACTCAATTAGGAGGAGCTAGGATGAGCTGGTCGGTGCCTGTTTACATGTTGCGTAGCAATGATTGGAATGCACACCTGGACGTGATTCCCGTTGCAACATAGGACCCACTTCCCGTTGATGGTACCCCACATCCTCTTCATGGCCCTGAGGTCACAGCTGAGCAAATTTACCAGCACCAGCTCAATACTTGGGTGCAGCAGAACCAACAACAAAACCAACAGCAGCGTAACCAGCACTCTCAACAGCAGCACAACAATCATGCCAACCATCCACTGCAACATGAGAATATGCCTGCTGCAGCAGAGGTGGAGCTTATTGCAGAAAACTTGCCCCTTGTCAACTTTCAGAATATCCTGACAGAGCAAGATGTCACCTTCTTAGCTGGTGTCCCACCACCGAGAATAAATGTTACTGACAGCCCCATGCAAGCTTACCATGAAGCTGTTATGGATTCTGAATCATCTTCCTCGGAGGAGGCGATGGTGGTTAACTTTGCTGTCACTCAGTCTGATGAGACTTATGCTACACATGCCTCTATTTATGCTTCTCTTTATGCAAGTGCTGGCATCAATGGTCTCAAGCTTGATAACAGTTTCTTCTTTACTCCTAAAGTTATTCTTAGCAAAGAGATGTGCTTTGAGTTAATTGGAGAGGTCTTTGATCTGTGGGTTAACAGAGAATACAAGAAATAGTCTGTACTTATTGAGGATATAACTGACAGTTCCACG
Source organism: Poa annua (assembly GCA_026929855.1). Classification (NCBI taxonomy): domain Eukaryota; kingdom Viridiplantae; phylum Streptophyta; class Magnoliopsida; order Poales; family Poaceae; genus Poa; species Poa annua. Next base: position 56,715,641 of record CM049431.1, read on the forward strand.
GCAACTCGCTCTGTTGTGTCTGCCACTCCAACCAATCTGAAGGTGAGCAAGACTATTAAGAAGCTGGAAGCTCCCCATGTTACTACTCTGGTTAGACGCAGCTCTCGGTCCACAAGGTACAATGGATTTAAGCCTCCCAATGTTTCTGATTCAAAGAAAACCAAGAGCAAGGTGGCAGCCAGAAAAGTGCCAGGTCTGACTCTGAACTTCAATGATGAACCTGCTAGGGCCACAGTCCCTCCTCCAACTGATCTGGTCACTATAAGAGTAATTGGGTCAACCTTTGTGGCATTGCACCTTCAGTCTTATCTACTGAAAATCTGCTTCAGGAGTGTATCCAGGAGGAGCCAGAGGTGTCTGTCATTTAATATCCTCGTTCTCTTTTATTCTAGATTGTAATAATGAATCTCCTTAAACAATGGTTGGTTTTATGTTGGAACATTAGGGGTCTTAATTCTATAACTAAGCAACTTGCGTTGTCTAATGCTATTAATCAAAGTGGATGTGCTATTATCTGTCTTCAAGAAACTAAAATGGAGTTTATTGATATATCGTTTATTAAATCCTGCTGTCCAAAGAGATTTGATGATTTTGTCTATGTGCCTTCGTGTGGTGCTTCTGGGGGTATTCTTATTGCATGGAATAATTCATTGTTTATTGGAATGGCTATGCATTGTGAGAGGTTTGCTTTTTCGGTTCATTTTACCTCCACGTTGTCGGCGCAAAAATGGACTATAGTGAATATATATGGGCCCTGTACGGGTGATCTCCGGGACTCTTTTGTTAAATGGCTTTTCCAACTGAATATTCCTGTGGACGAAGACTGGCTTTTACTTGGCGATTTCAACTTCATCCGATCACCGACGAATCGCAACAAGCCAGGTGGCAGTGTGAGTGACATGTTAATCTTTAATGAATTTATTAGAGTTCAGAATTTAATTGAACTGCCTATTCAAGGAAGAAAGTACACGTGGAGTAATATTCAAGAACACCCGTTGCTTGAACAATTAGACTGGTTCTTCACAAGTATCCATTGGACAACTGTCTATCCAGCAACCTTTGTTGAACCTCAAGGAAAGCCACTCTCAGATCACACTCCATGTGTTGTGCAAATTAAGACAAAAATACCAGCATGTAAATTTTTTCGCTTTGAAAACTATTGGATAGCTCATCCGGGGTTTATGGAGTTGGTTAAAGAAAGCTGGCAAATGGAAACTCACAAACTGAATAGTGCAGCCAATTTAAATGCTAAGATGAAAAGGCTTAGGTCTGATATTAAGCATTGGAGTAAAAGTATTTCTAAATTATCCATTTGCATTGCTAATTCAAATAGAGCCTTATTGGAATTGGATAATCTGGAAAATGCTAGACCTCTTTCTACCCCAGAGAATAATTTCCGGACAATTCTAAAGAAACATCTCCTGAGCCTTCTGGATTATCAGAAACAATACTGGAAAAAGCGATGCACGGTACGCTGGACTAAGTTTGGAGATGAAAATTCCAAATTCTTTCAAGCATATGCCACTGAACGGTACAGAAGAAATTATATCTCCAAGCTTAGAAACTCGGATGATATTGAGGTTTTTTCGCATGAGGCGAAAGAAAAGGTTATATTTGAGGCATTTAAACAAAGGCTGGGCTCTTGCTCTAACCCTGAGATGTTGCTGGATTTGGGATCCTTAATAGAACCGGTGGCTGGACTTCAAGAGCTATCTGTCCCTTTTACAACTGATGAGATTGACCAGGTGGTGTAATTAATGCCGAATGATAAAGCCCCAGGTCCAGATGGGTTCCATGGTCAATTCCTCAAGAGCTGTTGGCATATAATTAAACAGGATGTTTATCAGATTTGTTTTGACTTTCAGGAAGGCAATCTGAATATTGAAAGCATTAATATGGGACACATCACTCTTATTCCTAAAATTGCCTCCCCTACAGGCATGAATGATTTCCGACCGATCACTTTATTGAATTGTTGTCTGAAGATCATCACAAAGATCCTGGCGAATAGATTACAGAAGGTGGTCCTTCAAATAGTACACAAAAATCAATATGGATTTCTGAAGGGGCGAACTATTCAAGATTTTTTGGCTTGGGCATTTGAGTTTTTACATCAGTGTGAAAAATCTGGACAGGAAATCATATTGCTCAAATTGGACTTTGCAAAAGCATTTGATACTATTGATCATGAGGCAATGTTAAAAATAATGAAACAAATGGGGTTTGATGATAAATGGCTGAATTGGATAAAGGTAATTTTTGGCTCGGGTAAATCATCTGTTCTGTTGAATGGTGTGCCAGGAAGACAATTTTTTTGCAAGCGTGGTGTAAGGCAAGGCGATCCACTTTCACCACTGATTTTTGTACTGGCAGCAGACCTCCTACAAAGTGCAATCAATAAAGCATTTAGGAATAATATATTACAGGCTCCTTTCTCCCCTGATTTTGATATGGATTTACCTGTGGTTCAATATGCGGATGATACTTTAATTATTATGAAGGCTTGCCCAACTCAAGTAGCTGAAATGCAAGCCATCCTAGATAAATATGCTGCTTCCACTGGGCTGCAAATCAACTACACTAAATCCTTCTTGATTCCAATAAATATAACTCAGGAAAGGGCAGCCTCAATTGCGATGATATTAGGCTGCAAAGTTGGTACAATGCCATTCACTTATCTTGGGTTACCTCTGGGCATGACAAAGCCTACAGTACAAGAGATGATGCCTCTGGTGGACAGAGTAGAGAGAAAGATGTCAGCAAATTTCATGATGATGGCCTACAGTGGTAGAGTCACGGTGATAAATTCCCTACTGACTTCAATTGCTATGTTCTCTATGTGCTCTCTTGAAATTCCTCCCAAAATATTGGAACATATGAAAAAAATAAGAAAGCATGTTTTATGGGATAAAAAGACAGAAGATGGAGTGAAAACAAATTATCTGGTGGCTTGGGATAGAGTATGTATGCCTAAGAAAAAAGGAGGTATTTGTGTTCTAAATCTGAAACTACAAAACGAAGCCCTAATGCTAAAGTTCCTTGATAAGTTCTATAATAAGGCTGATACGCCTTGGGTCACATTATTATGGAAGGCATATTACACTGGAAAAATACCCCATGCTATTGATTTATGTGGCTCCTTCTGGTGGAAAAGTGTAATGAAACTCAGTCCTACTTTCAGAGGGTTTGCCAAGTGTTCTGTTGGAAATGGATATTCAGTGCTAATGTGGAAAGACAGTTGGATGGATCAGCCGGCTTGTGACAAATACCCAAGAGCTTTTTCCTTCTGTAAAGATGAGGACATTTCCTGCCGCCACTTCCTGGGAGCGACAACTTTGGCACATAACTTTAACCTACCTTTATCTACTGAAGCTCTACAGGAAGTAAGAAACCTACGGCAAGATTCTGCGTCTCTTTCACTATCTGATAATGATCTAGATAAATGGGATTACCCCTGGGGGCAGAAATTTACCTCCCAAAAGTATTATCAATATTGCTTCAGGGATATCACACCACATGCAGCATTCAAATGGATTTGGCAATCGAAATGCACACCCAAGGTCAAATTCTTCTGCTGGCTCCTTTTTGCAGACAGATTAAATACCAGAAACTTGCTTAGCAGGAAGAAATTCAACATACAAGGAAACCCCTATTGTCCAATGTGTTCTGAACTGGTTGAAGAAACAGTGGAGCACATATTCTTCCATTGTCCATTTAGCACAAATTGCTGGACAACCTTGCAGCTATACTGGGATGACAATGGCCTAGGCAGACTTGATCTGATTGCCTCTGCTAGAAAGGTGAATAAAAGACCTATGTTCATGGAAATTTTTATGATTGGAGCTTGGAGCCTTTGGAAAGAGAGGAATGACTTAGTCTTTAATGGTATAAGACCAGACATCCTTTCCTGGAAGAGACGTTTCTCCTCAGATTTTGCTCTGTTGGTTCATAGGACAAAGACAGACTTACACAATTTCATTCTACATCTCTCTAATAATTTATAGACCTACTTGAGTTTAAGATTTCCTCTAGGTTGGCTTCTCAGCCACCTAATATTGTAATTATGTAACCTTCCTCTCTTCATTTCAATATAAAGCTGTGGTGGAGGCAGTAGGGGAAACCCCTACTGTCATAAAAGTTTCAAAAAAAAACGTACGATGGAAACGACGGCCTCCGAAGCTCCAGTCCAGGACGAGCAGCGGAAGACTTCGACCGGAACACCAGCAGCGCGGCAGCGGGCTATGGTGGAAGAGATCCCCCTCTCAACTCGGCGCAACTCTGACAAAGGGAATCACGAAATCGAGAGAGAATTGGGAAATTAATTGGTGAATTAAAAGGCCCGGGGTGCCCCTTCTTATATAGGCTCCCAGGGGGGAGCCAACCTGCTCACCAGGCAATGTGGGAGTATCCCCACATGCCTGGTGCGTCTCCTTGGTGCGTCGGCCACCTGGTGGGCCCCTTTTGGCCCACCTAGACCGGCCATCATGCCCCCCCCCCCCCCCCCCCCCCGAATTCCCTTGAGGAATTTTCCCCTCTTGGGCCTTCTTTTGACCAGAAGACCCATTTAGGGAAATCAGCCAAAATAAATTCGAAAATAAATATATAAATCATATTTGGACATTAATTACACTAATTAATATCAAACATATTATATATAATTTATTCTAGCTCCGAAAACTATTTTGTCGTTGCCCGATCTCCATCAGACCTCTCCCGGGACGTTCCCGGTGATCTCTTTCCTTTCCGGTTGTCTTGTTGAAACCCCTTAAGTGTGTTACTCTAGCGGTTTGATATAATAACAGGTACGGTCGAGACTCCTCTCCGACAACGACTAACTCGTAGGCCTGGACCCCATGAATTAATCCCTGTGATATGACGAATGACTTTCATTTATCAAACCTGAACGTGAAGTCTTAAACCTTTTGCCATGGCGATACTTAGCGTGTCCGAGCGTCGTTCATAGATATCTCAATATCTAGCTTGACCTCATTACCGACAACGCTATCTTCTACTCGTCTTTGATTTCATGTCTCCGTGACCTAGTCACATGCTTGCAAGCTCATTAGACACAATCTTACCGAGTGGGCCCTAGAGTATCTATCCTGCTATGCAGACTGGCAAATCCCGCTCTTGACCCCTCGTATCAACTACTCCTTTCCAATACCCAAACGTATCACTGTTATTGTCATACTAATTAAGATACGACGTTTGGTGCAATCAAAGTATCTTCCAGGAATAACAATAAGAGTTGGTCTCACGGTCAAAGGCGTAATGACTACGTCCTACAAATATGGGTATGTCCATCACATCGTTCTCTAACGATATGACTACCATTGCCGACCGACGCCATGCCCTCTGATCGGGAAACCTCGATCATCGATCGCGCAACGAAACTAGTCTTAGTAGAGGCTACTAGTGACCTGGTTGTTTACGCATCACACCCGTATTAATGTTTCCGCATACGGTTATAGCATGACACAAAAACACATTATGAACAAAGGAGATATGATAAAGAAATACACTTTATTAATTGCCTCTAGGGCATATCTCCTTCAGTCTCCCACTTGCACTAGAGTACAAATTAATCTAGATTACAACTTGGTAAAATCTTAACACCCATAGCTAACTGGTGTTTTTCATGCTTGTCAAGCGGAAGAGGCTTTGTCAGGGGATCTGCCACATTCAGATCCGTATGAACTTTGCAAATCTTCACATCGATTCCTTGTACGTACTGTCGTATCACATGGAAGCGTCGGAGAATGTGTTTGGTGGTGGAGTGAGACCTTGGCTCCTTGGCGTTAGCAATGGCACTCGTATTGTCGCAGAAGAGGATCACGGGGTCTTGCGCGCTCGGGAACACTCCAAGTTCAATGATGATCTTCCTTAGCCACACAACTTCATTCGCAGCTTCGCAAGCAGCAATGTACGCCGACTCCATTGTAGATTGTGCAACGATGCGTTGCTTCCCACTTCTCCAGCACACGACGCCTCCATTCACCTTGAACACATAACCTGTCTGTGACTTAGAGTCATCGGGGTCTGAGCAGAAACTTGCATCCACTTAACCTGTTACGCCAAGTTCTTCATAGGAGCCACCATAGACAAGGAACATTTCCTTTGTCTTATTGATATACTTTTGAATGCTCTTAACAGCAATCCAATGCGTCATTCCAGGATTACTCTGGAAACGGCTTGTCAAACTTAGAGCTAATGCCACATCAGTTCTAGTACTCAACATTACATACATAATCGACCCTATGGCTGAAGCATAAGGATGTTTAGTCATTTCGGCCTTATCATGTTCCGTTACCGGACACCATGCCTTTCGCAATGTTTTATTCTTGATAACCGGCAGAGAACCTTTCTTTGCCTTCTCCGTACCGAAACGCTTCAGTATTTTATCAAGATAAGTACTCTGACTCAACGCTAATAGATGTCTTGATCTATCATGATAGATTTTAATGCCTAAGACGTATGCAGCTTATCCTAAGTCCTTCATGGAAAATTTACTATTTAAATAATCCTTCATGCTATTCAAAAGTTCCACATCATTCCCAATCAGCAATATGTCATCTACATATAGTGCTAAGAACACAACCGAGCTCCCACTCATTTTCTTATAAATGCAGGTCTCTTCCAAATTTTGGACAAATCCAAAACCTTTGATTACCTCATCAAAGGGAAGATTCTAGCTTCGAGATGCTTGCTTCAATCCATAGATGGAGCGCTGAATCTTGCATACCTTGCCAGCATTTTCTGGATCGACAAAACCTTCCGGTTGTACCATGTACAACTCTTCCTCAATGTTTCCATTAAGGAAGGCTGTTTTGACATCCATCTGTCATATTTCATAATCATAATAGGCATCAACTGCTAACAAAATCCGAATAGACTTCAGCATCGCTACCAGTGAAAAAGTTTCATCGTAGTCAATCCCATGAACTTGTCGGAAACCTTTTGCGACAAGCCGAGCTTTATGGACGGTCACATTACCATCAGCATCAGTCTTCTTCTTTAAGATCCATTTATTCTCGACGGCCTTGCGCCCTTCGGGAATATCCATCAAAGTCCACACTTTGTTATTATACATGGATCCTATTTCGGATTTCATGGCTTCTAGTCATTTCTTGGACTCTAGACTCGCCATTGCCTCCTTGTAGTTCGTAGGTTCGTCTTGTTCAATTAAGATGACGGTGCAAACCATGTTGCCATACCATTCTGGTGCGATACGAGATCTACCAGACCTACGAGGTGGAATACTTTCCTCGACAGTTTCTTCCACTCCATCTGTGGAGGACATTTCCGGAACAGCTTCCGTTGCGCCACTCGAGATTTTGAGTTCAGGATCAACAATCTCAATGAGGTCTACCTTCCTCCCACTTACTCCTTTTACGAGAAACTCCTTCTCTAGAAAGGTACCGGTCTTTGCGACAAACATTTTGCCATCAGCTTGGTTGTAGAAGGTGTATCCAACGGTTTCCCGCGGATATCCTACAAAGACGACATTCTCCGACTTCGGTACGGTGGAAACGACGGCCTCCGAAGCTCCAGTCCAGAACGAGCAGCGGAAGACTTGGACCGGAACACAAGCAGCGCGGCAGTGAGCTATGGTGGGAGATATCCCCCTCTCAACTCGGTGCAACTCCGACAAAGGGAATCACGAAATCGAGAGAGAATTGGGGAATTAATTGGTAAATTAAAAGGCCAGGGGTGCCCCTTCTTATATAGGCTCCCATGGGGAGCCAACCTGTTCACCAGGCATTGTGGGACTATCCCCACATGCCTGTGCAGCTCCTTGGTGCGTCGGGCATCTGGTGGGCCCCTTTTGGCCCACCTAGGCCGGCCATCATGCCCCCCACCGAATTCCCTTGAGGAATTTTTCCGTCTTGGGCCTTCTTTCGACCAGAAGGCCCATTTAGGGAAATCAGCCTAAATAAATTAGAAAATAAATATATAAAATCATATTTGGACATTAGTTACACCAATTAATATCAACCATATTATATATAATTTATTCTAGCTCCGAAAACTATTTTGTCGTTGCCCGATCTCCATCGGACCTCTCCCGGGACGTTCCCGGTGATCTCTTTTCTTTCCGGTTGTCTTGTCGAAACCCCTTAAGTGTGTTACCCTAGCGGTTTGATATTATAACAGGTACGGTCGAGACTCCTCTCCGATCAACGACTAACTCGTAGGCCTGGGTCCCATGAATTAATCCCTGTGATATGACGAATGACTTTCATCTATCAAACCTGAACGTGAAGTCTTAAACCTTTTGCCATGGCGATACTTAGCGTGTCCGAGCGTCGTTCATAGATATCTTCTGTAGCGCCCCATCTGTTATATAAAGATGGAACACCTGTGTTATGTGCTAGTCCCTGGATCACTGCTAGCACCACAGTACAAAATATAAAGTATCATTGCATAAGTATTAAATTACTACAACGCGATCCAAAATAATAGCCAAGTATGGCTTTATTACAAATTGCATAGCCATGAAGGCTAGGTAAAGTTCAGAGTTCACAACGAAAACAAATAACAATGAGCCTCATCTTCAAGCATGCGCCACAGGCAGACATGTTGGTTGTAGACTCGAGTCCAAACTCATTCCTCATCAGAATTACCTGCACATTTGAATATGCAGCCCCCGAAGGAGGTCAATACAATGAAGTATTGGCAAGTGACTATGGTGGATAAATTATGGCAAGTCTAATTCTATATGCATATTTGTCTTGGTGGAGTTGTAGGCTATTTTGCAGAAAGCAAGTTTTCTCCTATCTTTTGTAAAACAATTTTGTTTCTCAAGAACTTGGCACCAAGGGATAAAGTCCAAGTGCACCAACAATTCTTTCCATAGTCAAATTTTACTTTATGAAAACAGTGTTGAGATTCTTCCGCCCATCCTTGTCCAGCTGCTCGAAGTAGTCCATTTCCGGGGACACGGCTGAGTACTCAGATTATCGACTCTGCAGAGGTTGTGCACTTTCACCTTTAGACTCAATTAACCCAAACATCCTATACACGCAGAGTGTATTAAGGAAAGGAAAGAATTGAGACAAGAACTTTCAGAAGGAGAATGCAACCATACTAGCAAGACCCGTTCCACCTACCAACTCTACATCTGCTTGTCAAGCTGACAGGTTGCACCCTCACAACTTAGTTATTCTAGACAGAGCCCATTGTCAAAAGGTTGCACGGGAAGCTTCTCAACTTGGAGGGGCTTGGTAATCTCTTCGTTCCTGGGTGGCCGTCCACAAGTGCACTTCTGGGTAACAACCACCATGCCCATGGCCCTAAGTAGAATAAACATTCATCCTAGGCGACGACAACCACAAGCATAGTCCCAAAAAGCCACTCAACATAAACCATAACAACCAATTCCACCCCGAAGTGTATTTTAGATTTTAACACTTAGAAACTTTTCTATAACATGGCAAACATTTTAATAGCATAGCTAAGCAACTAATAAAACTTTTCATGGCTGCTTAGGAGAAAGGGTGGCTACACACTACTAGGATATTTGTAAAATACAAACTAACTAAGCATTATAAAATAAATCAAAAATCCCTATCATGCACACTACTCAAAATATACTACACATGCATATAGAAAATATTAGGTAGAATATGAATGTCACTTGCCTTGGTAACACGAGGAACAAGCACAGCAAGAATAACAATCACAAGCAAATCCTTCCTCTTCTTCACAATCTAGCACAAGCAATGGATAAAATAAATACTAACAAAATCATCACAACACCAGACATAAATATGTATGCATGAATGATATGCTATGAAAATAGGACACACTTATTAATAATTTCTATCCTCTTTTATTAAATGTATGAGATATAATTTCTAGGAATTTCTTATTTTATTTATCAGTTTAATAATTGAAAACAATATAGCAAACTTGATTTCTATAATTACAACTTTTATTGTTTTATGAAAGATTTCATTTAAGATATTTATTAATATTGCTGGACAGAGGAAATTAATATAACCCTAAAACAATTAAATTTATTTTCCAAATCATTTTTATTATTTATGTTATTATTTTAATATCCGAAATGCTCCTCTGCTAATTATATAAATTATAATTTGTCTAAAAGGAATATAAATGATGTAGAAATAAACTTCATGAGCAGGGCTATCCGTGGATATAAAGTTTATCAAATTTGAACTTGTAGATCAAAAGTTATGAATTTTCTAAGTTTTGCATATTTTCTGTTTTATTTATAAAAATTCCTGCGAAAAAGAATTAACAGGGGCTACGTGGCGCGATCTTATTGGTCGGTACCGCTTCGACGCGGATCGGCTGCGAGAGCCGTCCGATCTAAATTAAAATGGACGCGCGGGATCTAATCGATCTAGATCCATTTGGATCTAGATCCAACGGTCCACGATCCGTTGACCAAAAACGGGCGGCGCACTCGCCGGAGCTCGCCCGACCGCGGCGGCGCCACGGTCGGCGTTGCTCGTTTCTCGCGTCCTAGGAGGCTACGGGGCGAACGGAGCTTACCGAAGTGTAGCGGACGTCGGGGCGGAGTCGATGGCGCGGTGGTGGTCATCGGCGTGGTCTTCTCCTCCTCGTGCAGCTCGCCGGAGTTGCTTGCGGCGGCGGTCTCCTTCGGGCGTGGATGAATACGACGTTCGGCTGCAAAATACACCGCGGGACGAAGTCAAAAACGTGCGCAACGAGGAGGGGATCGAGGAGGGGCAATACGAGCTCGGGGGGAGGTCGGAGTACCCCGTACGGCTTGCTTTACGACGGCGGAGATCCGAGCTCGCTCGCGAGCTGTCCGGCGGCGGAGAATTTAGGGTTTGGGGTGCGGAGGGTTGCGGCGGAGGTGGGGGTTTATATAGGGTGGCGCGGGGAGCAACCTTGCGCTGATTATGCTCGAGAATCACGGCCGGTTTCAGATTTCGTCTCGGGCGCGATCTCTGGCGGGAGGAAGACGAAGCAGATAGGTGGGTCCCACCTGTCAGCAAGAGGAGGGTGGAGATGGGCTGCGCGGGCTGGCTTGGGCCGCGATCAGACGCCCGCGCGCGGTGGATAACTACGGGCCGGCCCGATTCCTTTTCCTTTTTAATAAAAATAATATCTGTTTTAAATACTGATTTCACAAATGACTTTTAAACCTATTCAAAACATATCAGAAAAATTCATAAAAATATGTTTTGGAAAGGTTATCAAAATTGGAGCTTTTTAATATTATACTTGCCCATAACAATATTGCTAAAATAATCTTTATTAAAGAGGTTTAAATAAACATTTTCTGGAACTTATAGATTATTAAATCTTATAATCTAATGTTTTATTTTATATTTTTGTGGTGTAGTTTATGTTTATGGATGAATGATGCATGAATGCAAAAGTTTTAAATTTTTGCAAAATTTGGGATGTTACAGACTAACCCCCTTAAGAGGAAGCTCGCCCTCGAGCTTCGGAAAGATCAGCAAATAGGTGTGGATGGTCTTCTCGAAGATCATCCTCTCGTTCCCAGGTGGCTTCTTCCTCGGAGTGATGATTCCACTGGACTTTGCAAAATTTGATGGTTTTGGTACGGGTGGCTCTTTCTGCGGTCTGCAGTATCTTGATGGGTTTCTCTTCGTAGGTCAAGTCACTCTCCAAATGTACTTCTTCGAGGGGTACAGTATCCTTTAAAGGAACTCCCATCATCTCGGGGTGACATTTCTTCAACTGACTGACATGGAACACATTATGAACCGCAGACAGAGCTTCTGGTAGTTCTAACTCATATGCTACTTCACCTTTACGAGAAAGAATTTTGAATGGTCCAATGAATCGTGGTGCTAGCTTTCCTTTAATCCCAAACCTCTTTACACCTCGGAGTGGTGATACTCTAAGATAGGTTCTATCACCCACCTCGTGGGTGACCTCTCTACGTTTAGAATCTGCGTAGCTTTTCTGGCGTGATTGTGCTATCTTCAATCTATCCTTAATCAGCCTGACCTTCTCTTCAGCCTCTTGGATTATATCAGGTCCAAAGAAACTTCGTTCTCCTACACCACTCCACAACAATGGGGTTGTGCATTTCTTCCCATATAATGCCTCAAATGGTGCCATCTCAATGCTAGCTTGGTAACTGTTGTTGTAGGAGAACTCAGCATAGGGTAGATTGTCATCCCAACTAGTTCCATAATCGAGCGCACAAGCTCTTAGCATATCTTCTAAAATCTGATTTACTCTTTCAGTCTGGCCATCCGTTTGCGGGTGAAAGGCCGTACTGAATTCCAATCTGGTTCCCAAGGATTCATGACCCTGCTTCCAGAAATGAGAAGTGAACTGGGTCCCTCTATCGGACACGATACTCTTGGGGACGCCGTGTAGGCACACAATTCTCTTCATGTAAATATCAGCTAGCTTTGCGCTGGTATAGGTGGTCTTCACGGGTATAAAGTGAGCTATTTTGGTTAAACGACAAACAATAACCCAAATAGAATCATATCCTGATCTGGTCCTTGGTAACCCGGTGATGAAATCCATCCCAATAGAATCCCACTTCCAATCCGGTACCTTCAAAGGTTGCAAAAGTTCTGCTGGTTTCTGATGTTCAGCCTTTACTCGACTGCACACATCGCACTTAGCGATGTATTCTGCTATTTCTCTTTTCAAGTTGTTCCACCAGAATCTCTCCTTCACATCCATATACATCTTGGTATTTCCCGGATGAATGGAATAAGGTGTCTCATGAGTTTCTTGCAGAATTAACTTTCTAATATCAGGATCATTGGCCACACATATACGTTTCTCAAACCACAGAGTCCCTTGCTCATCCTCATGAAATCCTTTAGCTTTCCCTGCTTCCAGATTGACTTTGATTTCTTCTATTTCCTTATCTCCTTTCTGCGCTTCACGTATCTTGTCCATCAAGGTAGGTTGTACTACCAATGAGGCTACAAAACCTTCTGGTACTACTTCCAATCTGAGTTCCTTGAATGCCTTGCATATATCTTCGGGTAATTCTTCTGCTGTGAGGCCATTCACATATGCTTTACGACTCAGGGCGTCTGCTACTACATTTGCCTTTCCTGGGTGATATTGGAGACTTAGATCATAATCCTTGATAAGTTCCAACCACCTTCTCTGTCTCATGTTCAATTCCTTCTGAGTAAAAATGTATTTCAAACTTTTGTGGTCCGTGAATACCTCACATCTTTTCCCCATCAGGTAGGGTCTCCAAGTTTTTAGGGCATGCACTACTGATGCTAACTCGAGATCATGAGTTGGATAATTTTCTTCATGCTTCTTGAGTTGTCTAGAGGCATAAGATGCCACCCTGCCTTCTTGCATCAACACACTTCCTAGACCTTGGTGTGAAGCATCACAGTATACTTGAAATTCTTTCTCCAAATCAGGTAAGCATAGAACTGGGGCTGAAACTAGACGCTTCTTCAATTCCTGAAAACTGGCTTCGCATGCCTCAGTCCACTCAAATTTCTTCTCCTTCTTTAATAATTCCGTGAGTGCCTTGGCGATTTTGGAAAAAATTTCTATAAATCTTCGGTAGTATCCTGCTAGGCCAAGGAAACTCCATAATTCTCCAACATTCTTTGGTGACTCCCAATTGGTTACAACTGAAACCTTTTCAGGATCCACTTCTATTCCCTCTTTAGATACTATGTGACCTAGGAATGCGACTTGTTCCAACCAAAATTCACACTTGCTGAATTTGGCATATAACTTATGTTCACGTAGCCTCTGCAATACTAGGCGTAGATGCTCTTCTTGTTCATCGTGACTCTTGGAGTAGACTAGAATGTCGTCTATGAACACTACCACAAACTTGTCCAGGAAATCCATGAACACTTTATTCATCATATTCATGAAATAAGCGGGAGCGTTTGTCAATCCAAATGGCATTACTGTGTACTCATATGAGCCATATCTTGTAACAAATGCTGTCTTTGGTATATCCATCTCTCTAACCTTCATTTGGAGGTAGCCTGATCAAAGATCAATCTTGGAGAAGACACAAGCACCTTTTAGTTGATCAAATAGCTCATTTATCTTGGGTAACGGATACTTATTTTTGATGGTGTGTTCATTTATATCCCGGTAGTCCGTGATTAGTCTCTGGGTTTGATCTTTCTTTTTGACAAATAGAACAGGCTCTCCCCAGGGAGAAGAACTTGGGCGGATAAATCCCTTCAGAAGGTGTTCCTCCAGTTGCTTCTTGAGCTCTTTTAGTTCATCGACGGCCATAGGGTAAGGTCTCTTAGCTATTGGTCCGGTACCCGGTTTCAGTTCAATGAGAAACTCCACATCTCTATCGGGTGGCATTCCCGGTAATTCCTCTGGGAAAACATCTGGGTACTCCTAGACAATCAGCACATCCCCAAGGCTAACCCCCTTAAGAGAATTTAGCCTAACTTTCTTAAGTTCAAAAGTTAATCTGAATTTAATCTTCTGTTTCTCTGGGGTGGTGAGGGTGATAGCTCTGTTTGCACAGTCTATGATTCCTTCAAAACGGGTCATCCAATCCATTCCGATGATAACATCCAAACCTTGGGTTTCCAGGATGACTAAGTCTGTTGGAAAAAGATATTTTCCAATCTTTAACTCTAGTTGCCTACATCCAGAATTTACTATCATCTCACCCCCAGGTGAGCTCACTCTTATAGGTTTTCCTAAGCTTTCCTCGGCTAGTCCATGTTTGTTTACAAAAGCTCTTGATATGAATGAATGCGATGCTCTGGTATCAAATAATACTAATGCTGGAAAAGAATTGAGCAGGAACTTACCAATCACAGCATCAGGTTCATCATGAACTTCTTCCACGTTGATGTGGTTTACTTGTCCCTTCTGGAAAGGATTGGGCTTGGAATTTTCATCGGCCTTCCTCTCTGGGCAATCAGTAGCATAATGTCCTGTCTTCTTGCACTTGAAGCAAGTCACATTAGACAAGTCTTTCTTCCCTTCAGAGTTAGGACGGGGATTACCATTTCCATGATTATGGCCATGGTGATGGTTTCCCTTGAACCCCCCATTATTTCCTTTATATCCTCCATTGTGGTTATGACCATGGTGCTTTTGGCAACTACCACTATTGAAGTAGTTTCAGGGTTTATGGCCACTGACTTCAGAGGTGTGTGGTTTCTTTTGTGTCCCTTCAGAATGAACCTTACTTGCACTGAACTTCCTCTTCCTATTCTCTTCCTTTCTTGTGTTGTTGTCCAGAGTGATTGCTTGATCCAGCAGAACTTGGTAGATAGGTGCATAAGCCACAAACAAGGGTATCTTCAGTTCTCCCCTAAGTCCATTAAGGAATTTGTCCTTCCTTTTAGTGTCAGTGTCGATGTCCTCTGGTGCATACCTTGATAACATACAGAAGTCATCCATATACTCCTTCAGAGTTCTACCTCCCTGCCTCAAGCTACGAAATTCCTCTTTCTTCAGGTTCATTATGCCAGAGGAAATGTGGGCATTGCGGAAACCTTCCTTGAACGCATCCCAAGTCATGCCATCCAAGGGATGAGTCACTTGATAGGTCTCCCACCACATGGCGGCAGGTCCTTCCAGTAGGTGTGCGGTGAACCTCACCTTTTCTGCCTGAGAACACTCGCAAGTTACTAAGTCCTTGTTGACTGAACGGAGCCAGTCATCCGCCACTATTGGTTCAGTAGCAGAGTAAAACTTATTAGGCCTGAGCCTTAGAAACATGCAAGTCTGTCCACCGGAGGTGGTGGTGGTGGGTTGTTGTTATTGTTTTTGTTGTTGTTGTTGGTTGCTGCAATGAACTGAGTCATCATAGTCATCAGTTGGGCTTGAGCTGCCATCAGCTGTTGCATAGCCTCGTTGTTGTCGGAATCACGACGTGGAGGCATCTGTGGGGTTTTAGCATGGATGAGTAAAGGATTGATAGAAGTATAAAGAGAAATCCTACCCATGCACAAAACAAACAAATCTAGCAATCAATCAACAAGCAACTTATAAAACAACCAATCACACAAAACAAAACCTTTGGTTTAGGGAAAATGGTATAAAAGTTTGAAAAATAAACTCGCGGGGTTCCGGGGATACAAAGGAAGGTACTGCCTTACCACAAGTTGGTAGGTCAATACAATACTAAGATAATGAGGTGTATGATAAATGGTAGTCTCACTACGAACTACTCGACCATGTCTTCTTCTTCCTCTTCAATTTCCTGAATCTCTATTCCTTCATTGGTGAGTACATCCTTGAGTTCATTTACTTCCTTCTCTAGGGCAGAGTTCTTTTCTTGCAGCTCCCTCTTCTCAGCACGAAGCCTTTTGATCAAGTCACTATCGGCCTCGAACTCGACTTCATTGCTCTCGAGTTCCGCCTTTTGTTCTCTGATAGTCTTGTTCTTCTCTTGAACTCTTTTCTCCTGCCTCTTGTATCTCTCCTCTTGCGCATCGAACCTCTCTTCTTGTGCCTTAGTCATTTCCTCTTGTGCCTTCATCTTCTCTTCGTTCTCCTTAAGTAGAGCACATAGCTCATCGTTCTTCAGGAGCTCCGTGCGCCGATCTTCATACATCTCCGTGACAAGGATTTCCAACTCCTGGAAATAAAGACTAAGGGGTTTTGCCTTGCGTCTTTCTCCAACATCGTAAAGGTAAGGTTCTCCATCTTCGTTTCTCCTTCCAAAGAAAATGGCGTAGTGGCCCCTCAACTATGTGTTGTAGCGTCCGCAGAGGCGCCCAATCAGATCCTGCATGACTAGATTGAGTCCTTTATCTTTGGAGTCGCTAACCATTTTAATCTCCAGTGGGGGCTCTTCTCCACGTCCTGGCTGTGTTGCTTTTATTCACCAGCAACCTTCTTTGTTAAACTTCTTCAGGATGAAACCCTTGACGTGGGGTAGTGGTAACCCTATCTTTTCGCCGATGTCTAGGAGGTAGCATCCAAAACGGGTGTTCTCGAAGTCCTCCGCGGTGGTGAAGTGGAAGCTCGTCATCCTTTAGGTAGAAAGAAGAAAAGTTTAAAGCAGGAAAAGCATAAGGTAAGGGGGGACTAGTCATAGTGTGTATTATTTTGAAAATACTGAGTCAGTTCTTGAGATGGTCAACGGATATTAACAACTCTTGGTAGATTGGATTTTTCACTATAGTGAGAGAGACAGACACCCGGCCAGCCACTTATATTGTGGAACAGGTCTCATGTACGCGGACATGTAAGGTTTGTCCCGGGCCGCTTCATCCCACTATGCCGCTAGAATCCAACATACTTCAAAGATGGTAACATTATAACCAAAAAGGGCTTAACCAATCCTAGGGCTCGAACCTACAGTCAACACTTTTCTTTGATACCATTTTGTAGCGCCCCATCTTTTATATAAAGATGGAACACCTATGTTATGTGCTAGTCCCTGGATCACTGCTAGCACCACATTACAGAATATAAAGTATCATTGCATAAGTATTAAATTAGTACAACGCGATCCAAAATAATAGCCAAGTATGGCTTTATTACAAATTGCATAGCCATGAAGGCTAGGTAAAGTTCAGAGTTCACAACGAAAACAAATAACAATGAGCCTCATCTTCAAGCATGCGCCACATGCAGACATGTTGGTTGTAGACTCGAGTCCAAACTCATTCCTCATCAGAATTACCTGCACATTTGAATATGCAGCCCCCGAAGGAGGTCAATACAATGAAGTATTGGCAAGTGACTATGGTGGATAAATTATGGCAAGTATAATTCTATATGCATATTTGTCTTGGTGGAGTTGTAGGCTATTTTTCAGAAAGCAAGTTTTCTCCTATCTTTTGTAAAACAATTTTGTTTCTCAAGAACTTGGCATCAAGGGATAAAGTCCAAGTGCACCAACAATTCTTTCCTTAGTCAAATTTTACTTTATGAAAACAGTGTTGAGATTCTTCCGCCCATCCTTGTCCAGCTGCTCGAAGTAATCCATTTCCGGGGACACGACTGAGTACTCAGATTGTTGACTCTGCAGAGGTTGTGCACTTTCACCTTTAGACTCAATTAACCCAAACATCCTATACACGCAGAGTGTATTAAGGAAAGGAGAGAATTGAGACAAGAACTTTCAGAAGGAGAATGCAACCATACTAGCAAGACCCGTTCCACCTACCAACTCTACATCTGCTTGTCAAGCTGACAGGTTGCACCCTCACAACTTAGTTATTCTAGACAGAGCCCATTGTCAAAAGGCTGCACGGGAAGCTTCTCAACTTGGAGGGGCTTGGTAATCTCTTCGTTCCTGCGTGGCCGTCCACAAGTGCACTTCTGGGTAACAACCACCATGCTCATGGCACTAAGTAGAATAAACATTCATCCTAGGCGACGACAACCACAAGCATAGTCCCAAAAGCCACTCAACATAAACCATAACAACCAATTCCACCCCGAAGTGTATTTTAGATTTTAACACTTAGAAACTTTTCTATAACATGGCAAACATTTTAATAGCATAGCTAAGCAACTAATAAAACTTTTCATGGCTGCTTAGGAGAAAGGGTGGCTACACACTACTAGGATATTTGTAAAATACAAACTAACTTAGCATTATAAAATAAATCAAAAATCCCTATCATGCACACTACTCAAAATATACTACACATGCATATAGAAAATATTGGGTAGAATATGAATGTCACTTGCCTTGGCAACAGGAGGAACAAGCACATCAAGAATAACAATCACAAGCAAATCCTTCCTCTTCTTCACAATCTAGCACAAGCAATGAATAAAATAAATACTAACAAAATCATCACAACACCAGACATAAATATGTATGCATGAATGATATGCTATGAAAATAGGACACACTTATTAATAATTTCTATCCTCTTTTATTAAATGTATGAGATATAATTTCTAGGAATTTCTTATTTTATTTATCAGTTTAATAATTGAAAACAATATAGCAAACTTGATTTCTATAATTACAACTTTTATTGTTTTATGAAAGTTTTCATTTAAGATATTTATTAATATTGCTGGACAGAGGGAATTAATATAACCCTAAAACAATTAAATTTATTTTCCAAATCATTTTTATTATTTATATTATTATTTTAATAGCCGAAATGCTCCTCTGGTAATTATATAAATTATAATTTGTCTAAAAGGGAAATAAATGATGTAGAAATAAACTTCATGAGCAGGGCTATCCGTGGATATAAAGTTTATCAAATATGAACTTGTAGATCAAAAGTTATGAATTTTCTAAGTTTTGCATATTTTCTGTTTTATTTATAAAAATTCCTGCGAAAAAGAATTAACAAGGGCTACGTGGCACGATCTTATTGGTCGGTACCGCTTCGACGCGGATCGGCTGCGAGAGCCGTCCGATCTAAATAAAAATGGACGCGCGGGATCTAATCGATCTAGATCCATTGGATCTAGATCCAACGGTCCACGATCCGTTGACCAAAAACGGGCGGCGCACTCGCCGGAGCTCGCCCGACCGCGGCGGCGCCACGGCCGGCGTTGCTCGTTTCTCGCGTCCTAGGAGGCTACGGGGCGAACGGAGCTTACCGAAGCGTAGCGGACGTCGGGGCGGAGTCGATGGCGCGGTGGTGGTCGTCGGCGTGGTCTTCTCCTCCTCGTGCAGCTCGCCGGAGTTGCTTGCGGCGGCGGTCTTCTTCGGGCGTGGATGAATACGGCGTTCAGCTGGAAAATACACCGCGGGACGAAGTCAAAAACATGCGCAACGAGGAGGGGGATCGAGGAGGGGCAATACGAGCTCGGGGGGAGGTCGGAGTACCCCGTACGGCTTGCTTTACGGCGGCGGAGTTTCGAGCTCGCTCGCGAGCTGCCCGGCGGCGGAGAATTTACGGTTTGGGGTGCGGAGGGTTGCGGCGGAGGTGGGGGTTTATATAGGGTGGCGCGGGGAGCAACCTTGCGCTGATTATGCTCGAGAATCACGGCCGGTTTCCGATTTCGTCTCGGGCGCGATCTCTGGCGGGAGGAAGACGAAGCTGACAGGTGGGTCCCACCGGTCAGCGAGAGGAGGGTGGAGATGGGCTGCGCGGGCTGGCTTGGGCCGTGTTCGGACGTGCGCGCGCGGTGGATAACTACGGGCCGGCCCGATTCCTTTTCCTTTTTAATAAAAATAATATCTGTTTTTAAATACTGATTTCACAAATGACTTTTAAATCTATTCAAAACATATCAGAAAAATTCATAAAAATATGTTTTGGAAAGGTTATCAAAATTGGAGCTTTTTAATATTATACTTTCCCATAACAATATTGCTAAAATAATATTTATTAAAGAGGTTTAAATAAACATTTTCTGGAACTTATAGATTATTAAATCTTATAATCTAATGTTTTATTTTATATTTTTGTGGTGTAGTTTTATGTTTATGGATGAATGATGCATGAATGCAAAAGTTTTAAATTTTTGCAAAATTTGGGATGTTACATCTCCATATCTAGCTTGATCTCGTTACCGACAACGCTATCTTCTACTCATCTATGATTTCATGTCTCCGTGACCTAGTCATATGCTTGCAAGCTCATTAGACACAATCTCACCGAGTGGGCCCTGGAGTATCTATCCTGCTATGCGGACTGACAAATTCCGCTCTTGACCCCTCGTCTCAACTACTCCTTTCCAATACCCAAAAGTATCACCATGCCCTATGATCGGGAAACCTCGATCATCGATCGCGCAACAAACTAGTCTTAGTAGAGGCTACGAGGGACCTGGTTGTTTACTCATCACACCCGTATTAATGTTTCCGCTTAATACGGTTATAGCATGACACAAAAACACATTATGAACAAACGAGATATGATAAAGAAATACACTTTATTAATTTCCTCTAGGGCATATCTCCTTCAATATGAGGTGTCCTACATTTCCAAGGATGATTGTCCTCCTTCCACATCCGGTCGTGATGAGCTCACGTCTTCCTCCACTTCACCGACATGTGGTTTGCCACAAGGTAATGATATGGTGAGTGGTGATAGAAATTGCAAATCCACTATTGACTATACTTCTCACCCATTTTATTGCAACGCTCTATCTTTGGACTTAACACCTCTAGCACTTCAAATGTCATAAATTTTAGAGTTGATAGTCCTTGCATATCATGTAGTAGTTGCTTAACTAAATCTAATGATGATATGCTTTCCTTATCTAGTTGCCATGATCAAAATGTTTCTATTTTCTCTAGTACTTGTTTGGCTAACAATGTAGAGGAATCCCAACAATTGTTGGAACAAGACATGGACCTCAATGGTGTTTCAAGTAACTCTTCATTGTCTTCATCCACTACTCACTTTTGCCTTATGGATAAGGATTCTAAGGTATCTCCAACCTTGAATTCCAATACATCTCATGATGATGATGAAAATGACAATGATGCCTCCATTCATGGGAAGTTTGACATTGTCTCTCATGCTCTCTTAAAGAATAAAAATGCCCATGAGAACTTCTTAGAAATCATGACTATCCTTTTTTAGGGCAAGGAGACATTTGAGGCCTTGGAGACCCGTTGTCATGAAGAGTGGAGTCTTGCTCGTGTTCCCGCGGGTGATATCCACAATCTTGAGAATGCTCTTGAGGAAGACCAAGAAACTCGGGTTGCTCTCGAGGAGAGATTTGAAACTAGTGAGGAGTTAAACAATGAAGTAATTGCTAAACTCACTAAAGAACATGACCATGCTATTGCTAAATGTAATGTGCTTAGTAAAGAAAATGCTAAGTTAAATAATGAGCTTGTCATGTTGCCTCCTTCCATTTCTAATGTTAATGATGCTTGTGCTACTAACTCCACTTTGTGTGAAGCATCTATTTTGAAGGAGAATGTTGAGCTAAGGTCTCAACTTGATTCGCTAACTAGTAAGTATGGGAATTTGGAATAAACTCATGAAAAGCTTTTTAGCTCTAATGAGGATCTTCTAGCATCCCATGCTAGGCTAAAGTTAGCTCATGAGGCGGTCACTACGAAAGTAACATCTTGTGATTCTCTTGTGGACACTAGCACAACTTCTACTACTAATGCTTTATTGCAATGTGCTAGTACTAGTAATTCTACATCACATACTATTGTTAAATCTTGTGATGAATTACATTCCATGCCTTATTTCTCTAACAATGTAGTATCTACTTCCTCTAGTATTTGTGTTGAAACTAACCATGTAGAGGAACTCAAAGAGCTCAAGGCACAAGTCACTTCTTTGAACAAAGACTTGAAGAAGTGTCATGAAGGTAAGTCCACCCTCGACAACATGTTGAGAGTGCAACAACTTCCTCATGACAAGAGTGGACTTGGATTCAACTCCAATAACAAGAACAAGTCCAGTGTCAAGAAAAAGCACAAGTTCGTCTAGAAGAAGGGCCAAGAACAAGTTATTGATTCGGACAAGATTGTGTGCTTCAAGTGCAAGGTTGAAGGGCACCATGTTAGATCTTGCCCGTTGAAGAAGCCTCTTAGTGAGAAGCAACAAGGGAAGCAAACTCAAGTCCTAAATCAAGCTTCCCAAGTTGAAGAACCTTCCCTTCCCAAGAAGAAAGGTAAAAGCCGACTTTGCTACAAATGTCGTGGGAAGGATCACTTTGCTTATTCATGCACTCATGGTACCTTATCCAACCCAACTACTATTGATAATGTTCATTCTCTTCGGAAGGATAAGGTTGGAATATGTTTGCCAAAGTTATTGGTACTCAAAGTGGTGTCAAGAAAAGAACCATTTGGGTTGCCAAGCCTAGTGTGACTAACCTCTTAGGACCGAACTTAGTTGGGGACCAACAAGATAAAACTTGATCAATAGGTGTAAGCGGAGGACATTGGAGACTTGACTACATCATGAAGAATTAAGAGATCTTCATCATTCATATCTCTCAAGTCAAGTCAATTGGATTATATTTTATATCCAATGCTCCTCCTTGCGGTAACTTGTATTTAATTCATATGTATACATTGAAAGTTACTTGCACCCTTGCATGTGTTTGGTTTTGTACCTTACTAGTGTTTTATATGTGTTGTGCACTCTACTTACTTTTGATTGAGTAATCAAGCTTGTGTATGTTGGTTTGCACACCATGTATGTTTTGAGCCTCTTGTCTATTTGTTTTCATCTTAATTGGCTCTTGTAGGGATATTAATGGACTATCCCATTTTGGGGGAGTGATGTGCTTTTTGGTAACTCACCACCCTAAAATGTGTATTCATGAGGAATACCACTTAGTGGTGATATTTCAATATTATCTACTCTCTTTGTGGTATGTCTTACTCATGAGAAATTCAAATTCTAATGTCCATTAATTATCTCTTGTTGGATTTCTTTTGCCTCTTGTTAAAAAGGATGGATTATCACATTATGGGGGAGTAAGAAGCCATGTGCATATTACAAGCCTAGAAAAAGTGAACATGTGAGGTAGTGTCACCTAGAGTTGATATTTGTGATTATCTTGTTCCTAGGAGGCATGACACTCAAACAAGTTCCATATTTGCTTAAATGCATTTTGTTCACCCATCTTTTGGTATCTTGTTTGTGAGAGAGTTTCTTGATGCTTAGTATGATCATTGAATATGTGAAGTCATCAAGAATCTCTAGATAAGCAAGTTTTTGAATTCTTATATTTTGCCACATGCTTATGGTTTGTGAATATGATCTTAAATACATATACGTCATGTACCACCGAGAACTATCTCCATACAATCATTGTCTTTGACAAGTGATAATTGTATTTGTGGTAATTTTAAGGATCATATTCACATTGGCTATTGTTCATAATTTTCCTTATGCTATCGCCAAGTTTGTTTTGGTCTAACCACCCTTTTGTCATCCTTGCTCTCTTTGGATCTTTTTTTGCTCTACTCATAATTTGTGTTGTGCCTTCTTGAGTTAGGAAAAGCAAGGATCCCATTCTTGTGCATTTACATTCAAAGACTCAATTTTAAGTAATGCACTATTCTTGGGGGAGCTATCCTATTTGCTTTATAACATTAGTGATATTCAATTGGTCTTTGATCCCGATGACATGTCTCCTTGAAAGACAAACATTTTCCGTCCTTGTACTTTGTGCCATCATGAAAAGTGTAGATGGCTTGGTTTATTTGTTGGAACCTTACTCTTCTTTGTGGAGTTGGCTATCTCATCCCACGGTTCTTAGTCTACCATCTTGGATGAGATAAACCTCCGAGCATGTTTGCTTGATTTATTTCTTATGCTCATTTGTTTAACCTTGACCTTGATTTCATTTGATATATTTTCAAATTGGTTTCTCCAATCATGTGTTGATTTGAGTCTTTGATATAATATGTACATATCTTTATCTTGCCACACTTTTCTGTAGCTTCTTGATTTATTTGGTGTTTTGTCCAAATTGTATCTCGTTTGGTTCTTGAAAGTTTTGTGCATGCATATTTACTATATGTACATCTTATGGCATGCTTACTTTCGTTGATCCAATATATAGGATGAACTCCATCAGATCCTACATGGCTAAGATGTGCATGAAATTCAATTTCATATCAATATGCACATATTAAATTGGAGTTTGTCCTATGAATTTTGTCCTATGTATTTGAAGGAGATATGCCCTAGAGGCAAATAAATAAGTAGTATTTATTGCATTATCTCATAAGTTTATAATAGGTTTGTGTATTATGCTATAACTGTATTAATCGGAATTATTAATACACGTGTGATACATAGACAACCAGGTCCCTAGCAAGCCTCTATATGAGCTAGTCCATTGGACAACAGTTG
Organism: Poa annua; assembly: GCA_026929855.1. Taxonomy (NCBI): domain Eukaryota; kingdom Viridiplantae; phylum Streptophyta; class Magnoliopsida; order Poales; family Poaceae; genus Poa; species Poa annua. Next base: position 56,740,330 of record CM049431.1, read on the forward strand.
ATCGAGATTCCTGATCAAGGACAATGACGTCGGTTGACAATGGAGTCATCTTGTTAGTTGAATAAGGTGGTGGACATACGCAAAGTATTGCAATAAGATCGTATTACGATGTTTGTCATTTGCAATAGATAAGAGTATGCTAGCTTATTCCTTAGACCGTGAGACCGTACTTATTGTTGCTTCGTAGGAGTGCTTTGAGAGCATCAAACGTTGTGTCTTATATAGCATGACAATAACGGTGTCCATCTTGGGTATTCCGAAAGAGCATCGAGACGTAAGGATCAAGAGCGGGATTTGTTCATTCTTGTAATGGAAAGATACTCTGGGCCCACTCGGTGATATTGCATCTATATAGCTGCAGCTTATGACTTGGTCATGGAGATGTAATATCACAGACGAGTTAATAACCTTCGTCGGTAACGAGATACAGCAAAGGCATCGGTGTGTCTACGATAATATCTCGGACAAGGTAGTATCGCAGAGACAAAGGGAATGAATATCATACTTATGGTTCAACGACGATATTCGTGGAATGCACAGGGGTCGTCATATATTTCCAGGTATCCCTGACGATCATTGGTGAGCGGAGTGTCTCGACCATGTCTGGAGTGTTCCCGAACCGTAGCGTAACAAACTTAAGGTCTTAGCGACGCTAGGAGATAGGTTCTGGAATTTTATAGGTTTTTGTTGGAGAGAGAGAAATGATCCGGAAAGAGTTCCGGTGGTCCGGAAGGAGTTCCGGAGAGGTCTGGAATGGTTCCAGGAATGTCCGAAAGTTGTTCGGGTGGTCCGAAAGAGTTTTCGGAGTCACGGGATATTGAATTATATATAAATATATTAATTATGAATTAATGGGATTTTTATATTAATTTAATATTAATTAAATAAAGGAAAAGGGGGGCTCCCACCTATATGGGCCCTAAGAGGGCCCAAGAGGGGGAGCCGCACCTCAAAGGGGGGTGGGCCCCATTGGCTGGTTCGGCCAGCCCATGTGGGGGCCGAACCCCCCTCCCATGTCCTTTGTTTAGTCCCACATGGGGGAGCCAAGGGGTTTGCACACCCCCTTCCCCCTTTATATAGCAAGGCATATTAATTGATTTAATTCACAGGAAATTCAATTAATTCCCAATTTCTCTCTCGATCTCGTGGTTCCCAAGTTGGAGTCGCGCCGAGCTGAGGAAGGGGGTCTCTCTCCACCTAAGCCATACCACAGAGCGCCGTTGCTCTGCGGGATTACAGATAAGATCTACTCCTGTGATTTCAGCTGGATCTGAATGACCGGGAGTTGTCGCTAGGCTCCGTATGTTTGCGAGTGCTCGGAGGCTACTCTATTGAGGAGCTTGGGCGACGTCGTCTCGCCCCCTACAGCCGCCGCGCCTCCCCCCCTTCGGTGCCGGCGCACCAGCCCCGGTGCTGGCGCTCTGTCTTCTTCCGCCTGACGCCCGTCGACGCAGATCATCGTCGACACCCCGGCGTCATCGACTCCGACATCGCGGCAAGTTCTCCGCTACCTCGAGGTCGGCTACGTACGACTTCATCGTCAACGCTTGTGCGGGAGCGTAATCCCCGCTATCGGTCTACATGGAGGTAATGTAACTCGTTCCGCCACCGTTATCGCATGTACTAGATAGATAGATCCTGGCTAGTTAGGGTTTCGTACGCTAGAAAATTATTGTTTTCTGCACCGTAACCCCTTCAGTATTGTAGTTGGTCTAACTACTTTGGACCCAATTAGTTTGGGTTCCATAGTGTACTTGATTTGTTTTAGGTACATTGGAGATGCATTGGAAGCTTGCCTCTTTATAAAGAAGATGTCTTCACCATGTGCTTCTTGGAGACAAGCTTGGATGATTGTGAACTCGCATCCTCTACATCGTCATTTCTATCTCGGTAACAAGTATCTAACTCATGCATATACTTCTAGCTCTCAACCTTGTGTAGGTTGGCATGAGTTTCTCTAAGTTGCATTTGGTATGGTTTTGCAAAGTTCCTTTCAAAACATCTTCATTGCAAATGTGAGTTAGCCGGGATGATTAAACAACAAGTGGAATATATATATATATATATAATGATTTTCATGATTCACGGATCCCCACTATGTTAATCTAGAAAATCTTTTTCAAAGTCTCTTGTGCAATATTGATGAATTCTCAAAATCATTTGCCTTATGTGATATTTGTATCTTTATCGAAGCATCCCAACTATCACTTACCCTACGTGGGTATTTATGATGCTTTGAGAATTTGGTGTTGGAAGTTCATTTATGCCCTTTAAGATTATTTTGAGCTATGGGCTTTGCTTTTAAGAAAAAATCTTATTAGTGTATTTATGACTTCCTCTTGGATATCATGTTTTTACCTTGTACCTATTTTGTGTGTGCATGTTTCTTAGTTGACTTAGTGTCTACCTAGAAACTTATACACATGAGAGTAGTTACATCTTTAATTGGTATTCAAAATCTTTAGTGATCGCCTTTTATTACTTTCTTGATTCTCTGGTGATCTCTAAAAGGCGCAAGCTTTGTTTTTCTATTGGTATCACATTGCCTCTTAATAATCTTGTGATCCTATTTGATGGATCCTCTTTGGTGTGCTTGTATGCGAAATACATGATATGCACTTTGTGCCTCATAATTTGAAAGACTATGGTGTTGCTTAGGCTCGTCCTTGTTTAGTCTCCTAAACGGTATTTCCATGTCACACTCATCCTTTCCCGGTTGAGCAAGTCTATATTTTCCACTTCTCTCCTTTATTGCTCAACATTTGTTTGTTGCAAGGTGTACTTATGTTCTTACCTATACAATCTTGCACGTTTTTGTGTTTCAGCATCTAGGAGGGAGTGAGGATTCCATGTTGTGCACACTACATTAAAATGCAAATCCTTCATTGTGCACGTACCTTGGGGAGTTCCCTCTTGATTTTTAGAACACTTGGTTGATCTTATCATAATATCTTCTTGTGCTCAATTGGTTTTTGGATCTCTTGATTGCTTGCTTCTTGGTGAATGCATTCTTCTTTTGCAATTGATATCCTCTTAGTGGATTTCAATTGGTATCTTTCTTGTGCAATTGTTGTATACTCTATATAGTTGATCCCCTCCATCTATTCGTCATTGGATATGTGCATTTGATTTCACTCATATCATGAGAAATGCATAAATTATGGAGGAGATCTTATTATGTAAACCCTTTCTAAAACTTTTCGCCCATTTCGGCAATCGTTGCCAATGGGGGAGAAGTTTTGGAGGGTTATATGGAATTGTCTTTGTACATTGGTATCTTCTTAAGTATTTGCCTTCCTTGCCTTTGCATTTGTTGCTTCGTTTTATATATAGTGGAAACTCCACCATCGGTAATGGTTGACAATATATGCAATGAATTCATGTTTCTACACACGTGCATAAATTATGGGGGAGTTTGCTCTATATATATATGTGATTGGACTAACATCACATACCTTTGTAGTATTTGATGTTAGTGCAACCATTCTTGTTCATTAAATTCCATATTATAAACCCTCTCAAAAGATATTGTCATCAATTACCAAAATGGGGGAGATTGAAAGAGCATTTTCCCTCATGTGTGGTTTTGGTAATTATATGACAATCTCTATGAACTAATGTTTGCATTGAGATGTCTTTATAGATCTTGTCCATGGAAATAGTGGAGTTCATGTGTTGGACTCTTGAAGTTGATTCGATGACCAAGGTTCCATTGAAAGGTGTATATGATGGATGCTCATGTGTTGAGTGAAGCTTATTGCAAGTATGTCTTGAAGGATTCAAGAGATCATATTAGTGAACAAAGGTTGAGATGTGCAAGACCAAGAGAATCTTTCTCGAAGAGATCCTATGCTTGGAGCTTGCTATGGATGCATGAAGACGGAGCTTAGCGAGACTCTCCCATTGTGAGCATGGGGGAGTATTTGGAGAAGTCTTCATCAAGTCTAAAGGCCATCCTTATTATAAGGTAGCGGCCTCCTGTGTATAGTGCTAGTCCCTGGATATACTTGCTAGCACACACAGTTTAAGATGAAATACCATAACATTGCATCAATATTCATTACATGATGATCCAGAAATAAAGGGGTTCGATACAGGTGCATAGCCCATGGCTAGCTCAAACCGAAATAAACACACAGCGGAAAGCAAATGGATAAAGTGAGTTCCATCTTCATCATGTGCACAGGCAAGGCATGTTGGTTGGAGACTCGTGACCCTGTCAATCCTTACGTTTTGTCAGATGGACCTGCAACGGTGAGTTACAGCCCAGATTCATTGGGTCAGCACAATTGAATTGTGTTGGCAAGATTCACTAAGAATATTTTAAACAATTTTATTGGTTCTAAGAAATTTATTTAATGTCGTACACGTAATCAAACTCCGAGTTGTTTCCACTCCTTTCGAGAACAGAATGTTCCCGTGGGGTTTCTACTCTTTTCTGAAAGATATCTTCGAGTACTCCTTCATTCCAATTTCCAATCCATTTCAAATGATACACCATGTCTCCGGGAGAACCATGTCGTTTTCAAACTCCATAACCTTGGTACTCATCGTCTCTTGTGAGGATGTACAGTGACTCCATTTTGATCCATGTTATTCCAAATGACACACCATGACTCCGGGGTGGCCAGATCGTCATCGCCGTTCGTGAGGACACACAGTGACTCCGTGGTGATCCACGTTGTTTCAAATGACACACCTTGACTCCGGGGTGGCCATTTCGTTTAGAGACACCGTGAATCTGTGGTGCTCATCGCCGTTTGTGAGGACGCACCGTGACTCCATGGTGATCCACGTCGTTTCAAATGACACACCTTGACTCCGGGGTGGCCAGTTCGTTTAGAGACACCGTGACTCCGTGGTGCTCATTACCGTTTGTGAGGACGCACCGTGACTCCATGGTGATCCACGTCGTTTCAAGTGACACACCTTGACTCCGGGGTGGCCAGTTCGTTTAGAGACACCATGACTCCGTAGTGCTCATCGCCGTTTGTGAGGACGCACCGTGACTCCGTGGTGATCCACGTCGTTTCAAATGACACACCATGACTCCGGGGTGGCCAGATCGTTTAGAGACACCGTGACTCCGTGGTGCTCATGTCGTTTCTAAGGACGAAGTCGTGGTGCTACTAAACATATCTAGCTAGCCAAGCTACTCAAACAACATCACGATAACAACCAGGATTTCGAGCCAAGTAAATCATGTGGCTATCCTACCTGGTTTCATTTCATCAACGGATGTGATAGTTCATCCTATTCAACTATTGCACCATAACATTTAACTACTCATGAACATTACTTGTAAAATTATCAAAGTGAACTTGGCTTGTCAACCGTGAGAGTAAGCTGAATTATCACAGCAACAGGAATGGCACTCCAGACAATCTAACAATGGATAACACCAAATCAACACACAATCCTTCATATTAACAACACAAAAATGATGCTATGCATGTATGTATGCAATGTGTTAACACAATTTAATCTATATATATTCACTTATTATTTCTCTATTTGATGAGTTAATGCATGATGCCATGAATATAACTGAATGTAATTATTCTTGCTACAAATATTTATTTGATGTCTTTTTGAACTTGTTATACGGAATAATTGTACTTCTGTAGTTTAATAATCTAGAAAAATTAGGTTTTAACTTTTCTGAACAGAGAGTGTAAATAGCACCATTTAGCAAAAGGTTTCACTTCAAAATAATTTCTGTAAATCAAGTTATGAATTAAATGGCCGAAATGTCTCTCTGCATATTATTCACTTTTATCATATGCAAACAGGAAAACTAATGATACAATATTAAACTACATGTCAAGACCTTTCTAGGGACATAAAATTTGCTAAATTTAGAGTTGAGGTTTGAAAGTTATGAATTTTGGAAGTTTAGATCAGTTTCTTTCTTTTTAATTAATTCTCAGAAAAATCATGTAATCACGGCCGTCCGATCGAACTTAAACGAACGTCCGAGATTAAATCGAACCGATTCGGAATTAAATCAAAACGGAGCCGTAGGATTTTGATCCGACGGTCCAGATCCTCTGACCAAAATCGGGCGGCGGTACCTCGCCGGTAATTGGAGACGCCGCGGCGCTGACGCTCCGGCGTGCACGCAGGCGGCGCTGTGGTGGTCCTTCGGGATCCTGGAGGCGACGGCATAGCTGTTGGGGATATATCAACTAGGGGTATCTCCAACATGGATCAATCCGGCTTGTCTAGGGTGGCCCAAGGTTGGTAAGGCTGAAGCCTGCCGGGCGGCCCAGATAGCAGACGTACAAGGAAGTAGGCGGACGGTCCAAGGAAGGCGGAAGGCCGAAGCCCATCAAGCCACCAAGCCCAAGACGAAAGGCGGCAACTAAGACGGCTAGGTCTAGGACTCTGATTACTTGCCGGACAAGTAATTGCCTTGTATACTGGGGTCTGGCCGCCTATATAAGCCGGCCACCAGGAAGCCTTTAGGGCACGCCTCAATACGCATCATACACATTGTAACCTGTTCACGGCTTTTGCCTCATAGTGAATTATAGCAGCACGTAGGATCTCGCCACCGCTGCGGGATCTGAAGCTGGGTAAACTCGCCGTGTTCAATCCCGTCCTCGACGACACCAACCTTCTTCCCCACAATCCATACGTAGGCTAGAAGACCCCCGTCTCCTATCAATTATGCCGATACTACGACAGTTGGCGCCCACCATGGGGCATAAGGTTCCTGGCGTCACGTTCCAGGCGGGAACACTTGGCGGCGTGGGCAAGCAGATCGCCGTCGGCCGCGTCACAAGGTATGGCGGCCACAGCTACGTCAAGTCGGAGGAGTCCTGGCTCCCGGCGGACGACTACCTTATCGGATGCGCAATCGTACCGATCGGAGGGATCGACGTCTTCATCGGGTACACGCCAGAGGCGTACGGCCTACCGCGTTTCTACAACCCCACCCACCAACCCTTCGACCAAGAAGTCGACCGACAAGATGGATCTGAATCCGCTTTCTCCCAAGAGTCGGCCGAATCTGATTTCCACTTCGTCGGAGTTGTCGGACTGGGATCCGACTCCCAGCCAGAAAACAACGATCCTGAATCAATCCTTCCTGCTCTACAGGAGGATGCGATGTCAGATGCCGGATCCAAATCTACCGTTCATGTCAACTTAGACTCTGACTCTGATGATGATGCTAGTCTCTTCGAAGAGAAAATCAAAAGCCGCTTTTCCAGTGATAATCCGGCTCCTTCAGAGCGCACAGCGGATACTGATATGCCTGACAAGCTGGCTATGATGGTTGTCGTTGGTCACGAGTCAACCCCAGTTGCTTCTGAAACGCAAAACAAGCCGGTGGAAGATGCCGGCGACACCACTGCCGGTCAACTCATTGAAAGTTGCGACAAGGTGTGCGCAAAGAAGAAAACTGGCCTCGAGAAAGGCGGCAGCAGCAAACCCACAGATTCGCTCTCCGTCATCAAGGAAGTAGAAGAGATCATGCACACTCCGGTGAATAAGGATACCCCACTCGACGAAGTGGAAGAGCTTAGGATCAACATGCTTAAGCACTCTGACTTCCTGCACAAAAGAGAGGAACATGTTGAGAGCCTTGCAAAGAAGATCGAGAAAGAACAGGAAAAGATGTCGGCAAAAACAAGCCGGCGGCTCTTCGAAGAAAAAAGGCCATCAAAAAACCGCCGTGATAAGGAGCAGCCAACACGTGCAACAACAGCGGCTCAGGATCTTGGGTTCGACTGGCGCACGGCGCCACAGCGCGTAGACAGAAGGGGGGATGTTTGTTGGGGATATATCAACTAGGGGTGTAACCAACATGGATTAATCCGGCTAGTCCAGGGTGGCCCAAGGGTGGTAGGGCTGAAGCCTGCCGGGCGGCCCAGATAGCTGACGTACAAGGAAGTAGGCGGACGGTCCAAGAAAGGCAGAAGGTTGAAGCCCATCAAGCCACCAAGCCCAAGACGGAAGGCGGCAACTAAGCCGGCTAGGTCTAGGACTCTGTTTACTTGCCGGACAAGTACTTGCCTTGTACCCTGGGGTCTGGCTGCCTATATAAGCCGGCCACTAGGGAGCCTTTAAGGCCGACGCTTCAATACGCATCATAGACATTGTAACCTGTTCACGGCTATTGCCTCATAGTGAATTATAGCAGCACGTAGGATCTCGCCACCGCTGTGGGATCTGAAGCTGGGTAAACTCGCCGTGTTCAATCCCGTCCTCGACGACACCAACCTTCTTCCCCACAATCCATACGTAGGCTAGAGAACCCCCGTCTCCTATCAATTATGCCGATACCACGACAGCTGGCGCCCACCGTGGGGCATAAGGTTCCTGGCGTCACGTTCCAGGCGGGAACACTTGGCGGCGTGGGCAAGCAGATCGCCGTCGGTCGCGTCACAAGGTATGGCGGCCACAGCTACGTCAACTCGGATGAGTCCTGGCTCCCGGCGGACGACTACCTTATCGGATGCGCAATCGTACCGATCGGAGGGATCGACATCTTCATCGGGTATACGCCAGAGGCGTACGGCCTACCGCATTTCTACAACCCCACCCACCAACCCTTCGACCAAGCAGTCGACCGACAAGATGGATCTGAATCCGCCTTCTCCCAGGAGTCGGCCGATCTGATTTCCACTTCGTCGGAGTTGTCGGACTAGGATCAGACTCCCAGCCGGAAAACAACGATCCTGAGTCAATCCTCCCTGCTCTCCAGGAGGATGCGATGTCAGATGCCGGATCCATATCTACCGTTCAAGTCAACATAGACTCTGACTCTGATGATGATGCTAGTCTCTTCGAAGAGAAGATCAAAATCCGCTTTTCCCGTGGTAATCCGGCTCCTTCAGAGGGCACAGCGGATAGTGACATGCCTGACAAGCTGGCTATGATGGTTGTTGTCGGTCACGAGACAACCCCAGTTACTTCGGAAGCGCAAAACAAGCCGGCGGAAGATGCCGGCGACACCACTGCCGGTCAACTCATTGAAAGTTCCGACAAGGTGCGCGCAAAGAAGAAAACTGGCCTCGAGAAAGGCGGCAGCAGCAAACCCACGGATTTGCTCTCCGTCATCAAAGAAGTAGACGAGATCATGAATACTCCGGTGAATAAAGACACCCCACTTGACGAAGTGGAAGAGCTTAGGCTTAACATGCTTAAGCACTCTGACTTCCTGGGAAAAAGAGAGGAGCACGTTGAGAGCCTTGCGAAGAAGATCGAGAAAGAACAGGAGAAGATGTCGGCCAAAACAAACCGACAACTCTTTGAGGAGAAAAGGTCATAAGAAAACCGCCGTGGCAAGGAGCCGCCAACGCAGGCAACGACAGCGGCTCAAGATCTCGGGTTCGACTGGCGTACGGCACCACAGCGCGTGGACAGAAGGGGAGATGTTGTCTTCTGCACCCCCGTCCTCAACGCGGCCGCCGCGCTAGATACCCTGGAAGTCAACACTTACACGGCGGAAGAAAAGTTGGCCAATGCAAGACACTTCGTAAGCAAGGCCCTAGAACAACAAGCTCGCGCTGATTCCTACGGCCACATGGCGGATGCTCGCGGAGAGACCTAGAGTCTAAGTCAGGAAAGTGCAAAGCTGCACCTGGCGGCGACCCCGAAGGACCGTCTGGCTCCAGTAGCCATGGCGACAAAAGGAAGGCAACGCCACCTCCAAAGAAGACGCCACCGCCAAAGCCAAGGCGGGACGAGAATTCAAGGACAGGAAGCAGAGGAGACCTGCCACCTCCATCCCAGCGAAGACTCGACAACGGCGGTAGCCGGAACAATAGGCCGCCGCCTAGGAAAGATGTCGGCAACGACCCTCCCAGGAGAGGTCGAAGCCGGTCTACGTAGCGTAGCACCGGCAGCAAGAGGAAAGAGGAGGCAGAAGGACCCAGGCGCAGCATAAGCCGGGCAGCGCAGGACGAGCCAGACGCAAACAGAGGCGCACGGCAGCTCGATCCAAAAGACGCACGACACCGCCTACAAGACATAGCAAGAGGAAAGGAGCCGCTATACTCTGGACCAAAGTGCTTTGGTGACGCCATCCGCAGAGAGCCGTTCCCTAAGGACATGACATCAGTGTCAAAAAACTGTTCTAGGTACAACGGCCTCGTTAAGCCGGATTCATGGCTAGCCGACTATGCCATGGCCATAGAAATTGCCGGCGGGAGCAGCTTCATTGCCGTCCGTTACCTACCTCTCATGTTGGAGGGCACGGCAAGGGCTTGGATCGACAACCTTCCTGAAAAGTCTATCCATAGCTGGTACGACATGGAAAAGGTTTTCTCCCAGCACTTCCAAGGAACATACAAGCGTCCAAATACCTACACGGATTTGCAACGCTGTATCCAAAAGCCGGACGAAACCATGACAGATTTTGTCAGCCGTTGGATATCCGAAAAAGCCAACTGTCATGGTATTTCGGACGCACAGGCTATCCACGCCTTCTACACGGGCCTGCAGAAGAAGTCCTTGCTCCGTCATAGGCTCGTCCGCGAGCAAATCACGGACCTTGGTGAGATGCTCAACCTAGCCGCCCAATACGCGGCGGCGGATAACGACGCCCGGGACGATGACCCAGACGTCAACATCATACCAAAGCGGAACAACAAGCACAAGCAGGCGGCAGATGACAAAGCCGGACCTTCCAACGAGGTAGTCGTAGCATTCCAAGGGAATGCCGGCAAAAAGAAGTGGAAGAATAAGAAAGATGGTCGCGACGCCAGCTCAGGGCCTAAGGCGGCGCGAATCACTTATGAACAGGCAAAACTTTTGCCATGTCCCATCCACGCCTCACTGGGCAAGGTCAACCATATGCTTGGCGAGTGTCGTTTCATGGACGACTTCAAAAAGGACCCCACAGTCGGCTGGAAGTCAAAGAAGTCAAAGAAGAACGACAAGAAAGACAACAAGGAGGATGAGGATGACGACGACATGTCTATCTCAAGCGAGGATGACGCGGCCGCCAAGAAAAAGAAGCCATATCCGAAGGTCAAGGAATCTCTTGTGTGCTTTGTCGGCACGCCTTCGGCTAAGGTGGATAAGGCGGAAATGCGCGAACTCAACGCGACAATGCCGGACGTCCCTCAGTATTTGAACTGGTCGGAAGCAACGATCACCTGGGACCGGTCCGACCACCCTGATCATGTTCCTCACCCAGGCAAGTACGCCCTCGTCGTCGATCCCATTGTCGACAACTTCAGACTCACAAAGGTACTCATGGATGGCGGCAGCAGCCTCAACATCTTGTACTATGACACACTAAGCCGCATGAACCTATCAGAGGATCAGCTGGACCACAGCAACCTCACTTTTCACGGCATAGTGCCCGGCAGACAAGCAAAGTCAATGGGGAGCATTAGGCTGAAGGTAACTTTTGGACCAAAAGAGAACTACCGCTCAGAGTTCCTCCAGTTGGAAGTTGTCCCCTTCAAAAGCGCCTATCATGCAATCTTCGGACGACCGGCTTTCGCCAAGTTCATGGCAAGGCCGTGCTACATATACAGCAAGCTCAAAATGCCGGGGGAGCACGGAACCATCACGATTTCCGGCAACTTCAAGAAAGCCAAGGAGTGCGAGCGTGGCATGGCCGCCTTCGCAGAAGCCGTCATCCACAAGGAAGAACTCGCGCTGCTCGGGGCGGATTCAGACAACTCCATGCCAAAGCCAAATATTGATGTCAAGAAGACCTTCGAAGCTTCAGAAGACACCAAAAAGGCGTACCTCATCCCAGGTGACAAGTCTAAGCAAGTTGTCATCGGCTCCAACCTTGACAGCAAATAGGAAGGCGCGCTCGTCGAGTTCCTCCGTGAGAATCGTGACATCTTTGCATGGTCGCCTTCCGACATGCCTGGTGTACCGAGGGAACTCGCGGAGCACTCACTCAATGTCATAAAAGGATCCAAGCCGGTGAAGCAAGCAACAAGACGCTTTGGAGATGAGAGACGCGAGGCTATAGGAAAGGAGATAAATAGGCTGAAGGCCGCCAATTTCATAAAAGAAGTTGTACACACTGATTGGGTGGCAAATCCTGTACTTGTTCCAAAGAAGAATAAAGAGCTGAGGATGTGTATTGACTATACCGGTGTTAACAAGTGCTGCCCAAAGGATCCCTTTGCGCTGCCTAGAATTGACCAAGTCGTAGACTCCACAGCAGGCTCCGAGCTGCTTTGTTTTTTGGACGCCTACTCAGGATACCACCAAATCAAGATGAGAGAGTCAGATCAGCTGAAAACATCTTTCACCACTCCATACGGGACTTTCTGCTACATTACGATGCCTTTTGGCCTGAAGAATGCAGGGGCAACATACCAGCGCTGTATGCAAAATTGCCTGCACGAACAGATCGGCCGCAATGTTCACGTCTACGTAGACGACATCGCGGTAATGTCAAAAAAGAAGGCAGATCTCCTAGAGGATTTGGAAGAAACGTTTCAGAATCTCCGGAGGTATCAGATGAAACTCAATCCCGCCAAGTGCGTTTTCGGCATTCCAGCCGGCAAACTGCTCGGGTTTATCGTCTCAGAACGAGGGATCGAGGTTAATCCGGAGAAGATCAAGGCCATCCAAAACATATCCAGACCTACTTGTCTGAAGGACGTGCAACGTCTAGCCGGATCGGCGGCAGCCGTCGGTCGTTTCATAAGCCGCCTAGGGGAAAAGGCAATGCCTCTCTACCGGCTATGGAAGAAATCCGACAACTTTGAGTGGACAACAGAGGCAGACGCCGCCTTACAACAACTTAAGGAGGCCCTCATTTCCGCTCCGATATTGGCAGCACCTCGATCACAGGAACCAATGCTGCTGTACATCGCGGCAACATGAGCTGTTGTCAGCGTTGTCTTGGCTGTGGATAGAAAGGAGAACGAAGCCGCGACGTGTGAGCAACGACCGGTCTACTTCATCAGTGAAGTATTCTCCGCCTCCAAGCAGAGGTATCCGCATTACCAAAAGCTGGCTTATGGTGTATTCTTCGCCGCCAGAAAGCTTAGGCATTACTTCCAGGAACATACAGTGACAGTAGTCAGCAAGGCACCGTTGGGAGACATAATCAACAATGCAGAGGCAACAGGTCGAGTTGCCAAATGGGGCATCGAACTTGCCGCCTTTGATATAGTCTATAAACCACGGACCGCCATTAAGTCTCAAGCGCTTGCAGATTTTGTCGCCGACTGGACAGAAGCCATGGAGGAAACGACACTCCCCGAATCAGAATATTGGGTCATGCACTTTGACGGATCAAAGATGCTCAAAGGCTCGGGGGCTGGAGTCGTGCTACGCACGCCTAAAGGTGACAAGCTTAGCTACGTGTTGCAAATCCACTTCACAGCAACCAACAACGTTCCCGAGTACGAAGCTTTGCTTCATGGGTTACACGTGGCAAACGACCTAGGCGTCAAAAGAATCCTCTGTTATGGCGACTCAGATTTGGTCGCGCAGCAATTAAGCGGAACATGGGATGCGAAAAGCGCAACAATGGCGGCATACAGAGCCAAAGTTGACGAATTCGCAAAAAACTTCGCGGGCTACGAAGTCCGGCATGTTCCAAGAGCTGAGAACGAGGCGGCAGACACACTTGCAAGACTAGGATCGGAACGCAAAAAGGTACCAAAAGATATTTTCCTGGAACATTTGCACAAGCCATCCATTAAAGGCGCCGATTTGATGGACCCCGATGCAGAAGAACCGGTAGAAGCGGCAAGTCTAGCTGTCTACTTGACACAGCCGGATTGGACAGTCCCATATCTCGATTTTCTAATCGACAGAAAATTGTCGGAGGACGATGAGGTGCTAAAAAAGCAGATCATAAGGCGAGCCAAGGCATTCACGATAATAAAAGGCGAGCTATATAAGCGAAGCACGTGCGGCATCTATCAGCGATGCATACAGCCGGAAGAAGGCCGGGAAATTCTGAAGGACATACATATTGGCACCTGCGGGCATCATGCTTCCGCCAGGTCCATTGTATCCAAAGCTTTCCGCCAAGGTTTCTACTGGCTTACCGCCAAAGAAGACGCCGAGAACATCGTAAAGACATGCAAAGGCTGCCAGTTGTACGCTCGTCAACCTCACTTGTCGGCACAAGAACTGAGGACGATTCCAATCACCTGGCCGTTCGCGGTCTGGGGCTTAGACATGGTGGGTCCCTTCAAGAAGGCGTGTGGTGGGTATACCCACCTATTGGTCGCTGTCGACAAGTTCACCAAATGGGTCGAGGCTAAACCGATCAGCAAACTTGAAGCACGAACAGCCACCAATTTCCTCTGGGGAATTATCTCTAGGTTTGGAGTTCCACAAAGCATTATCACTGATAATGGCAGCAACCTATCTCAAGGCGACATAGAAGAATACTGCAGTGATCTGGGTATCCGGCTTGATTTGGCATCCGTGTCACACCCTCAATCCAATGGACAAGTAGAGCGTACAAACGGCCTAGTCTTATCAGGACTTAAGCCTCGTCTCGAAGCTCCATTACACAGGGCAGCCGGCGCTTGGGCAGATGAGTTGCAGTCGGTACTATGGAGTTTGCGCACAACACCAAACAGATCTACCGGCTATACTCATTTCTTCTTAGTATATGGCGCTGAGGCGGTGCTACCTACCGACATGAAATACGATTCCCCAAGAGTTCAAGACTACATCGAGCAAGACGTAGAAGGTGCAAGACAGGATAGCCTAGACCTGCTAGACGAAGAAAGAGACGTCGCTCTCCATCGCTCCGCCTTGTACCAGCAACAACTTCGCCGCTATCATAGCCGGAGAGTGCGGAAGCAAAGCTTCCGAACAGGTGACCTGGTTCTCCGCCTAATTCAAGACAAAAAAGGCTTGCACAAGTTATCCCCGTCATGGGAAGGACCGTTTATAGTCACAAAGGCGCTGCTCAATGGTTCCTACTACCTAGCCGACATCCGCGACGAAGACGAAAAGAAGAGGCGCAAGAAGGCGGCAGGAAAAAGGGGAACCAAGCGCAAAAGAGGCATTGACGATCCGTTCGAACAAACAAGACGGCCTTGGAATATTGAGCAGCTACGTACTTTCTACACTTAGCAATTTATAATTGTAATAAGTTAAATATGATTATGAAATAAAAGTCTATGGTTCCTCATCTGTGTTGAGAAGCATGCCATCTTTTGTCTTTTCTTGCAATCATATTTCCCCTATGTATCTAAGTTACCTACTTTTCTAGCTCCGTGCAAAGGTTCAAACTGGTAGATACTTGCAGCTTTCGAGCCAACCTAAAGCAAAAATAAACTTTTTGCGCCGCCTAATTCCTTTACCTCTGATTACTTATATGTGATTCGCCTAGTAGTATGTCTTTGACACCAACATGTTGGCTTTGGTCTCTGATCCTAAACGCATGGTTTAGCCCTGGTTGTTTCAGCTAAAGTTACAGGCTGAGGTTCGTCAACATACAAAAAGTCAAACATATAGGTCAGGGTAAAATTAAGGCGGGCCATATAAACAACGCAAAATAAAACTTGTCAGCTAGTTTCCGCCTAGCAGAGCAACAACAAAAGTATATACACATATTACAAGTCAAAGTTGCATTGTTTCATGGGCTGACAAATAATGCTAGAAGGAGGCAAGGAAAGAAAGCTATGGCTCGGGGGAGCGTCTACATCAGGCTTGGGGGCTGACAACTTCAGCCCCGGAACTGTCACTCCCCTCCGCCTCGGCCGTGCCGGTAGCTCCAGCTTCCCCTCCGGCAGGCACAGGATGGCGCCGGTAGAAGATTGAAGTGTCCACCATATCGGCAACACGCGTGGCGTAGCCGGCAACGCTATCCAGAACAGCGGCCGGCTCAACCTCGCTTCCGTCTTCATATGTAGACGGCATGCCTTCGGTGACGGCTTCTATCTCCGCCTCGGGGTAGTGCGCCATGAATAGCCCAAGTGCAGTCTTGGCACCACCCTGCGCCGCCGACTTCAGTGAGCTCTTGTGCAGTTTGGTAGCCTGATCCAACATAGCGGGCACGTCGCTGAATTCGGTCGGTTCCTGGCTGCCAGAGGAGATGAAGAACTAGGCGGCAAACCGCGTGGACGCCGCCAAAGTCTCGGTGATCAGCTCGCATAGACGCGCAAGGCGATCCAGGCGGGGGCTGGCAACCTTGTCGTCGCCCAAGCCGGCGGGAACTGCATCAAAATTACCAAGGACCGAGTTATGGAAAGCGGACAACTCAACCATATGAGCCGCCAACGCATCCTCAGCAGTTTGGGCGCGAGAAGTCTGCTTGGAGATTTCCTCGGCAGCCGTCTTCTCCGCCTCCGCCAACTTCTTGCGCAGGCTTTCCAGCTCACCAGTGAGCTGGCTAGATTCCTGCGCAAATTTGAGCTGCTGAGCCTCCATCTCCTTCCGGTGATCCTCCTTCATCACCAAGTTGGCGGCTGCCAAATCGGAAGCTTCATTCATAAGAGCTTGCATATCAGTGGACGCCTTCAGTATATCCTGGGCATGATCTAGCAGTTCTACAAATATGGATTCGCTAACTAAATGATTGACGGCAACATAAGTCGAAAATATAGCTGAAGGCAACAAGGATAAACCCTACCTTCATCTTTTTGGCGGGCCGCCTCCAACTCGGCAATCCGCAGGTCCTTGGCCTCGCAGTCCTTCTTCAGGTCGCGGCACCGCTGGTTTATCTCGACTCGGGAGGAGACAAGCTCAACGTTGGCGGACACAAGGCTCTGCAGGAAAAAGCAAAGGCATAAAACATATTGTCAAATAACCACTAAGCCGGCAGTCAAATTTTTTTGACCTCCCATCTAAGTGCTCGGGGGAAAGACTATGTATATGCCGGAGTTGTAAAAACTTACAGACAGGTCGCCCTCCAAGTCGGCGAAGGCCTGGGAGGTGAAGTTGGCAAAGGCCAAGGCTGACTCCTTGGCCTTCGTGAAGGTGGACCAAGGGTCCCTAACTTTGCCGCCTCCTGCAGTCGGGGCTGCCCTCTGGGACCCGCCGGCAGCCGCCTCCAGCAACCCTTCCTTGGCGGCGCGCGATTGAGCGGCTTCATCGGCCGTAGCCTCAGCCAAAAGGAGGGGAGTCGTGGGAGCGTGGTCAGCGGAGGAGATCCTTGGCGGCACGCCAGAAGCCGGAGCCGGGGGCTGGCGAAGAGCGTCGCCCATAAAGTTGCCGGCCCGAGGCTGGGGAGTTGGCGGCACAGTAGCAGGCGAGCTGCCTTGAGGCCGCTTACCCTTGCTAAGAAGCCTGGTCGGCAGCCGGGAAGTAGCGACCCTTTCCCTGTCAATAAAAAGCAAGCACAGTCAATTGGGTGCCAGTATTGAAGAAGTTTGTCGTCTATTAAAGGCAGAATTGAGTACCTTCGGGGGATGTTAATCCCCGCGTTCTCGTCAAGGTTGACGAGAGCCGGCTCGGTAGCCGATGCGATCCGTTTCTTCCTCTCGGCAATCACCGTAGAGGAAGCGGCGCCGGATGCCTTGCGCTTCTTCGTCTTCCCGGCTTCCGACTCGTAGAAGTCGGGAGCCAGTTCATCCTCCCCCAAGTCGGAGAGCTGAAAAAGAAGACAAGTTTAATGGAACTCAAGATTAGCCGGCAAAACCAAAAAGGGGCAAGGAGCAAGATATCTACCTCAAGGGGAGGGTTGTCGTGGGTGTGCATGGGCACGCCCTCCACCGCCTTCACCAGCCCCGCCTTGACGAGGCTGCGGAGCCGGAACGCCAGGTCGGCAACCGGCAACCTCTCTTCGCTTACGCGGAGGGAGGCCGTGGCAGTAGGCGAATACTGACACATTTTGTGCGGGCTGTACCGCAGGGGGAGAATCTGCCGGCCGAGCCAGCAGATGACGGTGTCGACCCCGTCCAGCAAAGGGGGATCCATCGTCCGTGTGAGGAATTCAATCCGCCTTTGGTAAAGGCGGAGTTCCTCCGTCAGCTTGGGCACCGCCTCGTCCCAGCATGGCCTAGGCATAGGCGGCGCGTTGACGAATTCCGGGATGCCAAATTGGCGGCCCGGAGCTGCCATGTCTTGGCAGTAAAAGAATGTGGAGGTCCAGCCCTTGACGGATTCAAGGTATGGTATCTTAGGATACCATTGGCGGCCCTGGCGGCAGTTGAAAGTGACACTGCCGCAGGTTGCCAGCCCGCCGTCCGGCACAGTCTATCGCCGGCAACGGAAACGGTATCTGAAGAAGTCTAGACTAGGCCTAATACCTAGGTAGCCTTCGAACAGAGTTGTGAAGCCGGCTAAGACTAAGATGCTATTGGGTGCTATGTTGTGGGGCTGGATCCCATAGTGATCTAAAACCTCGCTAACAAAGGCGGAAGGCGGCATCGCCATTCCCCTAACTAAGTGGGAGGTGAGGATTACCCGCTCCCCGGCTTTCGGAGCCGGGATGACATCTCCGAAGGCGGCCCTCCATTGGCAATCTTCCCGAGTGGGGAGATAGCCGACGGCCTCCAAGTCTTGGAGGGCGTCTTCATCGACTATGGAGGGAAACCAGTAGCGGGACCCGAGGTCCGCCGCTTCCTCTTCCTCGTCGATGGGAGCGCCTCTCGCCGTCGTCGCCACGGTGGACGATGGAGGAGCCGAGGAGACCGCCGCCGACGCGCACGCGGTAGGAATCCGAGGGGCGACGGTGGCGACATTGCCCGTCGCCGCCGTCGCGGGACGAGATATCGCGCCGCCCATCGCTGCCGAGGGTCGCCGGAGGAGAATGCTCGCCGGAGTTCGCTCGGTGAAAAGAGCAGCGGGAGAGCAAGGGGCCGAGGAGAGCAGGAGCAGGGGTGAAAAATGAACCGTTTGGCTCCCTATTTATAGGCCCAGGCGTTATTTCCTGAGCAACGGTAATGCTAGTCGGACACGTGTCCAGCATCCGCTGCAACGCATGATCGCACGATCTCCACGCCTCCTCTTTTCCCGTGATTTTCGCTTCGGCCGGTTTCAAACTATCGTGAGCCGCCTGGCGATGTCCGTCAAGAAATATGCTCGGCAAAGTTTCGATTAGCCGACCTTTCCCATGTTGGATAAAGGCGGCCGTGTGCCAACATCGGGGTACACGTGCCCCCATTGTTTTTCAGAATGGTTCAAGTCCTGCAGCCGCCAACATTGACGAATGAAGTATCAAGAAGAAGCCGACGCCTGGAGAATTTCACCCTTTCTGGGGGCTAATGTTGGGGATATATCAACTAGGGGTATCTCCAACATGGATCAATCCGGCTTGTCCAGGGTGGCCCAAGGGTGGTAAGGCTGAAGCCTGTCGGGCGGCCTAGATAGCTGACGTACAAGGAAGTAGGCGGACGGTCCAAGGAAGGCGGAAGGCCGAAGCCCATCAAGCCACCAAGCCCAAGATGGAAGGCGACAACTAAGCCGGATAGGTCTAGAACTTTGATTACTTGCCGGACAAGTACTTGCCTTGTATCCTGGGGTCTGGCCGCCAATATAAGCCGGCCACCAGGAGGCCTTTAGGGCACGCCTCAATACACATCATACACATTGTAACATGTTCACAGCTTTCGCCTCATAGTGAATTATAGCAGCACGTAGGATCTCGCCACCGCTGCGGGATCTGAAGCTGGGTAAACTCGTCGTGTTCAATGCCACCCTCGACGACACCAACCTTCTTCCCCACAATCCATACGTAGGCTAGAGGACCCCGTCTCCTATCAATTATGTCAATACTACGACAGGAGCTCCTCTAGTTGCGGCGAAGACGATGGAGTTGTGTTCGACGGCATGGGCGTTCTCGTGCGACGGCGTTGCTCGGGCGGAGGCGCAAAACTCCGGCGGCTCTCGGGTGAGATGAATACGAGGCCACGGCTGCAGAAAAATTCATGCGAGGGCTTAGGAGGATGCGGCAGAGGGAGGGGAAGAAGATGCGGAGGATCTCGTGCTCCGGGAAGTGCTGACCTCGCTGGAATCGAAGGGATTCGACAGCGACCGGGACGAACTCCGGCGTAAAGAATCCGACGTCCTGGGGCACAAATTCGGAGGGAAAGAGATAAGGAAAGGAGGTTTGGGTCCTAGTCTTTGTAGGGGTATGCGCAGGATGGGTCGGGGGCGAGTGAGGCGTGCAAGTCGTGCGCGTTGTCGTGGGGTGTGTTCTCCGGTCGTGGGCGACGTGGGAGGGGCTGGAGGTTGGAGATGATCGGTGGGGCCCATGCTCAGTGAGGGAAAGACAGAGAGGGCCAGAGTGGGCTACAGTTGGGTTGGCTTGCTTCGCCCGCGAGGACGGCAAGAGCTGGGCTGGCCCAAATAATCTTTTTTTTTGTTCCGTCTTTTCTTTTCCATTTTCTGTTTTCTTATTTATTTTATTTCTTTTACTTTATTTATCCAAATGAGTTCAAACCAATTTCTATAGTTTTGTAAAAAACCATATATTTCATTTAAAACCATCATATACATGTTTTCAATACATTTCTAAATATAAAATTTTCAAATGACATGATTTCGCATTTCTTTTGTAGAATTTAAAACGGGGACTCAGTTAAGAGGTTTGTGTCTTAATAAAATCAAGAAAATATCACAATACATATGTTTAAAATAAGTCTTGCTAAACTCATTTTCAAAATCAAACACTTGGTTCAAATCTATATATTTTTTTAAAATAGAGGATGTTCCAAATAGTTTTGTGACTATAACTATTGACCCAGGGTTTATTAAGAATCCAAATATAATGTTTTTGAATTGAAATTTTTTATCCAAAACATTTCTGAGATAGGAAAAAAAATCTATTTATAGATCAACTCTCGAGTTTGAAAATTAGCTTACTTGATCAAATTAATATCATAATACTTTGGAAATAAGTCGTATGAGTCCTTTTTGTTTAGTTTTCTTGGCTATTGATGATTTTATTTTAATATGAAATAAAAGTTTTAAATTTTAGTTATTTGAAAACATTCCAAAACTTTTGGATGTTACATCAAGCATGTGCTTGGACGCACAATCAAGAACGGTAGCGGTACAACCCGAGTTGTACCGCCGTTGGACCAAACAGAGAGCCAAAAACTTTTCGTGGAAGTGAAAGATTGTATGCTTGTTACTCTTGGGTCTTTGGACCCTAGACGCCTTTTGTGGTCGGCCTTTTGTGGCCAAGACCTTTTCCTTTTGTGATCACTTGAGAGTGCCCAATTAAGTTGTGGGTGTGTGCCTCAAGACTTGGAAGCCTCCAATTAAGTTGTGGGAGTGTGCCTCAAGAGTGTTGTACGGGATTCGATCTCCGTCCCAAAGGAGATCAATAGTGGAAGGTGAACTCGCAACCTTTTGTGGTTGAGTTCATCAGGAGAAGACGGTGAGTCTTTGTGGCGTTGCGGCTAACCTGTTGTGGTTGCGCACACCTCTCCAAACGAGACGTACACCCTTTGGGTGGAACTCGGGAATACATCCTCGTCTCCGCGTGCCTCGGTTATTTCTATACCCGAGCTCTTTACTTATTCACTTTACATTGTGATAGCATTCGTGCTTGAAGTCATCTATTTTGCTATCACCTTGTTACTTGTATTGCATAGCATAAGTTGTTGGTGTACATAGGTGAGCCTAGTATATATATCTAGGTTGAATGCTTGTTAAAGTAAACCTCTAGTTTTATTCCGCCTTTATCAAACATACCGGAATATCCGGGTCTTTCTTGGACCGGATAATCCGGCTTCTCGAAAAAGTTTTAAATCGCCTATTCACCCCCCCCCCCCCCCCCCTCTATTGACGACGTCTATCCGTTCAAACACGTTCAATAATTTTCATAGGTAATTTAAATGGCACAATATCATCAGGTGGCGCCTCAGTTTCTACCTCAACAGTGGTAGAAGACTTCCCAAACAGGAAAGCAATATTTCCTCTCTCCATTATTAAGCAAATAAGGAGACAAAAATAAAAACAACACTTACATTTGAAGTTTTCCTTACCAATTCCTCTAACCAATAGTACTTCACTTCCCGACAATGGCGCCAGAAAATAGTCTTGATGACCCACAAGTATAGGGGGTGTATCGCAGTACTTTCGATAAATAAGAGTGTTGAACCCAACGAGTAGCATAATGTGTTGACAAGTGGTTTTGATGAGGAATTCACTGTAAACACTAGCAGACAAGTTTTCAGTAGACTTTGATATAACAGAGAACTAAAGTGTGAGTAAATAGAGTGCGGCAATTATAATTGCAGCGAATGGCCCAATCCTCTTGAGTGCAAAGGACAAGCCGGTTTGTTTAATTATGATGACCAAACGTTCTTGAGGACACACGGGATTTCTGTCTAGTGTTTTCGCTTCATATTGATGAATAATCTTTAGTGTTTAGATAAGTGTCGTGTGGATAAACCTATGCTAATGCACTGTCCTTCCTAGGACTAATGCATACTTATGATTAAACCCCTTGCAAGCATCCGCAAATACAAGAAAGTAATTAAGATAAATCTAACCATAGCCTTAAACTCTGAGATCCTACGATCCCTCGTGCATCGGAATACCAACGATGGATTAGGTTTCTGTCACTCTGGCAATCCCGCAAATTATAACCGAGTACACGATGCATTCCCCTAGGCCCATCAATGTGAAGTGTCATGTAGTCGATGTTCACATGACACCACTAGAAGAATGGCACCACAACTTAAATATCCAAACATCAAATATTACTCAACATAGTTCACTACTAACATCTAGACTTCTCCCATGTCCTCAAGAACACAACGAACTACTCACAACACATCATATGGAACATGATCAAAGGTGATATAATGATGGATAACAATCTGAACATAAACCCTAATTCAACGGTTTCACTCAATAGAATCAATAACAATAGCAATAAACACCGAGAGAGTTTCCCCTATCAAATAGACGGAGTTTAGCCCTAGATGTTACAACGGGAACGGAGTGGATGGATGGATATGACGGCGTCGGCGGTGGAGATGGTGGTGTTGGCGATGGTGATGGAGTGCAGCTCGATGACGGTGACGATGGCGACTATTTCCCTCCTCCGGGAGGGGATTTCCCCGGCGGCAATGCAGCCTACCGGAGAGATTTTCTCTCTCTCTCTTCTCCGCCTCATGGTGGCGGCGGAGAGGAATTATGGACAACCTATGATTTTTTAGGTCTTCGGGGGGGATGAAGTACACGAAGGGTTACGCTAGGAGGTGGGCCAGCGCGGCCTCACCATATGCTCGCGCGGCAGCCTTGGGAGCCGCGCCAGGAGGGCCCCACCCCAGGCTCTCCTTTTGGCCTCCTTCATGAAATAAATGGATAATAATTCCCAGATGTCTACTTTATTCTTCTGGTCTTCGTAAATATTGTATCTTGACGATGCTTTTTCCAGCAGAATTCAGACTCTGTAGTTCCATCCCCCAATGATCATCAATCATGCAAAATAGATGAAATAACATAAGTATCATCTCTAAATACAAAATATAACAATGAGTAGCAATAAATTATGATATAAAATAGTGATGCAAAATGGATGTATCAGGGGCCCACACCACGTGGTCGCGCGACCAGAGGGGGAGCCGCGCCACCACATGGTGCGACCACCTCGTGGCCCCCCTCCGTCTCCTCTTCGGTCTTCTGGATCCTTCCGAGAAAAATAGGAGTTTTGGCTTTTGTTTCGTCCAATTCCGAGCATATTTCCAGAACAACTTTTCTGAAACTAAAAACAGCAGAAAACAGGGAACTGGAACTATGGCATCTTGTTAATAGGTTAGTCACAGAAAATGCAAAAAACATATAAAATGTATATAAAACATGTAGCGGTATAATATAAGCATGGAAAATAAGAAATTATAAATACGTTGGAGACGTATCACTTGCCAGTTCGCTGCCACCGCCTCCCAGTTCGTCGCCGCCACCTCCAAGTTCGCTGCCGCCGCCTGTCAGTTCGTCGCCGCCGCCCTTAAGGTCTCCGCCGACGCCCCTGAGGTCGCCTCCGCTGCCCTTCAGTACGAGCTCGCCGCCGAACCCACCTCTGCCCGTTCCCGCTGAAGTCTCCGGCAAGATCGCCTCCATCTCCCCTCCGGCCCCAATTTGCTGTTGTTTATCTGCAACGGTGAAAATCGCTCTCCCAGTTCACCGCCGTTGCCTGTCAGTTCGCCGTCACCACCCTTAAGGTCTCCTCCGAGGCCCCTGAGGTTGCCTCCGCTGCCCTTCAGTACGAGCTCGCCACCGAATCCACCTCTGCCCGTGTTCTTTGGCAGCGGCCTTGCGTTACCAGAAGCCAAATCCAACATGCTACGGAAGGCTAATTCCAATTAGGGAATCAGACAAGATAGCTGACTGCAGTCCCCCGTGAAAAAATATAGTGCCTAATTTTCTTACGAATCTCATTGTTCAGTGTCCTGTACAGAGGATGGCGGGGATAGAGACAAACCGGTAGTGGAGAGGACCTTGGTGTCGCCGTTGACGTAGGAGATCAATATATCAAGGCTGAATTCCCTGCCGCTTCGCGTCCCGCCGACTCCCCAAACTCTCGCCATGGGGCGCTGGTGTTGGACGCGAGGGCCTCAACGCTTTGGTGCCGGCGTAGTGAGCGGACGGACCGCGCAGGGACGGTGCGTTGGATGGGGGTGGGGCGATGGAGTCGGTTGACTTTCTGTGGTCTGGTCTGCTAGGTGGGGATCGCTAGTTTTTTCTACCTTCTGTGGGCTTTAACACTAAATGGGCCCGAATGCACCATAGGAGGCCAATTTGATGCGCACAGCAGCGTCCCTCAGGGACATTTGGACCATTTTGTTTGGGTAAAGAGATCCAACGGTTAGAATCGTGAGTAGCAGCAAATCTAACGGTCCAAAAGTTAGGTGGCCTCAGGGAGCCCGAATTTGACTCTGTTATAATATCCCTAATGGGTGCGGCGTGTCGACGTGCCAAGCTGATCAGAATCCTTACTAATTTTCCTAGAGATGAATAGCTAATTGATTCTAGAGAAAACTTAATTATTTTGCAGACTTTGTCTAGGCTATACAGACTTATTCGGTAATTTTAGAAGAGACAGCAAAGAAGAAGATATTTTACAGTTAGTCTTTATATTAGGAGGGCAATTCATTCAGTCTGCACGCTGTTGTACTGTTGCCGTCACATTTACAACAGATAAATGATCATAACGCTTTGACATATGCAAGGTTAGAGTGTGCAAAGTTGTCTCTTGTGTTCGAAAGCATACTTAGAACCTGGTCGCTTGAGCAATTTCTTTATACTTCCCGTGTATTATAGACGACATGTTGAACTATCTTTTGTTATATTGTTTTTTTACTTCCAGTTTCCTTCATGTATTCATACTTAGCTACGGATTCGCTTAAGTCACTAATCTGTCTTCCAGCAGGCACGAAAGTTTTTTTTGTTAAGAAGTGTATTTAGTCTGAGAAATATGTGATCACAGTAGTGATTATCTCTTCTCTTGCAAGGTATGGTTCGTTTTATAGTCTTCAGCAGCAGTGACATCTCGAGCATGTTGAACTCTTAATAAACTTCCTGAATTTTACCTTCACTCAAGCTTTTTAGAATGGCTGCTATTTCCAAAACACCTTTATATTCCTTTGGTTTTCATCATCTGATTTGATTACCCGATTAGAGTCTGTTGAATTTTCCAGCCCTTTGATGCTTAACTGGTACTTGTAGCAAAAAAAAAGTTACATTTTATCCTTCGCTGCTTTGCTTTATGTTGGTTTTTTCAAAGTTTGTTCTTTTACCTTGTTTTTTTAAGGTATAGCCGAGTTATTTGCTTGCTGTGAAATAGTTTACCACCAGTTTATTTTAATGGATCGTTCTTACACGATTGCCTAATCTTAGATAATCAATTAGCTAATTAGAATAGACTGACTGTATGAAACATACCGAATTAATGAAAACTAGCTATTAATACTCCATTGGTTCCATCAATTTGCAATCCTTCGTTCCTCACTTCTATTAATACTTGTGCTGCGCTTTTGCTTAATAAGTGCTCAGATTCTAACAACTGCTCTCTTAAAATATAAATCGCAGGTTGTTGGTTCCATCATTTTGCAAACCAATGTATTCCCTATCCTCATGTAGAAGATATGTTATGTCGAACAGATGCATAACCAAATTTTCTAAAATTTTACTTTGTGCGCCATTTACCTTTGTTTCGGGATGAACATAAAGCTCCTTAATCATACGACTCTTTTTCCAACAGCTATATAATCCAACTGACTTGCTTGCGATTGTTTGATTTTTCCTGGGAAATAGTCCATGGTGTACTTTGTAAAGGAGGTTTTGCGATCCAAGATTGCTAAGAAGATCTCATAGGAGATTAAAAGTAAGCATCAAGGTACGTGCAAGTTAAGTTCTAATCGTATGATCTCTAGATAATGATGTGTGTTTTGTGTTTGCATTTTCTCTCTATACCAATAGAGTGATGATTTAGTGTATTTTCCATGTGCCGGTGTTGATTACCATACTATTAAAAGTAAAATGCTTTTCTAATGGATTAGTACAATTATGTCCAAAATTTAGATTGGTAAGATTGTTTAATGTGCCACCTTAATTACAAAGCAATTGTTTTTCTATGTTTCTCTCTCTGTCTGCAACTAATTCTTGCAGGAACAAGGTAAAGCTACCCCTTGACAAGTCTCGGGCAGAAGGTATTCCAAGGAAGCATGCTCAAACAAATCCATGAGCCTTCTTTAATTAAGCTCTATATTTAGCTTATGTGTTACGTCAATGTACTTCGTAGGATTAAAAAATTACTGATGGAATGTAGCAGCGTTTGCTGCAGTGGTATAATACTTTGTTGTTAACATGATTATATTTTGTGTTGTAGCCAAAGATTTTAACATTAAAACTGTTAATGTTCTGGCGGCCAAAACCTATGCTTGGTGTTTGTTGCACTTGTACTTTGGTCTGGAGGAATTATGTTGTAGGTGTCACAGTTTCATAGTATTTCTGAGAGAGAGAGATGACATATATTTCCATGTCCTCCGGTTTTGAAGGAAACATTGTTTTGGCACACAAAACATTACTTTTCTAGCGTGGTTCTGAATCATTACATATTTTGCTTTTCGATTGTTGTATACTTTGGTTTTTCTAAATCAGAGTTAGAAACTGGTGACAACAGGGTTGAGTCATCTGAGATTGATGCCTCTCTTTTATCACGATCTTACTGAAGGGAATATGCCCTAGAGGCAGTTAATAAAAATAGTTTATTAGGCATATAACAATTGTTAATTATATGTTTTATACCATGTTATAACTGTATTAAACGGAAACATTAATACACGTGTGGTAGATAAACAACCAGGTCCCTAGTAGCCTCTACTAAGACTAGTTCATTGTGCGATTGATGATCGAGGTTTCCCGATCATTTGACATGACGTCAATTGACAATTAAGTCATGTCATTGGGAGAATGATGTGATGGACATATCCATAATTTGTAGGACATAGTCATTACGCCTTCGACGGTGAGATCAACTCTTATTGTTATTCCTGGAAGATACTTTGATCGCATCAAACGTCATCTCTTATGTAATTGTAACATCCCAAATTTCTCAAAAATTTAAAACTTTGCATTCATGCATCATGCATCATAAAAGTATGACATTGAAATCACATAAGGAGTAAATAGAATTGTAATTATAATATTAAATAGAATTGCTTTTCATTTAAGAGATTTAATTGAGCTCTATACAAATCAGTATTTTATTATTTTATTTATTCAGAAAAATGATATCAAAAAGTTACAAATTTAATTAGCTTTTCAAAACATATTTTTATGAATTTTTCTGAAATGTTTTGATAAGTTTTAAAAATCAAATTTGAATTAAAGGTTTTAAATCAGAAAATGTTTTGTTAAAAAAAAAGGGAGGAGACGACCCAATTGGGCCGAAGCCCATTTCTCTCCCTCGCTATCCGCCGCGCGCGCAGTACAGAAGCCCACGCCGCAGCCCACCTCCTCTCCTCTCCCGCTGACGGCCTGGTCCCACATGTCATCATCTCCGTCGTCTGGAGCACGAACTCTACCGAAATCCTAACGAACTCGAACGCAAATCGGATCAAATCCGTTGTTTAAGCACGGATTAATCGGTCCCCTACGCCCATATATAAACCCCCCCCTCCGCCTCCGTCTCCCGCGTCCAAAACCCTAACAGAACCCGCCGGATTCGCGAGATCTTCATCGACATTGCCGCCGCCGTGGACTGCCGTTTTCCGGTGAGTTCGACACGCGAGCTTCGCCTCCACGTCCCCTCTGCACCTCCCCTTCACCGTACGCATCTAACGGACAAGCTCCGGCGTGTTTTTGTGCATCAGGACGATCGATCCATCGAAGCCCGACGCCGCCACCCGCCGCGCTCCTCCGACGAACTCGCAGGGGAAAGGAAGAGCCACCCCGACCACCTCCGTCGCGCCATCGAGTCCGCCGTCGTCTCCCGCGTCCAGTGGTACGAGCTTTACCCCTCCCCTAGCTGTAGAACGTGAGATTTCACCGTTTCCGACGATGGCGCCGCCGCGGGCGCGAAAACGCCGGCGAGCCGCGCCGCCCGACCTCCCCCTTCCGATCTGGACCCTTAGATTAGATCCAACGGGCGAGAACAGATCACTTATACCGCTTCGTCGGCCGATCTGGAGCGTTAGATCTAAGTTAGATCGCACGGTCCAGCGCGCGCGATCCGCGCGAACCGGTACCAGCCAATCAGCTGCTGCCGCGTGGCATTTTCTTTTTCTATTTTCGGCAGAGATTTGTTTTAAAAACAGAAAATAGCACAAACTTGTAAAAATCATATCTTTTGATCTGTTCATCCAAATTTGATGAATTTTATATCCACTTGTAGCTCTGCTCGTGTAGTTTAATATGGTATTATTAGTTTATCCTGTTATAGCATATTAAATTGTGAAATTAAATTGTTTAACTCTCGGATATTAAATCAATAACTCAATTAATAATTTTTCTCTCCAAATAAATCCAATTGTTTTGCAGAGATATTAATGCCCTCTGTCCAGAGAGTGCAACATGATATTTATTTGATACCTTTCTAATAGACTTAAAGAAATTGTTTTTATAATTTAAAACTACAAATATGTTCAATTATTTAAATGATTAATTAAAATATTTAAAATATTGATCATTTCATTTTTATGCATGAATAACAGAGAACTTAATATAGTAATTAATTGGTCTTGTGAAATTCATTGCATATCAAGCATGCATACATATTTTTGTATTGATATTCTAAGTGTTATGTTTGTGTGCTTATTGAGTGTTATTATTTTGTCTTTAGATTGTGAAGAGGAGGAAGGTCCTTGTGATTGTTATTCCTGTTGTGCTTGTTCCCTTTGTTACCAAGGCAAGTGACATTCATCATCTATCCTATGTTTTCTATATGCATTATTAGTAGATTTTGGAGTAGTATGCATGATAGGGAAAATTGGATACTATCTTAGAATGCTAAGTTAGTCTACACTTTGAGAATATCCTATTAGTGTGTAGCCATCCCTTTCCTTGCAGCCACCAAAAGTTTTATTAGATGCTTAGCTATGCTATAAAGAAGTTATTATCTTGTTATGGAATTATTGCTAAGTGTTGAAAACATTGAATACACTTCTGGGTGGAATTGGTTGTTTGGTTTATGTTGAGTGGCTTTTGGGACTATGCTTGTGGTTGTCTTCGCCTAGGATGAATTTCTATTCTACTTAGGGCCATGAGTATGGTGGTTTTCACCCAGAAGTACACTTGTGGACGGCCACCCAGGAACAAAGAGATTACTAAGTCCCTCCAAGTTTAGAAGCTTCCCGTGCAGCCTTTTGACAATGGGCTCTGTCTAGAACGACTAAGTTGTGAGAGTGCAACCTGTCAGCTTGACAAGCAGATGTAGAGTTGATAGGTGGAACGGGTCTTGCTAGTATGGTTGCATTCTTCTTCTGAAAGTTCTTGTCTCAATTCTCTCCTTTCCATAATACACTCCGCGTGTATAGGATATCTCGGACAAATTGAGTCTTAAGGTGAAAGTGCACAACCTCTGCAGAGTCGACAAACTGAGTACTCAGCCGTGTCCCCGGTGATGGACAACTTCGAGCAACTGGACAAGGATGGACAGAAGAATCTCAACATGGTTTTTGTAAAGTAAAATTTGACTAAGGAATGAATTATTGGTGCACTTGGGCTTCATCCCTTGGTGCCAAGTTTTGAGATACAAAAGTGTTTTTACAAAAGATAGGAGAAAACTGGCTTTCTGCAAAATAGCCTACAAACTCCACTAAGCCAAATATGCATATAGAATTAGCCTTGCCATAATTTTATCCACCATAGTCACTTGCCAATACTTCATTGTATTGACCTCCTTCGGGGGCTGCATATTCAAATGTGCAGGTAATTCTGATGAGGAGTAAGTTTGGACTCGATTCTACACCCAACATGTCTGCTCGTGGCGTATGCTAGAAGAGAAGGCCCATTGCTTTTATTTACGTTGTGAACTCTGAATATTTTAGCTAGTCTTCATGACTATGCACTTTGTAATAAAGCTATACTTGGCTATTTTTGGATCTCGATGTAGTATTTTGATACTTATGCAATGATACTATATATTTTGTACTGTGGTGCTAGCAGTGATCCAGGGACTAGCACATAACACAGGTGTTCCATCTTTATTTAAAGATGGGGCGCTACAAAATGGTATCAGAGCAAAGTGTTGCCTGTAGGTTCGAGCCCTTAGGATTGGTTAAGCCTGCTTTTTGATCATAATACCTTCCTTGAAGTATGTTGGATCCTAACGGCATAGTGGGATGAAGCGGCCCGGGACTAACCTTACATGTCCGCGTACATGAGACCTGTTCCACAATTATAAGTGGCTGGCCGGGTGTCTGTCTCTCTCACTATAGTGAATATCCGACTTACAAAAGAGTTGATAATAGTGTTGATCACCTGTTAGAAAAGAACTTCTTTTCCCTAAGTATCTAAGTACACCACAATTAGTTTATCTTACCTTTGTCTTGTCTAATAAACTCTACCTTTACCACTTAAGGATGTCATTCTTCACTTATCAAACCGCGGAGGACTTCAAGGACATGTGCTTTGGAAGATATCTTCTAGAGTTGGTAGAACTGTTGACACTTCCAACACCCATCATCAAGGCAAGCCAGCTGAAGCACTTCAAAAGAGAAGACTTATGGGGAATTCGCCTTTACCAACAAGGGCGCCAGATTGAACCCAAGACTGAAGACATCCAGTTCAAGTCAATTAGTGACTCCCTGGAGAAAGGGCTGAATCTCGTCACGCAAGAGCTAATAGGACGTCTTTGCTTGCAATACCAAGAAGAGTTAAAAGACCACTACTTTGCTCACCTTGGCCAACGTGACGAACATGGGATTCCTTACCGTATTAGTGAGGAAGACAAAAACAAACCAGAACCCTTGTACCCATATCTCCAAGACTTAGAACTTCATCTCTGGCAACTAGAAGAAGATAGACGCAATGAGCTGTTGAAAAATGATGAAATAATGGCACAAGTCAAGGAGACTCAAAAGAAGATTGAAGCCCAAGAAGAGGTGGCCAACGCTCAAGAGGAGAAGTTCCGAGCTCAAGAGAAGAAGTTCCAAAGCCAAGAAAAGAGAATTAGAGACAAGAACAAGGAGATCAGGACCCTGAAGGATGAAATTCAGAGCAACGACGTCGAGTTCGAAGCTGATCGAGATTTGATCGAGACTCTACGCCGTGAGAAGAGAATGCTACAAGAGAAGATTAAAGCCCTAGAGAAGGAAGCAATCGAGACTCTGCACCGTGAGACAACCAAGTTACAAGAGAAGAACGAGGCCTTGGAGAAGGAGGTGAATGACTACAAGGAGATCCTTACGAAGGAAGGCATCGTCATCGAGGAAGTCGAAGAAGATGAAGGGGACGTCATGGACGAAGTTTAGACTTAGTAGTTGGACCACCATATTCTCTCTCGTTTAGTTCGTCGTTCTTTTAAAAACATTGATCTCCAACTTGTGGTGTGACAATGTTAGTATGTTGGTTTGCGGACTTTGTGTTTTAATTGATCAACTTAGAATGCTTGTTTGGTTTTGCTTAGTAGACTTTTCTTTTAAGTTGTCTTATGAGTGTGGTTTGTGTTGACTTGATTGTTTTGTGCATGGGTAGGATTTTTCCTCTCTTAGTTCTGTCTATCTTTCACTCATCTATGCTGAAAAACCCCTACAGATGCCTCCTCGTCGTGATACCAACAACGACGACACCATGCAACAACTGATGGCCGCTCAAGCTCAGTTGATGAATATGATGACTCAGTTCATTGCAGCAACCAACAACAACAACAACAACAACAACAACAACAACCCGCCACCTCCACCACCACCCC
This sequence comes from Poa annua, assembly GCA_026929855.1. Lineage (NCBI taxonomy): Eukaryota > Viridiplantae > Streptophyta > Magnoliopsida > Poales > Poaceae > Poa > Poa annua. Next base: position 56,772,554 of record CM049431.1, read on the forward strand.
CAGTGGACAGACTTGCCAGATTCCTAAGGCTTAGGCCTAATAAGTTCTCCTATGCTTCTGAACCAATAGTGGCGGATGATTGGCTCCGCTCAGTCAACAAGGACTTAGTAACTTGTGAATGTTCTGAGGCAGAAAAAGTGAGGTTCACTGCACACTTGTTGGAAGGACCCGCAGCATTGTGGTGGGAGAATTATCAAGTGACTCATCCTTTGGATGGCATGACTTGGGATGCGTTCAAGGAAGGCTTCCGGAATGCTCACATCTCCTCAGGAATAATGAATCTGAAGAAAGATGAATTTCGCAGTTTGAGACAAGGTGGTAGAACTCTGAAGGAGTATATGGATGACTTCTGTATGCTATCAAGGTATGCACCAGAGGACATTGATACTGATGCAAAAAGGAAGGAAAAATTTCTCAATGGACTTAAGGGAGAACTGAAGATACCGTTGTCTGTGGCTTATACTCCAAACTATCAAGCTCTGCTGGATCAAGCTATCACCTTGGACAACAACATAAGAAAGGAAGAGAACAGGAAGAGGAAGTTCAGTGCAAGTAAAGTTCATTCTGAAGGAACATATAAGAAACACGCCTCTGAAGTCAGTAGCCATAAACCCTGGAATCACTCCAACACTGGTAGTGGCCAAAAACATCATGGTCATAACCACAATGGAGGATACAAAGGAAATAATGGAGGATACAATGAAAATAATGGTGGATCCAGGGGAAACCATCATCATGGCCAAAATCATGGGAATGGTAATCACCGTCCTAACCATGAAGGGAGGAAAAACTTGTCTAATGTGACTTGCTTCAAATGCAAGAAGACAGGACATTATGCAACTGAATGCCCAGAGAGGAAGGCTGATGAAAATTCCAAGCCCAATCCTTTTCAGAAGGGGCAAGTGAACCACATCAATGTGGAAGAAGTTCATGATGAACCTGATGCTGTGATTGGTACGTTCTTGCTCAATTCCTTTCCAGCATTAGTTTTATTTGATACTGGAGCATCTCATTCATTCATATCAAGAGCTTTTGTTAACAAGCATGGGTTAGCTGAGGAAAGTCTAGGAAAACCTATTAGGGTAAGTTCACCGGCAGGAGAGATGCTAGTAAATTCCGGTTGTAGGCAGTTAGACTTGCTTATTGGAAAACACACCTTCCCGACAGACTTAGTCATCCTAGAGACCCAAGGATTGGATGTTATCATCGGAATGGATTGGATGACTCGTTTTGAAGGAATCATAGATTGTGCAAATAGAGCGATCACCCTCACCACCCCAGAGAAAAGGAAGATTAAGTTCCGATCAACTTTCGAACTTAAGAAGGTTAGGCTAAATTCTCTTAAGGGGGTTAGCCTTGGTGATGTGCTTATTGTCAAGGAATACCCAGATGTTTTTCCGGAGGAACTACCGGGAATGCCACCTGATAGAGATGTAGAGTTTCTCATCGAATTGAAGCCGGGAACAGGGCCAATAGCTAAAAGACCTTATCCTATGGCTGTCGATGAATTGAAAGAACTCAAGAAGCAATTAGAAGAACATATTCAGAAAGGATTCATTCGTCCAAGTTCATCGCCATGGGGAGCACCAGTCTTATTTGTTAAGAAGAAGGACCAAACCCAGAGGCTAGTCACGGATTACAGAGATATAAATGAGCAAACTATCAAAAACAAGTATCCGTTACCTAAGATAAATGAACTATTTGATCAACTGGAAGGTGCTTGTGTTTTCTCAAAGATCGATCTTCGATCGGGGTACCTTCAAATGAAAGTTAGAGAAATGGACATACCCAAAACTGCATTTGTTACGAGATATGGCTCTTATGAGTACACAGTAATGCCCTTTGGATTAACCAATGCACCAGCCTATTTCATGAATATGATGAATAAAGTGTTCATGGATTTTCTGGACAAGTTTGTGGTAGTGTTCATAGATGATATTCTCATCTACTCTAAGAGTCACAAAGAACATGAAGAGCACTTGAGTCTGGTATTACAGAGACTACGTGAACATAAGTTGTATGCCAAGTACAGCAAGTGTGAGTTTTGGTTAGAACAAGTCGGATTTTTAGGCCATGTGGTGTCCAAGGAAGGGATAGCAATGGATCCTGAAAAGGTTTCAGCTGTAACAAATTGGAAACCGCCGAAGAATGTTGGTGAATTACGAAGTTTTCTGGGTCTAGCCGGGTACTACCGACGATTCATCGAAAACTTCTCCAAGATTGCCAAGGCCTTGACGGAATTATTAAAGAAGGAGAAGAAATTTGAGTGGACAGAGGCATGCGAAGCCAGTTTTCAGGAGTTGAAGAAACGTCTGGTTTCAGCCCCAGTTCTATGCTTACCTGATTTGGAGAAGGAATTTCAAGTTTACTGTGATGCTTCACGCCAAGGTTTGGGAAGTGTGTTGATGCAGGAGGGCAGAGTGGCATCTTATGCCTCTAGACAACTCAAGAAACATGAAGCAAATTATCCAACTCATGATCTCGAGTTAGCATCAGTAGTGCATGCTCTGAAAACTTGGAGACCCTACCTGATGGGAAAAAGATGCGAGGTATTCACGGACCACAAAAGTTTGAAGTACATATTCACACAGAAGGAGTTGAATATGAGACAAAGAAGATGGCTGGAACTTATTAAAGATTATGATCTGAGCCTTCAATACCATCCGGGAAAAGCTAATGTGGTAGCAGATGCTCTGAGTCGTAAGGTGTATGTGAATGGCCTTACAGCGGGAGAATTACCCGAGGAATTATGCAAGGCATTCAAGGACCTCAGATTGGAAGTAGTACCTGAAGGGTTTGTAACCTCATTAGTTGTACAACCCACTTTGATGGACAAGATTCGTGAAGCTCAAAAAGGAGACAAGGAAATAGAAGAGATCAAAGTCAATTTGGAAGCTGGAAAAGCTAAAGGATTTCATGAGGACGAGCAGGGAATTTTGTGGTTTGAAAAACGTGTATGTGTGGCCAATGACCCTGATATTAGGAAGTTAATTCTGCAAGAAGCTCATGAAACACCTTATTCCATTCATCCGGGAAATACCAAGATGTATATGGATGTGAAGGAGAGATTTTGGTGGAATAACCTGAAGAAGGAGATAGCAGAATACATCGCTAAGTGTGATGTATGTAGTCGAGTAAAGGCAGAACATCAGAAACCAGCAGGACTCTTACAACCTTTGAAAGTACCGGATTGGAAGTGGGACTCCATTGGGATGGACTTCATCACTGGACTACCCAGGACCAGATCGGGTTATGATTCTATTTGGGTTATTGTTTGTCGCCTAACCAAAATAGCTCACTTCATACCCGTGAAGACCACTTATACTAGTGCTAAGCTAGCTGATATTTACATGAAGAGAATTGTGTGCCTTCACGGCGTTCCTAAGAGTATCGTGTCTGATAGAGGGACCCAGTTCACTTCTCATTTTTGGAAGCAGTTGCACGAATCCTTGGGAACCAGATTGGAATTCAGTACGGCTTTCCACCCGCAAACAGATGGTCAGACTGAAAGAGTGAATCAGATTTTAGAAGATATGTTAAGAGCTTGTGCACTCGACTATGGATCTAGTTGGGATGATAATTTGCCATACGCTGAGTTCTCCTACAACAATAGTTACCAAGCCAGTATTGAGATGGCACCGTTTGAAGCCTTATATGGAAAGAAATGCACAACTCCACTGTTGTGGAGTGGTGTAGGAGAACGGAGTTTCTTTGGGCCTGATATAATACAGGATGCTGAAGAGAAAGTCAGGCTGATTAAGGACAGATTGAAAATAGCACAATCACGTCAGAAAAGCTACGCAGATTCCAAGCGTAGAGAAGTCACTTATGAAGTGGGAGATAGAACCTATCTAAGGGTGTCACCACTTCGGGGTGTGAAAAGATTTGGAATAAAAGGAAAGTTAGCACCTCGATTCATTGGACCATTCAAAATTCTTTCTCGCAAAGGTGAACTGGCCTATGAGTTAGAACTACCTGAAGTACTGTCTGCTGTTCATAATGTGTTCCATGTCAGTCAGTTAAAGAAATGTCATCCCGAGATGATGGGAGTTTCCTTAAAGGATACAGTACCCCTCGAGGAGGTACAATTGGAGAGTGATCTGACATACGAAGAGAAGCCCATCAAGATATTACAGACCGCAGAAAGAGTAACCCGTACCAAAACCATTAAGTTTTGCAAGGTCCAGTGGAATCATCACACCGAAGACGAAGCTACTTGGGAACGAGAGGATGACCTCCGAGAAGACCACCCACACCTATTTGCTGACCTTTCCGAAGCTCGAGGGCGAGCTTCTTCTTAAGGGGGTTAGTCTGTAACATCCCAAATTTCTCAAAAATTTAAAACTTTGCATTCATGCATCATGCATCATAAAAGTATGACATTGAAATCACATAAGGAGTAAATAGAATTGTAATTATAATATTAAATAGAATTGCTTTTCATTTAAGAGATTTAATTGAGCTCTATACAAATCAGTATTTTATTATTTTATTTATTCAGAAAAATGATATCAAAAAGTTACAAATTTAATTAGCTTTTCAAAACATATTTTTATGAATTTTTCTGAAATGTTTTGATAAGTTTTAAAAATCAAATTTGAATTAAAGGTTTTAAATCAGAAAATGTTTTGTTAAAAAAAAAGGGAGGAGACGACCCAATTGGGCCGAAGCCCATTTCTCTCCCTCGCTATCCGCCGCGCGCGCAGTACAGAAGCCCACGCCGCAGCCCACCTCCTCTCCTCTCCCGCTGACGGCCTGGTCCCACATGTCATCATCTCCGTCGTCTGGAGCACGAACTCTACCGAAATCCTAACGAACTCGAACGCAAATCGGATCAAATCCGTTGTTTAAGCACGGATTAATCGGTCCCCTACGCCCATATATAAACCCCCCCCTCCGCCTCCGTCTCCCGCGTCCAAAACCCTAACAGAACCCGCCGGATTCGCGAGATCTTCATCGACATTGCCGCCGCCGTGGACTGCCGTTTTCCGGTGAGTTCGACACGCGAGCTTCGCCTCCACGTCCCCTCTGCACCTCCCCTTCACCGTACGCATCTAACGGACAAGCTCCGGCGTGTTTTTGTGCATCAGGACGATCGATCCATCGAAGCCCGACGCCGCCACCCGCCGCGCTCCTCCGACGAACTCGCAGGGGAAAGGAAGAGCCACCCCGACCACCTCCGTCGCGCCATCGAGTCCGCCGTCGTCTCCCGCGTCCAGTGGTACGAGCTTTACCCCTCCCCTAGCTGTAGAACGTGAGATTTCACCGTTTCCGACGATGGCGCCGCCGCGGGCGCGAAAACGCCGGCGAGCCGCGCCGCCCGACCTCCCCCTTCCGATCTGGACCCTTAGATTAGATCCAACGGGCGAGAACAGATCACTTATACCGCTTCGTCGGCCGATCTGGAGCGTTAGATCTAAGTTAGATCGCACGGTCCAGCGCGCGCGATCCGCGCGAACCGGTACCAGCCAATCAGCTGCTGCCGCGTGGCATTTTCTTTTTCTATTTTCGGCAGAGATTTGTTTTAAAAACAGAAAATAGCACAAACTTGTAAAAATCATATCTTTTGATCTGTTCATCCAAATTTGATGAATTTTATATCCACTTGTAGCTCTGCTCGTGTAGTTTAATATGGTATTATTAGTTTATCCTGTTATAGCATATTAAATTGTGAAATTAAATTGTTTAACTCTCGGATATTAAATCAATAACTCAATTAATAATTTTTCTCTCCAAATAAATCCAATTGTTTTGCAGAGATATTAATGCCCTCTGTCCAGAGAGTGCAACATGATATTTATTTGATACCTTTCTAATAGACTTAAAGAAATTGTTTTTATAATTTAAAACTACAAATATGTTCAATTATTTAAATGATTAATTAAAATATTTAAAATATTGATCATTTCATTTTTATGCATGAATAACAGAGAACTTAATATAGTAATTAATTGGTCTTGTGAAATTCATTGCATATCAAGCATGCATACATATTTTTGTATTGATATTCTAAGTGTTATGTTTGTGTGCTTATTGAGTGTTATTATTTTGTCTTTAGATTGTGAAGAGGAGGAAGGTCCTTGTGATTGTTATTCCTGTTGTGCTTGTTCCCTTTGTTACCAAGGCAAGTGACATTCATCATCTATCCTATGTTTTCTATATGCATTATTAGTAGATTTTGGAGTAGTATGCATGATAGGGAAAATTGGATACTATCTTAGAATGCTAAGTTAGTCTACACTTTGAGAATATCCTATTAGTGTGTAGCCATCCCTTTCCTTGCAGCCACCAAAAGTTTTATTAGATGCTTAGCTATGCTATAAAGAAGTTATTATCTTGTTATGGAATTATTGCTAAGTGTTGAAAACATTGAATACACTTCTGGGTGGAATTGGTTGTTTGGTTTATGTTGAGTGGCTTTTGGGACTATGCTTGTGGTTGTCTTCGCCTAGGATGAATTTCTATTCTACTTAGGGCCATGAGTATGGTGGTTTTCACCCAGAAGTACACTTGTGGACGGCCACCCAGGAACAAAGAGATTACTAAGTCCCTCCAAGTTTAGAAGCTTCCCGTGCAGCCTTTTGACAATGGGCTCTGTCTAGAACGACTAAGTTGTGAGAGTGCAACCTGTCAGCTTGACAAGCAGATGTAGAGTTGATAGGTGGAACGGGTCTTGCTAGTATGGTTGCATTCTTCTTCTGAAAGTTCTTGTCTCAATTCTCTCCTTTCCATAATACACTCCGCGTGTATAGGATATCTCGGACAAATTGAGTCTTAAGGTGAAAGTGCACAACCTCTGCAGAGTCGACAAACTGAGTACTCAGCCGTGTCCCCGGTGATGGACAACTTCGAGCAACTGGACAAGGATGGACAGAAGAATCTCAACATGGTTTTTGTAAAGTAAAATTTGACTAAGGAATGAATTATTGGTGCACTTGGGCTTCATCCCTTGGTGCCAAGTTTTGAGATACAAAAGTGTTTTTACAAAAGATAGGAGAAAACTGGCTTTCTGCAAAATAGCCTACAAACTCCACTAAGCCAAATATGCATATAGAATTAGCCTTGCCATAATTTTATCCACCATAGTCACTTGCCAATACTTCATTGTATTGACCTCCTTCGGGGGCTGCATATTCAAATGTGCAGGTAATTCTGATGAGGAGTAAGTTTGGACTCGATTCTACACCCAACATGTCTGCTCGTGGCGTATGCTAGAAGAGAAGGCCCATTGCTTTTATTTACGTTGTGAACTCTGAATATTTTAGCTAGTCTTCATGACTATGCACTTTGTAATAAAGCTATACTTGGCTATTTTTGGATCTCGATGTAGTATTTTGATACTTATGCAATGATACTATATATTTTGTACTGTGGTGCTAGCAGTGATCCAGGGACTAGCACATAACACAGGTGTTCCATCTTTATTTAAAGATGGGGCGCTACAGTAATGTGACAATAAAGTTGACACTTTCGGGTATCGGAAGGGAGTAGTTGAGACGAGGGGTCAAGAGCGAGATTTGCCAGTCCGCATAGATGGATAGATACTCTAGGGCCCACTCGGTGAGATTATGTCAAAGAGTTTACAAACATATGACTAAGTCACCGGGACATAATATCATAGACAAGTAGAAGATAGTGTTGTCGGTAACGAGATCATGCTGGGTATGGAGATATCTATGAACGAGTCTCGGACACGCTAAGTATCGCTATGGCAAAAGGTTTAAGACTCAACGTCCAGGTTTGATAGATGAAAGTCATTCGTTATATCACAGGGGTTAATTCAAGGGGTCCAGGCCTACGAGTTAATCATTGATCAGAGAGGGGTCTCGATCATGTCTATTATTATATCAAACCGCTAGGGTAACATACTTAAGGGGTTTCGACAAGACAACCGGAAAGGAAAGAGATCACCGGGAACGTCCCGGGAATGGTCCGATGGAGATCGGGCAGCGATGAAATAGTTTTTGGGGCAAGCATTAATGATATATAATATGTTTGATATTAATTAGTGTAATTAATGATTAAATATGATTTTATATATTTATTTTCGAATTTTCAAAGGCTGATTTCCCTAAATGGGTCTTCTGGTGGAAAGAAGGCCCATGGGGGGAAATCCCCCCCCCCCCCAGGGCTTCGGATTGGATGGGGGCCGGCCTAGGTGGGCCAAATGGGGCCCACCTTGGGCCGGCGCACCTTGACTAGCCGCACCAGGCATGTGGGATAGTCCCGCATTGCCTGGCTGGCAAGGTTGGCTCCCCCCCCCCCCCCCGGGAACCTATATAAAGAAGGGCACCCCTGGCCTTATAATTCACCAATTAAATTCTCTTTTTCTCCTGTGATTCCCTTTGTCGGAGTTGCGTCGTGCTGCTGGTGTTCCGGTCCAAGTCTTCTGCTGCTTGTCCTGGACTGGAGCTTCGGAGGCCGTCGTCTCCACCGTATGTGTGTAACGCCCTGCGAGGTGCTGCGCTAGTGGTGCTCGGAGGCCTACTTCCTCCACCCAACCTCGAGGTCATCTTCGTCGCCTTTGTCGCGCCAAGTTCTTCGTGACCTAGAGGTCGGCTATGTCGTCTTTGTCGTCAACGCTTGTGCGGGAGCGTAACCCCCGCTTTTCTTCTACAAGGGTATGTATTCTGATCTCGGTTGTATTACTATATCTGCATAGTATAGATTCTGGCTAGTTTAAGGATATAGTTGTATGCTGTTAGAACCCATGTTCTTCACGGGGGCACCATTCCTGTTATTTGCTACCCTCTAGCGTGCACTTGTAATTCCGGCAGTAGTGCGGCTCGGACCGACTTTACGCGTACGCTTACGCGAGACTGGTTCCACTACTGACATACGGCTTGTATCGTATCTGTGGTTGGCAGGTGTTTGTCTCTCTCTCTCTTTAGTTGGCTTTGCATTTTTAATGGAGGGCCCGAAAGGGATGTTTAAACATGCAATTATTGGATCGTTGTTGTGGTCACAGGTTCGTAGCTATGAAGCGGTTCTATTTACGACAGACCCAAGCCACGTAAAATATGCAAAAGATAAAGTAGAACGCGTCTAACTCTATTTTGCATGGGCAATGTGATATGGTCGAGGTAGGTTTATTAAATTGTATATGAACTGTGGGCGCCAAGAAGACCATGGCGCATGGACCATATCACGTCGCATTACATTTGATGTTATTGTGTGCATCTTATATTGTGTAATTATATATTAGAATATATCAGTTACACGACGGTACAAATAGAATATGATCGTTCCAAAATACCACTAGTGTTCTTCCTTTGACGTGCACTACCAAGAAAGTTCTATGTTATGAGGTAGGGCGTGATGATCGGGTGTCAGACATATCGTTGTTTGCATACAGTGGGTGAAAACCATGTTGCACGCGCGTTCGTTGATGGTTATTGTGGCGAGCCTAGCATATGCAGATATGGACTCGAAACACGGAGGCCGAAAGGTCGAGCATGTGTCACAGTGTTGTCGTGATCGACAATTCGGTGTGCTCCCTTGAAGTTGTGTTGCCGGCTCTAACGATGAGGGGTTGCGCAATGGATGGGGTCGTGTAATCGCTGAAACGACCAGGAGGGATATTCGTTTGAGTGGGAGTTCTGATAGTTATTTTATAAAATACTAGAACTTAAAATATAATGAACAAAGTCATGTTTTTTGCAAAACCTTTGGAGATATTAACCAATGTAATAGCCTTCTTTAAAATTAGGCGCAATCCTCGATTGAGAAACTTAAAAGGTTAGGTCCAAACTTCATAGTTTTATACTTTATCTTGAGGATACTCCTTGTATAAACCATTAGTTTTTTGTGTTACAATACCCGCTAGGAGATAAACCCGGAGATTCCGCTAACAAAAGGATAATTTGGATTATCAAGTTTTGTGCGGATATTATTATCATAGTCCAGTGTATGATATGATCTCTGCCATAGAGTACTGAAGGTGGGTACGAGTTATTAGATTGCGAACATATAAGATGATCGCTAAACTCGGGATACACCTAAAGTTGGGTTGATGAAGTTTATCACTTCTCAACCAAGATGGAAGAGAATACACACATTGAATGAGCACGTGGCAGTCATACTTGATGACGCTAGTCATACTTGATGACATTGATCATACTTGATGACATTGAGATGCCTCGCTCAGCTCGACACAGACGACGTTGCCAGGTGCAAATTCTTTGTCATAGACTATGTCATGCAAGGGGAATCGTTCACCTCATGGTTCTTGATTACGTTGGAAGTATCAAGAAGATGAAACAGATCGCCGGGAAGTTATCAATGATGATGGTGTATATATATGATATACACGTTATGAATGTTATACCTAAGCAAGTACTCGATGTAGTGACTAAGTTTTTGATACTAGTCATGTTTTATGAAAACCAGATTTACTACTTGAGTAGCTTGAAAGGATGAGGCGACATTGTGTGCTGATAATGGCAGACAAATTGTTGTGATGGCCATAGACACTCTCCCTCTAGATCTACCATTTGAGTAAATTCTTTTATGATCACCTGTTAGTATGATCGTCAAAAGTGTGTCTCCTCTAGCGAGACAATTGTTCATATATGCTAGTGACAAATTTGTTGTCCTATATTTGTGAAGTAATGATCATAAAGCCGATTTGAATTTAGATGATAGAAGCTCACACATTCACAATATTAATGCCAAAGGATACAAACTTAATAAAGACACCACATTCGTGTGACATTACCGTTTAATTCATGTCAATGTTATAGCCAATGAATAAGCTCCATACAGATGGATCTACAAGTCCTTAGATTTAATCTTTTGACACTTGCAAGATAACTAAGACACCGTTTTCGGAAAGCGGGCATATAACTTATTGATAATCATGCATATAGATGTATGTGGATCAATGAAGTAATTGACGTGTAGTGGAGATCTTTATTTCGTAAACTTCACTGAACATTTTGAGTATAACTTGTTGGGAATCGTGCATATGGGTGTATGTGAATCAATGAAGTACTTTGACGTTTAGTGGAAGTCTTTATTTCATAGACTTCATGAATATTCCGAATAGATATATGTATATCCACTTAGGGTTAGTTTGCAAATTTTGATTCGATCAAACAAGTTCAGAATGAAGTAGGAAATAAAATTTAACAAGAAAATCAAATTCATGCGATACAGATCGAGTAAATAAAGATTTGACTTATAATGTTGGCATATCATTGGAAGACTTGTGAGAAGAGTTCAACAAATTACGTCGCATGGAACACCATAGTGTCATGGTATGTTAGAACTTCGTAATCGCACCCTATCGGATAGTGTGTGGTAAATAAATCTCTTATCAAATTATTGTGATCATTGGAGTCATATGGTAGAAACGTAACACTCACGTTAGATAATAGGGAAACCATCTAGATCCATGGAGACAATACCATATAAGTTATGACATGGCTTTTAGCCTAGATTGTCATTTCAGCAATTTAGTGTTTCGATGTGATCAAACCTAAAATGGATAAATCTTTGTAGTGTACCGTACCTAAAGAGTTAATTGGGTACATGTCTCACGACGTAGGCAAATTTGTTGCCGGAATATATTTTGCAAAAGAAATAGTTTCTTGTCCAAGGGTATAAGTGTGAAAGAATGTAGAGCAAAACGAATTTGATGAACTTTCTCTCCAGACATCAGAGTGGCGCAACGGAGAGGGTTTCCGGTGTCATGCTCCACAGCTGGAAAGAAGCTGATAATAAAAGATCATGATGCTCTGAGCTCATACTAAGAATGTAGGCGTACGAGATTGTGTTACACACTATGTGTTACGACAATCTTGTTATGAGGTCATGTTAATGAAATATGACAGACCTACGAACTACGAAGAAGAGATGGTAGACCTAAGTCCGAGAAATGGCTATGAGTCATATATGATCCGAGATAAAAATCCATGGACGATTACCATGCAATGACTTGGGAGATCTTCTTGATGGCATATAGGTTGTTAATAGAATATGAAATTTTATGAGAGAGTAGACACTGATAAGGATCGATTTGTCGTAAAACAGTTCCGACAGATTCAAAAGTTGACTACAACGAGATTTTGTCTCAAGTGGCGAAGCCTAAATCTATTTTGGGTCATTTAGCAATTACTATAATTTCAAATTGAGAAATTGATAGATGGATAAGGAAACCATGTTTCTTAATGGTATCATTAAGAAAGAGTTATAACTAGTACAATAATGGTTTGCTGATTCTGAGGATGCTAAACATGTATGCAAATTTCAGTTGTCCATTCATGGGCTGAAGCAAGAGCTGGAATTTTCACTTTGATGATGTGATCAAAGGATTTTGGAGTTGTCCAAAATAGTTGAAGAAACTTGCATTTACAAATATGTGAGTGGGAGCTAAGTAGCTTTTCTTGATCTTATATGCGGAAGGCATATTTGAGTGGGAGCTAGGTGTGATGCACACGGTGGGTGTGTTGTTGAGAGATCCCAAGAGGAAGGTGTGAAGTAGTGCAGCAGCAAGTTTCCCACAGTATGAAACCAAGGTTATGGAACCAGTAGGAGATGGAGAATTCCCTCGAGGTATCAACGGCGTCAGAAGAATGCTTGCAGCGACGTAGTTGACGTGGAATCTGCACACAACACAATCAAAGTATTTTGCCCCAACTCAACGGTGAGGGTGTCAATCCCACCGGCTAGCTGTAACAAAAGGATTAAACGTATGTGTGGAAGAAAGAGTGATGTTTGCAGAAAGTAACAGGTTTGCAGTTGTGGTTTTATCAGATTAATGAGAAGGATCGGGGTCCATAGTTCACTAGTGGTGTCTCTCCATAAATAATAATAACATTCATCCATGCGTGGTAACCAAATTACAGCTAGGCAATTGACGGAATAATGATGAGCAACCCAATGCATATACTAATGATATGGTGTCTAGTGTGAGATTCATTCGGGCATTAAAACAATATACATAGACCGTTCCAACCGCATTTATGACTAATAATCCACCTTCCGGTTAGCGTCCACACCCCTTTCAGTATTAAGTTGCATGCAACAGATTACCGCCTTAAGCACTGCGTGTAAAGTAAGTAAGTAACATCATCCTTAGGTAAAATACTATGGTTTTATCCCTAGTAGCAACAGCACATCTATAACCTTAGAGCTTTCTGGCACTGCCACAGATTAAATAGAGACATGAACCTACTATCGAGCATAAATACCCCCTCTTGGAGTTACGAGCATCTACTTGGCCAGAGCATACACAAGTAACAAAGAGCATGCAAGATCATTAAATAGCACACACATGATATATTATGAAGCAAGAACTTTAGTACTCAATATTCATCGGATCCCAGCAAACACAACATGGAGAATTACATAAAGATGATCTTGATCATGATAGGCAGCTCACGAGATCTAAACATGTTAGCACAAGAGGAGAAGACAACCATCTAGCTACTGCTATGGACCCGTAGTCCAAGGTAGATTACTCACGCATCAGTCCGGAGGCGGTCATGGCGACGTTGAAGCCTCCGGGGACGATTCCCCCTCCCGGCAGGGTGCCAGGGAGCAGTTCTGATCTCTCCCAAAGTGGTGTTGACGACGTCGGCGGCTCGGGACCCGTGGAGGAAAAAGTGTTCAACCCTCCAGAGTTTTTAGGTCGGGAGGGTTTATATGGGCGAAAGAGCTAGGTCGGTGGGCGCCCGAGGGGCTCTCCTCACCTCCTGGCGCGGCTGGCATTGGGGCCGCGCCACCAGGTGATGAGGCCGCCTCGCGGCCCTGATACGTCTCCAACGTATCCATAATTTCTTGTGTTCCATGCTATGTTATATCATGTTATTACATGTTTTATATGCATTTTATATAGTTTTATGCATTGATGGGGTGTAAACCCGGCAAATCCCTCGGTTAGGTACCTTCGGTTTCGTGTAGGGATAGAAGTATGGCGGCTGGTAGTTCCGGACGGCTGACAAGTAAGGATTTACCCAGGTTCGGGCCCTCATTGGGAGGTAAAGACGTTCTCCTGCTTGTCTGATCTTGTATTGATGATGGTTACATGGTGGCCTTGATGGCGATTGAGATGGCTAGGGCTAGATGCGTCGTTGCTTGTCTATTGTCTATTGCGGTGTAGCCTGTCTATTTTCTATCTATCTGTTGGTATGTGGTTTGTCTACCCCTCCCTGTCTTTATATATGGAGCCAGGGGGTTTTACATGAGAGTCCTAATAGACTACAAATAGGAGTCCTTGTCTTGTCATTCAAGTTATTTTCTTAGCAGCTTCTTGGCCTTTATTGGGCCACCCGGTGGGCCTCCTCCTCATTATACGCCATAGTGGGGGTACCCGAAAGGTATACCCACGTCAGTAGCCCCCGAGTGCCTGGTCGACTCGAAGAGTCGGGCAGGGACTCAACACTTCATAGATCTTCGGGTCCTCTTTATGCTTGATGGTTGATTGTAGTCTTCAGTCGGTACTGTGTCGAGTGCTTAATTCTCCGAGTGCTTCTGTCTTGATAATTCTTCGAGTGCTTCTGTCTTGATAATTCTTCGAGTGCTCAGTTGCGCGATCAACGCTCATCGGGTGTGCGGCCAGCGCTCCCGATGGGAGTAGCCCCCGAGGCTTTGTGCGACTCGCAGAGTCGGGCATAGGCTCAAGTTGTTCTAATCCCATGTATTTTATCTTCTGTTTCTTGATTCCTCGTATCCTATGAACTCCTGTTGAGGATATAATGCACGAGATTTCATGACTCGAGATATTTGATATATAGATATATGCTTTCTTTTCGTCTCATGGGGATGGATGGTATAGAAGGCCTGATTCAACCGACAGATCGGGGTCAAGTTAATTCGCTAATCAGGCAAAATGCCTTACTAGCCTACTCAATCTCGAGTCCCCTGACTCGAAACCGGCAAGACCGTTCAAGATCGACTCATGCCTGTCGGGACTTACTGGTCAGAACCCGGTCATAAATAAAGTACCCTTAGCGCGTCCGCCGGGATTTTGCTTCATGCCTATTGGCACGGAATTTTCAACGAGTCCACGAAGCTTGTACGGGTCACCCGGCCTTGTTTAGGCATGGAACAAAAGTATATAAAATGCATATAAAACATGTAATAACATGATATAACATAGCATGGAACACAAGAAATTATCGACACGTTAGAGACGGATAAAATATCCCCAAGCTTAGTTCTACTTGTCCCGAGTAGGCAAGAACGATAAAAGAAGAAGAATTTTTGAAGTGACATGCTTAAACACAATCTTGATCATGTCATAATGTAAGGCATGTAAACTAAGATCAAATGAATAAGGGCTTTAGTTTATAATGATATCAAACGAGTAAGGAATAAACAAGTAGGTGAAGCAAGCAAAGCTTTCAATGATATAGTACTAGATAGCAATCAACTGTGCAAAGTAGATACTAAAGATGATTTAAGCTTCAAGCACAACAATATAATCATCTAATGCTTCCAACAAACATGACAACTTAATGAAATGATCAAGTCAATTAATAGCAATATGCACGTAGAAGATCAATATATTATTTGTTCAACATAAACAAGCAAGCGTTCAACGTTGGTTCCTGGCACCAGAATGTTATGGCTCAGAGAATGTTAGCGGAGGTTTGGAAGGCCAACGGAAGAAAGGCTCACAAATCTATAAATGATCATTAGACAAGAGAAAGTCATACAATCGAAGCTATGCAAGGAGTAGTGATTGCCATACAACGGATGCACATGGAGCTATAAGTATATGAAAGCTATCCAATGGAACTAGTGGGGGTGCATCCAACTTGCTTGCTCACGAAGACCTAGAGCATTTTTGAGAAGACTCATCATTGGAATATACAAGTCAAATTCTATAGTGTAAAGTTCCCAACATAGTTATGCAACTAAGACTTCAAAATTCTCTCATATGGAGTAAAGGTGTTAAAGATGATCACAAATGATATGGTACTATAACATGAGCACAAGTGATGACTATAAATGATATGGTGTTGTAACATAAGCACAAGTGTGTGATAAAGAATAGTAATGTTGCCCCCTTTTTTTATTTCCTTTCTTTCTTTTTTCTTTTCTTTTTCTATTTTTTCTATTTTTTTATTTTTTCGTTTCTCTTTTCGATGGCCTCCATGGCTCTTCTCACTTTTAGGGGCAAGCATCCTAATATGATATATGACAACACACTAATGATGATAAAACAACATACTGATGATATAAGTAACTAATATGAATGTGCCATAAGAATACATATGACAACGGTGCCTCTGCTAGTGTAGCAGGTTATGCAGTGCTCTAGCGTAACATGGGTAAAATCACACATCAGGTTTATAGAAACACGCAAAGCAATAAATAAGTAATGAATGACAACAAGTCATGTAATGTAAGATGGATGTTGCATGGCAATATATCTCGGAACAGCCATGGAAATGCTGTAGTAGGTAGGTATGGTGGATGTTTTGAGAAAAATATTTGGCTTATGTGTAGGAGAACAAGATGAAGATCTCACACGAGTTTGGATGTACCCGCAAAAAATGCACCAACTCTCAGTGTGAGAAAGGGCAAAGCAAAGTACCGAAGAGGGTAGCAATATGGTGGTGGAAGTGCCATGAAAACTGCAGTTTTAGAACTCACATGTAAAAAGATTCCAAATAAAAATATGATCATGCAAGGCATAATGATAATTACTCCTAGGGGTGTTGTGGTAAATGAACAAGTCACTGTTGGGGACCCGACTGTAGCGCATAACATAAAGTCATTAAGGTTGCTTTAGGCAAATAGAAATCATATACCATTATGCAATCAACTTTAAATTTAAGTGTGGCACAGTTTTCAAGTTTCTCCAGGTCAACCATTGAATCATTCCACTTTACTAGAACATCATGTTTACCGTTAAGCAAATTAATATCTCAAAACAACATCGATGATTCAAGTGATACAATTTAATGATCTACAAGATTAATGTAAAGAATTTTTTGTTCTCAACCAAACACCAATCAACTTATTTAGAAGATAAACTCTTCAAGTAATTAAACAATGAGATATGAGAGTAAAACATAACAAAGCTAACAACTCTAACAAGAGATGCAAGAAAAACAGGAGCTAGAGAGCAAACGATAACAAAAGACGAATACTCAACGAATATAAGTTAAGAATACGAGTATTCATATGAAAAAGCGGAGCGTGTCTCTCTCCCACACAAAAGAATGCTAGGATCCATTTTATTCAGAGAATGAAAATAAAAAAAACAAAAACAAACAGACGCTTCAAGATAAGCACATAAGATGTGACGGAATTAAAATATAGTTTCACTAGAAAGGACATGATAGTTTTTCGATGAAGAAGGGGATGCCTTGGGCAACCCCACGCTTTGACGCTTGAGTCTTCTTGAATTATATTGGGGTGAACCACCGGGGCATCCCCAAGCTTGGGTGTTACTATCCTCTTGATCACATTATATCATCCTTCTCTCTTGATCCTTGAAAACTTCCACCACACCAAACTTAGAGTAACTTCATTAGAGGGTTAGTGTACAAAAAATTATGATATTATGTAAGAACACAATTGCTACCATTGCTATTGGACATTAGCTACAGCCACTGATACTTAATAGGATAAAAAGATCCAATCAAAATAGCAAAAGAGGCATTGCAAAAGAAAATGGTAGAATCTGTCAAAAACAGAACAGTCCGTAAAGACAAAAAAATTCGAGGCACTTAACATGCTCAGATCAGAAAACTCAAAACTAATAAAAGTTGTGTATACATCTTAGGATTGCGTACAAAAAAGGAAAGATTTTTCTGACGTTCCAGTACAGAGATATGGAGTTTAAGGTGGACAGCAGAAATCTGTTTCAGTACAGGAATTGAATTTAAGCATCAACTTTCAACTAGAGGTTTAACTCGACACAACATTGCAATAAAAATAAGATACAAAGGAATTACTACACAGGTAGGACAAGTCCTTGACACAAGCAAAACAAAATAAAATACAGAAAATAAAAAGTGGGTTGTCTCCGATAAGAGCTTTTGTTTAACGCCTTTGAGCTAGGCACAAAGTGAAACTCAAGTATTATCAAGAGATGAAGCATCAACATCAATAACTTCCTCCAAAACATGGTTGGTTGAAATAGGCGTTTTTGGTTTCCATGAGTATGTACTATTATGTAAAACATCACTTTTAGGCATATTGGGAGGTTTGGGTTTGGGAATATAAATAAACTTTTGCTCTCTTCCTACAAAAGTCTTATCTCTCTTAGTTTTAACAAAAGCAAAAATGTTGAAACTAAATTTTCCATAACATCTTCTAGTTCATCAATTCTAAGATTATGAGTATCAAGTGTGTTACTAGTTTCTAAAGCAGTGATTCTTCCATTAATATCATTCATTGATTCATTACCCTTGCTAGTATTATCAAGAAAAGTTTTCTCCATAGAATCCAACCTTTTAATAATATCCTCCAAAGTGATCTCAGTTTTAACTTCTTTAGTAAGGGGTGGTGATTCTACTAAACTTTCAATTAAATTGCAGGCTTCAAAAGAAGGTGTTCAAAGAAAATTACCCCCGTAAGAGTGTCAAGAACATACCTATACCAACTAGAGATACAAACATAAAAATTCCTAAGGAGGATTAAAGTGGAGTTTTTCTTAGTGCATTTTTTATGAGCCTCATTTATTCTATACCAAGCATCTTTTAAAATTTCTCCTCCTTGTTGTTTAAACGAACGAACTTCAACTTCAGGACTACCCATTTCAGCAATTTTAGGACAAACCGAAATAAAAAAATTAGAAAATAATAGCAAACTGAAATAATAAAAGCAACAAAACTGAAAATAAAATAGCAAACCGAAATATAAAAAGTAATGCAAGAAACTAATTTTTTTGTATTTTTGATATTAAGCAAACAAAACAGTAATAAAAATAAACTAAGCAAGACAATAACAAAATAAAAAGATTGGAAGTGCGAAAACTCCCCTCGTGAAGAATCTTCAAATCCCCGACAACGGCACCAGAAAAATACTTGATGCACACGGTGGGTGTGTTGTTGGGAGACCCCAAGAGGAAGGTGTGAAGTAGTGCAGCAGCAAGTTTCCCTCAGTATGACACCAAGGTTATCGAACCAATAGGATATGAGGAATTCCCTCGAGGTATCAACGGCGCCAGAAGAATGCTTGCAGCGACGTAGTTGACGTAGAATCTGCACACAACACAATCAAAGTATTTTGCCCCAACTCAACGGTGAAGGTGTCAATCCCACCGGCTTGCTGTAACAAAAGGATTAAACGTATGTGTGTAAGAAAGAGTGATGTTTGCAGAAAGTAACAGGTTTGCAGTTGTGGTTTTATCAGATTAACGAGAAGGACCGGGGTCAACAGTTCACTAGTGGTGTCTCTCCATAAATAATAATAACATTCATCCATGCGTGGTAAACAAATTACAACTAGGCAATTGAAAGAATAATGATGAGCAACTCAATGCATATACTAATGATATGGTGTCTAGTGTGAGATTCATTCGGGCATTACAACAATATACATAGACCGTTCCAACCGCATCTATGACTAATAATCCACCTTTTAGCGTCCGCACCCCTTTCAGTATTAAGTTGCATGAAACATATTATCGCCTTAATCACTGCGTGTAAAGTAAGTAAGTAACATCATCCTTAGGTAAAATACTATGGTTTTATCCCTAGTAGCAACAGCACATCTATAACCTTAGAGCTTTCTGGCACTGCCACAGATTAAATAGAGACATGAACCTACTATCGAGCATAAATACCCCCTCTTGGAGTTAGAACGATCTACTTGGCCAGAGCATATACAAGTAACGGAGAGCATGCAAGATCATTAAATAGCACACATATGATATATTATGAAGCAATAACTTTAGTACTCAATATTCATCGGATCCCAGCAAACACAACATGCAGAATTACATAAAGATGATCTTGATCATGATAGGCAGCTCACAAGATCTAAACATGATAGCACAAGAGGAGAAGATAACCATCTAGCTACTGCTATGGACCCGTAGTCCAAGGTAGACTACTCACGCATCAGTCTGGAGGCGGTCGACGTAGAAGCCTCTGGGGACAATTTCCCCTCCCTGTAGGGTGCCGGGGAGCAGTTCTGATCTCTCCCGAAATAGTGTTGACGACGGCGGCGGCTCGGGACCCGTGGAGGAAAAAGTGTTCAACCCTCTAGCGTTTTTAGGTCTGGAGGGTTTATGTAGGTGAAATACCTGGGTCGGTGGGCGCCGGAGGGGCTCTCCTTACCTCCTGGCGCGGCTGGCATTGGGGCCGCGCCACCAGGTGATGAGGCCGCCTCGCGGCCCCTCTTCGTCTCGTCTTTGGTTTTCCTGGACGCAAATATTCCAAAAATAAATCCTGGTTGGTTCGTTTCCAATTTGGCGGATATTTTCTTAAGATCTTTTCTGAAACCAAAAACAGCAGAAAACAGGGGACTGGCACTATGGCATCTTGTTAATAGGTTAGTCCCAGAAAATGCATAAAACTATATAAAATGCATATAAAACATGTAATAATATGATATAGCACAGCATGGAACACAAGAAATTATGGATATGTTGGAGACGTATCAAGGTGTCATTCATGATTTTATATGTAACGACATATTAAGAATCATACAGATCCTCTAGTAAACTATAAAGGATTATTTAAGTGAAAAAAAATTCTATGAAATGAAGTTAGGAGTATTAGGCATCCGATATGTAATTGTATAGATCAAAAGGGGCTTAATAACATTAGGTCGGAATATTTTCCTAAGTTAAGATTCTGAAGTGTTTCAGAATAGAACAAGCGAATAAAATGGTTCTTGCTTGTATGACTAGGTAAAGAATTAAGTTTATCTTGGCATTTTCAGTGATAGCAAATGATGTTCAATATTCTCTATGTATCAGACATAGATTCTATCAGACTGAAAGCTCGACTTGGTGTGACCCAAGTTCTTGGTTGAAGAACGGGTTCTAGAGTGATCCTTGTGTGGATCAATGAATAAACGTTTAGTATATTTTTCAGTGTCTATGAGAACTGAAGTATGTTTTCTAGTAAAGGGTAAGAGTAGAAAGACAACTTGCCGTAAAATGGTTACGATGATGCAATTTATGACATTGACCCATACGACTAGAAATCTCATATATGAGATGTCCTTTGTTTTGAAGAAAGACATGGTTAGCTTGCAAAGTCGCATATGAATACACTCTCGCATAATCTACGCAGGTATAGAAATATATGGCAACTTCAGAAGTAGCAAGTGTGGTTGGACTGAACATTTTTCGAGCATAGGTTCGAGTTTCACTCCATCCACTAGGATACATTTCACTGTCATCGTAAGATACGGGATGATGTTAAACTAGGTGACATTGAATTGTTGCAAAGCACATGGTCTCAATATGTGAGATCTATTGACTGTATTCCTCTTCCACAAGATAAGCATGCACCAAGATGCTATGGGTGCTGAGTTTTTACCAAGTTGAAAACTAGATTAAGTGTTACTCTAGTGCAAGTGGGAGACCGAAGGGAATATGCCCTAGTGGCACTTAATAAAGATAGTTTATTAGGCATATATCAATTGTTCATTATATGTTTTATACCATGTTATAACTGTATTAAGCGGAAACATTAATACACGTGTGGGAGATAAACAACCAGGTCCCTAGTAGCCTCTACTAAGACTAGTTCATTGTGCGATTGATGATCGAGGTTTCCCGATCATGTGACATGGCGTCAGTTGGCAATTAAGTCATGTCATTGGGAGAATGATGTGATGGACATACCCATAATTTGTAGGACGTGGTCATTACGCCTTTGACCGTGAGATCAATTCTTATTGTTATTCCTGGAAGATACTTTGATCGCATCAAATGTCATATCTTATATAGTGTGACAGTAAAGGTGACACTTTCGGATATCGGAAAGGAGTAGTTGAGACGAGGGGTCAAGAGCGGGATTTGCTAGTCCGCATAGCAGGATAGATACTCTAGGGCCCACTCTGTGAGATTATGTCAAAGAGTTTGCAAACATGTGACTAGGTCACCAGGACATAATATCACAGACGAGTAGAAGATAGTGTAGTCGGTAACGAGATCATGCTGGGTATGGATATATCTATGAACGAGTCTCGGACACGCTAAGTATCGCTATGGCAAAAGGTTTAAGACTCAATGTCCAGGTTTGATAGATGAAAGTCATTCGTTATATCACAGGGGTTAATTCATGGGGTCCAGACCTACGAGTTAATCATTGATCGGAGAGGGGTCCCGATCATGTCTGTTATTATATTGAACCGCTAGGGTAACACACTTAAGGGGTTTCGACAAGACAACCGGAAAGGAAAAAGATCACTGGGAACGTCCCGGGAATGGTCTGATGAAGATCGGGCAGCGACGAAACAGTTTTCGGAGCAAGAATAAATTATATATAATATGTTGGATATTAATTAGTGTAATTAATGATTAAATATGATTTTATATATTTATTTTCGAATTTTTAAAGGCTGATTTCCCTAAATGGGCCTTCCGGTGAAAAGAAGGCCCATGGGGGATCCCCCCAGGGCTTCGGATTGGATGGGGGCCGGCCTAGGTGGGCCAAATGGGGGGCCCACCTAGGGCCGACGCACCTTTCCTAGCCGCACCAGGCATGTGGGATAGTCCCACATTGCCTGGCTGGCAAGGTTGGCTCCCCCATGGGAACCTATATAAAGAAGGGCACCCCTGGCCTTTTCATTCACCAATTAAATTCTCTTTCTCTCCTCGATTACGTGATTCCCTTTTTCGGAGTTGCACCGAGAAGGGGGGTCTCTCCACCATAGCCCGCAGCCGCGCTGCTGGTGTTCCGGACCAAATCTTCTGCTGCTCGTTCTGGACTGGACCTTCTCGTCTTCACCGTATGTGTGTAACGCCCTGCGAGGTGCTGCGCTAGCGGTGCTCGGAGGCCTACTTCCTCCACCCGACCTCGAGGTCATCTTTTTCGGCTTCGTCGCGCCAAGTTCTTCGCGATCTAGAGGTCGGCTACGTCGTCTTCGTCGTCAACGCTTGTGCGGGGGCGTAATCCCCGCTTTCGGTCTACAATGGTATGTATTCCGATCTCCATCGTATTACTATATCTGCATAGTATAGATTCTGACTAGTTTAAAGATATCATTGTTAGAAAAATTATTGTTTTCTGCCGGTGATCCCCTTCACTTACAGTCAGCTCTATGTTTTTATTTAAAAGACCTCATGCAGCTACCAGATTGCCGGCAAAAATTACCACAAAGGTCAAGCTATGTCAAAACGTGGTGCAGGTGGCGCGGCGAAGCGCGCTGTTCGTCTAGTGTATGTACGATGATGGTGTTCCCGGGAGTGAACAACAAGGACCATTGCAGCTGCCACCACAGCATGTATGCGTTGGAAATCATCAACGGCCGTGCTAGCTAGCCTCTCGCATCTGCAAATAGAACATGCTGGCCATCAAGATGCTTGTCGTCAAACAACTCTTACCAGACTTATTTTAGGCTTAAACTTTGATCAAAATATATAAGTTAGCTCCTATGCAATTATAATAGTTTATGTTGCAAGATGTTTCAGTAAAAGTGTGTTCTCTAATAGCTGAAGTCTCTATATTGTTTCAGTACATTTTTAAGATCCTTCATTTATGCAAATAGTTGGAGGCGCATAACTCTGTGTTCATTTTTAAACTTTTTTGTGTTTTGACTTGCATATCCATGATGCAAGCAGAGAAGACTGAACATAGGGCATACTTTTTTTTTCTTTTTGAAGAGGATTGTTTAGAATAATACTGGATTGAAATCAATGCTGCATTCCTCCCAAAAATCAGTGAGAACTGTCTTCCTTGAGCCCTGTTGCTAATTATTTGACACCTCAATTTGTTGTAGGAAAAGAAAAGAAGGATTTGATAACACAAGTTTCTTCAGAGAGTGATTTTGTTTCCTTCCTCCCAACAACTAATTTTCCTTCAGGTTTGCTTGAAACTAAATATCTTCTTTCTTCCTGATAAAAGCAGGTATGGTTTTCTATACTTATAGGTTGACCTGAGAAAGCACCTGAAAGGGCTGTTGGTGCTATTATCACTCTAAGAAAGTTATATTCTTCATAGGTAATTTTTTACTTTCATTTCTTTTAAGTTATATTTGAAGGTGTTAAAAAGGAGCTCATGTCTTTGTTGCTGGATAGATGATCCTGTTCAGGGGAATTCAAACTTCATACTGCAAATACAAATACAAATACAGTAGAACAAGCATATCACTAAATTGCCGCAAGTTGTGTGTTTCACATGTCAATAATGTATGCCGAAAATTAGGTATGCGAAACCAAATAACTTTCTCAAATAAATGAAGTTTTTTATCACACGATCATATATGTGTGAATAATGTTTTTTTCTTGGATGTAATTTTCTTACTATTTAATAGATACCATGTTGTGTTGTTTCGATTATTTTTTATTATCGTTTCATTTCTATTTTTTATTTAAAATAAAAAGGGTAAAAGAAATTACAAAAGCATAATTCAAACAATGAAAGATTGAAAGCATTGCACAGTTTTGGGACACTGCAATATCATGTCTACATATCATTATTAGCTTGTCATCCCATCGAAGAACCCACATTAAACACTTCCTCGATCAAGCATTTATTTGGTTTACATAACTCAGGGTACAAAGCGAGCAGCGCTGATGGACTAGAAAATTAGCTAGACCAAGTTCATTGATTAATTGATACCAAGTTTGTGTATTTTGATTAATTACTATTGTCGATGTCACTAAGAAGAAATATATTATCCCTTAAAATGAACTCCCTCCGCTCCTATTAGATGAATCTCTTTTGTCAAAAAGTGGATGTATCTACACTCACAACATATCTAGATATATCCACTTTTGTCCAAATAGAAGTCATCTAATTTATTTTTTTAAGAAACACAGTACAACGCAAGCGCTCATATAAACGCGCATACACTCACCCCTATGAAAGCACGCACGCACACCCTACCCCTATGAGCACCTCCGAGAGACTGAGCCGACGGGTCTTGAGATTGACGAAGTCACCACAGGCGACTCGCTGTCGACGGGAACGTCGCCTCCCACTGAAAGAATATTCTGCCTAAATGAGAACACCAGCGTCAAACCTGGGGTTTAAACTCTGGTGGGCTGGGGATAGAACCATCCTCCTAACCATCTTGCCACAGTCAAGTTCTCTGAAGTCATCTAATTTAGAACAAGGGAGTACAATTTTCATTTCATTTCCTGAGAAGCAAAAAAGAAAATCTGGTTACACATCGACATACCTTAAAAACTGAATGAACAAAATTATTATTACCATATAATAATATTTATGCATTAGCCTATACATACATTGCACGTGCACGATTACTTTTTTTTGAGAGGGAACGTGCACGATTACGTTTTTTTTTGGAGTAGTTTTACAAGTCGCTCGAATTGTTCCACGCGCCCAGCACGAGTGAGGCACAAGCAAGCCCCGTCCGTTTGGATGGGCTTGGTATTCGGAGCCCAGCCCAGCGCGTGTGTCCGTTCCGTCCCCTCGGTTTTGCCCAGAATTCGGCCCTTCCACAAAACGTCTCCCGCGCCCGAGAGAAAACTAGCCGGAGCGGTGACGTCAAGGCCGCACCAAGCAGAAGCTCGGCGGCGGCGCAGGTCCGTCTCTCTCCCGTCGTCCTCCTCCCTGGCCCGTATCTCCGTCGACCGTCCTTGCACTCTAGAGATAGTCTGCGCTCTCCTCGTCCTCCCTGGCCCGTCGCTCCTCTTCCAGCTGCCCCATAACCCTAAATCGCGAGGTGGGAGGCAGAACGGCGGCCAGAGGCGGAGGCGGGAGGCAATGTTGAGGCCGAGCTTACCCACCTCCGCATCTTCCCAAGCCCGACCACCTCCTGGCCTCCTCCCCTTCGAACCTTCTCCTTCCAGCAGCCGAACACCCCCTCCTTTAAAAATTATAACCTTTTTGTGGCTAAACTTGGATCTACTAGATAGATTGCCTCGATTTGCACATGTGCTCCTCTTTAATATGCGTGTCTCCTTGTATCTGTAATCCATACTTATCAATCTGTAATTTTCTTCTGTTTCCACCTATTGTTGTATCTGGACGAGTCAGAGAGGCTAATTAACTCTATATACTGTAAACTGTAGGTGCTAACAATTTTATACATGGCACGCAATGTCGCAATGTTATACTATAAACCATGGGGCTGAGAATGTAGGTAAAGAGGAACCATCTTAAAAATAAACCTGAATCCTTGACTTTGCTAACTACTTACTAACAAGTCGTGGACATTTGATCCCAAAACCTAATTGTTACTTTTGGTTATCGAGCTTTGTTTGTTACTCAGAGGTTGATGATATCGTGACATGAACAGTTGAACACCATGGATTCTATGACATTAAACAAGGCCCGGGCAGAAGACGCAAAAAGTTTACAATTATTTAAGTAAGCTATAGGTATTACAAAAGTAGTCATGCTGAACACATCCACGAGTTGGACACTCGTGACTTGATTTGTACATTCTCTGGACTCTGTGGAGAAAGTTCAGCGATGGATCAGCGCAGAATATTAACATTTTTCTATTCATATGTACATTTTCATCACTTGTTTTGGAAAATTCGGTTTTACAGGTGCGGGCTGCGGAGGCTGGCTTTGCTTTGTATCTCTCTCTCCGCTACCCAGCAGTGCCACTCTGCCTAACACTTGGCTGGCACTGCCGCCTCCTCTGTATTCCGACGATTAATCCCCCTCTATGGCGGAGAGGTTCTTCTCCTGCAACCCCACCGCCGTAACTCTGTTCGACGACGCCGGCATCATCCTCCTCTCCGGCCCTGCATGCTGGTATGAATTTCACACACAAAAAATATTAGCTCCTTTCCGCCCTCTCCCTGGATCAGACAGAAGTGTCACAGGCTCCGTGTGTTTGCATCAAGTTCGTAATCTCTGTGATCCGTGCTAAGCTCACCCTTTCTGTGCTGATTTGTCGCCTTCCTGATGCTAGAACAGCGGGAAGACCTCGCTACTTTTCCAGTTCGGAATAAACCGTGCGGCGGAGAGTGGCCGGCGCGTGGTGTTCATCTGCAGCAAGGGGAGGTTGGAGAACAGTCCTCCATTCCTGTCCCAAGTGAGAAGCCTTGCTTGTCAGCTTTAGCTAATGGGGTGAAACCGGGTACTCTGGTTTGTACCCGATGCCTGAACTCTGAAGCCACACCTTTTCCTCTTGCTTGCAGGGCATCGATCCATCGTTGAACGTGCTTCAGCGAATACAAATCAAGTAAGTGAGTGTGAAACTCATGGATGTGGGTTCTTGTTATATCTGTTTTTATGCTCAGTTCTGTGTATTTCATACCTGCAGGTACATTGAAGACGATGAGGAGATCAGAAAGTACTTTGCTGCATTTCACCTGCTTGACGACTTTCCAGCTGCAGTCATTGTTGATGATTTTACCGGGTTCTTCTCCGAGAGGTGCTATGTTTTTTCCTTGCTGGCGCTATTTACCTGGTCCGTTGCAATTTGATTTAAATAATACGTGCCACAAATCTCTTTATGGGTTGCAACCCTGAGAGGATTAATGACAGATATGTTTCTTCTAATAAACTGAATTGAGGATTTCTCAGCCATTTTAGCTCATATGGTGATATGTACCAGTCATTTCTAAAGCTTGTCAGATTTTCTTTTTGCCTCCTAAATCCGCCTTTGATGATATGGTTTCGGTTATTTTACCCTGTTCAGTATGATCTACTGTTATCTTGAAGTCCACAATCAAACAAAAAATATGTTACAAAGTTTTTAAATTGACAGAAGTTACAGACATGTGTACCTGGATAAGTCGATATTTAATTATTTACTTTCTAGTTCTGACTATGTTGAATCTGTAATAGGAGCTGCCAGCAAAGATATGGAAATACTAGGGCTCGTGATCTAGCGATGGTTCGCATCTTAGCTTTGTGTCAGAATGCTATTGCGCATGCAAAGTAAGTAATGAAGTCAAACCCAGATCTTGAAATATCGCATGTTTCTATGTTTATTAGAGTAATATCTCAATCTCTTGCCTAGTGCAAAGCTCGGAACACTTGGATCTTGCAATCTCTTGCTCTCTGACGTACATCAAGGCGACAACCCAAGATCCCTGTTCATCTACAAGAGATGGATAAGTTCCATCTATACAATCCAAGGTAAGTTGTGTAGGTAGCCATTTGTTCTTGTCCGTCAATTCCTAGTTTTATTAAGTAAACATTTTGTATTTCAATAGTCACTCATTAGTAGAACATTTTACACTCACATAGAAGGCATGACTGTTGGTAGATTTTCTTGTTGTCTTTTGCTGTAGAATCTCTCTTCTTTTCTAGAGTACCCAAGTGAAATGTTGAATTACCAATATCAAATAGTTTGCACATGAAAATTTAGTTTAAAATGCTGATTAACCTTGATTTTCATTTCAGGGAGCTGTCTCTGCTTTTAGTTCATGACCGTAAACTGAATACATGATTGAGTTTTTGTGTCTTTCCTCAGGTAATAGCCTAGGATCCTACATACTAAAGAACATTAGCACTTCACAAAGTGGAACCAAGGGAGCAAGAACAGCTAAATACTCGATAGCTCTACAATATCTTGTTCTTGAGGAGATAAAAGAATAAACCCTTGCTCTTTATTAAATTTTAGTATTGCAAATTTTCGGTTCAGATTGGTCTATGAGATGATTGTAATTCCAGTTCTGAATTTCCTACACTGGTATTGGGCATTCCTCTTGTAAAGATAACATTTCAGCAAGCAGCAACAACATTGTTGTGGTTGAAAGATGGGATTGCTTGGTTATTTTTGTTAGAAACCGTGTACACAGGTCTCTGATCTATCGAGTTTCAGTGTTAGTTTCTGCTGCCTAACAAGAAATGCAGGCTTCTGATTTCTGTTGAATATGATTGCCTTGTTTCAGTGAGATGTTAAGATGTTTAAAAGTTGCAAGCACTGGTGGTCATTTTTCAGATTTGTAATTGCCAAAATCCAATATGTGGGAGCGCCAGGATTAACTGTATAATCCACCATTACATATATGTGCTTCGGTTGTCATATATATCACCATTACATGAAAATGGAAACTTGATACGAAACGTCAGCAAACACTAGCAACTTAATAAGTTATAGAAATGAATCAAACTGTTGCATTTATGGTCAATGTGTAACATAGCTGGCAGTTCATCTCGGGCAAGAAGCTCACAAGTCACACTATATTCCATTAAATATCTCCACATTGAAGAGATTGACATCGCAACATATAACTCAAGACCTGACTCTACAGAAATGGCTGGGTTCAGTTTTTATATGAAGAAAAATAATAATCTACTGTTCCATGAAGAAGATAACATACAGAAGTTCATGTAACAGATAGATACACAATAACCGAGAGCTCAGCATTCAACTGTTCAAGAACTTCATATTCTCACACATAAACCAGAAGCTACAACTCACAAATATCACTAGGAAGGTAGGACTGTAGGAGCGGTGTCGTTATTAAAGACAAACTAATCCACTCAGAGATCTTTGACTATCTCAATGCCCATGGAGTTGGCCGTGCCTATGATAGATTTGCACAATGCCTCAATCGACATATGCTTACAGAAGGGGTCAGTCTGCTTAAGTTTCGCAATCTCATACACGTGGTGGAGCGTTAGGGATGACACGATGGTGTGACCTGGACGAGTGCTGGCTGTCTCAATTCCTGCTGCCTTCTTGAGGAACCATGAAACGGAGGGTGACTTGACTACAAACTCAAAAGTGCTATCTTTGTATGCTGTTAGTGTGACTTGCATAGGGGTTTCTGCCTTATACTTCTGGGTCCTTGCGTTGAAATCCTTGCAGAACGCCATCAAATTGAGCCTATAAAAACCCAGTGCTGGACCAACTGGTGGTGCAGGACGGGCAGCACCAGCCGGTACGAGCAGGCGGATTGTTGCCAGTATAGGCTTCCGCGCTACTGCATCTTTCAGAGTTGCCATGTGACTGCTTTAATAGATCTGCAGAAAATAAGGGAGTAAGTGAGCTTTCATCAAAACCAGCAGAGCTTTCAGTGGATTTCGCAGGAAAACTGTAACAGAACTCAACAAAGTGTTTGCTGGCAGCAACATCATATCCCACTTAGGCTCTGCCATCTGCCTTCTCAAAGGCTTCACCATTTGAATTAATAGACCATTAGTATGTCAAAGATATACTTCAATACTTGTAATGTATCTGAAGAGCAACGTCCTCAAAATGTTGCTGGAAGCAACATGATATCTTTAGAGCTAGCTTCAGAAAAAAAAGAGGTAGTTTACACAATCAAATCCAATATAAGCTAGATGTGGTCAGACAATGAGGAATTCTAACATGTGGTTACATGCAGTCCAAATGATTGGTGCAACTGATTGTTTTTTCACGATGAGTTAATATATTGCTGAATTACAGTATTGTTTTCCAAAGATACATACCAATTTCTCCATTCTAAGTTTTTCATAAAGCCACTTGGCGAGTCAGCACACTTGATCCATGTATTACCAGAAGACTTTTAGTCCACAGATAACAGATCCATGCCAAAATTACAACAGTGCATCTCTTTGACACAATGGCATCTGTAGGGTGCATTTCTGACAAACGGGTGTGATCCAATGCACTTCCGCAGGAGATTAATACAACAAGAATGTCTATGCTGTATGACACAAGTCACTAGGACTTGACTCATTGTCTCATTTGGATGAGGCGACCAACTAAAACAGAATTATTTAGAAATGCGACTTGCAACATTAGGGTTTTATGTAAAGTACAGTCTCGTAAATTACACAAACTAGCAGCTAAACATCCGAAGGACCGAAAGAACAATGCAACTGGAATGTAAGTTGATGTTATTATGCATGGTGATAATGTAACAGCAGCCTCAGAAAAGAGACAAACACCGCATAAGAATCGACCACCCAGTCGACTTCCCAGCAACTAAGATACAGCAGCGGTAGCATTGCACGAGTAGAGAAAACTAACGGGCTGGAGATCTAGGTCTTCTTCACTGGACCTCGGAGCCCGTGACCTATCTAAGGTGTCAGCTGCCGGCACTAATAGCGGAGAGCGACGCGCGTGAGATTTGGGGAAGCGGGAAGGTACGGCGAGGTGGGGTGGAGCGAGGAGAAGGGGAGGGGATAGGAGGAAGAGGAGAGGAGCATACCGTGGCGGCGGAGACGAGATCACGGTGCGCCGTCGCCAGAGACGGGGAGGAGGAGGAGGACTGGAGAATGGGTCTGGATGGCTCTGGACCCTCGAGGGCTCGTTTTTTTTTAATTCTCAGGCCTCGTTCAGTTCCACGGGTTGGCATCCCCACGAGTGTCCAAACCAGGAGGGATTTGAGTGGTCCGTCGGTGTCACTCGTTTCCCCCAGTGGATTAAGATTATAATCCCTGTCCTTAACTTATGTTCGGTTACGTGCGTGGATTGGAGTGGCCTCCCCGTGGATTAAGGTCCAGCGGGAAGAACCAACGCTAGGTCACCGTCGCCGCTGCAAATGTCCGCCAACGCCAGGTCGGAATCCAAGGAGACGGGGAGGAGGACGTGGGATGAAGAGGAGCTTTACCGACGAGAGGATTCTGTCGTGGGGGAGGACGAGGCTGGAGATGTGTGGAGGCGCCGTCACCTACGCCACCCTCGGCGACCTAGCGTCGGGATCGATCTGGGTCACGCGGCCGCTGAGTCCTGTGGGTTTCTTTCCACGAGGTAGGAGAGGATGATCCAATCCAATCCACTGTGGAATGGAGGGTGTCAGAGGGGTTTGGGCCAGGGTAATTTCTGTGTCGGGCATAACCGAAGGGTTGGTTGGTGGTGGGTCGGGATTAAATCCAAACTGGATCGATCCACGCGGGTTCACGGGGATTCAGATGCGTTCCCCGCCGGGCTAGGCATAACCGAACGAAGCCTCATGGAAATTTTGCGCAGGTTCGCTGAGCCCGTGGAGCTACGGGCCCATTACGCTCGAGTAGCCCACGAGCAGGCCGCCCCTCCGATTAACTGGTCGTGCGCCACCCATTTATGTTCAGTTGTGCAGACAATAGCCCCCGACGTGTGGGCCGATCAGTCTTCTATCGGTCTACGTCTTCCCAGGCGTGCGCATCTATACCCAGACGCCAACTCTATTACGAGACTAATCTCATTCTGACCAAACACGAGGTCAAGGTGGTGCCACTGCATGCTTTCAGTTATGTATTTAATTACAGATTTCGAAAATTTAAATTGTTTTCTAGCTCAAACCGTTTATTTAAATTAGATTCTGTTTTCACCGTTGGACTAGTCTCGACCAGATCTTCGAAACTACATCACATGTCAATATGTTTCGACGACTTTTTTTTAAGGATGTAAATTTTTACTGGATGTAACTTTCTCTGCTTCCCGGGATGTAACTTTTTACTGGATGATGTAACGTTTTGTGCTAACTTAGATGTAAGTTCTTGTTGGATGTAAATTTATGATAACTTGAATATAATTATTTTTTTGAAAATTACATCCAAACAAAATTTACATCCTTCAAAAAAGTCGTCAAAACATATCGACATGGGATCTAGTTTCGAAAATCTTGTCGAGACTAATCCAACGGTGAAAGCTATCTTGATTCAGATAAACAGTTTGGACTACAAAGTATTATTTTTTGGATTTTTTATTTAAATGTGTGGAATGGAGTGGGTGTGGTAGCTGAGTAGTGTATTCCCGTTTTGGAATAAAGCTGAAACTCATTTGCTTTTTTTGTTCCATAAATAGTAATTTTTGTGGGTTGTCTGAACTGACCTCGTTTTTCCTTAAAACAAGGCCGACCTCGAATTAGAAGTGTCGGGGGGCTGCCCCCGGGTAGGGGCAGATCCCGGTATAATCCAGTAAGGTGCCAACGGTACTTGACCTTTGGCGACAGCAAGGGACACCTCCTGGTGTGCCGAAAGGGCAGCTTAACCCTTGGGCACTGGAAGAGGGCAAAGTGCCTCCTGGCAGCCACAAGGGTCAGCTCTGGCAGCTATAAATAGACACCCCCGGCCCTCACAATCGCAGCACAAGCATGAGCGGGTGGTTCCTCTAAGAACTAGCTTCTCGAAGATGTCTTTGCTGATAGGCTAAGACATCTTCGGGAGGCTAGGCCTAGAGATACTCATCCTGGGACGAGCTCGGACGTATCCGGAAAGGGTCCCGAGTCTCACGGTCCAAGGAAACTCCCGGAAGGAGGTGTAGTCGGTTCTACCGGATAGGTTGTCCGGTGGGTACTAACCGGAATGTATGTCTCGGTGTTGATCTTATGCAGAAGAGGCTCACAGTGGCAAGCGAGGAGGTAGCCGGCGTGAGGGCTTCCGGTAGGCCGTCAACGGTCTAGAGCAGGCTTTCCCGTCTGTCGCGGGGGGAAGTACTGTTCCGCCTGACACGGAAGCATGGTCACCTCCCACCTGACACGGAAGCATGGTCACCTCCCGCCTGACACGGGAGCGCGTCAGCCGGTACGATCGTGGTACGACAAGACCTGACATGCCTAGCCCGGCAATCCGGAAAAGGCTATCCGGGATGGGCAAAGACATGTCTTGTCTCTGACAAGGGGACAATGATGATGCAGGACGGCGCCTGCCGTCCTTAGCGAGATGATGACGAAGGGGCTACACCGGATAGCCCGGCGACTAGGTCGCACTAGCCGGTGACGGCATGCCGGCTAGGCCTGTCCGGTGGGGCCAAGCCAAGTTAGGGTTTCCGGCCCTCCTGGCCGGAGCTCTATAAAAGGCGCCATAACTGCTTCTGAGAGGGAGAGACCAACTTCAGAGCCAAAGCTATAGTCACATTTACTCTTAGAGCATTCACTCCTCACCTTGAGTTCATCTAGTTCTTTGTACTCCTCACTTTGAGAGATCTTGTAGCAATTTGTAGTCCTTATACCACCAGTATATAGAGAGGAAAGGCAGGAGTAGGGGTGTTACCTCCTCACGAGGGCCCTGAACCTGGGTATATCGTGTGTGTGCTGCGTGCCTTCGTGCATTTGTTTGTGTTTGTTAGATCTTCCCCTTTGCACTTTGATCTTATTCCTTGTTCTTGGGAGATCCCGGTAAACCTTTGCACTTTGATCTTATTCCTTGTTCTTGGGAGATCTCGGTTTTACCGGGATCCTCCCCGTGTGAGCTCTTCAGCTCGCTATCCCTCCCCGGATCCACCAACGTCCATCGGCCCCACAAATTAGCCATCCTATGGCATCTGCCGTGACACCACCACGACAGTTGGCGCCCACCGTGGGGCGGACAGAGGCGTTGGCTGGTGTACACATCCGGACGGGCTCCCCCGTTCATTTCGATGTTCGGGTTCTCTCTGGCCTAGTCGTAAGGCTAGGGGAGATGGACTTCGTCTGTGACAACGCAGGATGCTTCCGGAACAGACCGTTTCCGGTGAACGGATGTCTCATCGATTTCGGTGGTTTCACCACCTACGTCGCCACAGAGGTTGTCTGTAGCTACCCGGACGTGGTTCTGGAAGCTGAGGACCCTCCCATGCTCTGCGCTACTCGGGGTATGCGTGCTGATCGCCCCCCGAGTTCCGTCGCAGTGATGATGGTCGGGGCAACCGAGGAGGAGTATCAAGACGCTGACGGCGATACCGACGGCCACCCCCGTTTGGCCAAACCCCCGCAGGAGAGGCCTGCGGCCCGAGATGGTGATCCGCAGTCATCCCAGCCGCGACGTCGTCCGGATCCCCTCTCGGGACTCGTGGCCAAGTTGGCTGTACCGGTAGCTACCGGAGCAGATGCCCAGGCCACTTCGGCTGAGTTAGAGGAGCAGCGGAAGTTGCTACTCGCTGAAGCACAGGAGATCGCCGAGATCCACCGCGAGCTCAGCACTAGCCTCCGGGAGTACAATGCAGCTCACGGATTCCCTAAGATAGACTCCCGGGAGAAGCGCATTGCAGATCTGCGTAAGAAAGGAAGAATGGTGAATGAGGAGCTGGCTGGTGGAACCACCACCAGTAACACTGGAAGTCGGATTTCAGCGGGGAAGCCGGTGTACAGCTCACCGGCGAAAACCCTTAGGGCAGCTGAAGCCGCCATGGCCGAATTGGCGGGGTTATCCGGTGAAGCCCTGCGCAAGCAGCAGGAGAGGGTAAACGAATTGGTGATTGAAACCAATCGTCAGAATCTGGCCTTCAAGAAGAAGAACCTCGGGGCAGGGTCCCAGGTGCACTCAGCCAGACCCAACAACCAGAAATCGGATGGGGAGGCCTCTTCCCCGCATCCGAGCAGAAGCAAGAGCAAGAGCCGGAGCCGGAGTCGAGGTTCCGGAAAGAACAAGCAGCTACAGACCTATGATCCGGCCTTCGCCGGTATCCAGCAAGCCGGGCAGGCCGGACAGCGTAACTCGGGGCAGGCGGGAAGTACCCGTGGGGATGGTAACCTGGGTGTAGGAAACAATAACCCGGTCGGCCGTGGTAATCCGCCTCGGATTCCTCCTCATGTTCAGGGAAACCCGCAGAGGGAGGTCGCCTCCGTTCCCCAGCAGGCCCTGGTCCCTGCGCAAGACAGGCTCAACGATGGCAACTCGAGGTTGCAGCAGCTCGGATATCAGCCAGACGAGAACCCTTTGGGATCTCGGATAGGAACCAGGCAGCTGAACCCGGCAGATGCTAGATTCCGGCTCGACCGGATTCACCAATCCGAGTTGGTGGAAGAGCAAGGACCTCCGGGACCTGCCTGCTTTGGACCTCGGATCATGCGGGAACCTCCTGTTCGGAACTTTCAGCTCAACCGAGGTGCCAAGACCTATGCCGGTAGCAAGAAGCCGGAGGACTGGCTAACCGACTATGTAACTGCAGTAAGCATAGCCGGTGGAAACAGACGATGGGCGGTACGCTATGTACCGCAGATGTTGGAGGGACCAGCCCGGATCTGGTTGAACAATCTGAGAACTGGCAGTATAGACTGCTGGTTAGACTTTGAGGAGGCATTCATCAGCAACTTCACCAGCACGTACAAGAGGCCCAACAGGCCTCAGCAGCTCGCCATCTGTAGGCAAAGGAGCAATGAGACGGACAGGTAGTACCTTACCCGGTGGAGCAATATTCGCAATTCTTGCGAAGGAGTGGTGGAGGCACAGGCCATCTCCTGGTTTGCGCAAGGATGCCGGCATGGCTCTATGCTGTGGCAGAAGTTGCAGAGAAAGATGCCAACGACTTTGGCAGAGACCATGCGCATCGCCGATACCTACACGCTTGGAGATCCCATGCAACCCCTGGTGGATGTCGGTGACTCCAACAGGAGGAATGCGGGACCTCAGCGTTCAGGACCGAGCAGAAGCCATGATCGCCAGGAGTTCGGCCACAAGAGGAATCAGCCCAAGTACCACCACGCCGCGCAGCATGTCGCAGCAGTAACCCGGGAGCAGGAGGATGCCGGCAGCAGCCAACGTCAAAAGACAAATGGCCCGGCTTGGGGTCAGAGTCAGGAGGTACAAAAGACCTGGGTGGAGCAAAAGAAGCCCCTGACCTATGAGGAAATGCTGAACAAGCCATGCTGCTACCATACTCTGGAGGCCAACAAGCCCGCAAACCACTCCACTCGGCAGTGCAGCTGGTATCAGCGCACGTTGCAGGAAGGCAGCTCGGGAGCTCTCCGGCAGAGTGCTCCGGCATCTCGGCCCAATATCCCGAGACCTCCTCCTCCGACATCGGGGGCCAACGCTGTCCGACTTCCCCCTCCTCCGAGAGGACCCCCACCTCGCCCAGTGAATGTGGTGCATACCCGGAATGACAACGGTAACCAAGCCGTACACCAGCAGAGCAACTACCGGGAGGCTCATCAAAGCTATGTGGTCTTCGTAACCGAGCCCACTGACCGAAAGAGTGTGTGGCAGCGTGCCCTGGAGGTGAATGTTGTGATCCCGGCGGTGCCCAAATTCTTGGACTGGTCCGAGATGGAGATCACCTGGAGCCGGAAGGATCACCCCCGGGTTATGCCCAAGCCGGGAGCGTATGCCTTGGTGGTGGACCCAACTTTTGTCGGACCCAACCTCAACGTCCGCTTCAGCTGGGTTCTGATTGACAATGGCAGTGCCATTAACATCATGTACAAGGACACGATGCTGAAGCTGGGAGTGTCTATGAACACCCTGCTGCCTACCGAGATAACCTTCCACGGCATTGTGCCCGGAGTCTCTTGCTCGCCCATGGGAAAGATCTGGGTGGAAGTGCTATTCGAAACTCGGGAGAACTGCCGAACCGAGAGCTTGGAATTCGAGGTCGTGGACCTCGAGAGCCCGTATCACGCACTGATCGGTAGACCGGCCCTCGCCAAGTTCATGATCTCGACTCACGTGGGCTACCTCAAGATGAAGATGCCAGGACCTAACGGCGTAATCACCATCTTGGGAGACCACAATCGCTCCATGGAATGTGCCTCGGCGGGATCGTGCTTGGCTGAGTCTCTGGTGATCGTGGAAGAGAAGAAGAGGATCCAGCAGGTGGTGGCGATGGCCAAGACCTCCCAGCTCGGAATGCCTGGGATGGTGAACCCGGAGCAGGGTGCGTCATTTCAGCCCCCCAAGGAGACCAAGAAGGTGGGTGTAGACCCTAGCAACCCGGAGCGCCAAGTTATCATTGGCAGCAACCTGTATAGCAAATAGGAAGGCGAGCTCGTCGACTTCCTCCGTGAGAATCGGGATGCCTTTGCGTGGTCGAGTGACGATCTGCAAGGCGTCCCGAGGGAGTTGGCTGAGCACTCTCTATTTGTTAGACCGGATGCGAAGCCGGTGAAGCAACCGACTAGGCGCCTCTCGGATGAAAGAAGAGCCGCGGTCATGGAGCATCTGGCTATACTGCTGGCCGCTGGATTCATAATGGAGGTGCTGCACCCGGATTGGATATCGAATCCGGTCCTGGTGGAGAAGAAGAAAGATGATCTCCTCCTGCTTAAGGTGTGGCGCATGTGCATCGACTTCACCAACCTCAACAAAGCATGCCCGAAAGACCCCTTTCCGCTGCCCCGGATAGATCAAGTAATAGACTCCACTGCCGGGAGTGAACTTTTAACTTTTCTAGATGCTTATTCTGGTTTTCACCAGATACCTTTGAATCCGGATGATCAATTGAAAACTGCTTTCATTACCCCTTATGGGGCTTATTGCTATCGTGTTATGACTTTCGGTTTGAGGAATGCTGGTGCCACATTCCAGAGATGCATGCAAAAATGTTTGCATGATCAAATAGGCCGGAATGCCGAGGTCTATGTCGATGACATAGTCATAAAAACAAAAGAAAAAGCCTCACTAATAGATGATCTGCGGGAAACATTTAAGAACCTAAGAAGATTCCGGATGAGGCTGAACCCGGATAAGTGCACATTTGGTGTTCCGGCTGGAAAGTTACTCGGTTTCCTCATCTCAAGTCGGGGGATCGAGGTCAACCCGGGCAAAATTCGCGCTATTGAGAGCATGAAGTTGCCCGTGCGCCTCAAGGATGTGCAGAAGTTTACCGGGTGTCTGGCATCCTTAAGTCGGTTTGTGAGCCGACTTGGGGAGAAGGCCTTGCCTCTGTATCAACTGATGAAGAAGAGCAAGACATTTGTTTGGACCCCGCAAGCTGATGCGGCGTTCAACGATCTGAAGAGAATGCTCTCAACAGCACCTGTGTTGGCATCCCCGTTACCCAAGGAACCTATGCTGTTGTATATTGCCGCAACCAACCGGGTAGTCAGTGTGGCGATGGTAGTAGAAAGGGAAGAAGGGGGCAAGCTGATACAGAGGCCGGTGTATTACCTCAGTGAGGTGATCTCGGAATCCAAGCAGAACTACCCGCACTACCAGAAGATGGCATATGGGGTGTACATGGCAGTGACCAAGCTCAAGCACTACTTTCAGGAGCACCCGATCACAGTGGTATGCGAAGCTCCTCTCGCCGAGATCATCGGTTGCAAGGATGCTAGCGGCCGGGTAGCCAAATGGGCCATCCAGTTGTCTCTGTACGCTCCGGCATACGAGAGACGAGATGCCATCAAGTCGCAGGCGCTGCCGGACTTTTTGGTAGACTGGGCCGAGATGCAGTATGAACCTCCCTTGCCGGATTACAATTTCTGGAGGATGCATTTCGATGGCTCAAAGGCTAAGATCGGATTGGGTTCCGGAGTGGTCCTCACTTCCCCAAAGCAAGATGTACTGAAGTATGTGCTGCAGATCCATTTTCGGGCATCCAACAATGTCGTAGAATATGAGGCCTTGGTTCATGGACTGAACGTCGCCAAGGAGATCGGCATCCGCCGAATATAGTGCTTTGGTGACTCGGACCTCGTAGTACAACAGGTGTCGGGGAATTGGGATGCCCTCGATGCAAACATGGCCTTATACAGGTTTCATGTGCAGAAAATTTCCGGATTTTTTGAAGGATGCGAGTTCAAGCACATACCCAGAGGAGAAAACGAGGCAGCGGATGTCTTGTCCAAGCTAGGATCATCTCGTGATGCCATCCCACCCGGGATAGCCCTAGAGCATTTGAGGAAGCCATCTATTCAACCATCACCCGAATCATATTCTATCTTCATCCCCAAGGAGCCTGGTTCAGATGCCGTACCCATGGAAGTAGATGTCGGAAGCATAACATTGAACCCGGGGACTGCGTCCCGGTGCTCAGAGAGGCAAAGAAAGATGATGATAGAGGTGATGTCGGCAGAACCAATGGACAAATCCGGTGAGGAAACCAAGCGCCCATGGAATGTAGCTCTACTTCGCCCCTTTTACACGTAAAAGGTTCAGTGTATGTTGTATCTCAATTTTCAGTATCAATGGAAGTAAGGCACCCCGGGAGGAACCCGGGGACTGCCTGGTTATGAGCTTGTCTTGTTGTTATTTTTGTCAAATTCATTTACTATTTTTTACCGGTATCTCGGGAAGGAACCCGGGGACTGCCGGATAACTGTTCTCTACTTTTCTTTTGTATGCCGGGAAAGTTCCGAGTTCGACTCTCAAAGTCAAAGTAATGTATGTCATGTGAAATCATCTTGTGACTCGACTGACGAACGCCGAAATGGTAGTCAAGAGCAAAGAGAGGGAAGGTGGGAAACACGAAAATGGTCTCGGGGACTCGGAGCAGGAACTTATCCGGCATACCTGTTTTTTACTAACTCTGTTATTTTTTATGTCGGGCATTCGGTTAGTAGGAACTCGGATTGTTTTAAGTAATGTATGCCGTATGTGGAGTTTTGTGACTCGACTGTCGAACGCCGAAATGGTAGACAAGAGCAGAAATTACCTAAGTACGGTAAACATGAAAGGCAATTCGGGAACTCAAAGCAGAATAAATTGGCATAAGTCACTCGGATAAATAGTTCAGTAAGAAACGAAAATAGTATAAATGTATATTACATATGACACCCGGCATCCCGGGGATTTGACGAATCTACTCTTAAAAGTTTTCAAGCAGTAGGGGAAGTCGGCTTCTCGACGGAGACCTCGGGAGCAGCAGCCTCGGGAGCAGCAGCAACAGAAGCAGTAGGAGCAGCAGCGGGAGCAACTTCGGCTTCAAATCCGGCAGCACTACTCGGGGCCTCGGGACGCACCTCGGTCTCGGTGGCCTCAGGTCTTGGCGAAGTCGCTGCGTCCCGGGGAGCCACGTTGAAGATGTTGCGGCGTTTCTGGCTGCACTCCTGAAATCAAGACAAAGAAGGGGTTAGTCGGGAAAGGATGTAAGGAACCCGGTTGGGAGGATCTCGGGGACTCGGTGCCCGAGTTCTATAATTTTCTCTAAGATTGGAGCCTAGTGATCTGCTATTCGGTGGAATCTAGAGCACTAAGCACCAATCTCGGGGACTAGTGGTGATGGAGAAAATTTTGAAGCAACCTACTCGGTTGGGAGGATCTCGGGGACTCGGTGTCCGAGTCCTGGATTTTTCTCTAAGATTGGAACCTAGTGATCTGCTATTCGGTGGAATCTAGAGCACTAAGCACCAATCTCGGGGACTAGTGGTGGTGGAAGGAACAAGTATTTTTTTTTGATAAAATAGAACAAGCTTACCTCGGTCACCCGAGTAACATCCAGTGCGGCCACTTGGAGAGCGTGCAGAGCTTGGGCGTTGCGGCTTGGGCCTGCAGCGTGCAAGTCTCCCGCGGTCTCGGAGGCATCGGCGGCAAGCCAGGCATGGTTGTATTCGTCAACAACCCGTATGCCGGAGCCGCCGGGCGCGCGGGAAGCAGCAACGTCCCGGGATCCTGAAGGTACAAACGAACTGACGGTTGCTCGCAACATCCGCAAGGCAGCAGTAGGGATCTCGGCGGGAGGCGGTGGTAACGAGGAAAACATACCCGTGCGCGGCACCAAGTCACGGGCCGACGATGTCGGGGCAGCTGCAGGCGGGGCAGAGGGTATTTTCTGACCGGCAACCTTGGCGCAAGACTTCACGGGAGGTTGATCAGCTGGCCGGGAGGAGGCTGTGGGCTGCTTCTCCGAGATGGTCTTGGTCGCGGCTGGCTGAGAGGGGCCGCTTGCCGCAGGTTGCCGGCGAGGGCTAAGGATCTCTGCCTCAAGCCCGGGCACCCGACGCGGACTCTCCGGAAGAAGAACTTCTCCCGAGGCGGTCGGGGCCTGCACCGGGGTCTCCTCAATCACCGGACGTGCATCCGGGGTCGCAACGGTAGCCGGTGCGGCACCGGAGGCGGCAGGCTCACTTTCTCGAGTAGAAGGGCGAGGAGGTGAAGGAGAAGCACGAGCCGGACTGGGAGTCCGAGTCCCGGGAGGAGGAGGGACAGCAGGTGACGGGAGCTCGAGTGCATCCCTGAAAGGAAGTGTCTTAGTAATAGTTGTGGAGAAAACAAAGTCAGATAACATAAATCAAGGAAAACGTACCCGGAATCCACAATGGGAGGACCCCTTTTCCGACGCCGAGCAGGCTTCTCGGTCGTTTGCTTACTCGGTTTGCTCCTCTTGGGTGGGTTGCCGGAGTTATCGGCCCCCTCGGTGTCGGAAGCCGCGCGCTTCCGACTCTCGGCACGTTTGGTACCGGTTGTCGGTTTCGGAACCACTGCTGAGGCCCAAGTCAGAGGGAGAGCGTCAATAACATCGAGAATCTGGCAGTCAACCTCATCCTCATCATCCGAAGAAATGAAAACTGCCTCTGGGGTTGAAGGATTACCCGGGGCAGCAGCCTTGACGAAAGGGATGGCGAGATGGTCCTCGCCGTCGGGGTCCTCTCTCGGCATCACGTCCGGTCTCGGGAAGTTCGGCGCGTAATTCCCGTTGGCGTGGACAGCGTCTTCTTCGAGTTGACGCTCGAACAACTGCGCAAACAAATTAGGCCGTGTCGGTGTCCAGGTGA
Source organism: Poa annua (assembly GCA_026929855.1). Lineage (NCBI taxonomy): Eukaryota > Viridiplantae > Streptophyta > Magnoliopsida > Poales > Poaceae > Poa > Poa annua. The sequence goes on from CM049431.1 coordinate 56,814,840, forward strand.
ACGCGTGTACGAAGGCGAATGCACGAAAGACAGATATGAGCACCTGGTCGCATGGTTTTTTCCGGGTTCCCCCAATGACACCCCAAGAGTAGTCCTCCGTCATCTCTGCCCGGGCAATAGCTCGAACGCGACGGACGACCCCGGCATGATCTAGCCCAAAGATACTGGTCCTAGTGGGGTCATAGTTCCCGGCCATATGGCACATCTTGTGCACTCGGTTTTGAAGGGGGCAGACCCGGCGAACGATGAAGCAACGCAAGAGATCATCGCCAGTCATCTTCTCGTTTAACACGTTCAGAACGTCGTGCATGCAATTGACCTCGTCGTTATCCGGAAGCCGCTTCCAGAGACGGAATTCGCGCGGAGGACCAATAACGAACTCCGGCAGATTGATGAAGTCCGTATTCGAGGATCCCGGACCATCTCCCAAGTGCTCCCGGTTCTTCACGTAGAAGAAACTGCGCTGCCACTTCCGGCAGGACTCTAGCCCCTTGACTATACGGAATCCGGAGTCCGCGCGAGGGATGATGGTGGCCGCTCCGCAATCGACTAAGTCTTTTATCTTCTTATCCGAATTGGGGATGGCTTGGCGGCGAAGAATGAAATACTTGGCCCAGAGATCCAAAAATGGCCATATGCCGAGGTATGCCTCCGCGTAGGTGGTGAAGACCGAGAGCATCATAATGGCGTTGGCGGGAAGATGGTGAGGTTGGAGGTCGTAGAGGTCGAGGAAGTCGCGGAAGAAGGGGCTAGCCGGAAGCCCAAACCCACGCTCGAAGTGCGCGAGGAATAACACGTATTCCCCGGGTTGGGGTTCCGGTGCAACCTCCCCCTCCGGGAGACGGCTCTCGACTTCCGGAGGAATCCGGTGAGTCCGATAGAGCCAGTCCAGATCTGACTGCTTGGTCTCGGACCCATCCCAGCATCCCCGGGTACGTTCTTCGCCCATGTCGGAGAAGTACGCAGGGGTATCCGAGCTACTCTGCAGGCGCAGCGGCGGTTAGTCGGAGTTAGTCTACCGGAAACTAGGATGCCGGAGCACAAACTGCTAAACACTACCGGATTCCTGTGAAACAAGATCTACCGTGTGCTAAATAATCAAAACAAAAAGGAGAAAATAGGCTCGCGCTGGACTCGGGCGAGGCACAATGCGAGTGAACAATCTACATCCTACCGTAATGGTGCATCACCACTATGCACCTCGTGCACGCCGATCAAGTTGTGCTCGCCGGCGGTGGCTCAACCGCGCTCGTGCTACGGCACGGCCGGAGTCTGGCGGTTGTTCTACCGGAGAGAATCATCGGAGCGAAGAAGAAGAACTCACCGGAGAAGAGAAGGTCGGCGAGGGCGACGGTGTCCGGGCTCCGGCGAGCGACGAGGGCGACGATGTCCGGGCTCCGACGAACGGCGACGAGCGTAGCGGCAGCGATGCGCTCGAGGCAGTAGTGGAAGAGGAAGAAGGGGAGGAGACCGTTCCGGTCCCCTATTTATGGGGGGGGGGGATTCCGGAGCGGTTTCCGATTTTCCCGCCCACGATCTCCACGATCGTGGGTGGGATCTCTTTTGTGCCGCGAGCCACGTGGCGCTATCCGGAGCGCCCGATCCGGCCACACCGAGGGCCACACGGCCCCAACGGTTGGATTCCGGATCGGCTGCGGCTCCCCGACGCAGGAACCCAAGCGACGGCGTGCTCGCGCAGGGGCACTCAAGTGCGTCTCTGCTCAGACGGGACGTCGGGTGGGCCCTGGCTCACAGTCTCGAATGCATCAGGAGGCCAACGGTCGAGATTCACTGAGGAGGTATTATCCGGTTGCAGGCTTCGCCTCCCGGTAAACATAGTCTCAGTAAGAAGATCTCGGAAGAACCGACTTCGGCAGAAAGGGAAAGGTTGATCGCATGTGTTCTCGGAAGATAGTTGTTGTTTAAAGCTGATCCCACACATCATCCGAGGTCGCTGTGCAGCACCAGCTTCGGGGACTAGTGTCGGGGGGCTGCCCCCCGGGTAGGGGCAGATCCCGGTATAATCCAGTAAGGTGCCAACGGTACTTGACCTTTGGCGACAGCAAGGGACACCTCCTGGTGTGCCGAAAGGGCAGCTTAACCCTTGGGCACCGGAAGAGGGCAAAGTGCCTCCTGGCAGCCACAAGGGTCAGCTCTGGCAGCTATAAATAGACACCCCCGGCCCTCACAATCGCAGCACAAGCATGAGCGGGTGGTTCCTCTAAGAACTAGCTTCTCGAAGATGTCTTTCCTGATAGGCTAAGACATCTTCGGGAGGCTAGGCCTAGAGATACTCATCCTGGGACGAGCTCGGACGTATCCGGAAAGGGTCCCGAGTCTCGCGGTCCAAGGAAACTCCCGGAAGGAGGTGTAGTCGGTTCTACCGGATAGGTTGTCCGGTGGGTACTAACCGGAATGTATGTCTCGGTGTTGATCTTATGCAGAAGAGGCTCACAGTGGCAAGCGAGGAGGTAGCCGGCGTGAGGGCTTCCGGTAGGCCGTCAACGGTCTAGAGCAGGCTTTCCCGTCTGTCGCGGGGGGAAGTACCGTTCCGCCTGACACGGAAGCATGGTCACCTCCCGCCTGACACGGAAGCATGGTCACCTCCCGCCTGACACGGGAGCGCGTCAGCCGGTACGATCGTGGTACGACAAGACCTGACATGCCTAGCCCGGCAATCCGGAAAAGGCTATCCGGGATGGGCAAAGACATGTCTTGTCTCTGACAAGGGGACAATGATGATGCAGGACGGCGCCTGCCGTCCTTAGCGAGATGATGACGAAGGGGCTACACCGGATAGCCCGGCGACTAGGTCGCACTAGCCGGTGACGGCATGCCGGCTAGGCCTGTCCGGTGGGGCCAAGCCAAGTTAGGGTTTCCGGCCCTCCTGGCCGGAGCTCTATAAAAGGCGCCATAACTGCTCCTGAGAGGGAGAGACCAACTTCAGAGCCAAAGCTATAGTCACATTTACTCTTAGAGCATTCACTCCTCACCTTGAGTTCATCTAGTTCTTTGTACTCCTCACTTTGAGAGATCTTGTAGCAAGTTGTAGTCCTTATACCACCAGTATATAGAGAGGAAATGCAGGAGTAGGGGTGTTACCTCCTCACGAGGGCCCTGAACCTGGGTATATCGTGTGTGTGTTGTGTGCCTTCGTGCATTTGTTTGTGTTTGTTAGATCTTCCCCTTTGCACTTTGATCTTATTCCTTGTTCTTGGGAGATCTCGGTTTTACCGGGATCCTCCCCGTGTGAGCTCTTCAGCTCGCTATCCCTCCCCGGATCCACCAACGTCCATCGGCCCCACAAATTAGCCATCCTATGGCATCTGCCGTGACACCACCACGACAAGAAGGGTCCATACTGAAGGAGATATGAGCTAGAGGCAAATAAATAAGTATTATTTATTGCATTATCTCATAAGTTTATAATAGGTTTTTTGTATTATGCTATAACTGTATTAATCAAAATTATTAATACACGTGTGATATATAGACAACCAAAGTCCCTAGTGAGCCTCTATATAAACTAGTCCATTGGGCAACAGTTGATCGAGATTCCCGATCAAGGACAATGACGTCGGTTGACAATGGGGTCATCTTATTAGTTGAATAAGGTGATGGACATACGCAAAGTATTGCAATAAGATCGTATTACGATGTTTGTCATTTGCAATAGATGAGTAATATGATAGCTTATTCCTTAAACCGTGAGACCGAACTTATTGCTACTTCGTAGGGGTACTTTAAGAGCATCAAACGTTGTGTCTTATATAGCATGACAATAACGGTGTCCATCTTGGGTATCCCGAAAGAGTGTTGATACGTAAGGATAAAGAGCGGGATTTGTTCATTCTTGTAATGGAAAGATACTCTGGTCCCACTCGGTGAGATTGCATCTATATAGCTGCGCAGCTTATGACTAGGTCATGGAGATGTAATATCACAGACGAGTTAATAACCTTTGTCGGTAACGAGATACAACAAGGACATCGGATGTCTACGATCATATCTCGGACAAGGTAGTATCGCAGAAACAAAGGGAATGAATATCATGTTTATAGTTCAACGACGATATTCGTAGAATGCACAGGGGCCGTCATATGCATCCAGGTATCCCTGGCGGTCATTGGTGAGCGGAGTGTCTCGACCATGTCTGGAGTGTTCTTGAACCGTAGCGTAAAAAACTTAAGGTCTTAACGACACCGTGAGAAAGGTTCTGGAATAATATAGGATTTTATTGGAGAGAGAGAGAAATGATCCGGAAAGAGTTCCGGGAAGGTCTGGAAGGGTTCCGGGAATGTCCGAAAGATGTTCGTGTGGTTCGGAAAATGTTTCGGAGTCACGGGATATTAAATAGTATTTAAATATATTAATTATGAATTAATTATATTTTATATTAATTAAATATTAATTCAATAAAGTAAAAAGGAGGCATCTCACCTAAATGAGCCAAGAAGGCCCAAGAGGGGGGAGCCGCACCAACCAGAGGGGGAAGGGGCCCATGGCTGGTTCGGCCATGGCTAGGCCGGCCGAACCCCCCCCCCCCCCCCCCTCCCCTCTCCTTTGTTTAGTCCCACACGTGGGAGGCAAGGTGTTTGCACACCCCCTCCCCCCTTTATATAACAAGGCATATTAATTGGATTAATTACAGAAAAATACAATTAATTGTATAGCAGGCCGGCCGAGTTGCTTCTCCGCCCGTTTTGCCTCTCTCTCCACCAAAGCTATAACGCCGGGCGCCTTTGCCTTGCGGGATTCCAGAAAAGTTCAACCCATGTGATTTCAGCTGGATCTGAATGACCGGGGGTTGTTGTTAAGCCCCGTATGTTTGCGAGTGCTCGGAGGTGCCACATTTGAGGAGTCTGGGTGACGTCGGCTCGCCCACCCAGCAGCCCTGTCGCTGCCCTGCCGCCGGCGCCACCACCCAGCCACCGGCGCCTCGCCATCTTCTACCCGACGCCCGTCGACGCAGGTCATCGTCGACACCCCGGCGTCATCGTCTACATCATCGCGGCAAGTTCTCCGCGACCTCGAGGTCGGCTACGTACGACTTCATCGTCAACGCTTGTGCGGGAGCGTAATCCCCGCTGTCGGTCTACATGGAGGTAATGTAACCCGTTCTGCCACCGTTATCACATGTACTAGATAGATAGATCCTGACTAGTTAGGGTTTCATACGCTAGAAAATTTTATTGTTTTCTGCACCGGAACCCCTTCAGTGGTATCAGAGCCGATCTATGCGTAGTACTGCTGGTAAAGTTAGAACTCATGTTGAATGAGGACATCTTTCTTATATTTGCTACCCTCTAGCGTGCACTTGCGATGCCTTCGGTATTGAGTTGATGAAACGGCCCGGACCGAATTTACGCGTACGCTTACGCGAGACTGGTTCCACTACTGACATACGGCTTGCTCCGTATTTGTGGCTGGCGGGTGTCTGTTTCTCTCTCTTAGTCGGCACAGCATTTTCAATGGAGGGCCCGAAAGTGATGCTTAAACATGTAATTATACGATCGACGTTGTGGTACAAAGTTCGTAGATAGGGAAGCGGTTCTCTTACGAATAAGCTTATATGCCACGTAAAACTTGCAAAACTAAATAAAGGTAGAGACGTCTAACTTTGTTTTGCATAGGCGTTATTTTATTTGACGTGGTTACGGTAAGTTTCATATTACTCGTACTGTCGAAGGCAATGGAGGGCTCCGTAGACTCGGAGCTATGCCGGGGTGCCGGGGCCAGGCACATGGCGCCATGGAGGTCCAGGCGCATCAATCATGTCACATCACACCTTATTGCATCATTTGATTGTGTGTTGTTGTGTGTGCATCCTATTGATTGCTTATATGCTAGATATACAACGGTAGCATCATAAATAGGATGATCCCTAACAAATACCAAAATTGTGTTCTCCCTCGTTGCGCACCACCAAGAAAGTTCTACGTTATGAGGCAGGCCGTGACGATCGGGTGTCAGACATATCGTCGTTCGCATACAGTGGGTGTAAGCCATATTGCACGCGCAGGGTCTTCGAGGTTTGATTGGCGAGCCTAGCATATGCAGATATGGCCTCGGAACACGGGAAGATCGAGCATGAGTCACAGAGTTGTTGTGATCAACATTTTATGTCCACCTTTGAAGTTGTGCCGCCGGCCGTGACGATCGGGGGAGGTATGGTAGATGGGGGTCGTGTAATCGCTATTATTATTTTAGGGATAATAATTTTAGTGGAGTGTGTTTGATAATATGATTATAAACTAAAACTCACATATATTATAAACTTTACCTTACCTCTTTTGCGATCACATCTGTAGACTACGTAACTATACTTCGGTTACTTCCTCAAGAGTCCGGATTCTACCTTAGAAGCCGACGGGTCCAACTTCATCAGCTGGAACAGGGGTTTTAGAAACATCGTCGAACACAACAACATCATGTATGTCCTCGATGAAGCATTAGGAGAAAGACCAGGAGATTCTGCAAGCGAGGAGGAGGAAGATGATTTCCGTAGGCGTCGAGACATATTCATCGAAGTGGAGATCACCATGACCGTATGCCTAGCACCTGAGTTGAAAGAGTTGTTTCGACGCAAGGAGCCATGCGTCATGATTGATGCGATAAAGACGCACTTCAAAGATGAATTGAGGCGTGAGCAATTCAGGCAGCTTAGAATGTTCCAGACCATTCATATGGAGGAGCATACCAGTCTGAAGACTCATTTGAAGAGATTGTATGACATCTACTTCCAGCTGACAATGGTCTTCGATTACTGGATGGCGGATTCCTGTGCCATTCAGACTGTCCTGATATCTCTGCCTCCAAGCTATGAGAAGCATGTGCGCGAGTACATTTTGAAGGCAGACAATATGAACTTCTACAAGTTCGTGTCAGAATTCAAATCTCTGAAAGTTGATTCCATCGAAGGAGAAATCTTCGACGCTACAAGTATATATTTGATATATACATAATTATGAATGAATTCGCCTCTTATATATGATAAAGTATTTGATACTTGTTCTGTTTGTGAAACAGGTCCTGATTATCACATATGTGGCGACTTTTGATGTGACCTGGCGCTGAAGATGGTGATCAAGGAAGTTGATGGCCATTGGTGTTCACGTCCTCAAGTTATCATAGTTGTCATTAATAGTTTTTTATAAGATCTTTTTGTAATAGTGAGAAAGTGTATTTAGTGTCTTGATTGTTACAAGACAAAGTTATTCATGTAATAAGACAAGTTCAGTTGTTTTATGTTATGGAACAAGTCAGTTGTTTTATATTATGAATAAAGGTTTCACATCTCAATTATATCACTTGTATGATAACATTCATAATAGTAGATAGTGTGTCCAAAGAATAAAAGTTTTGTTACTAGAACAAACACCATCGAATTTAGTCATAAAGGCAATGAAAGAAGTAATGGACATTTTTTGGTCTATTTAAGTATTTCGAGTGCCGAATTGATTAAGTTTGAAATGTAGTATTGAAGTGTCAATACAGAAGGAAATTAATTAAGAGCCATTTCGAATGATTATTAATTTAATTAAATGGTGTATTTTACTTGATCCGAATTTTTCTATGATTATTGGTGAATAAGTGTATTTGCATAATAATCATGAGTCTGAATTAATTTGATAAGAGATCAAATGGGGTTTTTCATAAGAAAGATTAGTGAATATTGTATTCACAAGATTCGATCAAAGGACAATATTTTTGAATTATGGTTTCAACACAAAAGACTTGTGGAAATTTGTTTCACAATAGTATAATATCATATATGGTGATATGTGAGGTATTATAATCATACTCTATTTTACATAAAGTGTGGTCTGTCAGACTCTGTCTAAGAATCTCTTAATATGTTCGAAACATTATAGTCGATGTCCACTTTAGAAAATAGATATTTTTGTCAACGAGAATTTGTGTGATCGACAATAGTGTCGTTATGTATATGATTATACGATAATTCGGAATATACATTAATAGTTCTTTGTAGATTGCTCACATTGGATGAGAGTATATTCCAAAACCCAATAGAAACAAAACTTGGTTTGTTGTCTATGTAATTTCGAGGAAAATATGATTTTCGAATTTTGGTTTATGGATTGGAATTAGAAACTTGAAATAAGGTGTCAGACTTGTATTCATAAAAGTAGAATATTGAAAAGTGTTCCAAAAGGATATATGTCTACGAAATAAAAATTTGGTGATTAAGAGTGAAGGAGACTAGAAAATTGTTTTCGGCTTGCAATCCTCTTCGTAAAGATCATAATATTTTCGTGAAAGAAACTTCTGAATAAAGTGATGTTATATTTAATATTGCTGTCAGGTCACAAAATAATATTAAGTGTTTCAGATCTTGTTGATAGATCAAGGTGCACTCTATGAATACAAAGAAAGTTGAGAAAATATCAGAATACAAACAAAGACTTTTTTAGCCCGAAAATCCAAGTTACATTTGAAGGATTAAAATAGTAATTGTTGCTATAGTTCTTACTAGAGGAATAAGATTGTTTAATCATCATATAAAGTGTTATATGTGAAACGTAACTATAAGAAAGACGTGAAAGCATGTTTTTTCAAGAAATGTGTCTTGGACAAGATCAAATTTGTTGACTACATTTATGTAGACATGCTTGAAGTCTGTGGGATTTGTATTAATGTAATACGGTAGTTTGTATTGAATTCGAATTGATAAGAGATCAATGATTTTGGTTTGACCAAAATGTCGAGATAAATTGTGAATTTAAGTGGGAGTCAAAGTTAGTTTACTCAGGTAGAATATGTAAAGGACATATTTTTGAGTGGGAGCTTAGACCCTCATGTATGTAGATGACATATTTTGAGTGGGAGCTCGTGTTCTCAAATGTGTGAAGACATAATTTGAGTGGGAGCCGAATTCATCTTGTGTAAATGACACATTGTGAATTGTACCAGTAGAATTAATTAGAAAGATGAAGTTGTGAAATTATTTGAAAGTTAGTGTCTATTTGGAATAGAATGGGAATTTTAAATAGTTAGTCGAGTTGTTTTGGATTATATCTGAGGAGTCAGAATAGAATAAAACCAAAGGATGGTCCTTGGAAGTCCAACTAATCATTAAGAGTAATGATACATGGTAATAGTGGTTGTATGACATGTTGGTCTATTATGTGATATTAGACATCATACATAAACCACATAATCTGCTCGATGAAATATGACCGATGTTCTTAAGAAGAAGAACAATTATAAGAGTAATTTTAGAATTTACTGGAAGTAGAAGTGTATTAGTTTTTAGATTGACACTGGTATGTCAAGTTTTCTACATAGGTGTGAAAGCATATATAAATATTGCGAGGTTGTAATTGTTATAAGGAGCTCTCTATGACTGAGTGTGTTTTCCAGGCAATTATCTGGTTGACGGAATCAGAGTAAGCGCTGGGAAACAGAAGTCTCACTTGGTTACGGTATTTGTATATATGTTATTGGATAACATGATGATATCAAACAAGTTGATATCAATGAATCGCAAAAGAACGCACAACTGTGTATTGTACAGATTGTCAGAGTAACACTCTTCCACAAACAAGCATTATCATATAACGCTTATTTGATAGGGGTTTTTTGATGCAGTAAAATGCAGCTAGTTTGTTTGTACTCTAGTGCAAGTGGGAGAATGAAGAAGATATGCCCTAGAGGCAAATAAATAAGTAGTATTTATTGCACTATCTCATAAGTTTATAATAGGTTTTTGTATTATGCTATAACTGTATTAATCGGAATTATTAATACACGTGTGGTACATACACAACCAAATTCCCTAGTGAGCCTCAATATAAACTAGTCCATTGGGCAACAGTTGATCGAGATTCCCGATCAAGGACAATGACGTTGGTTGACAATGGGGTCATCTTATTAGTTGAATAAGTTGATGGACATACGCAAAGTATTGCAATAAGATCGAATTACGATGTTTGCCATTTGCAATAGATGAGTAATATGATAGCTTATTCCTTAGACCGTGAGACCGTACTTATTGCTACTTCGTAGGGGTACTTTGAGAGTATCAAACGTTGTGTCTTATATAGCATGACAATAACGGTGTCCATCTTGGGTATCCCGAAAGAGTGTTGATACTGAAGGAGATATGCCCTAGAGGCAAATAAATAAGTAGTATTTATTGCATTATCTCATAAGTTTATAATAGGTTTGTGTATTATGCTATAACTGTATTAATCGGAATTATTAATACACGTGTGATACATAGACAACCAGGTCCCTAGCAAGCCTCTATATGAGCTAGTCCATTGGGCAACAGTTGATCGAGATTCCCAATCAAGGACAATGACGTCGGTTGACAATGGGGTCATCTTGTTAGTTGAATCAGGTGGTGGACATACGCAAAGTATTGCAATAAGATCGTATTACGATGTTTGTCATTTGCAATAGATAAGAGTATGATAGCTTATTCCTTAGACCGTGAGACCGTACTTATTGTTGCTTCGTAAGAGTGCTTTGAGAGCATCAAACGTTGTGTCTTATATAGCATGACAATAACGGTGTCCATCTTGGGTATTCCGAAAGAGCATCGAGACGTAAGGATCAAGAGCGGGATTTGTTCATTCTTGTAATGGAAAGATACTCTGGGCCCACTCGGTGTTATTGCATCTATATAGCTGCGCAGGTTATGACTAGGTCATGGAGATGTAATATCACAGACGAGTTAATAACCTTCGTCGGTAACGAGATACAGCAAAGGCATCGGTGTGTCTACGATCATATCTCGGACAAGGTAGTATCGCAGAGACAAAGGGAATGAATATCATATTTATGGTTCAACGACGATATTCGTGGAATACACAGGGGTCGTCATATATTTCCAGGTATCCCTGACGATCATTGGTGAGCGGAGTGTCTCGACCATGTCTGGAGTGTTCCCGAACCGTAGCGTAACAAACTTAAGGTCTTAGTGACGCTAGGAGATAGGTTCTGGAATTTTATAGGTTTTTATTGGAGAGAGAGAAATGATCCGGAAAGAGTTCCGGTGGTCCGGAAGGAGTTCCGGGGAGGTATGGAATGGTTCCGGGAATGTCCGAAAGTTGTTCGGGTGGTTCCGAAATAGTTTCGGAGTCATGGGATATTGAATTATATATAAATATATTAATTATGAATTAATGGGATTTTTATATTAATTTAATATTGATTAAATAAAGGAAAAAGGGGGCTCCCACCTAAATGGGCCCTAAGAGGGCCCATGAAGGGGAAACCGCACCCCACAAGGAAGGGGAAGGCTGGGCCTCCTAGTCCAACTCGGACTAGGAGTTGGAGGGCCCATGGGGGGTTCGGCCGAACCCCCCCCCCCCCCCCCCCCCCTCCCCTCTCCTCCATTAGTCCCACATGGGGGAGCCAAGGGGGTTGGCACACCCCCTTCCCCCTTTATATACCAAGGCATATTAATTGATTTAATTCATAGGAAAATCCAATTAATTCCCGATTTCTCTCTCGATCTCGTGGTTCCCAAGTCGGAGCCGCGCCGAGCTGAGGAAGGGGGTCTCTCTCCACCTAAGCCATACCGCAGAGCGTCGTTGCTCTGCGGGATTCCAGATAAGATCTACTCCTGCGATTTCAGCTGGATCTGAATGACCGGGAGTTGTCGCTAGGCTCCGTATGTTTGCGAGTGCTCGGAGGCTACTCTATTGAGGAGCTTGGGCGACGTCGTCTCGCCCCCTGCAGCCGCCGCGCCTCCCCCCCTCTGCTGCCGGCGCACCACCCCCGGTGCTGGCGCTCTGCCTTCTTCCGCCCGACGCCCGTCGACGCAGATCATCGTCGACACCCCGGCGTCATCGACTCCGACATCGCGGCAAGTTCTCCGCGACCTCGAGGTCGGCTACGTACGACTTCATCGTCAACGCTTGTGCGGGAGCGTAATCCCCGCTATCGGTCTACATGGAGGTAATGTAACCCGTTCCGCCACCGTTATCACATGTACTAGATAGATAGATCCTGGCTAGTTAGGGTTTCGATCGCTAGAAAATTATTGTTTTCTGCCCCGTAACCCCTTCAGTGGTATCAGAGCCGATCTATGCGTAGTACTGCTGGTACGGTTAGAACTCATGTTGAATGAGGGCGTCTTTCTTATATTTGCTACCCTCTAGCGTGCACTTGCGATGCCTTCGGTATTGAGTTGATGAAGCGGCCTGGACCGACTTTACGCGTACGCTTACGCGAGACTGGTTCCACTACTGACATACGGCTTGCACCGTATCTGTGGCTGGTGGGTGTCTGTTTCTCTCTCTCTAGTCGGCAAAGCATTTTCAATGGAGGGCCCGAAAGGGATGCTTAAACATGCAATTATACGATCGACGTTGTGGTACAAAGTTCGTAGGTAGGGAAACGATTCTCTTACGAATAAGCCTATATGCCACGTAAAACTTGCAAAACTAGATAAAGCTAGAGGCGTCTAACTTTGTTTTGCAGAGGCGTTATTTTATGTGACATGGTTACAGTAAGTCTTGATATTACTCGTACTGTCGGAGGCAATGGAGGGTTCTGTAGACTCGGAGTCATGCCGGGGCGCCGGGGGCCAGGCACATGGCGCCATGAAGGTCCAGGCGCATCGACCATGTCGCATCGCACTTCATTGCATCATTATTGTGCGCTGTTGTGTGTGCATCCTATTGATTGCTTATATGCTAGATATACAACGGTAGCGTCATAAATAGGATGATCCCTAACAAATACCAAAATTGTGTTCTCCCTCGTTGCGCACCACCAAGAAAGTTCTACGTTATGAGGCAGGCCGTGATGATCGGGTGTCACACATCTCGTCGTTCGCATACAGTGGGTGTAAGCCATGTTGCACGCAGGGTCTTCGAGGTTTGATTGGCGAGCCTAGCATACTCAGAGGTATGGCCTCGGAACACGGGAAGATCGAGCACGATTCACAGAGTTGTTGTGATCGACATGTTATGTCCACCTTTGAAGCTGTGCTGCCGGCCGTGATGATCGGGGGTAGTGTGGTGGATGAGGGTCGTGTAATCGCCATTATTATTTTTAGGGATAATAATCTTGGTGTGGTGTGTTTTTGATAATGAGATTATAGAACTAAAACTCACCTATATATTATAAACTTATCTTACCTCTTTTGCGATCACATCTGGAGACTGCGGAACTACACTTCGGTTGCTTCCTCAAGAGCTCGGATTCTACCTTGGAAGCCGACGGGTCCAACTTCATCAGCTGGTACATTGGTTTTAGAAACATTCTCCAAACACAACAAACATCCTATATGTGCTAGAACATTAGTTAGGAGTTAGACCAGATGATTCTGATAGCAAGGAGCAAGATGATGAGTTCCGTAAGCATCATGACATGTTCATGGAAGTGACGATCGTCATGAGCGTATGCCTAGCACCTGAGTTGAAAGTTATTTCAACACATGGAGCCATATGTCGTGATTGATGCGATCAGAGGTCACTTCAAAGATGAATTGAGTCTTGAGCGGTTCAGACAGCTTAGAAAGTTCCGGACCATTCACATGGGGAGCATACCTGTCTGGAGACTCAATTGAAGAAGTTGTGTGACATCTACTTCAGGATTACGAATATCTACGATTTCTAGATAGCGAACTCCAGTGCAATAGAGATTGTGCTTTACCTCCTAGCTGTGAATAGCATGTGCGTGAATATGCTATAGAGACACGGTGAGCTTCTTCACGTTCGTGAACAAGTTCAAATCTCTAAAAAGTTGATTCATCGAAGAAGAGTTCTTCGACGCTATGGGTATATTTGATATACGAAGATATAAATGTATTCTTCTCATACTTGATGAAAAGTGTTTGATAATTGTTCTGTTTGTAAAACAGTCCCTGATTATCACAAGTATGTGGCGAAGGGTGACGTGACAAGTGCACGAGTGATGGCAAGTTCATGGCCAGTAGTGCTCACGCCCTCGAGATATCATATTAGTTATCATCAATAGTTTTTGATAATACATTTTGTAATAGTGAGAATGTGATCTAGTTTGGTGTCTTGAATGTTACAAGACATAATTATTCATATAGAACACATCAGTTGTTTTATGTTATGAAACAAAGCAGTTGTTTCATGTTATGAGTAATTTGCATCACATCTCAATTACATTATGCGTATGATATACATTTATAATAGCGGGAATGATAAAATTATGTGTCCAAAGAACAAACGCCATCGAATTTAGTCATAAAGGCAATGAAAGAAGTAATGGATATTTTTGGTCCATTTAAGTATTTCGAGTGCCAAAATTGATTAAGTTTGAAATGCAATATTGAAGTTACAATACTAGAGGAAATTGATTGAGAGTCATTTTAATGATTAATCAATGGTGTTATTGCATGATCCGAATTCTTCCATGATTTTGGTAAATAGAAGTATTTGCCCGATAAATTGTGGAGTCTGAGATTAATTTGATAATAGATCAAATGGGGTTTTTCAGAAGAAAGATTAGTGAACATTGTATTCACAGAATTCGATCAAAGGACAGTATTTTTTGAATTATGTTTTCAACACAAGAGACTTGTGGAAATTTGATTCACAGAATTATAATGTCATATATAGTGATATGTGGGGAATTATAATCATGCTCTATTTTAAATAAAGTGTGGCCTGTCAGAATCAGTCTTAGAATCTCCTAATACGTTCGAAACATTATAGTCGATGTCCACTTTAGAAAATAGATATTTTTCTCAACGAGAATTCGTAGGATCGACAGTAGTGTCGACATGTATATGATTATGCGATAATTCGGAATATACATGAGTGTTTCTTTGTAGATTGCTCGCATTGGATGAGAGTGTATTCCAAAACCAAATAGAAACAAAACTTAGTTTGTTGTCTATGTAATTCCGAGGAAAATATGATTTTTCAAATTATGGTTTATGGATTGGAATTAGAAGTTTGTAATAAAGTGTCAGACTTATGTTGGAAGGTGTTCCAAAGAGTATATGTCTGCTAATGAAAGTTTAGTGATTAAGAGTGAGGGAGACTAGAAAATTGTTTTCTGCTTGCAATCCTCTTCATAAAGATCATAATATTTTCATGAAAGAAACTTCTAAATAAAGTGCTGTTATGTTTAATATTGCTGTCAGGTCATAGCACTGTATTAAGTGTTTCAGATCTTGTTGACAGATCAAGGTGCACTATACGAATACAAAGAAAGTTGAGAAAATATCGGAATACGAACAAATGTTTTTTGAGCCTGGAAATCCAAAGTTGCATTTGAAAGGATTAAGAGAGTAATTGTTGCTGCAATTCTTATTAGAGGAATAAGATTGTTTAATCGTCATATAAGGTGTTATATGAGAAATGTGACTATAAGAAAGACGCGGTAGCATGTCTTGTCAAGAAATGTGTCTTGGACAAGATCAAATTTGTTGACTACATTTATGTAGACATGCTTGAAGTCTGAGGGATTTGTATTAATGTAATACTGTAGTTTGTATTAAATTCGAATTGATAGCAGATCAATGATTTTGGTTTGACCAAAATGTCGATTTAAGTGGGAGTCATAGTTAGTTCACTCAGGTGAAATATGTGAAGAACATATTTTTGAGTGGGAGCTCAGGAACTCAAATATGTGGATAACACGTTTTTTGAGTGGGAGCATGTATTCTCAAATATGTGGAGACATAATTTGAGTGGGAGCCGAATTCATATTGTGTAAATGACACATTGAAATTGTACCAGTAGAATAGATAAGAAGGATGAAGTTGTGAAACTGTTTGAAAGTTAGTGTCTATTTTGAAATAGAACGGGAATTTTAAATGGTTAGTCGAGTTGTTTTGGATTATATCTGAGGAGTCAGAATAGAATCAAAAGTATGGTCCTTTGAAATCCAATTTATCATTAAGAGTAATGATGCATGAAAGTAATGGTTGTATGACATGTGGGTCTATTATGTAATATTAGACATCATACAGAAACCATATTATCTGCTCGATGAAATATAACCGATGCTCTTGGAATAAGAGCAGTTATGAAAGTAAATTTGGAATTTACTGGAAGTAGAAGTGCGTTAGTTAAGGGATTGACGTTTGAATGTCAAGTTTTCTACATTGGTGTGAAAGTATGTAGATATCGCGAGTTTGTAATTGTTACAAGGGGCTCTGCATGGCTGAGTGTGTTTTTCAGGGCAGTTATCTGGTTAGTATAATCAGAGTAAGCGCTGGGAAGCAGAAGTCTCACTTAGTTACGGTATTTGCATATATGTTGTTAGACAACATGGTGATATCAAGCAAGTTGATGCCAGTGAATCGCAAAAGCATGTACAATCATGGATTGTGCAGTAACACTTTTCCACGAGCAAGCATTATCAAATGATTCTTATTTGATAAGGGATTCTGATAAAGTAAAATGCAGCTAGTTTATTTGTACTCTAGTGCAAGTGGGAGACTGAAGGAGATATGCCCGAGAGGCAAATAAATAAGTAGTATTTATTGCATTATCTCATAAGTTTATAATAGGTTTGTGTATTATGCTATAACTGTATTAATCGGAATTATTAATACACGTGTGATACGTAGACAACCAGGTCCCTAGCAAGCCTCTATATGAGCTAGTCCATTGGGCAACAGTTGATCGAGATTCCCGATCAAGGACAATGACGTCGGTTGACAATGGGGTCATCTTGTTAGTTGAATAAGGTGGTGGACCTACGCAAAGTATTGCAATAAGATCGTATTACGATGTTTGTCATTTGCAATAGATAAGAGTATGATAGCTTATTCCTTAGACCGTGAGACCGTACTTATTGTTGCTTCGTAGGAGTGCTTTGAGAGCATCAAACGTTGTGTCTTATATAGCATGACAATAACGGTGTCCATCTTGGGTATTCCGAAAGAGCATCGAGACGTAAGGATCAAGAGCGGGATTTGTTCATTCTTGTAATGGAAAGATACTCTGGGCCCACTCGGTGTTATTGCATCTATATAGCTGCGCAGGTTATGACTAGGTCATGGAGATGTAATATCACAGACGAGTTAATAACCTTCGTCGGTAACGAGATACAGCAAAGGCATCGGTGTGTCTACGATCATATCTCGGACAAGGTAGTATCGCAGAGACAAAGGGAATGAATATCATATTTATGGTTCAACGACGATATTCGTGGAATACACAGGGGTCGTCATATATTTCCAGGTATCCCTGACGATCATTGGTGAGCGGAGTGTCTCGACCATGTCTGGAGTGTTCCCGAACCGTAGCGTAACAAACTTAAGGTCTTAGCGACGCTAGGAGATAGGTTCTGGAATTTTATAGGTTTTTATTGGAGAGAGAGAAATGATCCGAAAAGAGTTCCGGTGGTCCTGAAGGAGTTCCGGGGAGGTATGGAATGGTTCCGGGAATGTCCGAAAGTTGTTCGGGTGGTTCCGAAATAGTTTCGGAGTCATGGGATATTAAATTATATATAAATATATTAATTATGAATTAATGGGATTTTTATATTAATTTAATATTGATTAAATAAAGGAAAAAGGGGGCTCCCACCTAAATGGGCCCTAAGAGGGCCCATGAAGGGGAAACCGCACCCCACAAGGAAGGGGAAGGCTGGGCCTCCTAGTCCAACTCGGACTAGGAGTTGGAGGGCCCATGGGGGGTTCGGCCGAACCCCCCCCCCCCTCCCCTCTCCTCCTTTAGTACCACATGGGGGAGCCAAGGGGGTTGGCACACCCCCTTCCCCCTTTATATACCAAGGCATATTAATTGATTTAATTCATAGGAAAATCCAATTAATTCCCGATTTCTCTCTCGATCTCGTGGTTCCCAAGTCGGAGCCGCGCCGAGCTGAGGAAGGGGGTCTCTCTCCACCTAAGCCATACCGCAGAGCGCCGTTGCTCTGCGGGATTCCAGATAAGATCTACTCCTGCGATTTCAGCTGGATCTGAATGACCGGGAGTTGTTGCTAGGCTCCGTATGTTTGCGAGTGCTCGGAGGCTACTCTATTGAGGAGCTTGGGCGACGTCGTCTCGCCCCCTGCAGCCGCCGCGCCTCCCCCCCTCTGCTGCCGGCGCACCACCCCCGGTGCTGGCGCTCTGCCTTCTTCCGCCCGACGCCCGTCGACGCAGATCATCGTCGACACCCCGGCGTCATCGACTCCGAGATCGCGGCAAGTTCTCCGCGACCTCGAGGTCGGCTACGTACGACTTCATCATCAACGCTTGTGCGGGAGCGTAATCCCCGCTATCGGTCTACATGGAGGTAATGTAACCCGTTCCGCCACCGTTATCACATGTACTAGATAGATAGATCCTGACTAGTTAGGGTTTCGATCGCTAGAAAATTATTGTTTTCTGCCCCGTAACCCCTTCAGATACGTAAGGATCGGGAGCGGGATTTGTTCATTCTTGTAATGGAAAGATACTCTGGGCCCACTCGGTGAGATTGCATCTATATAGCTGCGCAGCTTATGACTAGGTCATGGAGATGTAATATCACAGACGAGTTAATAACCTTTGTCGGTGACGAGATACAACAAGGACATTGGATGTCTACGATCATATCTCGGACAAGGTAGTATCGCAGAAACAAATGGAATGAATATCATGTTTATGGTTCAACGACGATATTCGTAGAATGCACAGGGGTTGTCATATGCATCCAGGTATCCCTGGCGGTCATTGGTGAGCGGAGTGTCTCGACCATGTCTGGAGTGTTCTCGAACCATAGCGTAAAAAACTTAAGGTCTTAACGACACTGTGAGAAAGGTTCTAGAATAATATAGGATTTTATTGGAGAGAGAAATGATCCGAAAAGAGTTCCGGTGGTCCGGAAGGAGTTCCGGGAATGTCCGAAAGATGTTCGGGTGGTTCAGAAAATGTTTCGGAGTCACGGGATATTAAATAGTATTTAAATATATTAATTATGAATTAATTATATTTTATATTAATTTAATATTAATTAATAAAGGAAAAAGGAGGCATCTCACCTAAATGGGCAAAGAAGGCCCAAGAGGGGGGAGCCGCACCAACCAGAGGGGGAAGGGGCCCATGGCTGGTTAGGCCATGGCTAGGCCGGCCAACCCCCCCCCCCCCCCTCTCCTTTGTTTAGTCCCACATGGGTAAGGCAAGGTGTTTGCACACCTTGAAAGGATCGGTATGACACCTAGAGGGGGGGTGAATAGGTGCTAATTCAAATTTTAGTTCTTTTTCAAATTAGGCTTGACACAAAAGGTAAATTCTCTAGATATGCAACTATGGTGAATTACCTATATGACAAGGTAGCAACTAAGCAAGATATAATAAGGGCAATAAATAAGGATAGAAGTAACCGAAGTGAAACCACGAGACGACAAGGATGTATTCCCGAGTTCCTCCCTTAAATGGGAGTACGTCTCGTTGGAGAGGTGTGAACCAACACAATGGTTCAACGGCCACAAAGGCCTCACCCAAATCTCCGGTGAACCGCACCACAAAGGTTTGGTCCACTTTCCACTATCGGAATCCTTCGAGGCGGAATCCGGAGCCTTACAACAACGATTCGGGGCACGACCCACAAAGAGCTTGGGGGCTCCCGAACAGCTACAATCTGTCACAAAGACAAGAAGGTAAGTACAACAATGGGCTAGGTTTTCCTAGTGGAAACCCTAGCAAGTGTTCCCTCAAGTGAATGAGGGGGAAATGAAGAACGGCTCGGTGAAGATGTAGATCGGGGCCTTCTCCTTCAATCCTCCAAAGATCAACGAGTTTGGATGGGGGGATTGGGAGATCTTGTGATTCTTGGCTTGCAACAATGGAGTTCCTCTTTTTCTTGGTCAAGCACATTTGCTGGAAGAAGGAGGAGGGGTATTTATACCCCTCCAAAGATGTAGCCGTTGGAGCCAATCACCAGGCCGGAAACTCCGGCCCTAGTGGCCGGAAACTCCGGGCCCCACCAGGGGCTGAACACCAGTTTCGTCAAACTGAACTTGGACATCTTCGAGGTACCTGAGGCCGGAAAGTTTGTCCTGGGGCGGAAACTCCGGTCCACGGGACCGGAAACTCCGCCCCCCACCAGGGGCTGAGCACAACTTTGGCAACCGAGGCTTTGGTAAAGATTCCGGTCCTCAGGGACCGGAAACTCCGGCCCCCAAGGCCGGAAACTCCGCCCCCCACCAGGGGCTGAGCACACTTTCAGTGCTGCCTCTTTTTCTCCTTTTTGGTGCTGATGCATCTGAAGAGTTCCTAAATTATCCTGCATTACTTAACACCAACTTAATACATCCACATGTTGTTAACTAACACACAAAACACAGAGATCATAGAAATGTCCTTTCAATCTCCCCCTTTTTGGTGTTAGATGACAACATATGGATTTGCAATAACAGTAATTTCACTAACATGTAATGATAGCTGAAAGAGCTCCCCCTAGATGTGTGCATCAAGAATATTTGCTTTGGAATGCACGTGCACACATATAGAGGCAAATTCGAACAACAATTTGCAAGTATGATAGGTAGGCAAATACATTTCACAAATAAGACATAGTATAGTATGGGTTGAGTTTTAGGAGATAAACCATACCTTGTGCACAAAACTGAAGATATTAACCCCATATAACCAAGACACAATAGTAGTCTCAACCACATAATATAAGAAATCCAAATGTCTTACACACACATAGTTCATGACATAGAGAAGGCAAATAAGTTCGAAATCCAAATATCAAATAACATAACAAGGACACAAGCGCAATAAAATGATAGAGGCCCATACTTGTGTCCCAACCCATGCAAATCCCGGAGAGAACCTAATAGAACTACTTCTCCCCCTTTGGCACCGAGACACCAAAAAGGGAAAAGAGCATAACTAACGAGCCCATGAAGATCACTCGGTGTCTTCATCCATGTCGTCATCTCCTTCGTCGTCGTAGTCCTCATCGGAGAGGTTCATGGGAGCCTTGCCGGTGTTGTGAGACGAGGTAGGAAAGGAGGTCACATCCGTATAATCAACCCAAGGAAAGACATCCTGATTCCATTGGTCAATAGGGACCGTGTCAGACGAAGATGAGGAAATGATGGGAATGCCAGCTTCATCTTCTTCTGGAGGAGGAGTAACATTTCCATTGTTCATTTTGCGCATCTCCTTGATCATCAAGTTTTGGTTGCTCAAAATATGTTTCTCTCTCACATAAGACCCATGATTCTCCTTGTGAATAGCAACGTCCATGCATAACAGTTTCCTCTTCCACCAAGAGAGCTTGCTAAATTCCGCGTTGACCTTGGCCTTCCCTTGAAGACTAGTGGGGGGATCGGCATTCTTGCTTCTCCTCTTAGGTAAAGGAGTGTCCTCTTCATCACTAGTTTGGGGAGGAGGTGCATGAGAGGATGAAGCTTGCTTTGTGTGCTTGGAGAGAGTATGAAGAGTACCCTTAGCATGCTTGGTGAAGCTAGAGCGATCAAGTGTGGGCACTTTGGAGAGAATGAGCTTCATCACATAGGGAGCATAGAGTGGGTTCTTGTGCTCGAAAATGGCCCAATGCATCTCGCACTTGATGAAATCCATCACATCCACCTCTTGGCCTCGGCACTCCGGACCGGCTTGAAGGACCTTGTAAGCATGGTAGAGTAGGTTGGCAAGGCCTCCTCGAATAGCATCCACATTCCCGGCTTGAGGAGCAAGGTTGAGCCGAACCATGCGGAGGAAGATGTTGTAGGTGGGAAGGAGGTCTTGATTAGAGCCCAATGAAGAAGCAACGGAGTAAAGAGGGCGCAAACGGCGCTTGTTATATGTAGTCCCTTCCACATGCATCCTCATCCCAACTGGAGTAGTGGCCCCCTTGAAGTCATAGCCCAGAGCTGTCGCAAACTCCACAAAGTTGGAGGTGCACTTGCGCGGTCCAGTCATCCAAGTCATCGTGACATCATCATCGTTGTCAAACACCATCGTGGCAAAGAACTGCTGCACGAGCTGAATATCATAATCCTGCTGAGTGTAAGAGATGAGCTTTTCTAGACCAAGCTTCCTAGCAATCCAAACAGCCTCCCGAAAGTATGCTTTCTTGTTCAACGCCTCAAGATCCAGAATCTTCTGTTCACAGACTGCGTGCTTCTCAATCCGGGCATAAATCTCCTGCATAATCAGTTGCTGCTCCCTCCTTGGGAAATTGGGGTTGGTGGTGTTGGGAGGCAAGTCATAGAACTGTTGTGACCTCATACGACGGAACTCTAGCTTCCCCATACCCAGAACGGTGGTCAAAGAGTCAAAATGAGCTTGCTCGGCCTCTTCTTCATTATCAAAACCACCAAGTTCAGCTTGTCTAGTGGCCTCCTCATCGATAGTGCTCTGTTGTCTCATGCGGCCACTGCTGCTATCAAATATAAGCTTGTCCCTTGTTTGAGCTCTTCCTTTACTTGAAGCAAGGAGCGGATTCCGGGTGACCACCTTTTTCCTCTGACCTGTGAAACAGAGAGTACATGGATAGCATGGAGATAAGTTTGCATGTCCAAGAAAGCCAAAGGGAGAAAATTAAAAGTGTCAAAATTTCTCTCAGATATGAGCTAGACCGGAGTTTCCGGCCACAGGGGCGGATATTCCGGCCTACACCGGAGATTCTGGTGCATGAAGGGCCGGAGTTTCTGCCCTTGAGTCCATGGGAAAAATTGAGCACAACTAATTTTCTAGAGATTAAAATGCCAACACTAGGGTTCTACACCATGCAGCACAGGCAGAACTTCTCTCAAAACAAGATCTAGAGTGAAAACCTAGAGAGAGAGAGAGAGAGAAGAGAACCTTTGCCCGACATGGTGGAGGTCAAATGCGAGGGAGATGGATCCCCGACACTTGTACGGAGGAAGATCCGGTGGCACGGCGGATTCCGGTGGCAGGGAGCGGCCGGAGAGGTCCTTGGAGGCGGCGGCGGCGACTGGGAGAGGTGTGGGGGTCGGGGGGGTGTGGGGAGTTGTGGATCAACTCCTCACCCTGATCCCCTTTGAAGATCCCAGCGAACTGCCCAGACTGGAGTTTCCGGCCTTAGACACCGTAGTCTCCGGCCCCGGCCAGAGATTCCGGTTCTAAGGGCAGAAACTTCAGTCAGACCGGAGTCTCCGGCCTGGAAGACCGGAGTTTCCGGCCCCACCGACTCCAAATCCCAGATTTATGTGTTTTAGACATGCAAAAGGCAAGAGGAGCAGGTTTTTAGATGAGATAGGTCTGGGATAAGACAAATGGTCACTGGAGATGGTACCATGCACTCAAGTTTGGTAAGAAACAACAAAAACGACATTAAGAAGCAACGCTTGAGTGCATTTTCCATAAGAGCAAGAATAAAACAAAGAAATCAAGATAGCACCATAAGAGGATCAAATCTTCACAAGGAAGAAGTTGGTGGCCTAGGCCACCATGTATGAGTTTATGTGGTGTGATACCGCGAAGATATATCTTGGGTTCACCGCCAATACTCAACATTTAGGCTCACAATTCATAATAATGAACAAAAGGAGACGAAAACAATTCTTACTATTGGCATAATGGGGGGAGGAATAGTCCAATAGATTAGGACCGCACTCCCCCTATGTCCATGCCTACACCTAGACCAAATAGAAAGTTGAGATAGAGGTGTGTATGCAAGGTAGTCAACCAATGCTCCTAGAATCCACGATATTTAGCTCATGCCTCAAAAAGGTGAACCGTGCTTCGTCAAGTGGCTTTGTGAACCTATCGGCAAGTTGAATCTTCGTTGGGATATAACCAAGCTCAATGTCACCCCGGTTGATGTGATCTCGAATAAAATGATAGCGAATCTCAATATGCTTCGTTATTGAGTGCTCCACCGGGTTGTGACCAATCTTGATAGCACTTCCATTGTCACACAAAAGAGGCACTTTGTCACAAAGGACACCGTATTTCTTTAAAGTTTGCCTCATCCAAAGTAATTGAGTGCAAGCACTAGCGGCCGCCACATACTCGGCTTCGGTGGTAGATAAGGATATGCAATTTTGCTTCTTGGAGGACCAACTCACCAAGGATTTCCCAAGGAATTGACATGCACCGGAAGTAGACTTCCTATCATCCTTGCAACCGGCCCAATCCAAATCCGTGTAACCGGCAAGAGAGAAGTTAGACCCCCTAGGATACCACAAGCCAAACTTTGGGGTATAAACCAAATATCGGAAGATTTGATTCACCGCTATCAAGTGACTTTCTTTAGGAGCCGCTTGATACCTTGCACACACTCCTACACTCAACACAATATCGGGTCTATATGCACAAAGATAAAGCAAAGAACCAATCATAGAGCGATAGAGTTTTTTATCGACATCTTTACCCTTTGTACTAAGTTCAAGATGGCATTTGGTGTCCATAGGAAACCTCTTCTCTTTTGCATCTTGCATCTTGAACCTCTTGAGCATATCTTGGATGTATTTGGCTTGAGAGATGAAAGTCCCTCCACTTATTTGCTTGATTTCAAAACCAAGAAAGAATTTCAACTCTCCCATCATGGACATCTCGAACCTATCCGTCATAAGCTTTGAAAATTCATCATTGAAAGCTTTGTTAGATGAGCCGAAAATAATATCATCAACATAAAGTTGACATATGAAAAGCTCCCCTTTTACCCTCTTTGTGACCTCTTTGTGAAGAGAGTGGGATCGATTTGCCCCACTTCAAAGCCACGGTCTAGCAATAGCTCTCTTAGGTGCTCATACCAAGCACGAGGTGCTTGTTTGAGACCATAGAGGGCCTTATCAAGCTTGTAGACATGGTTTGGGAAGTGTGGATCCTCAAATCCCGGTGGTTGCTTTACATATACCAACTCCTTTAAGGGACCATTAAGAAATGCACTTTTCACATCCATTTGTTGCAACTTAAAATTATGATGTGATGCATAGGCAAGTAGGATACGGATGGACTCAAGACGAGCCACGGGAGCATAGGTCAATCCAAAATCAATGCCTTCAACTTGAGAGTACCCTTGAGCTACCAATCTCGCCTTGTTCCTTACAACCATTCCATGCTCATCTTGCTTGTTCTTTAATATCCACATGGTGCCAATAACATTGCGGCAATCTTTTGGCTTCTCTACTAGATTCCATACTTTGTTGCGCTTGAAGTTGTTGAGTTCTTCATGCATGGCTTCCAACCAATCCGGATCTTCAAGAGCTTCAAACACCTTCTTTGGTTCAATCATAGAGATATGAGCTTGATGTTCACTAAAGCTTTCCAATTGACTTCTTGTGGAAACCTTGCGAGATACATCACCAATGATGGCTTCAAGCTTGTGACACTTGATTTCCAAATTTCTCTTGACTCTTGCTTGACGGCGGGTTTCGATATCCCCATTGTTGCGTGGGATTTAGGCTTGATCACCTAGATCATTTGAGTCCCCGTCTTGACCGTCTTGATGAGCATTGCCATCTTGTTGCACATTTTCAATGATGGGAGAAGATGGATGCTCTTGCTCTTGATCTTGACTAGAGTTGAGAATATGAGTTCTTGAATCTTGTGAAACCTCTTGGTCAACTTGAGGAGGAGGTTGTTCTCGTTCTTGGATAGGTGTCTCATTTGCTTCCATAGAGGGTGCCACTTCAACTTGTGATGATGGAATCTCCACTTGAGTGGAGCTTTTACTTCCTTGAGGAGGCTCATGATGAATCTCGATGGGGCGATGAAATCCAACACCCATTCTTTGTATTGCATCTTGAGGTTCCTCGTTATCTACATCACAAACATGAAATTGCGCCACTTGGGAGCCGTCATTCTCATCAAACCTCACACTACAAGATTCTACAACTCTCCCTAAGGATTTGTCATAGACTCTATAAGTGTGAGAGTTCGCAAGATACCCAACAAGAACACCTTCTAAGGCTTTAACTTCAAACTTAGAAAGATGTACACCTTTGATTTTGTAGAAACACTTACAACCAAAGACTCGATAGTAGGAGATGTTGGGCTTGTTGCCGGTAAGCATTTCATATGGAGTTTCCTTCTTCCCTTTGCGAAAGAATAACCGGTTGGAGGAGTGACACGCCGTGGAGATAGCTTCGGCCCACAAGAAGAGTGGAGACTTAAACTCCGCCAACATGGACCTAGCCATATCCATAAGAGTCCGGTTCTTCCTCTCGGCTACACCATTTTGTTGAGGGGTATATGCGGCGGAGTATTGATGTCGAATTCCCTCGTCGCTAAGAAACTCATTTTGGGTATAGTTCTTGAACTCGGAGCCATTGTCACTTCTAATGGCCAATATGGGAAGATTGTGTTGACGTTGAACTTCATTGGAGAAATCGATGATGGTTTGTTGAGTTTCATCCTTCGTCTTGAAGAAGAAAACCCAAGTGAATCTTGAATAGTCATCGACAATCACCAAACAATATTTCTTCCCACCAAGACTAGGTTGAGGTACGGCACCAAAAAGATCAACATGAAGAAGTTCCAATACCCTTGATGATGAGATGATGGTCTTGCTTGGATGGGGAGAATCATCCATCTTTCCTTCAACACAAGCCCTACAAAGACGATCTCTAGAAAAAGAAACATTCTCATTTAGTCCAAGAATGTGGCCACCCTTGTGGAGACTTTGCAAAGTTCTCATATTGACATGGGACAACCGGCGATGCCACAACCACCCCACGTCGGCCTTTCCGAATAAGCATATTGCTTGAGTGTTGGTTGACCCCGAAAAGTCTACCACAAACAACTCATTTTCAACATACCCAACGATGACCTTTAGAGTCTTGCTCCTCAAGAGTACCACCATATCAAGAGTAAAGTTGACATCAAAGTTCATCCTATTAAGAGCACGAACGGACATAAGATTGTAACCTAGAGACTCAACAAGCATGACATTTACAAGGGTGATATCCCTTGTAACTACCACCTTGCCGAGACTCTTTACCTCGGCTTTGGACTTGTCACCATAAGAGACGGTTGAATGATTTAAATTTGGTCTCAACTCCGTCATGATCTCCTTGCTTCCGGTCATATGACTAGTGCATCCACTATCAACCACCCATTTAGATCCACCGGAAGCATAGTCGTACAAGAAACCATTTCTTGCATTTAGGTACCCATTTCTCAATGGGCCCCTTTCGGTTAGCAACAAGGGTCTTAGGAACCCAAATAGAATAATCAATGTAACCATCATAAGGACCAACATATTTTGCATAAACATCACCATAATAACCAACATAAAGAATGTAGTTGGGATTGTTGTGCCCCGCAAAGTCACTACGAGTGGTCTTGCCCCTAGTGGCATTACCACTCGCAATGTTAGTCTTACCTTGTGCGGGCTTGGTCTTGTTCTCCTTGGTGTTGCTCACCTTCTTCTTTGCCTCGGCCACATACCCAAGACCTTCCTTCCCTTTGTGTGGTTTTAACTCAAACAAATAAGCAAAACCCTTATCTTTACCTTTGGGAATAGAGGTCTTAGCATGATCCACCTTCAACCTAGCTTTTTCTTCAATGACATTTTCATGAACACGAGGAAGAATGGTTATGCTAGTTGAGCAAGTTTTAGAAAGTTGAGTTTGGAGTTGCTCATGTGACTTAACAAGGATGGAGTGGGTCGTTTCCAAGACCTTGTGAGCTTTAACTCAAGCTTCTCCATATCCTCAAGAAGTCTAGTATTCGCAACCCCAAGTTCAACTTTCTCCTTTTTAATCACTTTATATTTGGCAAAAACATGATCTCTATCCTTAATGATTTTACTAATGATTTCATCATTTTTAGCATCAAGAGATTCAAGTCTTTCCTCTAGAGTTGTTCTATATTCACTTTCTTCATCAAGAGAGCCATTTAGAGAAACTATGGAAGCATTCAAGGAAGCAATGGTGAGAGAATCCTCTCTCTCTCAATTTTACTCTTTTCTTGAAGAAGTTCTTCGGCCGCACATAGTTGTCTCACGAGAGACTCAACGTGTTCTTTTGAACGGGAATCCGGCACCTAGAGGGGGGTGAATAGGTGCTATTACAAATTTTAGGTCTTTTCAAATTTAGGCTCAACTCAAAGGTAAATTCTCTAGATATGCAACTACGGTGAATTTACCTAAATGAGAATCTAAGCAATAACAAGATAAACAAGTAAGGGAGCAAAGGGTAAAGGGAACCAAGTGAAGCACGCGGAGACGAAGATGTAATCCCGAGTTCCACCCAAGGGTGTACGTCTCGTTTGGAGAGGTGTGCGCTACCACAACAGGTTAGCCGCAACGCCAAAAAGGCTCACCTTCTTCTCCGATGAACTCAACCATAAAGGTTTCGAGTCCACCTTCCACTATTGATCCCCTTTTAGGGCGGAGATCGAATCCCTCACAAACGCTTGAGGCACACACCCACAACTGAATTGGGGGCTCCCAAGAAGACCACAAAAGGTCAAGGTAACACCAAGAGTACAACAATGGTGAACTAGGTTTTCCCACCGGAAACCCTAGCCACGAAATCCCCAAGTGAATGGGGGAGAAATGCAAATCCCTTCGGTGACGATGTAGATCCGGGCCTTCTCCTCCAATCCTCCAAAGATCAATGAATTTGGGTGGGGGGATTGGGAGATCTTGATGATTTGAGCTTTCAAGAATAGTAGGAGAGAGAAAATCTGAGAGCTCACTGTTCTTGAGTGAGTGAGGGGGTATTTATACTCCCCCTCAAAATCAGGCCGTTGGCTGTCTTGGTCACCCGGAAATTCCGGTTTAAGTTACACCGGAAATTCCGGTGCCCCGGAATATCCGGGCCTTTGAAAATATCCGAGCTGAATTTCCGGTTGAGATCAGAACCAATTCTGAACTTGACTTAGCCGTTTTTCTGAGGTTGGCTCGGAATTTCCGAGTCCTTGAAATTTCCGAGCTGAATTTCCGATTGGAGTCAGTACCACTTCTGAATCTTGGCTTAGCCAATTTTCTTGAGGTTGACTCGGAATATCCAGTTGGTGAACCGGAATATCCGAGTCCCTGAAATATCCGAGCTGATTTTCCGATTGGAGTCAGTACCACTTCTGAATCTTGACTTAGCCAATTTTCTTGAGGTTGACTCGGAATATCCGGTTGGTGAACCGGAATATCCGGGTCCTTGAAATTTCCGAGCTGATTTTCCGATTGAAGTCAGTAGTGCTTCTGAACTTGACTTAGCCAATTTTCTGGGGATGACCCGGAATATCCGAGTTGGGGAACCGGAATATCCGGGTCTGGGAAGAATTCCAGAAACTCTTTTTCTCTACAGTTTGGCTTTAGGATTTGTGATATGAGTTTCACCCAAACTGAAATACTTAGCAATAGGATTAGTATCATTGGTATTGTTAACTAACACACAAAACATTAGGGATTAAGAAATGTTCTTTCAATCTCCCCCTTTTTGGTGTTAGATGACAATACCAAGATTTGCATAGAAACAAACAGCAATATCATGTTTTTGGCAGAAAATGGCTCCCCCTAAATAAATGCAAGTATGCAACACAAAATAACAAAGGATAGGAGCAATTTTATAATAACAACCACAAGATATCACAAAGGAGAAATGAGACAAAAGTAAGATAATGGAAGCAATTGAGACTAGATAGATTTTCATACCTTGTGCATATAGAATATGAAGAGAATACCAACACAATCAATTCGAAGTCTCAAGCATAATATAATGATAGCATCAACCATTGTCTCAAAACAAAGATATCACAAATGACAAAAAGAAAGTTTCACAAGTAACTAAAAACACGATAAATGGACACAAGCGCAAATAAATGATAAACGCATAAGCTTGTGCCCGACCCTTGCAAATCCCCGAAGAAGTCCTAGTAGAGCAACTTCTCCCCCTTTGGCATCGAAACGCCAAAAAGGAAGAAGAGCGATGCTACGTCCCATGGAAGTCTTCAGTCCGAGGGGTCCTCCTCATCATCAGCATCAGCCTCCTCATCATCATCATCATCCTCGTCCTCATACTCCTCAGACGCTGCCTCCTCATCCTCATCTTCATCCTCCTCATCATAGTCATAACCTGTGGTGTACGAGCTGCCACCAAGGTCCTGGTCAATCAGTGTCCATGGAGCCAAGGAACCCTCGTTCCACTGAGCAAAGGACAGGGGCTCAGACAGATCAGCAGGAGCAGGAGAGCCAGAAGCATGGTGAAGGATCAAGTCTTGCTTGTAGTCCTGCTGACGGCGATCCTTGTAGGCATTGTATTGCTCCTTGCGGATGTCCACATTCATGCACAGGATGTTGCGCTGGAACCAGTTCAGCTTCTTGATATGCGTATGAGTGGTGGGAACATGAGTAGAGGTAGCAGCAGCCCTCCTAGCATCACCCATGAAAGATCCACCTGGAGCTGATGTAGTCGAAGGCCTAGGAGGGGGCTTGACCACAGTCTTCTTCACATAGAGCTTCTTGAAGTCATGTGGCACCAAATCACTGCTGCTGACGTTGAGGTTAGGGAACTTAAACAGGAGAAGCTTCATTATGTATGGAGCATAAGGAATGGAGACCCTGGTGGTCATAGCTTCATACATCTCATTGTAGATGTAATCCATCACATCAACTCTCCAGTCAGTATCAGAACCCGAGTCCTCCACAATGCGGTTGGCGTGAAGGAGCAGGTTGCAGAGAGGGGTAACCACGTTGTCATTGTTGCCACCACTCGGTGCAATGTTTTCACGCAGGATGCGCACAAGAACATCATACAAAGGCAGCATGTCACGAGTGAATCCAGGGGTGGCTCCCACACCATATAAGTGAGCTGTCTCCTTCTTGTTGAGCTTGTATGGGGAGTGCATGCGAGTGCCTTGGGGATTTTCACCATCAAACGTGTAGCCCAGTACCTTGCCAAACTCCTCGAAGTTAGACTCACAGTAAGATTCCCCAGTCATCCATTTCATGGTCTTCTTCGAGTCACCCTTGATCACTAGGGTGGCGAAGAACTGCATTACGAGCTGCGCGTTGTTGGCACAACGGATGAGCGCCAACCTCTCCAAGCCCATGGTCTTCACAATGTGGATGGCCTCAGAAAATGCTGTTTTCTTCTGCAGCGATGCAAAGTCAAACGGGTGCATGGGTCGAATTGGCTTCGACAGTGAGAGATATAGATCCACAAATATATGCTCTTGTGCTTGGCACCAAAAACTGCGATCATCGAGAGAGGTGTATCTTGCGCTGAGGTACCAGTCCCCCTGCCTCAGCTGAGAGTAATCAACAGAATGCATCTTGGAATAGTCCGGACGTTGGGGACTAGGGGCATTCTTTCTCTTCTTAGATGAGGGCTTGCTGGCAACATCTTTCTTCTTCCTCTGAGGTGCAAGGCCCTTTCCTTTGTTGACTGATTGCTTGGAGACAGGTGCTATAGCAGTGTGCCTTGATCCCCCTGCGGACGGACTTCCACCTGAACCCTTCGGGTTGAGCTCAAGGTGGCATTTGGTTTGCATTGGAGTAGAGGCACCCTTGAGATCAAGCAACTCGTACTTCTTGAGCATGTCTTGAATGTACTTTGCTTGGTTGATGAACGTTCCTTCCCTCAATTGTTTGATCTCAAATCCGAGGAAGAACTTCATCTCGCCCATCATAGACATCTCAAACCTGTCAGTCATAAGCTTAGAGAATTCTTCGTTAAATGCTTTGTTAGTCGATCCAAATATAATGTCATCCACATATAATTGACAAATGAAAAGCTCCCCATTAACTTTCTTAGTGAAAAGTGTGGGGTCGATTTCCCCAACTTGGAATCCACGGTCTACAAGTAGTTCTCTAAGTTGCTCGTACCACGCTCGTAGGGCTTGTTTAAGGCCATAGAGTGCCTTATCCAACTTGTAGACATGGTTCGGATACTTGAGGTCCTCGAACCCCGGTGGTTGCTTAACATAAACAAGTTCATTTAGTGGACCATTTAGAAAAGCGGATTTAACATCCATTTGTTGCAACTTAAAGTTATGGTGAGAGGCATAGGCAAGAAGAATACGGATTGACTCAAGTCGAGCCACAGGCGCGTAGGTTTCTTCAAAGTCAATGCCTTCAATTTGTGAGTAACCTTGAGCCACCAATCTTGCCTTGTTCCTTATCACCATGCCATGTTCATCTTGCTTGTTCTTGAATATCCACTTGGTGCCGATAACATTGCGGCAATCTTTGGGTCTTTCCACCAACTTCCACACTTTGTTGCGCTCGAAGTTGTTGAGCTCTTCATGCATGGCATCAAGCCAATCTTTATCTTCAAGAGCTTCAAAGACCTTCTTGGGTTCCACCATGGAGATGTGAGCTTGATGTTCACTAAAGCTTGCGAGTTGTCTTCGGGTAGAGACCTTGCTTCTCACATCACCAAGCACCTTGTCAAGAGATAGAGCTCTTAATTCTTGTGAGGTGCCAACCCTATTCAAGCGGCGAATCTCGATTTCCCTCCGAGTGGTGGGAGGAATCGCTTGATCATCTTGATCATTCATGTCTCCGCCTTGACTGAATTGATGGCCTTGATCAACCATTGGAGTGGTGTCCATTGGTGAGGGAGAGGATTGATCTTGGCCTTGCGAACTGCCACCGGGAATGTCAGCAGGACCGGATATTCCGGGTTCAGGAACCGGAAATTCCGGACCACCGGAATTTCCGAGTCCATCTTGACCCGGATATTCCGGTCCTCCGGAAATTCCAGGAGCAGCTGTAGAATCTTGTTCTTCTTCTTGGCAGGGTGCATTGGGCACGGTGTTGTCGATGGGTGTTCCTTGTGTTGGGGTGGTCACCACTTGTGAAGAACTTGGTCCTTGTTGATCAACCTCATAATAGAGTTCAACGGGGCGGTGGACTCCCAACCCCATTCTTCGGATAGCATCTTGAGGTTCATCATCACCTACACCGGAAACACCACTTTGCTCCACGAGGGAGCCGTCATTCTCCTCGAATACCACACTACAAGTTTCTATGATTATGCGCGAGGCCTTATCATAGACTCTATAAGTGTGGGATTCGGATCCGTAGCCCACAAATGTCCCTTCAAGAGACTTAGAATCAAACTTGCCCAAACGAACACCTTTGATGAGATAAAAGCACTTACAACCAAATACTCGGAAGTAGGAGATATTGGGCTTGTTCCCGGTGAGCACTTCATAAGGTGTCTTCATGAGTCCTTTGCGAAAGAAGAGCCGGTTGGATAAATGGCAAGCGGTGTTGACGGCTTCGGCCCAAAAGTTGTGAGGGGACTTGAACTCGGCCATCATCGACCTTGCCATCTCAATAAGAGTGTGGTTCTTCCTTTCGGCTACACCATTTTGTTGGGGAGTCTAAGCAGCGGAATACTGATGACGAATCCCTTCTTCACTAAGGAACTCGTTTAAGGTGTAGTTCTTGAACTCGGACCCATTGTCACTTCATATCACCAAGATAGGGACATTGTGTTGACGTTGAGCTTCATTGAAGAAGTCGATGATAGTTTGTTGAGTCTCCATCTTCGTCTTGAAGAAGAAAACCCATGTGTATCTTGAATAGTCATCAACAATCACCAAGCAATATTTCTTGCCACCAAGACTAGCTTCCGGAATGGGACCAAAGAGGTCAACATGGAGAAGCTCCAAAACCCTCTTTGACGAAATGATGGTCTTGCTTGGATGGTAGATGTCATGCATTTTTCCTTCAACACACGCCCTACACATTCGATCCTTCGAGAAAGAAACATGGTATTTTAGTCCTAGGATATGGCCACCCTTGTGGAGACTTTGCAAAGTCCTCATGTTGACATGGGCTAGTCGGCGATGCCATAGCCAACCCAAGTCCGCCTTTGCGAATAGGCACATTGTATGGGAAGTGGTGACTCCGGAGAAGTCAACCACATAGAGCCCATTCTCAATGTACCCAACGAAAGACACATTGAGAGACTTGCTCCGCAAGAGAATGACCATTTCCTTTTCGAAGACAACGGTATAACCCAAACAAGTTAAGGAATGGACGGAGATCAAGTTGAAACCTAGGGACTCGACAAGCAAGACATTCACAAGTGTGATGTCCGGTGCCACTACCACCTTGCCGAGCCCTATTACCTTAGACTTAGAATTATCACCATATGTAACGATCATTTGATCATCATTGGGCTTCAACTCCGTTACAATATCCTTGCTTCCGGTCATATGACTAGTGCATCCACTATCAATTATCCATTTCGATCCTCCGGAAGCAAGGCCCTACACACAATCAATTCTTGGATTTAGGTACCCATTTTGCAATGGGTGCCTTTTGGTTAGCAACAAGGGTCTTTGGAACCCAAATAGCATATTTAATGTAACCATCAAAAGGACCAATGTATCTAGCATAGACATCCCCATAATAATCAACATATAAAGCATAGTTGGGGTTAGATATGCCCGCAAAGTCATTACGAGTGGGAGTGCCCCTTGTGGCATTTCCACTCGCAATGTCAACCTTCTTGGCTTGTGCGGACTTGGTCTTCTTCTTGATCTCCTTCTTCTCCTTAGCAACATAGCCTAGACCTTCCTTACCCTTGTGGGGCACTCGCTCATGAAGAGGAGTAGTGAGTGTCCCCTTACCTTTATCAAGAGATGTCTTGGGCTTGGTTGCCATAGAAGGAACAAACAAAACCCTAGCAATACCCTTCACAACATTTGCATTAGCATTCAAAGGAGTAGAGGTGCTAGGTTTCTCAAGAGTAGATATCCGAGATTGGAGTTGATCACGAGACTTGAGAAGACGTTCGTGATCACTTGTCAACACCTTGTGAGCATTGTCAAGTGACTCGAAGTCTTCGCAAAGTCTAGCATGAGCAACTACAAGCTCGGACTTTTCTTTTTGCACAATTTTACATTTAGCAAAGTAGAGATCACGATCCTTAGTGATCTTAGCAAGTTGCTCCTCGAGGAGAGCATGAGCTTCTTGTTCATCTTCGAGAGAGGATTGGAGGGACACCTTAGCGTGTGCATCCTCTCTCTCAATCTCACCTTTTAGTTCAAGCTCGTCCTCAAGCTCACCTATACGACTCATGATTGAGCCAAAGTGTTTCTTTCCTTCTCCTTGCAAGTTAGTCATGAATTTATCAAAAGCAATGATTTCTTCCTTGACTTCTAGGCTCATAGCATCATCAATGTCATGTGATATGGAGTTGGGGGATAGTTGTACCTCGGATGTCTTTGCCATAAGACATCTTCCATTCTTGACGATGAGGCTCTCGTTTGGTGAGGAGAAGAGTGATGGAGTTGTGGAAGACATGGCTAGTGCGGCCACTTGCGTTGGAGTATCCTCCTTGTCACTATCTTCATCATCGGTGGGATATTGCTCTTGAGTCACCAAGACAATCTTTTGGTTCTTCTTGAAGAAAGGCTTCTTCATGGGCATGGGCCCCTTGCCCTTCGTCTTGGCCACGAGCCTCCCACCATGATCCTCTCTTCTCTCCCATGGGCAATCGGCAACAAAGTGGCTCTTGTCATCGTAGTTATAGCAAAGTCTCACTTTGTTGAATGGCTTTCCTCCGTTGGGGGGAAACTTCTTGTCAATCCTTGCTTTGGCCCTTCCGGGGTTCTTCCAAAAGGTTCTTGCCGCAAGACCCATGTGTTGAGTGAGAGTGCTTGAGAGAGATTCACTAGATAGCTCGACTTGATCATCACACTCCTCTTCATCCTCCTCTTCAACGGTGGCCTTCAAATCAATTGAGGCATGCTTGTGCATCCCTATGGCTCTAGCTCTTGCATCTTGTGCAATCTTGGAGGCCACCTTGTATGCGGTCATCTCTTGCATAACTTCATTGGATGTCATCTTTGCAAAGTCATGTCTCCCTTGGAGTGTCTTCAAATCCGTGTCCTCAAAGGGCATGAGAGCGGTCACAAACTTCCTCTTGATCCAAGCATCATTGATGTACTCCGCCCCGAGGTTCTTGAAGGAGTTGGCGACCAACACCAACCTCCGGTACATGTCCTCGTGGCTTTCTCCATCCAACTTGTAGAACCCTTCCATCTCATTGCATAAGGCATCATACCGGTTCTTCTTCATGCTCTCATTCCCAACGAAGATGTCGGAAAGAGCATTCCAAACTTCCTTGGCGGTGGAGAATTGTTGAATGAGCGCCATGTCCTTCTCTCCAACGGCCATTTGGGTAATGATGAAGAGCGGTGGCGTTGAGTTGGCTATCAACCACCTCTCTTCTTGTCAAGTTGGTTGGATCATGGGGCTTGTATCCTTCTTCAATGATGCGCCAAAGCTCAATGGAGGCACTACATAGATGAGACTTCATTAGAAACACCCATTGAGAGAAATGAGTAGGTTTAAGCTTAGGAGGATCACTTCTAAAGTTTACATGAGGGTGAGGGATAGGAGGGTTAGGAGAGTAATTATGGTTGACATTATGAAATTCCTCTCCTTTGGGGGTGTTAGAGGAGCTAGGTGGTTCATCCTTTTCCGCCATCCCGGGAACACTTGAGGTAACATCTTTGGACCCATCCGAAGATGACTCCTTAGAGTTCCCCGCATGTTCCTTAGGAGGGGGAGAGGGAGAAGTAGCCTCAGGCTCCTTAGACTTCAAGAGTGCCATGAGCATCTCATTCATCTTGAGGAGTTGGGCCTCCAAGGACGATCGCATATCAATAAGATCGGCCATGGTTGCCCCTTTGGCTAACGCCTCCTTCTCCGCCTCTAATTTTTCACGGGCGGCCCTCTCGGCATCGGATTCCGTCATCGTTGCACTTAGGCGGTTAAGCCCTTAAAAGTGAACAAGGCTCTGATACCAATTGAACGGGAATCCGGCACCTAGAGGGGGGGTGAATAGGTGCTATTACAAATTTTAGGTCCTTTCAAATTTAGGCTGAACTCAAAGGTAAATTCTCTAGATATGCAACTACGGTGAATTTACCTAAATGAGAATCTAAGCAATAACAAGATAAACAAGTAAGGGAGCAAAGGGTAAAGGGAACCAAGTGAAGCACGCGGAGACGAAGATGTAATCCCGAGTCCCACCCAAGGGTGTACGTCTCGTTTGGAGAGGTGTGCGCTACCACAACAGGTTAGCCGCAACGCCACAAAGGCTCACCTTCTTCTCCGATGAACTCAACCACAAAGGTTTCGAGTCCACCTTCCACTATTGATCCCCTTTTAGGGCGGAGATCGAATCCCTCACAAACGCTTGAGGCACACACCCACAACTGAATTGGGGGCTCCCAAGAAGACCACAAAAGGTCAAGGTAACACCAAGAGTACAACAATGGTGAACTAGGTTTTCCCACCGGAAACCCTAGCCACGAAATCCCCAAGTGAATGGGGGAGAAATACAAATCCCTTCGGTGACGATGTAGATCCGGGCCTTCTCCTCCAATCCTCCAAAGATCAATGAATTTGGGTGGGGGGATTGGGAGATCTTGATGATTTGAGCTTTCAAGAATAGTAGGAGAGAGAAAATCTGAGAGCTCACTGTTCTTGAGTGAGTGAGGGGGTATTTATACTCCCCCTCAAAATCTGGCCGTTGGCTGTCTTGGTCACCCGGAAATTCCGGTTTAAGTTACACCGGAAATTCCGGTGCCCCGGAATATCCGGGCCTTTGAAAATATCCGAGCTGAATTTCCGGTTGAGATCAGAACCAATTCTGAACTTGACTTAGCCGTTTTTCTGAGGTTGGCTCGGAATTTCCGAGTCCTTGAAATTTCCGAGCTGAATTTCCGATTGGAGTCAGTACCACTTCTGAATCTTGACTTAGCCAATTTTCTTGAGGTTGACTCGGAATATCCAGTTGGTGAACCGGAATATCCGAGTCCCTGAAATTTCCGAGCTGATTTTCCGATTGGAGTCAGTACCACTTCTGAATCTTGACTTAGCCAATTTTCTTGAGGTTGACTCGGAATATCCGGTTGGTGAACCGGAATATCCGGGTCCTTGAAATTTCCGAGCTGATTTTCCGATTGAAGTCAGTAGTGCTTCTGAACTTGACTTAGCCAATTTTCTGGGGATGACCCGGACTATCCGAGTTGGGGAACCGGAATATCCGGGTCTGGGAAGAATTTCAGAAACTCTTTTTCTCTACAATTTAGCTTTAGGATTTGTGATATGAGTTTCACCCAAACTGAAATACTTAGCAATAGGATTAGTATCATTGGTATTGTTAACTAACACACAAAACATTAGGGATTAAGAAATGTTCTTTCATCTTTGGCTTCACCTTGCAAGTTAGCCATCAAAGTATCGAAATAAACTAGCTCTTTCTTAATCTCAAGACTAGATTGATCATGAGTAGTCTTAGGTGAGGGAGATGATACCTCGGTGACATGAGCCATGAGGCACCGTGCGTTGTTGGTGGAGACATTGTCATTGGGGGATTCAAAGAGTGACGGTGATGATGGTGGAGTAGATACAATAGCTAATGCGGCAACCTCTTTATTAGGTGTGTCTTCATCGTCGGAGTCACTTGTGGCATATTCTTCTTGTGCCACCAACACAATTCTTGGTGCCTTCTTGAAGAAAGGCTTCTTTGGTCTTGCGGACTTCTTTTGAATCAACTTTGAGTGGTCCTTCGGGACAAGATTCCCACCATTTTGCTCACGGTTCTCATAAGGACACTCTCTTATGTAGTGATTCTTGTCATGACAATTGTAACACGTCTTTGTCCTCGAGGCAAGCTCTTTCTTGCCACTTGAGTTGTTATCTCGATCAACACGATCTTTAGCACTAGCCGGGTCATTCCAAAACACTCTTGTGGCAAGTGCAATGTGACCATTGAGGGCTTGCTCAAGATCATGTGGAGCAATGTTGCTAGGACAAGCTTCAACTTCATCATTGGCATCTATGCAAGTCACCTTGGCCTTCAAGGCCAGAGAGGGTCCTTGTCTCATTCCCATGGCCCTAGCACGGTTATCTTCGGCATTCTTGGTGGCAACCTTGGAGGCTTGGACTTCTTTCATAACTTCATGGGAAGACATTTGATGATAGTTGTATCTTCCTTGAATAGACTTCAACTCCATTGGCTCCGAAGGCAAGAGAGCATTCACATACTTCCTCTTGACCCAAGCATCATCAACATAAGTTGCTCCCACATCATAAAAGGCTTTGGCAAGAGTCTTGAGTCTCCCATACATCTCTTCATGGTTCTCGTTGTCAAGCATGTAGAAGCCTTCGGAAGCATTGCTCAAGGATTCATATCTATTTCTCTTCATGCTATCATTTCCAAGGAAAGCACGCTCAAGACAATCCCAAGCTTCTTTGGCGGTGGTGGCATGTAGAACATGATGCTTGTCGTTGTCGCTCAAGGAGAGTTCAATCATGTGGAGAGCGGAAGCGTTTAGTTGCTTTTCGGCGAACTCTCTCTTGGTCATATTGCTTGGATCCTCCACCATGTATCCGTCTTCAATAATCCTCCAAAGCTCGATGGAGGCACTGTTGACATGAGATTTCATTGAGCGTTGCCAACTAGCAAAAGCTAATGCATTAAGCTTAGGTGGAGGACCTAAAGGGTTTATGCGGGTAGTGATAATTGGATCGGGAGCGTACCATCCCCGAACGGCATGATACCCTTCCTTTTCCTCATGCGAATTGGGAGATGACTTAGGCTTATCATTGGCTTTCACCTCCTTCTCTTTTTGCTCTTTATTCTCCTTGGAACCACCCTCATCGGAGTTAGAAGCTTTTTCAAGCGGGATGATATCCGAGGGCTTGTTGTTAATGAGTTTATTGAGCAAGTCACGAAACTCGTTAAACCTAGCATCCATGGAAGATGTCAAAGTTGTTTCCAAAGCTTTGATATCGGCCATGGATGCCGCGGTGGCTTGGTCCTTTTTAAGGGACTCATTAGCCTCGGCAAGCCTTGCGCTCTCATCCTCACTTTGTGTCATACTTCTCTTAGGCGGTTAAACCCAACAAGAGAGCCTTTGCTCTGATACCAATTGAAAGGATCGGTATGACACCTAGAGGGGGGGGGGGGTGAATAGGTGCTAATTCAAATTTTAGTTCTTTTTAAAATTAGGCTTGACACAAAAGGTAAATTCTCTAGATATGCAACTATGGTGAATTACCTATATGACAAGCTAGCAACTAAGCAAGATATAATAAGGGCAATAAATAAGGATAGAAGTAACCGAAGTGAAACCACAGACGACAAGGATGTATTCCCGAGTTCCTCCCTTAAATGGGAGTACGTCTCGTTGGAGAGGTGTGAACCAACACAATGGTTCAACGGCCACAAAGGCCTCACCCAAATCTCCGGTGAACCGCACCACAAAGGTTTGGTCCACTTTCCACTATCGGAATCCTTCGAGGCGGAATCCGGAGCCTTTACAACAACGATTCGGGGCACGACCCACAAAGAGCTTGGGGGCTCCCGAACAGCTACAATCTGTCACAAAGACAAGAAGGTAAGTACAACAATGGGCTAGGATTTCCGAGTGGAAATCCTAGCAAGTATTCCCTCAAGTGAATGAGGGGGAAATGAAGAACGGCTCGGTGAAGATGTAGATCGGGGCCTTCTCCTTCAATCCTCCAAAGATCAACGAGTTTGGATGGGGGGATTGGGAGATCTTGTGATTCTTGTCTTGCAACAATGGAGTTCCTCTTTTTCTTGGTCAAGCACATTTGCTGGAAGAAGGAGGAGGGGTATTTATACCCCTCCAAAGATGTAGCCGTTGCAGCCAATCACCAGGCCGGAAACTCCGGCCCTAGTGGCCGGAAACTCCAGCCAGGGGCGGAAACTCCGGGCCCCACCAGGGGCTGAACACCAGTTTCTTCAAACTGAACTTGGACATCTTCGAGGTACCTGAGGCCGGAAAGTTTGGCCTGAGGCGGAAACTCCGGTCCACGGGACCGGAAACTCCGCCCCCCACCAGGGGCTGAGCACAACTTTGGCAACCGAGGCTTTGGTAAAGATTTCGGTCCTCAGGGACCGGAAACTTCAGACAGGGGCGGAAACTCCGGCCCCCAAGGCTGGAAACTCCGCCCCCCACAAGGGGCTGAGCACACTTTCAGTGCTGCCTCTTTTTCTCCTTTTTTGTGCTGATGCATCTGAAGAGTTCCTAAATTATCCTGCATTACTTAACACCAACTTAATACATCCACATGTTGTTAACTAACACACAAAACACAGAGATCATAGAAATGTCCTTTCACACCCCCTCCCCCCTTTATATAGCAAGGCATGTTAATTGGATTAATTACAGAAAAATACAATTAATTGTATAGCAGGTCGGCCGAGTTGCTTCTCCGTCCGTTTTGCCCTCTCTCTCCACCAAAGCTATATCGCCGGGCGTCGTTGCCCTGCGGGATTCCAGAAAAGTTCTACCCTTGCGATTTCAGCTGGATCTGAATGACCGGGGGTTGTTGTTAAGCTCCTTATGTTTGTGAGTGCTCGGAGGCGCCACATTTGAGGAGCCTGGGCGACGTCGTCTCGCCCACCCAGCAGCCCTGCCGCTGCCCTGCCGCCGGCGCCACCCCCCAGCCGCCGGCGCCTCGCCATCTTCCGCCCGACGCCCGTCGACGCAGGTCATCGTCGACACCCCGGCGTCATCGTCTACATCATCGCGACAAGTTCTCCGCGACCTCGAGGTCGGCTAAAGTACGACTTCATCGTCAACGCTTGTGCGGGAGCGTAATCCCCGCTATCGGTCTACATGGAGGTAATGTAACCCGTTCCGCCACCGTCATCACATGTACTAGATAGATAGATCCTGACTAGTTAGGGTTTCATATGCTAATTTTTTTTATTGTTTTATGCACCGGAACCCCTTCACATTCCCAGATATCTCGTTAGGGCGGGGATATCTGGTTTTTGTCTTATATGCTGTTAGCCATTGTATGGTCTGAGGCGACGACTCAGGGAGTCGAAGCGTGTCACGAGTCATCCTTCTCAGAGAGTTACGAGGTGGATGGTAACGAGGCTTCTATAGTCGCCGTCCTTTTCCCATATCTCACTTCTGAGACACATCCTTGCCCATTCCTTATCCTTTCCAACCGTCATGGTGGAATCACCACGACGTGCGGGGGTGGGGGGGGGGGGGTGACGGGTCTCCACCGGTTGGCCCTTCAGACGTGGCGGTGCATCAG
The DNA here is from genome assembly GCA_026929855.1 of Poa annua. Classification (NCBI taxonomy): domain Eukaryota; kingdom Viridiplantae; phylum Streptophyta; class Magnoliopsida; order Poales; family Poaceae; genus Poa; species Poa annua. The sequence continues at coordinate 56,856,728 of CM049431.1, forward strand.
GCGGTTGTGGTTCACCAGGAGGAGGCCGTGGGCAGCCGCCGTCGGCCTAGAGATGCAATGGCTTCTCCAAGCGAGGGGTTGTCGTCTCCAGCGCAACGCAATCGGGGGTCGTCCTCGCGGGAGCGGGGCTGGTCGTGGTGGTTCCACTACTAGATCTGCGAATAAGAAGGCGGATAATCCTCCTCCGCCCATGAGGTCGCCTCGCGAAGGTCACTACGCCGATATGCACGACTTTGAGTTTGCCATCCAACTCCCGTCAGGCGGATTGGGCCATGTTCTTCACATCCCTGACATGCTTTCTAGGGCCATGGAGGGGCATGAGCCTTCTATCATGCGCATCTCCATCAAGGACTCCCTGGCGTCTTGGGTTGTCCCTGTCACGGATGATGGCGCGGGCGACATGACGTTAGGCGGCGCATGGAGAGATTTGTCGAACCTCATATAGCGCAGCCGGGCTTCCTCATCATGTTCAAGTTCATTGTTGACGGAGAGCTTGTGGGGAAGGTGTTCGATGATTAGATGTGACGGCGCCCCCTAGGTGCTGAGTTTGACTCCGGTTCCAGCGACTCGTCGATGTCCGGTTTCAGCGACGACGAAGAATGAGGAGGGCTTGAATAGGAATAGTTCCCGTTCGGGATTCCCCATTCAAGGGCCCCTCATTTCTTTATCTTTGACATTGTATTCCTTGTAACCCTGCATGGATGGGTAGAAAACAACTTTGTTTCTATTTCGTTTCCGATCCGATGGTTAGTGATTAGAACAGAAGTAAGAAACCATATGTAGATAATCACTTAACTTTGATCGCTTCTCCTTTCTATGTTCCTGTCAGGCAAACGTGATTTGCCGCGTTATAATACCAAGATCGAAAAGCAACTTCATATTTTCTTCATAAGGCATTCATAGGAAAATGTTTTCATCAAATTGAAAAACATTCCACCAAGGCTTTCCAAATGTAGAAATCGAAAGTTGCCTTTGGAAACCAAGGTTGGGAGAACATCAACGAAAACTCTATGAAACAGAGGGAGTAGTACTTTTGAAGGTGGTACTTGCGCAAGTGCTCGATATTTCACGAGTTTTTCACTGGCTTTCCCTCCTCAGTCATCAAACGGATGACAACTGGCCTAATGACTTGTACCACCCGATAAGGTCCCTTCTACAGGGAAGAGAATTTGTTCATTCCTTCTCGCCTCAATCACGACAGAGCATTAGGTCTCTTTCCTCCAGCTCTCTCGGTAACACTCTCCTGGATTGCTGATTTAAGTCGATTTTCTCAAGAAAATTGACATCATCAATCCTAACTTCTCGCTGCTTGTCTTCATTATATCTGAAAACCCGTGAGGATCCATAGTGAAACTTAGTGGGAAGCACTGCCTCTGTCCCATATACCAGGTGAAATGGAGTTTCTCCGATAGCGCGATTGGATGTGGTCCGCAAGTAGCACAATACCATTTTTTTTTGAAATTAGGAGCACAATACCATTGATATATAGATGATCAACCCAGTTCACTCCTGCATGCTTAGTAACAAATTGGCCCATCACACAAATTTCCCATTCGCTACGCTCAGAACCAAATTAGCGACCCAACATTTGGTCTCCAAATCTAAACAAGGCTAAGGATTTGAGCCAATCCAAAGTTGGCCCACAACCAGACGAAAGAAAAAGGAAAGCGATGGGCCAGCATCACCACAGTCCGAAATTGAAAAAAAAAATAGTTGAGCGCGGCGTCGGCGCTGCTTCCGTGAAGGGGAGAAAGCACGCAGGCAGTCGCCGTGATGATAAGCAAGAGAAAAACGCACAGGCAGTCGGTCGGTGGCCACTAACCTCGCTCGTTTAATACAGTATAATACTGGAGAAACGGAGGGAGCAGTGGGCATCTCTTACTCTTAACCATACTTCTCCTTGAGTAACTAGTAACTACTCCCTCTCTCTCTGGCACACACAAAACGCACTCTCCTTGAATAAGCATGGACCGGCGGCGCGCAGGGAGCCCGACGTATGGCATGCGGCGCTCGCAGGCGGGGATCTGCTCCGCCCCGGCGTCACCGGCACATCCCTTCGTACAGCCCGCGTCGTCGCCGGTGCACCCGCTGGCTGCGCGGTCCAAGGCTCGAGCCGCGGCGGCGCTGGCGCATGTCATGGCGCGGCCCGGCGCGCGAGTCGACGAAACGGATGAGGACGACTACGAGAACGGCTGGGGAGATGACGTCGGAGTTCACCAGCTGAACGGCGGCGGCACCAACGGGCGACACGACGGTGGCCGGAGCCCTTTGCACGCTTACGGCAGCCGGAGCGCCGGTGGCGGCGTCGTCAAGAACAAGGACAAGTACTTCGGTTTTGCGTTGCCCAAGGTATGTGCTACTAATTATATTCATTACTGCTAATTACACCTTTGCTTTTTTAGCCCTAGTATCGTAATGGCGCCGTGAATGTTTTCTGTTTTTTTGGCCTGTCGTTATTACTTTACCTTTTTCTCCCCCTTCAGTTTTTGGAGTGCTATTAATCTCTCCGTTAGGGCATGTATGTACAACGCAGGCAGCCTCTTAGAGAGGCTCTAGGGAAGAAAATTAGTCAGAGCTTACAGTAGCTTAGAGGGCGTAAAAATTAATTAGTGGGAATCCCGAGATGGTCTGTCAGAAGCCACGAACCCCATGGTCAACGCACCTAATTAATGCGTGTGTCCTTTACGCTCTGAACTTGTACAGTTTTGTTTAATCGGCAGAAAGGACTCATAGTTCATACTCTGACGCGATCGAGTGCGTGCCCACCGCGATTTACGGCCGTCCGATGGCAGATGCAGGTCCAGCTGCCAAACACGAACACGCATCTGTCAGGACCGAGTAGGCGTGTAAACATCATGTCCTATTCCGAAACCGTTTTCAACAATACATATCCGGTTTTAAGAAATCCGACGGATAGGATATTCGACTCTGAACATGACACCCGGATATGATATAGGATATGGTATGTAAAATAACCTAAAATATGGATTATCTGAAATTTAAATAGGATTATCCGATGTTTTGAATCTGAATAATCCGATTTTCTACCGAAATGCCTAGTCTAATATAGCATAATTTGTAACTAGTAAGTTACCGAGTTCGTTAGTCGAACAACATCTCACTTGAATAGTCATAGTAAAGACTATGAATTACAAGTTTGTTAGTTATTAGCTTATCGAATAATTATTTTTGTATGTATGGTTTGACAATTTACTTGTACACGTATCTACCCGATTAATTTTATTACCGCTCTGAATCCGCTCTGTTTCCGCCTCCGAATCCGCCATCACGGATATCCGCATTCAAATCCACATCCCGTCATTATCCGATCCGCTCCGAATCCGATGAAAAAATATGGTAAAAGATATGGTAAATGTAAAATCCGATCTGATCCGATCCGTTTACACCCCTAGGGCCGAGCACATCGCATCGGCAAATCCGTCCACGCCACATCACGACCAAAATCTAACCTGTGTGAAAAAGGTGTTCTCATAGTAGTGATAATTTTTCTTTTTTTGAGATGGTCTAGCATCTCCGTCGAACGCCTCTAGGTACAAACTTCCGAAAAAGCCCATTGACACTCCTAATGCTCGTTCTCGAGAAAAGGCCCAACGATGACACTCCTAAGCGCGTCTCAAATGTAGACTTAAGCCTCGGTCTTAAGGATAAAAGTAAGCTTAAGACCTGCTCACATAGACCGGCCATAGAGAATAAACTAACATTATTTTCTCCCTCTTTCCATCGAAGCACACACGTCCGTTTCTTTTCCCTGAGCTCGTCGAAGACGACCACAAAACGATGGAACAATGGGCAGGGGCAGCGACGCTAAAACCAAGCCGGAGGAAGCCGCAACGCACCTTGTCAAAGATGAACTCATGGGTCACGGCTCTGACACCTAGAAATTATGGTGGAGATGGCCGCCGCCACAGCCAAATTTGAAGGGGATCGTGTGCAGAAAACAATAATTTTCCTAACAACGATATCTTTAAAACATGCCAAGATCTATTCTATGCAGATATAGTAGTACGAACGGAGATCGGAATACATACCCTTGTAGACAGAAAACGGGATTACGTTCCCACACAAACGTTGACGATGAAGACCAACGTAGCCGATCTCAAGGTCATGAAGAGGAAGAAGACCTCCGAGCACCGCTAGCGCAGCACCTCACAGGGTGTTACACACGTATGGTGGAGACGACGGCCTCCGAAGCTCCAGTACAGGACGAGCAACGGAAGACTTGGACCGGAACACCAGCAGCGCGACAACGGGGTATGTTGGAAGAGATCCCCCTCTCAACTCGGCGCAACTCCGAAAAAGGGAATCACGAAATCGAGAGAGAATTAGGAAATTAATTGGTGAATTAAAAGGCCATGGGTACCCCTCTATATATAGGCTCCAGGGGGAGCCAACCTGCTCAACAGGCAATGTGGGACTAAACCCCACATGCCTGGTGCGGCATTGGTGCGCCGGCCACCTGGTGGGCCCCTTGTGGCCCACCTAGGTCGGCCACTTTGGCCCCCACCGAATTCCCTTGAGGAATTTTCCCCTCTTGGTCCTTCTTTCGACCAAAAGGCCCATTTAGGAAAATCAGGCTAAATAAATTAGAAAATAAATATATAAAATCATATTTAGACATTAATTACACTAATTAATATCAAACATATTATATATAATTTATTCTAGCTCCGAAAACTATTTCGTCGCTGCCCGATCTCCATCGGACCTCTCCCGGGCATTCCCGATGATCTCTTTCCTTTTCGGTTGTCTTGTCGAAACCCCTTAACCCTAGCGGTTCGATATAATAACAGATACGATCGAGACTCCTCTCCGATCAATGACTAACTCATAGGCCTGGACCCCATGAATTAATCCCTGTGATATAACGAATGACTTTCATCTATCAAATCTGTACGTAAAGTCTTAAACATTTTGCCATGGCGATACTTACCGTGTTCGAGCGTTATTCATAGATATCTCCGTATCTATCTTGACCTCGTTACCGACAACGCTATCTTCTACTCGTCTATGATTTCATGTCTCCGTGGCCTAGACAAATGCTTGCAAGCTCATTAGACATAATATCACCGAGTGGGTCCTATAGTATCTATCCTGCTATGCGGACCGGTAAATCCCGCTCTTTACCCCTCGTCTCAACTACTACTTTCTAATACCCAAAAGTATCACCGTTATTGTCAAACTAATTAAGATATAACGTTTGGTGCAATCAAAGTATTTTTCAGGAATAACATTAAGAGTTGGTCTCATGGTCAAAGGCGTAATGACTACGTCCTACAAATATGGGTATGTCCATCAACATTGTTCTTCAACGATATGACTTCCATTGCCGACCGGCACCATGCCCTATTATCGGGAAATCTCGATCATCGATCGCACAACGAAACTAGTCTTAGTAGAGACTACTAGGGACCTGGTTGTTTACGCATCACAACCGTATTAATGTTTCCGATTAGTATGGTTATAGCATGACACAAAAACATATTATGAACAAACGAGATATGATAAAGACATACACTTTATTAATTGCCTCTATGACATATCTCCTTCACTCTTCTACTTGCACTAGAGTACAAATTAATCTAGATTACAACTTGGTAAAAGCTTAACACCCATAGCTAACTGGTGTTTTTCATGCTTGTAAGCGGAAGAGTCTTCGTTAAAGGATCTGCCACATTCAGATCCGTATGCACTTTGCAAATCTTCACATCGCCTCCTTATGCGTACTGTCGTATCACATGGAAGCGTCGGAGAATGTGTTTGGCGGTGGAGTGAGACCTTGGCTCCTTGGTGTTAGCAATGGCACCCGTATTGTCGCAGAACAGGATCACGGGGTCTTGCACGCTCGGGAACACTCCAAGTTCAATGATGAACTTCCTCAGCCACATAACTTCATTCGTGGCTTCGCAGGCAGAAATGTACTCCGATTCCATTGTAGATTGTGCGATGATGGGTTGCTTCCCACTTCTACAGCACACGGCGCCTCCATTCATCTTGAACACATAACCTGTATGTGACTTAGAGTCATCGGGGTCTGAGCAGAAACTTGCATCCACGTAACCTATTACGCCAAGTTATTCATCGCAGCCACCATAGACAAGGAACATTTCCTTTGTCTTATTGAGATACTTAAGAATGCTCTTAACAGCAATCCAATGTGTCATTCAAGGATTACTCTGGAACCGGCTTCTCAAACTTAAAGCTAATGCCACATCAGGTGTAGTACTTAACATTGCATACATAATCGATCCTATGGCTGAAGCATAAGGATGTTTAGTCATATCGGCCTTATCATGTTCCGTTACCGGACACTGTGCCTTTCGTAATGTTTTATTCTTAATAACCGACAGAGAACCCTTTTTTGCCTTCTCCATACCGACACGCTTCAGTATTTTATCAAGATAAGTACTCTGACTTAACGCTAATAGACGTCTTGATCTATCAGGATATATTTTAATGCCTAAGATGTATCCAACTTCTCCTAAGTCCTTCATGGAAAATTTACTGTTTAAATAATCCTTCACGCTATTCAGAAGTTCCACATCATTCCCAATCAGCATTATGTCATCTACATACAATGCTAAGAACACAACCGAGTTCCCACTCATTTTCTTGTAAATGCAGGTCTCTTCCAAATTTTGGACAAATCCAAAACCTTTGATTACCTCATTAAAGTAAAGATTCCAGCTCCGAGATGCTAGCTTCAATCCATAGATGGATCGCTGAACCTTGCATACCTTATCAGCATTTTCTGGATCGACAAAACCTTCCGGTTGTACCATGTACAACTCTTTCTCAATGTTTCCATTTAGGAATGCTGTTTTGACATCCATCTGCCATATTTCATAATCGTAATAGGCAGCAACTGCTAACAAAATCCGAATAGACTTCAGCATCGCTACGGGTGAAAAAATTTCATCGTAGTCAATCCCATGAACTTGTCGGAAACCTTTTACGACAAGCCAAGCTTTATAGACGGTCACATTACCATCAGAATCAGTCTTCTTCTTAAAAATCCATTTATTCTCGACGGCCTTGCGCCCTTCGGAAATATCCATCAAAGTCCACACTTTGTTATCATACATGGATCCTATTTCGGATTTCATGACTTTTAGCCATTTCTCGGACTCTAAACTCGCCATTGCCTCCTTGTAGTTCGTAGGTTCGTCTTGTTCAATTAACATGACGGTGCAAACCATATTGCCATACCATTCTGGTGCGATCCGAGATCTACCAGACCTACGAGGTAGAACATCTTCCTCGACAGTTTCTCCCACTCCATCCGCGGAGGACGTTTCCGGAATAGCTTTCGTTGCGCCACTCGGAATTTCGAGTTCAGGATCAACGATCTCATCGAGGTCTACCTTCCTCCCACTAACTCCTTTCGCGAGAAACTCCTTCTCTAGAAAGGTACCGGTCTTCGCGATAAACGTTTTGCCCTCAGCTTGGTTGTAGAAGGTGTATCCTACGGTTTCCCGCGGATATCCTACAAAGACGACTTTTTCCGACTTCAGTTCGAATTTGTTGGGCTGTAGTTTCTTAACATACGCCTCACAACCCCAAACCTTCAGAAACGATAACTTAGCCTTCTTGCCATACCATAATTCATACGGTGTCGTTTCAACGGATTTGGACGGAGCCCTATTTAAAATGAATGCGGTTGTTTCTAACGCATAACCCCAGAAGGATACGGCCAAATCGGTAAGAGACATCATAGATCGGAAACTATCCAGTAGAGTACGATTACGTCGCTCAGACACGCCGTTACGTTGCGGTTTTCCGGCAGGCGTAAGTTGGGGTACGATGCCACAACTCTTCAGATGTGTGCCAAACTCAAAACTCAAATACTCGCCACCACGATCAGATCGGAGGTGCTTGATTTTCTTGTTAAGCTGATTCTCAACATCACTTTGAAATTCTTTAAACTTTTGAAAAGTTTCAGACTTGTGTTTCATCAAATAGATATAACCGTATCTACTCAAGTCATCAGTGAAGGTGACGAAGTAACGATAACCATTACGTGTTGAAACACTAATTGGTCCACACACATCTGTATGTATGATCCCAAATAAATCTGACGCCCGTTCAACGAAACCTTTGAACGGTGTCCTGGTCATTTTGCCCATAAGGCATGTTTCGCATGTATCGACGGATCCAAAATACAATGAGTCCAAAAGTCCATCAGAGTGGAGTTTCTTCATGCGCTTTATACCAATATGACCAAGACGGCAATGCCACATATACATCGCGGTATCATCACTACACTTAATCCGTTTGGCTTCTATGTTATGGATGTGAGTACTACGATCGAGATTCAACAAGAATAAACCATTACTCTCGGGAGCATCGACATAAAAGATATCATTCATATAAATAGCACAACTGCTTGATACTGATTTGAATGAATAACCGTCTTGTAACAGGCAAGACCAATTTATAATGTTTACACTCAACGATGGTACAAAATAACACTTATTTAAAACCAAAACTCATCCCGATGGTAGATGTAGAGTGAGCGTGCCGACCACGTCGACTATCGATCCGTTGCCGACGCGCATCGTCACCTCATCCTTAGCCAGCCGTCGTTTATTCCGTAACTCATCCTGAGAGTTACATATATGAGCAACAGAATCAGTATCAAATACACAAGTGTTGCTACGGGCGGATGTAAGGTACACATCTATAACATATATATCAAATATACCTTCCTCTTTGTCGACTATCTTGCCAGCTTTCCTATCCTACAGGTACTTGGGGCAGTTGCGCTTCCAGTGACCTTTTCCCTTGCAATAGAAGCACTCCACGCCAGGTCTCAGACCAGATTTGTTAGTCCTGGGCTTGGCAACCAGTTTGCCCTCCCTCCTGGACTTCCAGCTCTTCTTTCCCTTGCCACCGGATTTCTTAAAATCGACGGTCTTGTTGACCATCAACAGCGTGTGCTCCTTCTTGATCTCCACCTCAGCAGTCTTGAGCATCACGAACACTTCACCCAGGGACGTAGCCATGCCCTGCATGTTGTAGTTCATGACGAAGCCTTTATAGCTAGGGGGCAACGATTGCAGCACCCTATCAATCGCCAGCTCATCGGAAATCTTGCATTCCAGAGCATTCAGGCGTTGAACATAGCCAGACATCTTGACCACGTGCTCGCTCACACTGCTATGCTCCTCCATCTTGGCTGAGGAGAAAAGCTCAGAAGTTTCATATCTCTCAGCGTTAGCCTGCGGCGCGAAGACAGCCTTGAGATCAGAAATAATCTCAAAGGCGTTCATCTTCTCAAAGCGCTTCTGCAGGTCGGCTTCCATGGCGAAGAGCATGCCACTCTGGACAAAGGCGGAATCCTCCGATTTGGTCTGGAAGACCTTCTTCTCGTCCTCAAAGGCTTCATCTGCGGGAGTGTCACCTATGGCGGCCTCAATGACGTAGGCCACCCTATGGGGAGTGAGGAGGATCCTCAGGTTGCGGAACCAGGACATGAAGTTTGACCCATTGGTTTTAAGCTTTTCTTTCTCAAGGAACGGACCTAGGTTAAACGAGGGGCGAGACATCTACAATGGAATTTGCAACAACATAAGAGTTTGTTCATAATATTTTTGAGTTATAGTATTTTTAGAAAATAACTAACATAACTCCCACTCAAACAAACATCCCTCCTGGTCGTTTAAGCGATTACACGACCCCCATCCATTGCACCACCCCTCATCGTCAGAGCTGACAGCACAACTTCAAGGGTAGACAATTGTCCGTCACACCAATTTTGTGACTCATGCTCGACCTTTCGGCCTCCGTGTTCCGAGGCCATATCTGCATATGCTAGGCTCGACACTATAACCTCCACGTAACACTTGTGCAATATGGCTTACACCCACTGTATGCGAACGACTATATGTCTGACACCCGATCGTCACGGCCTGACTCATAACGTAGAACTTTCTTAGTGGTGCTCGTTGGAGGAAGAACACTAGTGGTAATTTTGAAGGGATCATCTTATATATGACTACCGCCGCGTAACTAATATATACTAATATATATAATCGCACAATATAAGATGCACACAAAACATCAAATGTAATGCAATGTGATATAGTCCATTGCGCCATGGTCTTCTTGGCACCCGCAGTTTATAAACAATTTAATAAACCTACCTTGACCATATCACATAGACTGCAAAATAAAGTTAGACGCTTCTACTTTATCTTTTGCATATTTTACGTGGCTGGGGCTTTCGTAAAAAGAACCGCTTCTTAGCTACGAACTTATGACCACAACAACGATCCAATAATTCCATATTTAAGCATCCCTTTCGGGCCCTCCATTGAAAATGCAAGACCAACTAAAGAGAGAGAAACATGCACCCGCCAGCCACAGATACGGTACAAGCCGTATGTCAGTAATTGGAACCAGTCTCGCGTAAGCGTACGCGTAAACTCTGTCCGGGCCGCTTCATCAACTCGATGCCGCTGGAATTACAAGTGCACGCTAGATGGTAGCAAATAACAGGAACGGTGCCCCCGTGTAGAACACGGGTTCTAACAGCGTACAACTATATCTACGATAGATCGGCTCTGATACTACTGAAGGGCTTCGTGTGCAGAAAACAATAATTTTCCTAACAACAATATCCTTAAAACATGCCAAGATCTATTCTATGCACATATAGTAGTACGAACGGAGATTGGAATACATACCCTTGTAGACCGAAAGCGGGATTACGTTCCCGCACCAACGTTGACGATGAAGACCGATGTAGCCGACCTCAAGGTCGTGAAGAGGAAGAAGACCTCCGAGCACCGCCAGCGCAGCACCTCGCAGGGTATTACACACGTACGGTGGAGACGACGGCCTCCGAAGCTCCAGTCCAGAACTAGCAGCGGAAGACTTGGACCGGAACACCAGCAGCGCGGCAGCGGGCTATGGTGGAAGAGATCCCCCTTTCAACTCGGCGCAACTCCGACAAAGGGAATCACGAAATCGGGAGAGAATTGGGGAATTAATTGGTGAATTAAAAGGCCATGGGTGCCCCTCTATATATAGGCTCCCAGGGGAGCCAACCTGCTCACTAGGCAATGTGGGACTAAACCCCACATGCCTGGTGCGGCATTGGTGCGTCGGCCACCTGGTGGGCCCCTTGTGGCCCGCCTAGGCCGGCCACCTTGGCCCCCACCGAATTCCCTTGAGGAATTTTCCCCTCTTGGGTCTTCTTTCGACCAGAAGGCCCATTTAGGGAAATCAGGCTAAATAAATTCGAAAATAAATATATAAATCATATTTAGACATTAATTACACTAATTAATATCAAACATATTATATATTTTTTATTCTAGCTCCGAAAACTATTTCATCGCTGCCCGATCTCCATCAGACCTCTTTCGGGACGTTCCCAGTGATCTCTTTCCTTTCCGGTTGTCTTATCGAAACCCCTTAAGTGTGTTACCCTAGCGGTTTGATATAATAACAGGTACGATCAAGACTCCTCTCCGATCAACGACTAACTCGTAGGCCTGGACCCCATGAATTAATCCCCGTGATATAACGAATGGCTTTCATCTACCAAACTTGAGCGTAAAGTCTTAACACTTTTGCCATGGCGATACTTAGCGTGTCCGAGCGTCGTTCATAGATATCTCCATATCTAGCTTGACCTCGTTACCGACAACGTTATCTTCTACTCGTCTATGATTTCATGTCTTCGTGACCTAGTCACATGCTTGCAAGCTCATTAGACATAATCTCACCGAGTGGGGACTAGAGTATCTATCCTGCTATGCGGACTGGCAAATCCCGCTCTTAACCCCTCGTCTCAACTACTCCTTTTCAATACCTAAAAGTATCACCGTTATTGTCATACTAATTAAGATATGACGTTTGGTGCAATCAAAGTATCTTCCAGGAATAACAATAAGAGTTGGTCTCACGGTCAAAAGCGTAATGACTACGTCCTACAAATATGGGTATGTCCATCAACATCGTTCTCCAACGATATGACTTCCATTGCCGACCGGCACCATGCCCTATGATCGGGAAACCTCGATCATCGATCGTGCAACGAAACTAGTCTTAGTAGAGACTACTAGGGATCTGGTTGTTTACGCATCACACCCGTATTAATGTTTCCGCTTAATACGGTTATAGCATGACACAAAAACATATTATGAACAAACGAGATATGATAAAGAAATACACTTTATTAATTGCCTCTAGGGCGTATCTCCTTCAAAATTTCCCTAGATATCACCTTCCGGGACGGCGCCACCACGCCCGCATGCCTGTCGGCGGGGACGAGTGGATCCGACCTTCGGAGGTGCGCTGGAGCGAGGTGGAGAGGAGCATCGCTGGCTGTTGCTTGCGTAGGGCGCGGCCATTGCTGGATGCAGGAGGTGTGCGAGAGGAAGGGCGGGGGCGGCCGAAGCTAGAGTAGGAGCCACATGCGGCGACGTGCTGGGCTTGCCAGCGGCGGCGGATGCGAGGTGGAGGAGTAGCCGCTGCGGTGTTAGTTTGCTGCCTGTAGGCGGCGGCCAGAGCTGAGAGTCGAGAGATTGGAAGATTTGGGGAGAGTTTCGGGGCTTCCAGATGCAACGAAGCAGTTATGAGGATCAAATAAAAAATAATTGTGGGCTCCATCTTATGGTCCAACGAAAATACTTAAACATTGTGGGTTTTTTTACCCTGCTATAGCAAAAGTGTTAGGACCCACCTTATGTCAAAATTAGGAATAAGCATTGGAGACGTCCTAATAGTCTTGAGCCATTTGTGCCTGGCATCTTGAAAGGGGCTTAAAATTAAAATTAGGGGCCTTTGTGTCGGCCCAGTGGGAACTGGGGTATGTAGAGTCCACTCCCCCCAGGCCTCGCACGATGGCCAGTCAAACGCAACGACTAAGGACATGGCCTCGCCGCCTGGCGGGACCCTCGAGAGGCAACTCCCGTCGAGGGTCTGAAGAGGAAACGAGGGCCTCAAGGGGTCCCTCGCTTCAGGAGATCCTCCCGAGCCGCCAGCGCGCCTCGAGGGAAGTCAACAGAAGTCCCCCCTTAGACCTTCCCGGGCCTGAGGGGAAACGTCGCGGCCAAGGAAGTACGGCGGGGCGCACATGCTCTCTGCCACGACCACGTGGTGACACAAGCACCCTTTTTGCCGTCTTGGTGATAAAGGGGTCAAGAAAGCAGCGCCGCTTGCCGCAGAGCTGCCAGGACCTTCCACTCCAGTGATAAAGCGGGTGGACGGCGCTATCCTCCAAAGAGAACGTCATCGTGGGCTCCACCTCAGAGACTACCTCCCCTGCAGCAGAACTGCGCGGTCAGCTGCTGGTCGGGCACCGCGCCCACCTTTATCAGCAATGGACCGCGTCCATGGACGAACGAGCCGCGGTGGGCTCCTGCTCCGCCATGCCTCTGCCATGTGGGAACCACCTCGAAGGCCAAGCAGAAGGAGAGCGCCGGAGGCGCCTATAAAAGGGACAAGACTTCCGTCGTAGTAGAGGTCGGCCATTTTGTTGGGAACAACACCTGTAAACCCTAGCAATCCCAAGTAGGATAGCCTCTAGTCTAAGGAGGAAGAAGGTCATCACTGCCCTCTCGAGGCAAGAACTGCCTCAAGGGGGCCCTCGGCAAGCCCAGTTGTACTGTAGTCTCCATAACTCTATACAGACAAGCAGGAGTAGCGGTCTTACCTCCTCACGAGGGCCGTGAACCTGGGTACGGGCTGGTGTCTTTCTCTGCAGTGGGTGCCTCGTCTTCCGGTCCGGCGAGCAGCGTCGCCGTGCCCCTCGAGGGTCTTGACCTCCGCGTTCAATCCCCTTCCCGAAATACACTTCAGGAAGTGACTACCCCCACTTCTAGGGAGTCATAACCCGACACTTTGGTACCGGATATGAGTTCGAGAGCCTCCAACAGGGGTGGCCCACCATTGTAAACGCAAACGGCACCCAGTGATTCCCTTTGTCTACATTGCCGCACTGTAACATACAAAATCTCAATATTTTCTCCATTTCTAAAACTCTGACGCCGTTGGCGCGCTTGTGTCCCACGATCATGGCCCCAAAGATTGGTCTCGGAAAATTGAAGTGTTTCTCGCAAGCCGGCATAGCTGACGCGACAGCATGAGCTGCATGAGGCGCTGAATCCAGAAATGTTGCGCCAGTCCGCTTCCCTACTTCGGCAAACCCATGAGTAAAGGCGGAGGCACATCGATTAAGTCCACGCCAAGAGAAACCGCCGAGATGTTGATCGCTATGGCCAAACGAGCTCACAACAGCCGCCCCCATTGTCGACTCGGCGGGGTAGCCGGCTAAGAGACGTAGCAGTCACGGCTGTCCTCTCCATGTCTGATTGTTCTCGTTCTCCTGCTCCTGGTCGGCCACCAAGGCATCCTCCTCCTCCTCATCGGCCAACGTAGCCACCTTCTCCTGCTCCTGATCGACCACCACGGCCTCCTTTTCGGGCAATGACATCGTGAGCCAGTTGTGGACGGTGGTGTGTGAAGAGAATATGGGCGATGTGCGGCTGACAACGAGGGTTATATACATGCGAAGTGACGCGGCGGCGGTTGCATGTCGAAACGAACCGCAAGCAACATGAAGACGCCCCGACGGTGGTTTCTGCTGCCATGCAAGGTGTTCGACCATTTGTATATATAGAGTTGTTTTTGTTTACATTTAAAATTTAAAAGGAAAAAATGGATTGTCTCACATGTTGGTTGCGCCGACTGACTGTTGTGAAGGGGCCAACGGATTGTGTCACCTCACCATCAAACCAGACAAAACCAGGCACAATATGTGTTAAAAAATGGACTAAAGTTTGTCTTAAGATTCACCCTTGCAAACAGTAGTTAGTTTTGTGCCTTATAAACAAAAAATTAAAAGAATATCAACATCAAAAGCCAAAAACCAAAAAGTTAGTTTTACTTGGAGTAAATGGTTTTTTTGCCTTTTGAGTTACACCATCATGCAACAATATCGACATCAAAAGCCAAACCCAAAAAGTTCTGCCTTGCGAGTAATAAACCCAGCTAAGTCTTTCCCCATTTTGGTTGTTTCGCTTATTTCGTATTTGATGTATCCCGTTGAAATGACCACAAAAATTGATAATTTGCTACGACGCACTATGTTACCCTGAAAAGTTTAATAGCTCGCCTCAACGAAGAGATCCTTCCAAGAGTTGTTTGAAGCAAAAATCTCATTTGACCAATTCTTGATGAAAACACACTGAGAAGGTCGTCGTATTAACATACGATAGTTGATCCAGTTCCTACATTGATAAATTAATTATAAATAAAGAAAAGGTAGTTTCAAATATCATACTCGTACCACTCAGGACAAGTATGAATGAAGCACCTTGCTGCATAATCCCAACCTTCTTGCCACACGGAAGAGAAAAGGTCAAACTAAAGTCAAAGCTGCAGCATCTACCAAACCAACGGCAATGGACGCGGCCCGGGGAGGCGGCCGCGGCCCCGCGCGGAGGCCAGGGCCCGCTGCTGCGGCGTCGGACCCCCGGCGCGCAGCTGCGGCGCGGGAGGCGATGGCGCGCATGGAGGAGGCGATGCTCGCCCACGCTGGCGCAGCCGGCGAGTTCAGCATCATCCTCGAAGCGCCGCTCCCCAACCTCCAGCGCTACCGCCGCAACCCGACGCCTCCAACGGCCCCGTCGTCGCGCTCGCCCCCGCCCCCGCGGCGGGGTGGCGCAAGGGACGAGCAGGTCCCCCCGCGCTTGCGGCGGCGTGAGGGAAGCGTGACCGAGGACATCGGCGGCCGTGTGGACGACGCGCGATCGCGGAAGGCACGACCTGCTAGTGCGCCACGCAGCGAGGAGGAAGAGGTGGAGGACCCGGTGCGGTTGAGAGACCCGCGGAGCATGCGGGGGGTGAGGCCTCCTGCGAAAGTCGCCGAGGTCGTTGCGTCGTCGGCGGCAGAGGAGCAGACGCCACTGCAGATGCTGGCGAGCGGAGGACGGAGTTCGAGCGCCAATAGGCGCGTGGAAGTTACACATGAGGCAGAGGCGCTGGCTGCGAGGTCATCGAGCCGACGGTCAAGCCGGGAGAGCAGTGCGGAGGACGTTGTGAATGCTATCGTAGCAGAGCCAGCGGTGGAGGTGGAGAGTGTCGGGTGGCGTAGCAGCCAAGAGAGCGAGGATGGAGGGGATGAGGCGGTGGCCTTGCCAAAGCCGCTGCAGGAAGCAATTGTCACCGGAGGCCGTAGCAGAAGCAACTCTCCGGCCATAAGTAATGTTAACGATGATAGTTTTCTTTTGTTATTAATCCAAGCAATTTCTAAGAAAGTATATATTACAACTTACTATGAACCAATCTGCTCAAATTAGGATCAATTGAGTTATGTTCCGTGTGCTAATTCTGAAACTAACAAATTTTCCATTTCCTTTAAGTGCTGCCTAGTTAATGGACTGCTCGGGAGATATATTGTTATTCATTGCCTAATGTATTTGGTTGTGGACAACAGGAACTGTTGTAAGTAATTTCATGGTGCTCCTTTTTGCTGCATTTTAGGCTCATTGTCTTTCATGCTGAATGGTGAAAAGGAAAATGAACAACAAAGTTTCTTTGACTTTCAATTGACTTTGATAAATACTATGGAACTATTGACACATGTCCATGATAATCTGGCTATTTAAGTTCATAACTCATGAACAATGTGTTTTCCAGTTTTCAGGTCTATGAAATAGCCGGCTTATTATATTTGTCCTTGTTTACCTAGTTAGGTCGGAA
This sequence comes from Poa annua, assembly GCA_026929855.1. NCBI lineage: Eukaryota > Viridiplantae > Streptophyta > Magnoliopsida > Poales > Poaceae > Poa > Poa annua. The sequence continues at coordinate 56,873,462 of CM049431.1, forward strand.
CAGCGTGGACTCAGGTGCAGCAAACCGCCCACAGTCAGCAGGAAGGTCCAGTTTCGCACCACCTGTTGGGGCTAATGTGAGGCCTCTGCAAACTGTGGAGGTGCCTAATGGGACACCTAGGGAAAGAAGGTATGGTAATATGTTTTTTACCCGAGTTTCCTGGCATTACTAGGCAAGTTCATTTTTCACGACACTTTTAATGGATCGGAGGGAGTATGTTTTTGTCCATGAGCTAATTGGTAGGTAGTTTATAATTATTTCTAGTAATTTATTTTCAGTGTTGATTCTAGTAACCTTGCATGAGTGCAGTGTGACAGTGTATAAAAACATTATCTGATACCACCATCTTGTCTACCAAATTGACTAGCAAAGTACATGCTAATGCATCTTTGATGTTTTCAGCATGAGCATGCTGTGTGCGTCGACCTTATATTGTTCTAACCACCACACTCCCCGCATATCTTCTATTGATTTGACATGTTACACAACAGGCCTCACCGAACGTACTCTTACATGTTGCTGTTATTGTTGGAATAATTTTCACTATGTTTGTCAAGATCGTTCATCTGTAACTAATTTTAAGCAAGTATACTTGTAAATATAAATTGACAACATATTTCTGTAATCAAATTTAATAAATTTATATTGAATATTTTGTAGGACAATCTATCCAGATCCTACTTTTGCGCAGTCTACAAGATCAAGAGATTCACATGACAGTACAACACTAACAGAAGAGGTTCACCCTCAGCTTTGTTGTTTTCAGCTCACATTATAAGTTGACAGTTTATCATTTAACAATTTTTAATGCAATCAAATGTTCATGAATAATAACGTAGTAACTTAACTCGAATGAGGCGACATCTGACTACGGTTGCTTTTCTTTTTCAGGTTGAGATGCTGAAAGATGAGAATGTGAATCTTTTGGAAAAGGTGCGTTGATTTTGCATGCGTTGTGATCAATTCAATGAAATAAATGAAGGGGAAGTGTCTTCCTCTTCTGTATGGTACTAGTTGTAATACTTTTGATTTTTCAAATTTAGCTTGGACTAGCAGAAGAGAAATTTAGACAATCTGAAGCGCGGACAAGGGAGCTTGAGAAACAGGTAAGTTAAATAGTAAATCTTGTAAGCACCATGACCCTACAGGATGATATTTTCTAATCCTGTACATATCTAATACTCCCTCCGTCCACAAATAAGTGTCTCAAGTTTGTCAAAAAGAAGATGTATCTAGACATGGTTTTGACAAATAAGTGCGAAGATACATCTCCATTTTGATAAACTTGAGACACTTATTTTTGGACGGAGGGAGTAATATAGTTTCAGAGCCTGGGGGTTTATCCTCCTTTTCGTCAAAAAAATTATAGTGCTAGTACGAATAATAGTAGTGTTTCTCACCCTTAAGCTTAAGTGATGCATGGAAGCATCAATGGTCTTCTAATAGTAGTTAGTTTCATCTTATTCAAGATTAAATCGAACTTCGTATCTATCACCAAGGGGTTGTTTTGGCCTTGTAACTGGTTAGTTGCCTTAGTATGATTACGGGTCTATGGAACTTGAGAAGTAATAAATTAATATTATGCAAGCACGATAATGTCATTATGACGATCGCATGATATATCCATCTCACTTTTTTAAATATGTTCAGGTTGCTAATCTTGGTGATGGGTTATCTATGGAAGTTAAGCTTATGAAAAGGTAACCATCAGTATAATTGGGTCCTCTTGAATGTTAGCTTGCCTGCTACATTTTTGACGATTTCCGATTTGAATGCAGGAGGGAGGAGATGCTAGTGAGAAAGGAGGTACAGTCTCTGTTTTGTATAGTCAACTTACAACACCATTTAGATTTATAGAAAATTATTAAATAATGTTGGCATCGATACTTTTACTGTGATGAATAGTGCACCAAGACTGTTTTCACTGGACAAACTGGCATGATAATGTTCGCTAGATTAATGTAATGTACATGTACATGCCTTCAATTTGGGCATAAAATACATTTTTTGGTACGTCATAGTGCTACTGTTTTCCTACTGGATGGTATGTATGGACAATTATTGATACATGTGCTATCGTGAAATTTAAACAGCAAGAAATACGGAAAGCGCTTATATCCAGGAATGACAAAAGTGAGGAAATCACCACTCTGCAACAACAACTCCAGGTAAAGTAGTATACTGCTAGCAAAACTAGTATCAGTTCAATCTGGTGTCAATTGTTGTTATCTCTTCTAGTCTGCGAGCAAAAAGGCAGCAGTTGCTGAGCAGAAACTCCATGAAGCCGAATCTGAAACGAAAGATTTACGTACAATGACACACCGGATGATCTTAAGCAAAGAAGAAATGGTTAGTTTTCTTTGCCTTTTAATCCAAAGACGCAAACTGGCAGATATGTTCTTATTAAAATGCTAATTTAAAATGCATGATGTGTAGGAAGAAGTTGTAATGAAGAGATGTTGGCTTGCCCGTTACTGGGGCTTAGCAGTTCAATATGGTAATTCATCGTTAGGGCCTTACCAAATATTGCTGACTGAAGACCAATATATTCAAAAGGAGATATATTATTTATGCAATTATTTATTTAAAAACACTATGCTGGTTACATGGCATTCGGGGATTAGAAATATGAGTCTTCAAATGGTACCTGTCATCGTTGTATTCAAACAATTATGCTCTCGTTGCTATGTTTCTTAAGTCCCATCAGAACAGTAACTTCACTCCCATTTTTAACTTGTCAATCTATTTCTGCAAGTTCCAAGTTGATACTTGTAATTTTCCAGGCATCTATCCAGACATCTCTATGTCAAAATATGAATACTGGTCTTCATTTGCTCCTCTTCCCCTTGAGTATGTGACATCTGCTGGACTGAGAGCTAAGAATGGATCTTATCATAATGGCAAGTTATCAACCTTCTGACTTTTCGAAGAAGTATATATATGTATTAAATATTTGACTGTTCCGTTTATACTGAGTAACAGGGAGTACTGGTTTGGAAGAAACAGACATGCTTGTTCATGATTTGACTGTCACAGCAGGAGAAGGCAACATAGAAACAATGCTTTCTGTGGATAAAGGACTTAAAGAGCTTGCACTTCTAAAGGTGTTTGATCGAAATCTGATATTCATATATTTTGTTCACTGTTCTGAAATCTGACATTGTGTTCCTTACTGTAAGGTTGAGGATGCTGTTCTTATTGCTCTAGCCCAACATCATCGTCCTAATGTTGTGGAGCTATCAGATCCAGGTCTCTTAGTTGCAGTGTATTTCCTATTTGTTATTTACTATGTAATAAGTGGAATAATTTGGAATATATTTTACTAAAATGATACATTGAGGTTTCATTCTTAAATTGTTATGCATTATTTTATCTTAATTCCTTCATTGCACATCAGAGAGGCTAACACATGTCTATTCTTATTTGCAGATATTAAATCATCTGGTGATGAAAAATTCACTGAAGCTTTTGGTAAAATCATCTTTATTTCCTTCTGTCTACATATAATTAGCTACATGACAATGCTGCTCTTTCTGTACAGGGAGTTTTATAAAGTTCTTATCATGGCTAACTTAAATGTCACTCTGCAGACCTTAGCAAGGAGGAAGAGGAAGATGTATTGTTCAAGCAGGTATCTCTTGAATTATATCCCCTCGGAGGAGATAATATAAGGCATTATTTGTCATAAGTATATGGTGTAATTTCATATTCCATTGCAGAATAAGGGTTCTGTTCCCTCGATACCACTAATATACAACTTTACCTTGTATAACGTAAGTGCATGCGTTGATTGTAGAAGTCAGATAGTAAGTAGAATAGCTTAGTCCTTTTCAGTGTCTCTTTGGCCTAAGCGCGATGAAATTTACGCCGTATATTTTCTAAAAAATAACTTAATTGATTGATTATGTGAGAACAATCCTGATATTTCTCCATGATCAACATGTCATTTGGTCCAGTACTGCTTTACTTGTGTGTAGCAAGGTTGTTTGAGGTATCAGAACCATTTCTTTCGGTTATTTATAACGCGACTGATCCTAGGCTTCCTAGCCCATATGGGTAGTGCTTTTATGTTCTTACAATGAAGTTGCATATATCACTACTTGCCTATATGTACACTTAAGTTAAGGAAGTTGAATCAAGCCCATCTTTTTTAGATTTAGTTGACCAAGTTTATAAAACTGCCTTTTGTAATCTGTACTCTTCCATTAATTTGTACAAATATATTGCCGCTGAAAAGTTTCCACTACCTATCTTCTGTGACGGGTCTAGGACTTGATCAGTGGGGGTGCCAAGGTTTTAAAAAAATCCTCATTGGGCTTGTCAGGTTTGGCATTTAGCTGGGAATAGATGTGGGCTTCACTAGTTTGGAGTTTTGACCACAAATATATGTTAACTTGGTATTTTTCCACCTTGTATACTGAGAGGATTAGTACAAATACTAGTACATAAAAACATTATGTATTTTTTAAAGGGGTACGATACGGCCCTGCATATTTATTTATTTTGAAATTACGATCCGGCCCTGCTAGTGAGAATGACAACTGACAAGTGGGTACAGTTTAAATGTAACACAGACAACCATTCACATTTTACAAATCTGTGAGCTTGTGTCATGGTTGAAAGTATAGACTGGAATAGGGTCAGTGAACAAATGTAAATATTTCAAGGTCGGCCAATCACAGTTCTGTTGTTGGGTAAATTATCCAACACTCTTTTATTCCCCATATAGTTGGCCTGGCTTAACATCACTTTTACAGTAAAAGCACCTATATTGATATGTAATCAGATTGGTATGGTTGATCAAGTAGTTCATTGGTCCCTAGTCATAATAAACAATGTGGGATGTCCCTGGTACTCATTCAGTTTTTAAAAGGTGAACTGTTCGGGTGGTTCGGTTTTAAGTCAAGCAAGCAACATCTAGCATCTCGGATGAATATATCTTCAGACATCTCCGTTGTGTTTCCATTTTCTTCTAAGTAAATTTACATGTGCTCACTGTTCTCGTGAACCACCATAGCATCTTTGTTTTAACTCTTAGCTCTTGCCGATTAACCAAGGTATTAAGTGCTAAAAAACTGATTTAGACCAGCTAATTACAGTAACCCATTCTTGGTGCATCCTGATTAAAATTTGATCCGTAAGAAAAAAACTATGAGTTAGAGTTTACATAATGCAAATTTCTTTTCTGGTAATTAAGAGGACACAAATGTACAGGTGGCATTCGACTGAAAAGTTGGGAAGCCACAAGAGGGCAGAAAATTACTTGTAATATTTATTACATTGACCTTCCATCATTTTTGTTCCCTGTGGTATTATTTTGTGTATAGAAGTATCTCTTCACTTTGCATATAGAAGTTACCGTTCATTTGGGTATTACTTAGGCCTGGCTCATCTATTCCTGGAGAAGGGCTAAATCCCATAATTTGGAGGAAGATATTGCGGAGGAACGATTGCAGATGTGGATTGATCGACATGACCAGCAACCAACTTCACATGATGCTGTAGATGGTATGTGCTTAATTGGCTATACATTTCCCATTTAATATTTTGTTTGGTTTCATTTGCCACAAAACATGCAGCTGGCACAAATTGTGTTGTTCGAAATGCGAATACATGACTTTGTATAATCAGGCCATACATAATTCAGAAATTTCTTGCACATCCCATTATCTTAAAATCATAACTCAAACTTGACTTGCACCGAGCTGATTGGGATGCACAGTTACAGCAGAATGAACCTTTAGAGCTTATAGTTAGACTTACTTCATGTACAAGGTTAACTGTTTATTTGGTGAAAAAATTAGATTCAAATAGCTAATGTTTGGAATGCACAGACTTAAGTGGTCGCCATCCATGTTGATGTCGTTAACTTCAACTTCACACATTTCTTCCAATCTGCATTCGGTTTTTCCCACTCTTGAAATATATTTTGTTACAGTTGAGCAAGGCATACATGAGCTGAGGAAGCTGGGAATTGAACAACAGTTGTGGGAATTCTCCCGCCAGGAGGTAAACGCGGTCAGAGGTGAATTATCTGATGCCACCAATGAACTATCTGATGCCGAGGACGATCTGACCTAGGAGGGTCAATTTTGTTGTTTTATTTATAAAGCGGGGTGAAATCTTGTTTCGAGGAGGGTCAGTTCGCAACAAGTGGCCACCATGGATCGCTCCCATACAGCTCAGTCACACTTGTGTACCATACAAACCATAGGACATTACAAAAGATGTTTCTGGTTTTGGTTTATTGTTCCGAGTTCCAGCTCCAGAACAACTCATTGATTTTCTTTGTGTACATAACTTGCATTTAACAATGTTACTATTTACTAAAGCGGCTTTGGAAGGTGAAATTGGTAATTAAACATAGTGACGTGCTTTCCAGAGGCCTGATAGATAGCTGAATAGTCGTACTTCCTGTATAACCATCCCATCTTCTGTCATTTTTGTGTGAACTAAGAACCTTTTTGCTGTTTATTGTCAATCTGGCCGCATTAGCAGTCAGCCCAACTCTTCAATCCTGTGACTAGCATGTGACAGTTTAGGAGGTCTAGGTGACATACTTTCGGCTGGGAATTTAATTGGTTTATTTCCATCCATGACGTGTTTTGACGATGTTCCTTTTTCCTAATTATAATTTGTTCTGGAAGCTGGATCAATTAACATTATCTCGAGACTGGAGACTTGTGTAGGTCAGGTTGGCTGTTAGCTCTCATTTTGGGGCTACGTGTCACGTTGTTTCTTCTACATTGTTACCTAGGGTTGGTCACTACCTCTATAGTGGTAAGTATGCTACTGCTTATGTTATTTCTGTTACAGTATATGTGGATTGTGGTAGTCTTATGAAATTTTGGTTAGCGCATGGCTTGACAATTTCCACTATGTGTAGCCTTAGGTGTGGTGCAGGTTGGCCGCAACAACGCAAGCCAACTTTTATTGGTTATTTTGAATATGGAAAGTTGTCATCTTTGTTAGTGAAACGTCATTAGAACATTATCTAGATTCCACGATGTGTTTCCTTCCTACTAAATTATAATTATCGTATAGAATAAACAAGACACGTGCAGCGACTGAACTCTCGTGGTTGGGAAAATACATCTCACTCCAAATGCCACCGGGCCATCATTAGTCATGTGACGCGAGTCCGGATCTAATTGGAGGGTGGGCTGAAAGTTCACAACGGGTAAACTAAACGACTACTCACGAAGAAAATCAGCTAGTATATAAGACATTAAAAATATTTAAAGATAAAATATCACAAATTTTTAGGTTAAAAGCGTATAAATCACATACTAATACATCCATTCAGTACGAGGGAAGCCACAGAAATATGCCAAACTATTTTATCCCAACCAAAGCCATTTGTCCAAATTAGCACAATTAGTAGTGATATAGCATTAATGCAATAACAAGTCTAAAATTCTCGATTAACACTAGTAAACTGTAAACACATATACCTCTAATAAATCACATCATACTCACGCGGTAAATGGCCTCTACAATCTCTCAAATTATGGGTAAATGGCCTCTACAATCTCTCAATTTCTGAAGTTGTATCGTGATCTGATCATCATGAATGCTTCTAAATGTCTCTTTCTCACAGTAGCACGCCATTCATCATACATCTTATTGCGCAATTCTGTTTTAATAATCTTCATTGCTGAAAATCTTCTTTCAACTGGTGCAGTTGCCACGGGAAGAATGAGAGCCAACTCAATAAGGCGGTACATCAATTGGAATGATATGTGTTTTGTTGTTTGAACCATCAATTCAGCAAGTGTGGAGAAATTCTGGCATCCACTAAATTATTCACTTCTTCTAATGTTCATAAGAAATCTTGGGAGGTCAATCATAGCTCCGTTCACGTAGCCTACAAATTGGCAAACCATGATAATCCATCAAGAAAAGCTTCTTTAATTTCAGCAGATGTACAGTATGTGATGTGCTTAATCCAGCTGCTACCCCTCTCTCCGGCTGAGGCTAGGGTTTGGCGGCTGGGTGCGTCTTCACGCCGTGCGAGAGGCGAGCTGGCTTCTCGGTTTCCGGCCGTGCACGAGCTACCTCCTGGGCTGCGGCTGCACAAGGGATTGGGGATTTGGGGATTTGGGTATCGGCCGGCTGCCTCGCTCGCGAAATCACGTCTCACGTGCAGTGAAATAGCTGTGCTGGATCGTTCAGAGTTCAGTGTCGTCGCTCCCGAGTATAGCTGTTAGCTTTTTTTTAGAATCAATATGGCTGTTAGCTAGTTGGGTCAGAAATGACACATGGAGCAGGCCCATCTTTCTGATTGGTAGTTTTTTTTTGGCTTTTCTTGAGCGTAGGCTGAAGCCTGTTAAAGCTTGTTCACTGGACTCGCCTTGTGGATGGTTAACAGCTTTACAAGAAACTAGACAAAACACTGCGCTTCGCCGTGCCGTCCTTTGTGCATGCTTGCACCGTTTGTTTGACAGGGTAGTACATGACGTGTGGCATGTGTACGTGTCGTTAAACCCGAGATCCTAGTTAAATGGCCTTCTCGGCTAGTCCGTCTCAGTCACTTTGTCCTACTCTTTGCTTATCGATTTTGAACAGAACCTTGAGTAATCAAAAGCAGCAGTGAGCCGCACCGGTCAATCCCACAAGTACAGCAACCATAGTTTATTGGTTATTGAAATATTTTATGCATGACCACGCCATGGAGGGTGAAATAGATACATGTTTCTCTGGGATGTCAAGAGATTGTGACAATGACAATAGTGTTTCTCGTAAAAATGAGCAGTCGTTAAGAGAGAAGCAAACCTGGACAGCCTTCATTCTAATCTGCGACTGTTATGTTTATCACTCTCAAGGGTATACCTTAAGAATTAATTACGTGTAATACATGCAGTAAGGAATTTCTTACAGCTATACTTTTCAACAGTTGTAAAACCTAGGATCATCTTTTATTGTAAGCTTATACTTATCAATTCACTACATTATCTAGGGAAATAAGCAAAATTGCGAAGCAAAGTCTGTCGACTGTAGTGCTACCAGTAAATAACCATGAAAAATGCACTGGATAGTATTACATCTAGACAAACATTTCTCTTACTTTTCCAAGATCTCAATCCACATAGAAGTTCATTACAGTAACCGACAAATAACACCATTTCAAAATGAAATGGTGAATTGGTGGCCAGACAGTCACTACACTCTTGCTATTTATATAATATTGAACTTGTATACACGGAATCACATAATAATGTGCATAGATAGTGGAACAGGGTGTGACAAACCCGCATAACCCCGAGGTTCATCCATACTAAATTACTAATCATACATAACTCGCATCACAAACTTGCTACATGCTCAAATTCTGTAAGTGTGTGTTCGGTTCTAGAATATGGTGGAACGGAACGGAATGGAACCGTTCCATACCTGAAGATGATCCAAGTGTTTGGTTGTGGAGACATAATGGAATCAACTCGTTCCTTGGAATTCCTCGGAAGCAAATATGCTCTCTAGATGCAGAACCAAGTCGTTCGACCGAATCGGCCGGACGTGGTGGAACAAGTCTAATTATCACCGCGAACTGCTCCTGATAAATAAATAAAAAAAAACCTCCCCAAACCATGCCTAATGCCTAATCCCTTCGTCTCACGCATCCAGACCCAAGCGCCTCTCTCACTTGCGCGAGCGGCGGCGGACCAAGGGGCGCGGCGGCATAGCAAGGGTGTGGCCTGGTGGCGGCTAATCAAAGGGCGCAGCGCAGGGGCGGATCAAGGGGCGCGGCGCAATGGTGTAGCAAGGAGCGGAGCAAGCAACAGAAACCAGCACTAGCTATGAATTTTGATTCGATCCTAGCTATCTTGTCCGTCCTATTTCAGTCAAAATTCATTATTTTGGGATGAAATCCATGAAATTTCTTAGCAATATATGCCTTAGCAATTTTCTTAGCAATGAATTTGGACTATTTTGGATGACTTACGTATTTATATGGTTTGAAATTAGTGTTGTGTTGTTGGCATATATTTCATTGTGAATGTATATTTGTTACTGTTTATTGCTGAAAATACAGAGAAATAGGTGACATAAAATTCCATCAATCCATTCTTAGAACCAAACATAGGGTGGAACCGTTTCATAATTTTTTTTTTGTCCAAACCAAACATAAGGATGGAATGGTTTTGTTCTGATGGAATGGAATGGAATGGTTCCATTCCATTCCATCCTATTCTAAAACCAAACACACCTTAAGACAAACATAGTAGTGCTAGATGTAAACATCGACAACCAGTATCAAATATCAGTATGTAGATAAAAACTTTAAATTGATTTCCAATGTGCGGATACGACATCTCATTATTCCAAACAACATTATCTACCTTGCTAATTTGAGTCTTGTTGAACGCATCCTAAATAACCACGTTGTCCTTCATCCTATCACTCCGATGTCTTGGCATTAAAATTATGCTGATATAACCCGCAAAATGGAATTAAACAACCTGTCAAGATGAAAAATAGTAGAAACGATCAATAACAAAAGATTGGACCTCAGGAGACTTCTCTGAGCTCTTCATGCATCATCAAGCAACAAGAACGGAAATGTGTAAATCAAGCTACATTGCAGGTCGAGCACATGACATCCCCAAAACACATCAGAAATCATCGTAATTCCACTTAAATATGGTACTATTTCACAACAATGTAGCCAGGATGCAGCCGAATGCATGTAGAAGATTTTATCCTGAAAATAGAAGCGTCTAAACACAAAAGTTAATTGTTGCCAATACATGATTGCTTGGACCTCTTCATAAATTCAAAACCAGCAACAGACTTGAAATGCAGTACAAAATCACGAAGCTAACAAGAATAACCACCGGTACATCAGTACATGCATCATCAGCAACTGAGTTAGTCGCCCAATCTGAGATGTTGGACTATTATTATTATTATTATTATTATTATTATTATTCGGCATTATACACACCAGTAGACTTTAGCAAATGTGTACAGCTCAACACCCGGGGTACATAGAGAAGCTCTACTGATATACAATATAATCCATAAAAACACCACAAAGCATGTTGAAACATGAAAAGAAAAGGCTCTAGCCTATATCATTGTAATGCTCAGCACTAAACGTTTCAAATACATGGTCAGATCAAAGTTTTCTCAAAATGTTCACCATGAAATCACTGATAAAATGATTCCAACGTCCTAACATGACTCGTGACATGCAATTAAACAGTTCAAATATACAGTCCAATCAAACAACCACAAATCCACAATCCCATTCTAGAAATCAAAACAGAATCTCAATTATGGAATTTGGCGTAAACAGCCCAGATTCAGTAAAATGCTAGTGATGTCATATAAGAATGGTTGCATGGTAACCTCGTGAGAGCTTCATAGAAGCGCGAGCAGGACTCCATGAGGTGGCGCTGCTTTTAACGGTGGTGATTTACAGCCATCAGAGCGCCTCCACCTAGTGCTTGTGCATGTCGCCGAGGACTTCTTCCAATAGTGACATGAACATCTTACAATGTTTGAAATACAAGCATAATAAATGCTCACTGCACTTACATCATAAAAAGCTAGATCCAAGGGACTAAATAGTGCTACAATCGTAAAGTGAACTGCTCAAGCCTCAAGCATGGCATGTGCTCAAATTTACTGAAGAAATCTCAATGTAAGAATAAGGAGGCATTGCATATTTATGTCTTCCGCATAATCTGAATCGGAAGTATGTAATTGCAGTCATCCAGTAGTTTTTAAAACAAGTCATGAATCTAGAAAAGACACCTCCCAGGACACAATCATCATTTCCTTCGGTCTTTTCAGTTAATTGAGGCTTAAAACCAAATTACCCAAAGTAAATTCGGTTTCAAAGAATTGATGACCCATTAGTAACCAAATATATAGTCACGGTTTATTCGGTCTCAGTCACGGTCTTTCGGTTCGGCTTTTTGATCATGAGTTTATATGCCCACCCCCTACTTATGGGGGATACAATATCGTTAAGATGAATACCAGCTGTAATTTCGCAATACTTGGTTATGAGATGTCAAATCGTGCAGGCATAGCAGTAGTAGATACTGGCATACAGAACAGTGCACACGTTTTAAATTAGATAACGGCTTTGAGCCACAATGATAAAAGAGCAAATTGCAAATTCTAGATTCAAGTGGCGTGTCTGAAGTCTGAAGCACTAGCCCTTTGCAATTGTATTCGCTTTCAAAACAAATCATATTCTCATCAGAATATTACTGAAGCCTACAATACAGTAATGTTGCAGTCTGTTTACATCCGTTGAAGCCCGCACCATTGCTCCATTGCTAACCACGAATCTTGCTATCCTCTTCTAGTGTGTCTCAATGGATATTCAACCATCCATCCACTGTAAAACGAGAACACAGGACAGCAAACAAGTAAAAGCAGGTACTGCATTTTGCTCACTCGGAAGATGGTTTTGTGTCGTCGTCCATTTGTTCATCTCCAGGCAGCCCAAATATTCGTAGGTTACGGTCCATAGAACCTACTGCAATATACTTCGCATCTGCTCCAAACTTCGCAGAGGTCACTTTCCCTGTCAATGAACGGAGTCACAAGAAGTTAGTTCACTTCAATCAACATGCCGAACTCAACCGGAGCCAAGAAGGGGTGGGAACCTGTTCCTGACAAATCTGGTAGGGTCTTGATAAGGTTCCATTCGGTCTTAACGTTAGCTACTTGGTAAACCCTGCAACCACACAAAGGAGATACTCAATATTTATTCTGAATTATAGCACAGATTACAGGAGGAGGGATGTCTAGACCTATCCCCCAGCTATAGCAATGCCACTATGCCAGAAATGAAGAACATACCTTATATCTGAACCAGCAACAGCAAGATAGCTTCCGCTAGAATCAAATTCCACTGAACAGAAGAGAAGGCATTACAACTAGCTCATATGCACAAATCAAAACTTATCCATCCATGCTCTAAAGTTAACTCTGCTGTATTGAGCACAGAAGTGACATAAAAAAGTTCCTTACCGGAATTTGTTGGTGTGTCCGAATCATATGGCGAGAAAGTCCTAAAATTTCTCAATTTCCGCAGATCCCAGAGCTTGACACCATCAAGAGCGGCAGTCTGTAAGGGGACCGTGAAGATATCAGAATAACAGACACATTCAACACTGTGAACATTGTTTTATTGAGACATGCATACCGCCAGGAAGTAACCATTTTCAGAGAAGGACATAGCAGTGACTGGTCCAGCATGGCCCTCAAACTTTGCAACATTAGTCTACAGACAAATAAATGTTCATTAGCAAGTGTATTTTAAGACAAGAAATTCATGACAATCTGATGTAACAATTGCAGTACCAACCTGTGTCTTCACATCCCAAATTTTGACAATAGCTTCAGTAGTTCCTGTTCCAAGAATAAGACCATCTGGGTGGAAAGAAGCAGATGTATATCCCTCTTGTCCTGAAGCCTCGCCTACCTGGTACAAAAGATCTTTTAGCATGCATACACATGTATGTAAATGACGATTGTAGCCTGTGTGAGTGGACCTGTGAGAGGCAAGACCCTGTCGATAAATCATAGAAACACCATGTATTATCCTTGGCAGCGGTCACGAAGTACTTCTGCGTCGCATGGATTGTTACTGCTTCGACCTGAGATTTTGAACAATAAAATGAGTTAATAAAAGATATATTTTTGGTTCGACAGAGGGATATTTTACGAAAAAGGAGATGACAGAAACCCTAAAAAGTAAATATTAGCAACAGTGTCAAAGTTCTACTGTGATTTATATGCAATGCGGCGCACAAATTGCACATGTAACAGCAGAACATGAATCAACTGTAACAGGTCAACAGCTAAGAGTGCGATGAGCAAGAAAACTTGAAGAAAGGCATTGCCTGTGTAAACTTCTGTTTCAACCATAGTATATATACATTATACCATCACAAATATGTCACAGTAGAACTTTTGTTTCTTTTTTTCATCATTGTTCTCAAGTTGAGAAGTAATTCAAAAGAGAAACACCAAAACTTTGGCAAGATTATCATTTTTTTCTAGATGTTGTCAAATGTAATAGGATACCAAGAAAATGTCACAGAATAAATAAATAATATTGCATGAAATAATTGTATCCTATAGCCTTAACCCATAGTTCCGTGGACAGGAAATTATAACCTCAAGCATGTAAGCTCTGTTCAGCAAAAGCAATATCCACCTAACTAAAAAAAATACCAACCTCAGCAGTATGATCTTTCAATGTATGGATGCAACTGTAGTTTCCCTCCTCACTCCCTTGCCAAATCCGAACAGTCTGCAGTGTTTACAAACAGGTCAGCGAAGAATTAACTACTAAAAGTGATAACCCTCTATCTCTTGCTTGAGGACTAAAAAGACTGATCGGGTCCCGCTTTCCGAGAGTGAATCTTTTTCAGTGCAACAATTCAAAGCAGTCCATTAATAACAGGAGTAACATCAGGAGACCAATAGTTACTTTTACTTCAATTGTGATTATCCATAAAGTGACCATGTAAAGGAAATATTCCTGTAACTTGAAGGTGGCATTAGTTTACTATCCAACATAACCAGGCAGGTATAAGTATAACATCACGGTTTCTAGCATGTCTGTGTTTGAAGAGAACACACGAGCTAAAGCATTGCAAAAGATTATTTCTAGATAATAAACCACCTCAGATAATGTTTACAAGTCATAATAGTACACACATGAAATTCCCTGACTACTAATACCATAGCTCCAGTACACCCTAACTACAAGGTAAAAAAAAGTACTCTTACTACCAGCCAACAGGTTCAGCATGATTCAGAGGATGAGCAAGCAACAAACAGTGGTCTAAAGGACCATGCCAACAGTGCAATTAATCTCATTTTAGTGTCTCATCTCTGGAGAAGCTCAAATCGAACAGAAAGAGCAGAAGGTCTAACTACAGAACTTCTTTTACATTACTTCCATAGTTCAATACATTCTACTATAATTTATTTAAAGACATCCTCTAGTTAAGCATATCAAGCAAAAAAAAATTAAGGAATTGTATTATTTTCATAGAAAGGAGGGTTGAATGCGTGGAGAGTTAGCATGGCAATAAGGTTATTAACATATTTAAACAACCTATGTGTTTACATAGGCATTGGTTGGGTCCAAACAACAGCCTACTGAACTCAACAAATTGCTTAGTCATTTTGGAAGCAGAGCCACAGCCATCATTTCCGGTAAGGAGTCAGAACTCAGAAGTTCTGTTGGTTAAGATTAAGCTGGCTCATATTTGCAGTTCATATCAGAATATGTGCAACTGCAACTATTAGCAATAATTTGTACATACGTTGGCAAAAGAGGCAGCGTTGGAAAGTTTATGGTATTGGAAAATTTTAACCTACTTTGCTGGGCCTCTGAAAGCCATCTCACAAGCAAAACACAAGGTACAAATTAGCAATCCAAATGGTTATATAGAACATGTTGGTCGGTATAGATATAGATATAAAAGGAAGGTGATTGACATATGTGCTGATACAACTACTAAATGACAAGAGTCGAGAAGCTAATAAAATCAACATGTGGTTATTTAATCCATTCTATGCAAATAATTGAGAAAATGGCCTACCTTGTCTGCCGATCCAGTTACGATAAGCTCGTCCCGGGGAACAAATTTCAAAGTGGTTATCTACATGTTAGAAAGTTTCCATGTCATGATTACCCCAAAATAAAATAAAAGTAATAAAATAAAGAATCCATCAAAAGCACAAGGGTGAAAGACCTTCTTAGAGTGACCAGAAAGTGTGCACAGGATTTGACCAGATGGCCTATCAAAGAGCACCGCGTTCGTATCGATACCACCAGTTGCAATGATATCCTGTTAATCCAGTAAATTAATAACTTAATCAAACTACAAACATCACGGTCAGCAAATAAACTAATAAAATGTTGGGTAGTACATAATGTGCAACCTACATCCAATTTAACCAAATGTAATAAACACATCGCAAAGCAAGGTATATTAACAATCTAACCTTTGAAGGATGCATATCCATAGATAAAATGCCTGGCTTGTTTGTCCTGTGGAGTGGATGGCTAGAGATCTGGGTATATCTCTCCAGTGCATCAATTGGTGCCAAACTTGGTGGTACCTGGGTGAAGACAGATAGAATTGTTGTCTTGTTTCACCAACATAGCCATGTAATGTAACTAGTTTTACAACAATGCAGGACATAAGATAAACACATTATGTGCAGATCCACATATTTCTGAATAACCCAATCACAGCACAGTTCAATTGTGTTTTGACGGGAAGATCTTCTACTACCCCTCCCACCTTCAACCTTTTTTTATAAAATGGCTCCATCTCATTTAACGCCTCACTTCCCTGTTATCTTCTATATCTCATGTAGCCCTCCCTTTGTCAAATATTCAAACCCTAGAACGAAAGCAAATGCACATTTACGGGGTTGCGGGCATTTTTCTACAAACACTACATTTCGGACGTGGGAGACTGGGAGGTAGTTTAGAGACATCTGGACCATCTGTAATTGAACTTGTGGTCAGGAGCAAGTGTTCAGATTTTATAATTATTTCTTCAAATTTTAAAGCTGGCTCCCTGCATAATGTGAAGGTGAAACAAGCTAGCTCTTTAAGAATTTTAAACTTATTTCTTGTAGCTGTGGAGAGGGGGGTGTTACCTGTCTTTTCTTGCGTTGGGCAGAAAGCATGGTATTACACTCCGTCAGTTCATCAATCATGACAGGATTGATACCAGGACGAATCTTTTTCCCATCAGGGCCAATTTCCTCCTCCATTGCTGTATCCAATAAGGCTAAACTACTAAAAATAAAAAATTATATATAACAATACATTTCCACAGTTTCAAGTAGGAACCTCTTTTTCCGTTGGAGACGACAGCTGCAACCCCCGCAAGCGATGCCGGAATCTGTCTTTCTGCTAGAGCCAAAAGTGATCTAGACTCATCCCTTTCCTTCTTTAATCTGGCTATAACACGGCAGGCAGCATCATGCTGGAAGGGGCAAAAAAAACTAGTGAACAGATAGTGGATGGGCGGTGTTCTTTCATGCAAAAGACTATAACTGAGTTTACCCTCAATGGATTCACCTAGATAGGCTGCATGTATAAGTAAAAATAAACATACAAGCCTGCTAATTAAACCAAACATTGAACGAACTATAACCTTATTGAACCAGATAACATAAAATAACAGAATGTAGAACAATAAAGTTTTTGCCAAGTAAAAATAAACATACAAGACTGCTAGTTTAACCAAACATCGAACAAAATAGCCTGGCTCAATGGGCGGTAGTCAACCACAGTTTCATAAATAAGATTTGTGCTAACAAAAACTATAATAGCTCTGCACATCAGGACAGAAACTGATCAGAGGATATTTTACTCCCTCCATTCATGAATACACGCCATTTCACCTTCCAATTATCATTCCTAAATACATGCCGCTCATACTTAGACACCATTTTGTTATTTGCATACCCCTGCCTTTGGTTATTAACCGTTCTTTTATTAATCCAGACTAGGAGTAACACGCAATATCCCAAGAACAATAAGTTGAAATAACGAGGGGGGGGGTACAGAATTATGTATACTCTTTATTATTGAGAAAAATCCAAGAATAAAATCTATTCACAAATGATGAATTATGAATGTCCTATTCCATGGTTTTCAAGGCGTCCGCCTAGGCATCAATCCCCCACTTAAGAAAACACATAAATATCAGAATGTAGAACAGTTTGACTACTGGGGCACAGAAATGACAGCACCAAAGTTATCGGCAGGTAATCATAATGCACTTGACTAATTGACCACATAAGGATTTGGTTATAAATAATCAATTATGACATTAGACAGGTCAACACACAGAAGCCAACAACATTGACCACCTACGAAGCATGGATACGGCAGATGTTGCCGAACTGCCGTAGGGATACGCGGGGATACGGGGATACATGGGGATACGCCGGAATACGCGAATTTGCAGTATCCCCGAAATTCGAATTGAAAAAAAAGAAAACAATTCTGGGATAGGGGGGGACACGGGGAGGTGAACTGGAGCAGGCCCTTGTGGAGGGCGATGACGCGGCGACGCTGATGCGTGGAGGGGGGAGAGCATGGAGGGACAGAGGCAAGGAATACACGCCATGTACAGACGGAGAGGCGAGGCTGAGCGGCGAGGGAGAGGCGACGCAGCAGTATGCCGCGGCGGGCGCAGGAGAGGCGGCGGCGTCAGATGGGATCGAGCGCTGCTGCGGCTCGTGAGTGTTGAGGCAGCGCCGAGCGACTCGTTTCAGATTGTTCAGATTGAGCTAGGCAGGCTAGGGTTTCATGTGGGCTTCACTGGGCCAATATTGAAAGGAAGATTGGAGCTTATACGGGTGGAGTGGGCTGTGGGCCTTGTGCAGAGTTTTATCTTTTCTGACATTTTTCTCATTAAAATTTTCATTCTTGACTATATTACATGGCATATTTTATTTTATTTTATATATACTAGCTGTATCCCCGAATGGCTGTTTTTGGAAAATGCCGTATCCCGTATCCCCGTATGCGTATCCCCGTCTTTCCGTCCCCGTGTCCGTGCTTCTTAGTTGACCACCTCGTCACATGATATGTTCAGGTGTGCTACAGTAATAGTTCTAGAAATAGGCGGCAAACCACCCACATAAGCACAGAAATTATTTACATACTAGCTTATTTTCAGATCTAAGAATGTAGAATAAAAATTCCTCTGAAGGCGCACATGAAAACAACCTCATCCCGTAAAAAAATCCTGACCATGGACTTTAGAACTGAGACCAGGTCAGTAACTAAAGCACAGGTTCGAAACAACACCCTCTAAAATTGCATTCATTGTGCATAGTTTGAGTTAAGCTATAATTCCTGGATTGAACAATCCTAGGTAATGTTTATTGTGTATAGTAATAATAGCATAGAACATGGTTCCAAATGAATGGTTCAACATCCTACTGTGGGGTCACTAGAATGTTCACAAGAATCCACGATGTCATAACAATGAATCCATATAGGCTCAGACTCCTCAAGCAAGCCCTTGATCAGCAAAAACTGATGGTCCAAATGCTATAAATACAGAGACTGAGGAGAACAAAAATTCCTTACTATTTGACTTGCAGGGAGATTTCATTAATATTTTTTGCGTGAATTGAGAAGAAATAATTGCATAGTTCTAAAAAAGACCTGATATAGCGCATGACTAAGTTCTTGTCTTGCTGTGTGAAGCTGCTGCTCCAAAGCAAAATTAGAAAGCATGAGAGCATCCCACTCCTGCATATCAGAAAAAAGAACACAGTTCTACTGAGAATATGACAGTGTCAGATAAAAGTACCACAATGAAGGCTTCACTAGGAAGGAATATATTATCATCAGAATTTAGGGCTGATTAATATATTTCAGTAGTTAAATGAGATCATTCTCACTGAACACAATATGCAAAGTTAAGAATAAATGAAGCAGCAAATATTACTGTAGCAGTCCCTGGTTTCACATTCATAACCAACAGGCAACGGGCAGCCAAATTTTTCTAGCTCTAATATACGGTAAGTTACATTTGTGCAGATGCTAAAATAATAATTCAAAATTTGGGTTGGCCACAATCAGAATCAATTATTTTTGTTCCGTAACTGCATAGTCTGGTATCGAATGGAATACACAAACAGCTCAACAGTATGGCAAGAAACCAGGAACGTGTGTATCTTTGACATCAAGAGCAAAATACAAAATTCACTGTTGGGTTCGAAGTATAATTATAACACACTAAAGATGGTAAATTACAATATGTTTATCAATAGTTCAGAATCACATTTTTACTCAGAAGACCACTTACATTCTGAAAGATCCCGAGGAGTCCAGGAACACTTGCAGCCTGCAAAGGCCTGGGCTTCACAACCTGTAAATAACAAACCAAGTCAATGTTTTTTCATAGACTGAGACAGATCTTCTTTATATATTTTGAGAGGTGATGTATAAGTTAATTTTAGCTAATTACTACTATATATTGCCATCAGTTAACCGAAGATAGGACAATTCACCCTAACATGCTACTGACGCACGCTATTTCAAAATTTTGTTGACACTTGAAAGCAGCCTCACCTTGTTGGTCTTCACCAGCACGATGTCGTCCATGGAGAGATCCTCCTTGGTGACTGGACACTTCCCATGGTCCTGCGCCACCACCAACATCGCCACAAAATCTTAGCGCACACAGGATAAAGAAATGCGAGGCGAGATCTAAATCTCTAAGACGTGGCTACCGACCTCAATGTAGCGCTCGATGAGCCGCCGCTCGAAAAGGAGCCCCGAACTCTTGGATATCACCGGCTCATCCGGCACCTCACCGGAGACTTCAGGCGGAAAGCGGAGAAGCGGCAAAAGACGAGTTAGAGCACGGGTAGACGGATCGGAGAGCTAGGGTTTTGAAGACAACAAAGGATGAGGGGACGAGACATTAAGAGCTTACTTGCGCAGATCATCCTTGCGGCGGCGATGGGAGAACCGGAGAGAGCGCGCACACGCGACACCTATCGGGCCGCAACTGTCTGGCGGCGGCAGTGGCGGCGCGCCGGCGACGGGAGGAAACGGCGGGGAGCGAAGGTGTTGTCGCTAGGGTTTTAATTCGAGTGGAGTGGGAAAGTCTGTGTTCTCGGCGGGGAGTGAAATTACAGGAGGAAACTCAACCTTTACGAAATTTCAGCCATACCCTTTGAGCCGTCTCTTTTCTGCTGTTCACAGCAATTTCACGCTCTGGACGGTCGGATCTTCACCACGAAGCGATCAGAGTCGTCTGATAGATCGTTGACTTATCTTCACAGAGTTTTGCCCCACCCTTCTCTCCGGGTCAGATATCCCGTGGAGGTTGCTCCAGCACGACGGACCGTCCCGCGTTGAGTGAAATGAGTGGTGGAGAGGTCTCAGGCCCCGCCGTTTGTCTGGTTAGTCCGCCGTTGTTGCAGAGGCTGGGTGTAATTTATGATTTTATGTCCGTCTCTTACGGTCTTACCTGAGCACAGTCCTCGCCGTACTACCATGGTCTTCAGGCATTCGTCTACCAGGGCCGCAATGTTGGTGCCCTTCGTCCCCTTACTTGCCTCCGTCTTATCCTACGGCTCCTCCCCCTCATCTTTCCCCTTCACTGCCTCGCCTGCTGCTCGCCGATCTCATCGCTTTTGCCACCCCTTCTCGCCTTCAGGATTGTGCCTGCCCCTTGCGGCCCGTGTCGTTGGCGAGGTACTGTGTGATGTTTGTTGATGGTTATGAGGCTGGTTGAGGTTTGTTCATTCGACATTGCCACTTCTATTCTCGATCTCGTGAGAGCGCTTATTTGCTCTCTTTTTCTGATGTGTGCTCTTATTCTTGTGTTCATCTCCAGGTTTGGTGTTGCACCTGTTCGATTGGACACTGTTGGAGTGCCTTTTCTTCGTCCATAAGTCAATCTGATTCATTTCCATGTTTTTTTGCTTCAAACTATCCCGCGTCTCCTTGCTTATCAAATGCTACTGGTGGATTGAGTTTGTAGTAACTTAAGTTTCTGTTTCAAACAGGTGGAGATTTTTCCGTTGGACTCTATACCTCCACAACTCAACTTGATAGCACAGGTTAATTCTTTCTTTCAAAGCTTTGGCATAAAAATATATATTTAATCTTGACAGTTGGGATCAAATCAGTGCATAAGGTATAATGGTTTGAAATAAAATTTAGCCATTTCCAGTATCCAACAGAGTACCAAAATTACCACACAAAAAATCAGTATAAACACACAACATAGACATCGAATGATCGGCTAATGCAAGCAAATGTTCATGTTAGAGCTTGTTCAAGCATACCCTTTGTTTTCTTGGTCCATGTTACTTGTGTAGGTTGATAGGATCCGGGCAACCGCACTATTAAGCTCTACTTCCTTTACCTCCATTGCCAGTTTTTTCGATTCTGCTTTGAGCTTATTACGTGCAACATTTTTCACCTCGAGACAAAGTTTTATGTGTCAATGTCCCTATTTTTTCTAGCCATGGCCACCTTCTCAACTTTTATCTCCGTGAATCTTTTGCACCCTCCTACTCGACATTTGTTTCATGCTAATAATTTTGACCGATGATTCTTGCAATGAGCTTAATGATGCCGCATGCATTGCATCTTGTTTTTGAATTTTTCCTTTCGGTTGGGGATGTCAAATCCCATTGAGAGGGAGAAGACCATCGGCGGCGGCGCATCACATGGGACAATACACAGATCTCAGGAGAAAGATATTTCGGCCCCGATGCGACACCGAACACACGAGATGTGCCACTTGTAGGACCCGTTGTGCTCCTTGTCTCCCATCTGATGTGCCGCCACCGCTGGATAGACCTTGTGTCAGACTGGTTCGTGAACAGTTGGGCGAGGCCCTTTTCGACGATGAAATCCTTGGCGACATTTCTCTTGGTTTGAATAAAGTTGGTGGTCTAGGGTTCTAAATCACGCGAAGACGAAGATCCGCTTGACGCTTGTACCTTGATCTGACAAGAATGTCGAGTTTCGGAAGGCTCTGTCGGTGATCTATCATGGGCTAATGCCTAGAGATTGCTGAATCGGGGGATGCCACTTGTAGGACCCGTTGTGCTCCTTGTCTTCCATCTGATGTGCCGCCACCGCTGGATAGACCTTGTGTCAGACTGGTTCGTGAGAAATCCTTGGCGGCATTTCTCTTGGTTTGAATAAAGGTGGTGGTCCTAGGGTTCCAAATCGCGCGAAGACGAAGATCCGCTTGACGCATGTACCTTGATCTTACAAGAATGTCGAGTTTCGGAAGGCTCTGCCGGTGATCTATCATGGGCTAATGCCAAGATATTGCTGTATCGGGGGGATTCGGTCGCGTCGGAGGGAGCGGCGTGAAGCTCTGCTTCTGTGCCATCATGGACAAATCCAAGGTGTAGTCAGAGCCGGGAATGTCATGAAAGCTAAGATTGAAGGACTACCAAATGGTGATTGGAGGCTTCGCGACGATGAGGAACTTGTTTGGAGTTGCAGGAGTCGGAGCAGCGGTTATGTTAGTGGGGCAACAACACAGGTGAAGTTCTAAGGCTTACGTCGCAGGCTAAAAATCTAGCGTCTGGCATTAATTGGTTGTGCCTAGCAATGCTCTTGCTGAAGGCATTGTTTTCTAAGGGGGACTATTATCTTCAGGGTAAAAACTCAAGGTATGAACTTAATTGGTTGTGCTTGGCACTGTTCTTATTGAAGACGTTGCTTTTGAAGATTTGGACATCGGGTAGTGTCTTGGTGGTGGTTATGTGGTTGCTGCAATGACTGTATCGACGCCTAACTAGACGCTTAGCCTTGAAAAATAAATTAAAGGAATTAAATTGTGCTGCTCTACCTCTCGCAAGGCATGGCGCTATTTGAGACGCTAACTGAACGCTTCGGTAGGCTTCGATTTCCACGCTCCAGCCAAAAGAATTGTTAGTGTCAGACGACAAGATTTGTGTCGGGCGCCGGGGATTGCAGCCTCCAACTGCCAATCAACGGGGGATTTAATTCCTAGCGTCGACTTCTTAGCGCCGCTATGCGGATGTTCTTACTGTGTAGCGGGACTTTTTTTTATTTCTTCTTATTATTATCTTTCAGCTATGTGTATCTGTAATAGTTTTTGTTATTACATTATTACTAAAGTTGAACGTAATATTAATATATTTTCCTTTATATAAAAAAAAAGGTGTACGCCATGCAACACACTTTGAACGTGAACAGTTGGGCGAGGCCGCGCTAAAGAAGTGACACTCGGAGCCAAAGTGCAGATCAGCTTTGCACGGCACGTAACTTTCGCCCGGCGACTACACCTTTGCATGGTTCGATCCTTGCTAGCTGCATCTTGCTGCTGTCTTGCATCCTCTACTTGGACAACGATCCCGCTGCCTACTTGCCTAGTGCGTTATATATACTTCGATCCTAGCTAGCTACCTGATGAGATGCACATTCCTGGAGATAGAGAGCTAGCTAGCTAGCTAAGCGTCGTTGTGAATGCCAGAGAGCGGCGAGGCTTTAGCAGACTGAGAGCAGTACCTTTAAAATTTAAAGTCCAACCTTAAAAGCGGAATAAAGGTTGAGAAATGGCTGAAATAAGGATTGAAAATTGAGTGTGTAGACCAGTACCCTCAAACTCAACCCTTACAACAGAATATTTTGTGTTAAGGGTTGGGTTTAAGGGCACTGCTAGATGTCACACACCCAACCCGAACCCTTAAAACTATCATTTCACATGTACTTAGGATTATCACTAGCAAAATATAATCTTCCTTTAAACAAAGTACTCCATGAGAATCATCGATGTATGGTTTATAGTTTACATCACAAAAGTATCATCTCCCCCTACCCGTCGGCGCCATCACCAAAAAGTTGCACCTCGGCGCCATCTCCTAAACCACATACACATATATCAATTACCTCTACCGGTCGAGTCCTCCACGCCACCATCGCCACCACTCATCACAGACTCACCTCGACGAGTAGGTCGAGGCGCGTAGTAGCCTCTTCCTCTCCGCGATGTCCTCCTTTGTCTCCTTCCACCACACCAATTGGTTTTCGTCCATGTCCTTCTTAGACATCATCATATGCTCCTGCCATGAGTTTTTCCCATGCTTTTGCTTCTTTGATCTTGATCATCCTCTCCTCCAAGTCGGCCTTGCGCTTGGCTTCTTCCCTCCTTGCTTGAACTTGTGCTAGCTTGACCTCTTTCTTCTTCTCGGTGATAAGGAGCTTTGTCTCCAATGCCTTCATTGTCAATCTCTCATTTGCCTTCATCATCTCCCCCATCTTCTCCCTCAAGCTTGATGCCTCTCCTTCCAACTTCATCCTCTCCTTTGCCTTCTTGTTTCCCTCGGATTTTGCATTGTTCCTTCCTTCATCCTCACTATCATCCATCTTTAGCATATCCGCTTTGTTTGGTGCGCTCTCTTCATCCGTAAGCTTCCACTTGTCATGATCTTTAAGCAATGCCCAAACATGCTTAAATTGGAATGGCTTCTGTAACGTCCCGGGATTTATCCCCAATTAGATTTTGGTTGTTTTTCTTTTTGCATCAACATGACATCATCATGCATCATTTTATTTGTCAACCTTGAATTTAAATTGTTGCATTTAAATTCATCTCCATTTAAATTATTTTCCACTTTTAAATCTAATTGCAAATCAAATTAATTTAAATGTGCTATTTAAATTCTTTTCAAATATTCAAATTATTTTATTAAATTGTGTTTTGGAAACAATAATTAAATTGCCTATCTAAAACAAAAACTATTTTTATAAAGTTTTCTTTATACAAATTCTTTTTCTATTTGTTTTAAATGTAAAAACAGAAAAGAATAAATAAAAGAAATAAAGCAGAGGGAAAAAAAATCTAACAGACCCGAAGCCCACTTACCTCAGCCCATCTCTCCCCTCTCCTCCTGGCCCATCTAGCCTTGGCCCAGCCCACTCCCCCATCTCCTTCCTCCGTACGGTCAGAGAAGAAAGCAGAGGAGAAAAGCGTACCTGACGCCATGGTGCCCCCACCTCCATGTGCTCCTGCCCCCTCCTATAAGCTGCGGCCCCCTGCTCCCCTCAAAACCCTAGCCGCATCTCTCCTCCCTCCTTCCTCCATCCGCCGCCACCTCCCTTTTTCTCCCCCTTGTTTTTCTCCTCTGTCTCTCTTCCACCAAGAGAGAAATCGCCGAAGCACGCCGCCGATGAACCTCGGTTTCCCCGACCTCTCCCTCACGCCAGGAGCCACGGGACCTTATCCCCCTCCTTCGTCGACAAGTAGCCGGACCAGGGAGCCACTACACCTCTTCGTCCTCGACGCCGGACGCCGCGCACCCGCCACTTCCTCCGCACCGTATGCTCGCCCCCGACGTCTACGGCCTCGTCCCCCTCGCCACCAAGCCCCTCACAGTGAGCCGCTTCGATCCCGCCTCTTTCCCCCTTCGCTGGATGCGCCGTTCACCGGATTCCCGCCGGCGCCGGAGTGTGCACGCCACGGACACCGCACACGGCACAAAGCCGAGCACGAGCACGAGGGCTCCGCCCCTTTCTCCTTCGCTTTCGGGTGCAAAAATGAAACCTCCGGCGCACCCACACCCTCCCTCGCAGCCGCACGCACCCGCTCCCGCTCCGCCCGGACAAGATCGACGCCGGCGTCTGTCCCCGTCCGTCCGCGTCGCCCTGCACCTGCAAGTCTGAAACTTTGTTTCAGTTAAACGTCGCTCGATTGGTTTATATCCACACGTTCTCTGTTTACATCAACATTACAGCTCGGTCCTTGTGGCTAGCACAGCCAAGCCAACTTCCCTCGCTTTGGAGACCCGAGTTCGACCCTCCCCAGCGCGAGTTGAATAAATAGCGCCTTTTTTTCTTTTTCTATCACTGACACGCGGGCCCCATCGGTCAGCGACCGCGGGAGCCCGCACTGCGCACACACGCCCGCGTGGCGTCTGGGTCCCGCCGGTCAGCCTCACAGGTGGAACCCCGCACGGTGAGAAAAGCCCGAGGGGAGTTCCTGCGCCTGCAGTTTTGCGCAGAGGACCCTACCTTCTCGGTTTTAGTACTTTAGCCCCCACCAGCAAGTTTTCTATCACAGACAGGTCCCTGTCTTTTGCAGAAACACCCCTAAACTTAAATTGTTAATAACTTTTATTCTATAACTCCAATTAAAATAATCTTTATATGTTTATTTATCAGAAAAATGCAATGAATATTAATATGACATTCATATGCCATTTTGCATCATTTAATTTTATTGTTTTGTTTAAATTAACAAATGCAACTATATAATTAAATATGGAATGTGTTGGGCTTTACTTAATAATTGCCCTATTCCATTTAATTTAATTACATCACCCATGCCAGGTGTTGCCATGTTAACCAACATTTAATATTGCTGGTAAATAAATAACTTGCACCTAAATATTAATTGCCGGGTTGCTTTCCCGCTTAATTTGGATTACCTGCATTGTATTGCATCTTGCCATGTCATGCATCATTCTCATATGATCATGCTGGATCTTTTTCCGTACTTGTAAAATGCATCTTTTACGCTTTCCAGTGTTTGTTGCTTCTTCGCGGATAAGACGTTGAGATGTGTGAACAACGACAAGAGCTGCTTCCATGCGGGATTCCAGGCAAGCAAAGTTTGCTTGTTTACCTATACATTGTCTTTCATTCCTGCCGTTGATCTCTGCTACCCTATTATTCGATTCTTTATCGTGATCCCATCACATGTTTATCCTGCAGCCCATACAGCTCTATCCCCACATCCTAATACCTGTTGTATGTTTATCTGTTAGCCTTGCGAGTCGTAGCGCATGCTTAGAGTTGTTTGTGCGAGTCGTCTGTATGTCTTATTTTTATTTCACCTGCTTAGCATGATAGGTTATTCTACCTTAATAAAATGTTGTTCTTATATTGGGGTATTATAAATAAAGATAAGACACCGGCGGAAGGCCTTGCGAGGTGCTTTGTTCTGCTAAGTGTCGACCTAGGAAATCAGTTCTTGTCCTCGGATCCAATTTTGAGCGCACTAACCGCTTGTGGGAGGCCCTATGGAGCCCCCCGCGGCTTCGATCTAATCCGCTTCTTATCCAGGGCGCCGCAAATAGTTCGGGCTTTCCATTTGATGCATGCATATGGTTACCTAACGATCTCATGATGATGGAGTAGTCGATTCTCATATAGGGTGGCACGTTCTTAGAGTGCTATGAAGGTCGTATCCCGCGGGCACTGGACCTGATTAGCCGTGCACACAATCATGCGGTTCCCTGGATGGGTCGTAGAGAAGAGATTTGCCGTGTTGAGATGCCCTACCTTCTGGCTTGCTTTTGGGGTTGATCGAACGAGTACAGGTCCAGTAGTGCACCCCTGCAGGGTATAATCTTATCGATGAGCCGTGTCCACGGTTATGGACGACTTGGTGATGATGCTGGCTAACAAGATCATAGACAACTTACACCTAATTATTGTTAATTAACCTGACTAGTAATATAGAATTACTTTCACAATAACTGGTAACTAAAATTGTTCAATGTGTGAGTATTCCTGAATTGCTTCCTCATATTTGGTTGAGGGGGTTAATCCGAGAATGGGTTATGATTGGTGATAGTTGTAGACGTTTTATCTTATGTGCTCTCTTATCCCTCTCTGATTAGACGGAAGTTGTAGCGTGTCTCTTTAGGTTGCTAGTGCTGCTGCCGCTAAGTCCACCTCCCCTATATTTTGGGAGATGGTGTAGAAAGTAGGCAAGTCGGTTTTGCTTGCCAGGGAGTGCCTTGACCCTCTTTTGGGATGTGCTTTATGTGCAGTTAACAGGTTTGAACTCTGACGACGTTAGCTTGGGAATCCCTCCGGCTTGGCTGGGCAGGGAAATGGCGCCATTGCTTATCTTCAGGACTCTTAGTCCAATTTGCATCTTATCCGTAGTCGGATACTATTTTTTGCTTCCGCTGTCATTTGAATCTTTGTATTGTATCATTTGTATCTTGACTCGTTCGAGTCGTTGTTGTAATTATATCTTCTGTTGTATTTGTGGATGTATCGGAACTGTTGTAATGTTATCACAATTCCACCCACATAATGCGCATGTTTCGACGTGCACATTATGTCTGGTGGGCGACCAAAAATCGTTATTATGTGGATTTCGGCGGGAGCGCTTAAATCTACATAGTACCGATTTTCGGGCGTCACAGCTTCCCTTTGGAAGCGGTCATCTCCTTGTACCTGAATTCCGCATATGACTCCTACAAACGCAAACATAGCATAGTAAACACACAAAACATTGCATAGTAAACACACAAACATAGCCTTTGAAATACTCACATAGTCACTCTCAACGCTTACACTAGGTGGTGCGTTCCTCACTTGGTCCATTGCCGCACTCCAACGAGCACAATGGGGTTTCATCAACTCCCACCGGCCTTGAAGGGACCGATAAGAACGATGTACCAATGATCCGGTCTTCGGTTTGATCTTGCAATATTGGTCCTCTATGCGTTGCCAATAGCGCTTGCCGGTTTGATCAGTGCCCACACCGGCATCCATACCCACAAGCCCCCATGCGCGAACCAAGAGAACATCTTCAACTTCGCTATAGTTTGTGGACCGGGATTTCCCACCGGCGGCGAATTGTCCCTCCTCTATCTCGGTCACATCATCCTCCTCCTCCTCCAAATCATCACCTCCCCCTCCTCCTCGTCTCCAAAGCCGAATGGTTGAAGGGGAGGAGCCCCGAGGTCCACCTCGGCGTCATTGAGCAACCCCAAATACGTCCCGGTTGGTGTGGCCATTTCATCGACCACCTCGTCCGCGGTGGCCGGAGGCACGGGAGGCACGGCGGTATTCTTCATCTTCGGGCGTGCTGTCGTCTTCTTCACCTTCGGGCCACCCGCGACCACCTTTGCGGCGGCAGCCTTGGGTCCAACCCCCGCGGCGGGACGGCGACACTTGGGGGGCGCGGCGGGCGCGGGGGCCGGAGGCGCGGCGGGGGACGCGACGACGACGACGTGTGTGCCCGCGCGCCGCCTCTTCGCGCCGAGGTGGGTGGCGGCGACCACCGTCGCGACCTCCGCGTCGGTCGTGGCCGGAGCGGGAGGGGGCGGGGCGGCGGCGACGGGCGGCGCCGGCGGGGGCGGCGCGGCGGACATGGCGGCGGGCGCGGGGCGGGAGCGACGGCGGCGGAAGGAAACTTCCTTCCCGCGCGCGTAGAGAGGAGAGTGCGGGTTTGGGAGATTTTCCCCCTCCAACGCTCACTTGTACAGGTTGGGAGATGGAATCCCGGGTTGACCCTCATTTTTTTACGAGTTTATGGGTTAAAGGGTTCTGCTAGTTTGCGTTTTGTCAGCTCAATTCATAAAAAAACAGTTATTTTTAAGGGAAAGGGCACTGTTAGGGATGCTCTGATGGGCATTTGTTACGCTTGGCGCGTGCGCTGGTGTAGTTATTTGTGTAGACTAGCTACTAGCTTTTGTTTGCCGATCGCCCTCTGTTCGTGGAGCAATCACTAGATTTATTTCCGATTGATCTAGCCCCAAAGTGAAGAAATGTTGTATGTTTCTGAATTCTGATACAGGATTCCAGCACAAAAATCATGAAATCTCCAATGCCACGGCGGGGATCCGATGAACAACTAAAGCGCACGCGGCCTGTCCCCGCCGTACAAGAGCTTTTGCATGGTTAAATCGGCACCGGCGAGGCTCATCCTTAATCTTCATCGCTCGTCGCATCCTGTTCCTGTCCGGCGACGAGATGCGACAAGGCAAATCCACCGCGGTGCGACGCGTCAGAGGCCGACCAGATTCCCACTCGAACAAGGGCCATGTCGCCGGTCGTGGTATGCTCGTATCTTGGCGCCCCGTCGGCCTCCGGTCATCCAAGCGAGCGGAACGCATATAAACCTGGATTGCAGGCTAGCACGGGGAAGGGGCATCCACCACCCATAGGCCTCGTTCGGTTACGCCCACCCCCGCGTGTATTGACCGGGTTTCACGGGGATCAACCCGGCGTGGAAAGAATCCTGACACGGCTTGCTTTTCGTGTTCGGTTATGTCCGGTCGGGCACAAACACCGGCCCAAACCCGATCAAACCCGTCCGATTCCACGGGGAAGTAATCATCGTGTGTCCGTCCGTGGAAACTATCCCGAGAGGCGAGAGATGAGAGTCGGACGAACTGGACGCCGCGCCGGGCTGGATGCCCTTGCCGTCTGCGCCGCTAGGGCCGCACGCGTGGGCCAGCACCACCTTGAGCCTCCCCTCTTCTGCCATCGCGCTCGCCACACACCAGCCGTGTCCTGCCACCTGAGCCCGCCGTTCTCCTTGCCGGAGTGGACGATCTCAACGTCGTACACCTGCTGCCTTTGGGCTAGAACACGCCGTAGTTGCGAGGTCGGTCCGGGCTTCTGGCTCTCATTGAAGAGCGCGAAGAGATGGATGTCGACGTCGGCGTCGGGCCGCCGGTGGAGCACGCGCCAGACGAGGTTGCTGTTGTAGGCGGCGGCGTTGGCGGCCGCCGGCCAGCCCGCCTCGGAGACCATCACGCGCACGCCGTTGTAGTAGTTACCTAGTTTGCTGACGGCGGAGAAGACGTACGGCGTCGAGCTGCGCGTCGAGGAGGCTGTAGTACGGTGGTGATGTCGGCGGTAATGATTCGGCCTTCTATGTCGGGAGCTCGCCGGCGACAACTCCTTCTGCGGTGCCCTTCCCACGACGTTGCGCGGATGGCCGCGCCGCTCGACCAGCCCGTGCCGGACTACGTGCTCGACGCGGTGGCGCGGTGCAGATGTATCCTGGCCGGCGCCCTAGAGGCTGGAGCACGAGTGCTTGGAGACCCGGATGGACGATGACTTCGTCTCTACCGAAGAGGAATAACCGAACAATGTACAATAACACAGGGATTGAGTGTTCGGAGGGATTCAAACTGCTAGGTGATTTGGGTGGAGCGGTGGGGATCACCCAAACCTCCGGTGGTTTAGTTCCGTGTGGGGATTACTTCCCAAGGAACCGAACGAAGCCATAGTGTTTCCACGAATTACTTTACTGCAACGTTTCGGTTCGTACGTATCTCCAGCCCAGAAATTCGGTTACCGGACGTGCGCTAACCGGAGATCCCGAGCACGCCCGAGAAATGGTCATATCGGTTGAAACATCTCGAATTATTGAAAACTTTCGGTAAATGGTCTTACTAGGAACCCAAAAAAGTAAATTTAAAATTTTGATTTTCCAATTCGTCTGCTAACCGGAAATCCTGACCCTCCTCAAGGAATTTTTTCTACCGGTAACCAAAACCTTGCACATATGCTCAAGGCTAAAACATGAAGAAAAAAATCATCGCGTAATTTTGAAGTATTTTTTTAAACGAAAGAGCAGGCCAATCTGCTGATTCATTAATAGGAGGAGGAGAAAATGTACAGGGAGGGGAAAAAATGGCTATCAACAGAAAGGGGTGAGGGAGAGATAAAGTTGAACCAAACTAATCAGGTTCTCGAGGTCTTTGAAGCATGGTTGAAGCCCTAGGTTTCCCAGACCTACATCAAAGGGAAGCCTCCTGATGGCAGTAGCCGACAACCGGTCACTAGAACCGGTTTCCCAACACTGCCACAGAGACGGTTTCTCTATCTGTATCTACCGTAGAGTCTCTAATGCGCCCCGCATCCGGTTTTTTGATGTGGCTCTAATGCACCGTGTGTAGCCGGTCGTAGCCGGTCGAAATATCCAACCTCCTACAATAATATCGTCATTCAAGACGGTTCATACAAACAGCGCTTTAGCTCTTTGAGATGTGCACAAATCAAGCACAACTATGTTATGAACTTAGGAGAGAAGGTCATTAATCTAGACTGACTGTACTATTCATTTTATCAGATCCTACCAATAATCATGACCGTCTCTACCATTATTTGTAACGAAGATGGTCTGGTATAATGGCCAGTTGTCCAATACTTTTTATCGAAGACATCCCATATTACCAACCGTCGATAATAGTAAGTGTTAGATGGCTCCAATAATTTATGTTTGAGTTCGTTTTTTATTACTGCCTCTAAAATAAAATAAAGAATACACCATATATTCACATTGATGCAGTCAAAATTATCCCAACGAGTATAAACAGTCTACACCACATTTATCAGTACACAATAACTGTCTTAGCATACAAATTAACACTCTACTCTAACGTACTTGAGACCATCTTCTTCTAATAGGGGGTGATCGAGACTGAGACATTCGTTCGTAGATTTGACGAAGCAAAAACATAGATTTGTCTCGCTCCCATCCTGTACACCATAGCAGATCTAGCCCATCCACTTGGGAAAATAGCCTTATTTTAAAGATTTATGCATAAATAAGTTACATATAATTTTACCATCTTTGTGTTTCTTGTGATGAACTGATGATGCAGACACTTTGTACATATAGTATATAGTACGGGATATGTGAAGATGATCGTGTGCAGAAAACAAAAAATTTCCTATCAACGATATCGTTAAACTAGCCAAGATCTACACTATGCAGATATAGAAGTACGGCGGAGATCGGAATACATACCCTCGTAGACCGAATAGCGGGGATTACGCTCCCGCGCAAGCGTTGACGACGAACACGACGTAGCCGACCTCTAGGTCGCGAAGAACTCGGCGCGACGAAGACGACGAAGATGACCTCAAGGTCGGGTGGAGGAAGTAGGCCTCCGAGGCTCCAGTCCATGACGAGAAGCGGAAGATTTAGACCGGAACACCAGCAGCGCGACTGCGGGCTATGGTGGAAGAGATCCCCCTCTCAACTCGGCGCAACTCCGACAAAGAGAATCACGAGATCGAGAGAGAATTGGGGAATTAATTGGTGAATTAAAAGGCCAGGGGTGCCCCGGCTCCCAGGGGGGAGCCAACTTGCCAGCCAGACAATGTGGGACTATCCCCCATTGCCTGGTGCGGCTAGGATGGTGCGCCGGCCACCTGGTGGGCCCCTTTTGGCCCACCTAGGCCGGCCATCATGCCCCCACCGAATTCCCTTGAGGAATTTTCCCCTCTTAGACCTTCTTTCGACCAGAAGGCCCATTTAGGGAAATCAGCCTAAATAAATTCGAAAATAAATATATAAAATCATATTTAGAAATTAATTACACTAATTAATCTCAAACATATTATATATAATTTATTCTAGCTCCGAAAACTCTTTTGTCGCTGCCCGATCTCCATCGGACCTCTCCCGGGACGTTCCCGGTGATCTCTTTCCTTTCCGGTTGTCTTGTCGAAACCCCTTAAGTGTGTTACCCTAGAGGTTCGATATAATAACAGGTACGATCAAGACTCCTCTATGATCAACGACTAACTCGTGGGCCTGAACCACATGAATTAATCCCTGTGATAACTTTCATCTATCAAATCTGGACGTATAGTCTTAAACCCTTTGTCATGGCGATACTTAGCGTGTCCGAGCATCATTCTCAGATATCTCCATACCTAGCATGATCTCGTTACCGACATCGCTATCTTCTACTCGTCTATGATATTATGTCAGCTGGTGACCTAGTCACATGTTTGCAAACTCATTTGACATAATCTCACCGAGTGGGCACTAGAGTATCTATCCGGCTATGCGGACTGACAAATCCCGATGTTGACCCCTCGTCTCAACTACCCCCTTCCGATACCCAAAAGTATCACCGTTATTGTCACACTATATAAGATATGATGTTTGGTGCGATCAAAGTATCTTCCAGGGATAACAATAAGAGTTGATCTCACGGTCTTAAGGCGTAATGACTATGTCCTATAAATATTGGGTATGTCCATCACATCGTTACACCTAACGATATGACTTCCATTGCCGACCGGCGCCATGCTCTATGATCGGAAAACCTCGATCATCAATCGCGCAATGAAACTAGTCTTAGTAGAGGCTACTAGGGACCTGGTTGTTTATCTACCACACCTATATTAATGTTTTCGCTTAATACAGTTATAGCATGATATAAAACATATAATGAACAATTGGGATATTGCCAATAAACTATGTTTATTAAGTGCCTCTAGGGCATATGCCCTTCAATATGATCATCAGATACATCAGTCATGGTGTTGAGCAAATTGAAGGAGATATGCCCTAGAGGCAAATAAATAAGTAGTATTTATTGCATTATCTCATAAGTTTATAATAGGTTTGTGTATTATGCTATAACTGTATTAATCGGAATTATTAATACACGTGTGATACATAGACAACCAGGTCCCTAGCAAGCCTCTATAAGAGCTAGTCCATTGGGCAACAGTTGATCGAGATTCCCGATCAAGGACAATGACGTCGGTTGACAATGGGGTCATCTTGTTAGTTGAATAAGGTGATGGACATACGCAAAGTATTGCAATAAGATCGTATTACGATGTTTGTCATTTGCAATAGATAAGAATATGATAGCTTATTCCTTAGACCGTGAGACCGTACTTATTGATGCTTCGTAGGGGTGCTTTGAGAGCATCAAACGTTGTGTCTTATATAGCATGACAATAACGGTGTCCATCTTGGGTATTCCGAAAGAGCATCGAGACGTAAGGATCAAGAGCGGGATTTGTTCATTCTTGTAATGGAAAGATACTCTGGGCCCACTCGGTGAGGTTACATCTATATAGCTGCGCAGCTTGTGACTAGGTCATGGAGATGTAATATCACAGACGAGTTAATAACCTTCGTCGGTAACGAGATACAACAAAGACATCGGTATGTCTACGATCATATCTCGGACAAGGTAGTATCGCAGAAACAAAGGGAATGAATTTCATGTTTATGGTTCAACGACGATATTCGTAGAATGCACAGGGCCGTCATATACATCCAGGTATCCCTGACGATCATTGGTGAGCGGAGTGTCTCAACCATGTCTGGAGTGTTCTCGAACCGTAGCGTAACAAACTTAAGGTCTTAGCGACACTAGGAGATAAGTTCTGGAATAATATAGGTGTTTGTTGGAGAGAGAGAAATGATCCGGAAAGAGTTCCGGTGGTCCGGAAGGAGTTCCGGGAAGGTCTGGAATGGTTCCAGGGATGTCCGAAAGTTGTTCGGGTGGTTCCGAAATTGTTTCGGAGTCATGGGATATTGAATTATATATAAATATATTAATTATGAATTAATGGGATTTTTATATTGATTTAATATTAATTAAATAAAGGAAAAAGGGGGCTCCCACCTACATGGGCCCTAAGAGGGCCCAAGAGGGGGAGCCGCACCAAGCAAGGAAAGGGGGGGCTTGGGCCCCTAGTCCGAGTTGGACTAGGAGGGTGCGCCGGCCTCCCCCCCTCTCCTCCTTTAGTCCCATATGGGGGAGCCAAGGGGTCTGCACACCCCCTTCCCCCTTTATATAGCAAGGCATATTAATTGGATTAATTCATTGAAAAATACAATTAATTGTATTGCAGGCCGGCCGAGCTGTTTCTCCGCCCGTTTTGCCCCCTCTCTCCACCTAAGCTATACCGCCAGGCACCGTTGCCCTGCGGGATTCCAGATAAGATCTACCCCTGCGATTTCAGCTGGATCTGAATGACCGGGGGTTGTCGCTAAGCTCCGTATGTTTGTGAGTGCTCGGAGGTAACTCTTTTGAGGAGCCTGGGCGACGTCGTCTCCCCCCTTGCAGCCGCCGCGCCACCTCCCCCTCTGCCGCCGGCGCCCCGCCTTCTTCCGCCCGACGCCCGTCGACGCAGATCATCGTCGACACCCCGGCGTCATCGTCTTCGTCATCGCGGCAAGTTCTCCGCGAGCTCGAGGTCGGCTACGTACGACTTCATCGTCAACGCTTGTGCGGGAGCGTAATCCCCGCTATCGGTCTACATGGAGGTAATGTAACCCGTTCCGCCACCGTTATCACATGTACTAGATAGATAGATCCTGGCTAGTTAGGGTTTCATACGCTAGAAAAATTATTGTTTTCTGCACCGTAACCCCTTCAGTGGTATCAGAGCCGATCTATGCGTAGTACTGCTGGTACGGTTAGAACTCATGTTGAATGAGGGCGTCTTTCTTATATTTGCTACCCTCTAGCGTGCACTTACGATGCCTTCGGTATTGAGTTGATGAAGCGGCCCGGACCGACTTTACGCGTACGCTTACGCGAGACTGGTTCCACTACTGACATACGGCTTGCACCGTATCTGTGGCTGGCGGGTGTATGTCTCTCTCTCTCTAGTCGGCAAAACATTTTCAATGGAGGGCCCGAAAGGGATGCTTAAACATGCAATTATACGATCGACGTTGTGGTACAAAGTTCGTAGGTAGGGAAGCGATTCTCTTACGAATAAGCCTATTTGGCACGTAAAACTTGCAAAACTAAATAAAGCTAGAGGCGTCTAACTTTGTTTTGCAGAGGCGTTATTTTATGTGACATGGTTACGGTAAGTTTTGATATTACTCGTACTGTCGGAGGCAATGGAGGGCTCTGTAGACTCGGAGCCATGCTGGGGCGCCGGGGGCCAGGCACATGGCGCCATGAAGGTCCAGGCGCAATGACCATGTCACATCGCACTTCATTGCATCATTATTGTGTGTTGTTGTGTGTGCATCCTATTGATTGCTTATATGCTAGATATACAACGGTAGCATCATGAATAGGATGATCCCTAACAAATACCAAAATTGTGTTCTCCCTCGTTGCGCACCACCAAGAAAATTGTACGTTATGAGGCAGGCCGTGATGATCGGGTGTCACACATCTCGTCGTTCGCATACAGTGGGTGTAAGCCATGTTGCACGCGCAGGGTCTTCGAGATTTGATTGGCGAGCCTAGCATATCCAGAAATATGGCCTCGGAACACGGGAAGATCGAAAGATCGAGCACGAGTCACAGAGTTGTTGTGATCGACATTTTATGTCCACCTTTGAAGCTATGCTGCCGACCGTGATGATCGGGGGTGGTATGGTGGATGTGGGTCGTGTAATCGCCATTATTATTTTGAGGTATAATAATCTTGGTGTGGTGTGTTTTAGATAATGAGATTATAAAACTAAAACTCACCTACATATTATAAACTTTACCTTACCTCTTTTGCGATCACATCTGTAGACTACGCAACTATACTTCGGTTACTTCCTCAAGAGCCCGGGTGCTACCTTAGAAGCCGACGTGTCCAACTTCATCAGATGGTACAAGGGATTTAGAAACATTCTCGAACACAACAACATTCTATATGTTCTCGATGAACCGTTAGGAGAAGGACCAGGAGATTCTGCTGGAGGAAGATGATTTCCGTAGGCGTCGAGACATATTCATTGAAGTGGAGATCACCATGACCGTATGCCTGGCACCTGAGTTGAAAGAGTTGTTTCGACGCAAGGAGCCAAGCGTCATGATTGATGCGATAAAGACACACTTCGGGGATGAATTAAAGCGTGAGCAATTCAGGCAGCTTAGAATGTTCCAGACCATTCATATGGAGGAGCATACCTGTCTGAAGACACATTTGAAGAGATTGTATGACATCTACTTCCAGCTGACGATGGTCTTCGATTACTGGATGGCAGATTCTTGTGCCATTCGGACTGTCCTGATATCTCTACCTCCTAGCTACGAGAAACATGTGCGCAAGTACATTTTGAAGGCCGATGATATGAACTTCTACAAGTTTGTGTCTGAATTCAAATCTCTGAAAGTTGATTCCATCGAAGGAGAGATCTTCGATGCTACAGGTATATATTTGATATATACAGAATTATGAATTCGCCTCTTGATATATGATGAAGTATTTGATAGTTGTCCTGTTTGTGAAACAGGTCCTAATTATCACATATATGCGGCGCAGTTTGATGTGACCTGGCGCTGAAGCTGGTGATCAAGGAGTTGATGGCCATTTGGTGTTCACGTCCTCAAGTTATCATTGTTATCATTAATAGTTTTTGATAAGGTATTTTGTAATAGTGAGCGAGTGTGTGTCTTGATTGTTGCAAGACAAAGTTATTCATGTAATAAGACAAGTTCAGTTGTTTTATGTTATGGAACAAGTCAGTTGTTTTATATTATGAATAAAGGTTCCACATCTCAGTTACATTGATTGTATGATAAGTATTCATAATTGTAGAAATGATAAAATAGCGTGTCCTATGAATGAGAGTTCTATTATTAGAACAAACACCGTCGAGTTTAGTCATAAAGGCAATGAAATAAGTAATGGATGTTTTTTGGCCCATTTAAGTATTTCGAGTGCCGAGTTGATTAAGCTTGAAATCAAGTATTGAAGTTGCAATACCAGAGGAAATTAATTGAGTGTCATTTTTAATGATTAATTAATGGTGTTTATTGCTTGACTCAAATTCTTCTATGATTACTGGTAAATAGGAGTATTTGCCTGATAAATCATAAGTCTGAAATTAATTTGATAAGAGATCAAATGGGGTTTTTCAGAGGAAAGAATGGTGAATGTTATATTCACAAGATTCGATCAAAGGACAATATTTTTGAATTTTGGTTTCAACACAAAAGACTTGTGGAAATTTGTTTCACGAATAATGTCATATATGGTGATATGTGGAGAATTATAATCATGCTCTATTTTAAATAAAGTGTGTGAAGGGGATCGTGGGCAGAAAACAAAATTTTTCCTAGCAACGATATCCTTAAACTAGCCAAGATCTATTCTATGCAGATATAGTAGTACGAACGGAGATCGGAATACGTACCCTTGTAGACCGAAAGCGGGGATTACGTTCCCGCACAAACGTTGTCGATGCAGACCGACGAAGCCGACCTCAAGGTCGTGTAGAGGAAGCAGGCCTCCGAGTACCGCTAGCGCAGCACCTCGCAGGGAGTCGCACACGTACGGTGGAGACGATGCCTCCGAAGCTCCAGTCCAGGACGAGCAGCGGAAGACTTGGACCGGAACACCAGCAGCGCGGCAGCGGGCTATGGTGGAGGAGATCCCCGACTCCTCTTGCTCGGCGCGGCTCCGACTTGGGAACCACGAGATCGAGAGAGAAATCAGGAATTAATTGGTGAATTAAAAGGCTGGGGGTGCCCTTTCTTATATAGGCTCCCAAGGGGAGCCAACC
Source organism: Poa annua (assembly GCA_026929855.1). Taxonomy (NCBI): domain Eukaryota; kingdom Viridiplantae; phylum Streptophyta; class Magnoliopsida; order Poales; family Poaceae; genus Poa; species Poa annua. The sequence goes on from CM049431.1 coordinate 56,912,986, forward strand.
TTTCCAGCCAGGCAATGTGGGACTATCCCCACATAGCCTGGTTCGGCTATGGAGTGCGCCGGCCCCCTTGTGGCCCACCTAGGCCGGCCCTCGTGGCCCCCACCGAATTCCCCTAGGGAATTTTCCCCTCTTGGGCCTTCTTTCGTCCGGAAGGCCCATTTAGGGAAATCTGCCTTAATAAATTCGAAAATAAATATATAAAATCATATTTGCATATTAATAACACTAATTAATATCAAACATAATATATATAATATTTCCTAGCTCCGAAAACTCTTTCGGCGCTGCCCGATCTCCATCGGACCCCTCCGGGACGCTCCCGGTGATCTCCTTCCTTTCCGGTTGTCTTGTCGAAACCCCTTAAGTGTGTTACCCTAGCGGTTCAATATAATATCAGGTATGATCAAGACTCCTCAATGATCAACGACTAATCCGTAGGCCTGGACCCCATGAATTAATCCCTGAGATATAACGAATGACTTTCATCTATCAAACCTGAACGTGAAGTCTTAGACCTTTTGCCATAGCGATACTTAGCACGTCCGAGTGTCGTTCCATAGATATCTCCATACCTAATCCCGACCTCGTTACCGATGATGCTATCTTCTACTCGTTCATGATCTCATGTCCCCGTGACCTAGTCACATGCTTGCAAGCTCATTAGACATGATCTCACCGAGTGGGCCCGAGAGTATCTATCCTGCTACGCGGACTGGCAAATCCCGCTCTTGACCCCTCGTCTCAATACTCCTTTCCAATACCCAAAAGTATCACCGTTATTGTCATACTAAATAAGATACGACGTTTGGTGCAATCAAAGTATCTTCCGGGAATATCAATAAGAGTTGATCTCACGGTCAAAGGCGTAACGACTACGTTCTCCAAATCTGGGTATGTCCATCACATCACTCTCTAGCAATATGACTCTCATTGCCGACCGGCACCATGCCCCATGACCGGGAAACCTCGATCATCAATCGCGCAACGAAACTAGTCTTAGCAGAGGCTACTAGGGACCTGGTTGTTTACGTATCACACCCGCATTAATGTTTTCGCTTAATACGGTTCTAGCATGACACAAAAACCTATTATGAACAAACGAGATATGATAAAGAATACACTTTATTAATTGCCTCTAGGGCATATCTCCTTCAGTCTCCCACTTGCACTAGAATACAACTTAATCTAGATTACAACTTGGTAAAAGCCTAACACCCATAGCTAATTGGTGCTGTTCATGCTTATCAAGCGGGAGAGGCTTCGTCAGCGGATCTGCCACATTCAGATCCGTATGCACTTTGCAAATCTTCACATCGCCTCCTTGTACGTACTGACGTATCACGTGGAAGCGTCGGAGAATGTGTTTGGCGGTGGAGTGAGACCTTGGCTCCTTGGCGTTCGCAATGGCACCCGTATTGTCACAGAAGAGGACCACGGGGTCTTGCACGCTCGGGAACACTCCAAGTTCGATGACGAACTTACTCAGCCACACAGCTTCATTCGCGGCCTCGCAGGCAGCAATGTACTCCGACTCCATTGTAGATTGTGCGACTATGGGTTGCTTCCCACTTCTCCAGCACACGGCGCCTCCATTCACCTTGAACACGTAACCTGTCTGTGACTTACAGTCATCGGGGTCTGAGCAGAAACTTGCATCTACGTAACCCGTTACGCCAAGTTCCTCATCGCAGCCACCATACACAAGGAACATTTCCTTTGTCTTATTGAGATACTTAAGAATGCTCTTAACAACTACCCAATGCGGCATTCCAGGATTACTCTGGAACCGGCTTGTCAAACTTAGAGCTAATGCCACATCTGGTCTAGTACTCAACATTGCATACATGATCGATCCTATGGGTGAAGCATAAGGATGTTTCGTCATTTCGGCCTTACCCAGTTCCGTCACCGGAAACTACGCCTTACGCAATATCTTATTCTTGATAACCGGCAGAGAACCCTTCTTTGCCTTCTCCATATGAAAACGCTTCAATATTTTATCAAGATAAGTACTCTGACTTAGTGCTAATAGGCGCATTGATCTATCACGGTAGATTTTTATGCCTAAAACATACGCAGCTTCTCCTAAGTCCTTCATGGAAAACTTACTGTTTAAATATTCCTTCACGCTATTCAGAAGTTCCACATCATTCCCTATTAGCAATATGTCGTCAACATACAGTGCTAAGAACACAACCGAGCTCCCACTCATTTTCTTGTAAATACAGGTCTCTTCCACATTCTGGATAAATCCAAAACCTTTGATTACCTCATCAAAGCGAAGATTCCAGCTCCGAGATGCCCGCTTCAATCCATAGATGGATCGCTGAAGCTTGCACACCTTGTTAGCACTTATTGGATCGACAAAACCTTCCGGTTGCACCATGTACAACTCTTCCTCAATGTTTCCATTTAGGAAGGCCGTTTTGACGTCCATCTGCCAGATTTCATAATCATAGTAGGCAGCTACCGCTAACAAAATCCGAATAGACTTAAGCATCGCTACCGGTGAAAAAGTTTCATCGTAGTCAATTCCATGAACTTGTCGGAAACCCTTTGCGACAAGCCGAGCTTTATAGACGGTCACATTACCATCAGCATCAGTCTTCTTCTTAAAGATCCACTTATTCTCGACGGCCTTGCGCCCTTCGGGAATATCCACCAAAGTCCACACTTTGTTATCATACATGGATCCTATTTCGGATTTCATGGCTTCAAGCCATTTCTCGGACTCTAGACTCTCCATCGCCTCCCTGTAGTTCGTAGGTTCGTCTTGCTCGACTAGCATGACGGTGCAAACCATATTGCCATACCATTCTGGTGCGATCCGAGATCTACCAGACCTACGAGGTAGAACATCTTCCTCGACAGTTTCTCCCACTCCTTCCACGGAGGACGTTTCCGGAATTGCTTCCGCAGCGCCACTCGGAATCTCGAGTTCAGGATCAACGATTTCATCGAGGTCTACCTTCCTCCCACTTACTCCTTTCGCGAGAAACTCCTTCTCTAGAAAGGCACCGGTCTTCGCGACAAAAGTTTTGCCCTCAGCTTGGTTGTAGAAGGTGTACCCAACGGTTTCCCGCGGATATCCTACAAAGACGACTTTCTCCGACTTCGGCTCGAGTTTGTCGGGCTGCAGTTTCTTAACGTACGCCTCATAACCCCAAACCTTCAGAAACGATAACTTAGGCTTTTGGCCATACCATAATTCATACGGCGTCGTTTCAACAGACTTGGACGGAGCCCTATTTAAAATGAATGCGGCTGTTTCTAACGCATAACCCCAGAAGGACACTGGCAGATTGGTAAGAGACATCATAGATCGGACACTATCCAGTAGAGTACGATTACGTCGCTCGGACACACCGTTACGCTGCGGCGTTCCGGCGGGCGTAAGTTGAGGCACTATGCCACAACTCTTCAGATGTGTGCCAAACTCAAAACTCAAGTACTCTCCACCGCGATCGGACCGGAGATGCTTGATTTTCCTATTAAGCTGATTCTCAACTTCACTCTGGAATTCTTTGAACTTTTCAAACGTTTCAGACTTGTGTTTCATCAAATAGATATAACCGTATCTACTCAAGTCATCAGTGAAGGTGACGAAGTAACGATAACCATTGCGTGTCGAAACGCTCATTGGTCCACATACGTCTGTATGTATGATCCCCAACAATCCGACGCCCATTCAACGAAACCTTTGAACGGTGTCCTGGTCATTTTGCCCATGAGGCATGGTTCGCATGTATCGAGGGATCCGAAATCCAACGAGTCCAAGAGTCCATCGGAGTGGAGTCGCTTCATGCGCTTTATACCAATATGACCAAGACGGCAATGCCACAAAAACATGGCGGTATCGTCACTACACGTAATTCGTTTGGCCTCTATGTTATGGATGTGAGTACTACGATCGAGATTTAACAAGAATAAACCATTACTCTCGGGAGCATCAACATAAAAGATATCATTCATATAAATAGCACAATTGCTTGACACTGATTTAAATGAATAACCGTCTTGTAACAGGCAAGACCCACTTATAATGTCTACACTCAAGGATGGCACAAAATAACATTTATTTAAAACCAAAACTAATCCCGATGGTAGATGCAGAGGGAGCGTGCCGACAGCCACCACGTCGACTCTCGATCCGTTGCCGACGCGCATCGTCACCTCATCCTTCGCCAGCCGCCTTCTATTCCGCAACTCCTCCTGAGAGTTACATATATGAGCAACAGAACCAGTATCAAATACCCACGTATTGCTCCGGGCGGATGTAAGGTACACATCTATAACATGTATATCAAATATACCTTTCTCTTTGTCGACCGTTTTGCCAGACTTCCTATCCTCCAGATACTTGGGGCAGTTGCGCTTCCAGTGACCCTTCCCCTTGCAGTAGAAAGACTCCACGCTAGCTCTGGGACCAGATTTGTTAGTCCTGGACTTGGCAGCCAACTTTGCCTCCCTCCGGGACTTCCAGCTCTGCTTTCCCTTGCCACCGGACTTCTTGAAATCAACGGTCTTGTTGACCATCAACAGCGTGTGCTCCTTCTTAATCTCTACCTCAGCAGTCTTAAGCATCACGAACACTTCACCCAGGGACTTAGCCATGCCCTGCATGTTGTAGTTCATGACGAAGCCTTTGTAGCTTGGTGGCAATGATTGCAACACCCTGTCAATCGCCAGCTCATCAGGAATCTTGCACTCCAGAGCATTCAGGCGTTGAACGTAGCCAGACATCTTGACTACATGCTCGCTCACACTGCTATGCTCTTCCATCTTGGCTGAGAAGAAAAGCTCAGAAGCCTCATATCTCTCAGCCTTAGCCTGCGGCGCAAAGACAGCCTTAAGATCCGAGATGATCTCAAAGGCGCTCATCTTCTCAAAGCGCTTCTGCAGGTCGGCTTCCATGGCGTAGAGCATGCCACTCTGGACAAAGGCAGAATCCTCCGATCGGGTCTGGAAGACCTTCTTCTCATCCTCAGAGGCATCATCTGCAGGAGGGTCACCTATGGTGGCCTCAATGACGTAGGCCACCCTATGGGGAGTGAGGAGGATCCTCAGGTTGCGGAACCAGGCCATGAAGTTTGACCCATTGGTCTTAAGCTTTTCTTTTTCAAGGAACAGACCTAGGTTAAACGAGGGGCGAGACATCTACAATGGAATTTGCAACAACATAAGACTTTGTTCATAATAATTTTGAGTTATAGTTTTTTTAGAAAATAACTAACATAACTCCCACTCAAACAAACATCCCTCCTGGTCGTTTAAGCGATTACACGACCCCCATCCATTGCACCACCCCTCATCATCAAAGCCGGCGGCACAACTTCAAGAGTAGACAAAATCGTCCGCCACATCAATTTTGTGACTCGTGCTCGACCTTTCGGTCTTCCTGTTCCGAGGCCATACCTCTGAGTATGCTAGGCTCGCCACCAAAGACCTCCACGCTGACGCTTGTGCAACATGGCTTACACCCACCGTATGCGAACGAAGATATGTCTGACACCCGATCATCACGGCCTGCCTCATAACGTAGAACTTTATTGGTGGTGCGCGTTGGAGGGAGAACACTAGTGGTATTTTGAAGGGATCATCTTATTCAGCTACCGCCGTGTAACACACAATCACACAAAAATAAGATGCACACAAAACATCAAATGTAATGCAATGTGATATAGTCCATCGCGCCATGGTCTTCTTGGCGCCCGCAGTTTATAAACAATTTAATAAACCTACCTTGACCATATCACATAGCCCCTGCAAAATAAAGTTAGACGCTTCTACTTTATCTTTTGCATATTTTACGTGGCTTGGGGCTTTCGTAAATAGAACAACTTCATACCTACGAATCTTATGACCACAACAACGATCCAATAATTGCATGTTTAAGCATCCCTTTCGGGCCCTCCATTGAAAATACGAAGACCAACTAAAGAGAGAGAAACTGTCACCCGCCAGCCACAGATACGGTACAAGCCGTATGTCAGTAGTGGAACCAGTCTCGCGTAAGCGTACGCGTAAAGTCGGTCCGGGCCGCTTCATCAACTCAATGCCGCTGGAATACACAAGTGCACGCTAGAGGGTAGCAAATAACAGGAACGGTGCCCCCGTGCAGAGCACGGGTTCTAACAGCGTACAACTATATCTTACGATAGATCGGCTCTGATACCACTGAAGGGGATCGTGGGCAGAAAACAAAAATTTTCCTAGCAACGATATCCTTAAACTAGCCAAGATCTATTCTATGCAGATATAGTAGTACGAACGGAGATCGGAATACGTACCCTTGTAGACCGAAAGCGGGGATTACGTTCCCGCACAAACGTTGTCGATGCAGACCGACGAAGCCGACCTCAAGGTCGTGTAGAGGAAGCAGGCCTCCGAGTACCGCTAGCGCAGCACCTCGCAGGGAGTCGCACACGTACGGTGGAGACGACGCCTCCGAAGCTCCAGTCCAGGATGAGCATCGGAAGACTTGGACCGGAACACCAGCAGCGCGACAGCGGGTTATGGTGGAGGAGATCCCCGACTCCTCTTGCTCGGCGCGGCTCCGACTTGGGAACCACGAGATCGAGAGAGAAATCAGGAATTAATTGGTGAATTAAAAGGCTGGGGGTGCCCTTTCTTATATAGGCTCCCAAGGGGAGCCAACCTTACCAGCCAGGCAATGTGGGACTATCCCCACATAGCCTGGTTCGGCTATGGAGTGCGCCGGCCCCCTGGTGGGCCCCTTGTGGCCCACCTAGGCCGGCCCTCGTGGCCCCCACCGAATTCCCCTAGGGAATTTTCCCCTCTTGGGCCTTCTTTCGTCCGGAAGGCCCATTTAGGGAAATCTGCCTTAATAAATTCGAAAATAAATATATAAAATCATATTTGCATATTAATAACACTAATTAATATCAAATATAATATATATAATATTTCCTAGCTCCGAAAACTCTTTCGGCGCTGCCCGATCTCCATCGGACCCCTCCGGGACGCTCCCGGTGATCTCCTTCCTTTCCGGTTGTCTTGTCGAAACCCCTTAAGTGTGTTACCCTAGCGGTTTGATATAATATCAGGTATGATCAAGACTCCTCAATGATCAACGACTAATCCGTAGGCCTGGACCCCATGAATTAATCCCTGAGATATAACGAATGACTTTCATCTATCAAACCTGAACGTGAAGTCTTAGACCTTTTGCCATAGCGATACTTAGCACGTCCGAGTGTCGTTCCATAGATATCTCCATACCTAATCCCGACCTCGTTACGGACGATGCTATCTTCTACTCGTTCTTGATCTCATGTCTCCGTGACCTAGTCACATGCTTGCAAGCTCATTAGACATGATCTCACCGAGTGGGCCCGAGAGTATCTATCCTGCTACGCGGACTGGCAAATCCCGCTCTTGACCCCTTGTCTCAATACTCCTTTCCAATACCCAAAAGTATTACTGTTATTGTCTTACTAAATAAGATACGACGTTTGGTGCAATCAAAGTATCTTCTGGGAATATCAATAAGAGTTGATCTCACGGTCAAAGGCGTAACGACTACGTTCTCCAAATCTGGGTATGTCCATCACATCACTCTCTAGCAATATGACTCTCATTGCCGACCGGCACCATGCCCCATGACCGGGAAACCTCGATCATCAATCGCGCAACGAAACTAGTCTTAGTAGAGGCTACTAGGGACCTGGTTGTTTACGTATCACACCCGCATTAATGTTTCCGCTTAATACGGTTCTAGCATGACACAAAAATGTATTATGAACAAACGAGATATGATAAAGAATACAGTTTATTAATTGCCTCTAGGGCATATCTCCTTCAGTGAGGTCTGTCAGAATCAGTCTTAGAAACTCCTAATATGTTCGAAACATTATAGTCGATGTCCACTTTAGAAAATAGATGCTTTTCTCAACAAGAATTCATGCGATCGACAGTAGTGTCGACATGTATATGATTATACGATAATTCGGAATATACATGAATAGTTCTTTGTAGGATACTCGCATTGAATGGGAGTGTATTCCAAAACCAAGTAGAAACAAAGCTCAGTTTGTTGTCTATGTAATTCCGAGGAAAAGATGATTTTTCGAATTATGGTTTGGAATTAGAAGCTTGAAGTAAGGTGTCAGACCTATGTTGGAAGGTGTTCCAAAGAGTATATGTCTGCCAATAAAAATTTGGTGATTAAGAGTGAGGGAGACTAGAAAATTCTTTTCTGCTTGCAATCCTCTTCATAAAGATCATAACACTTTCATGAAATAAACTTCTAAATAAAGTGCTGTTATATTTAATATTGTTGTCAAGTCACATCACTGTATTAAGTGTTTCAGATCTTGTTGACAGATCAAGGTGCACTATATGAATACAAAGAAAGTTGAGAAAATATCAGAGTACAAACAAAGGTTTTTGAGCCTGGAAATCCAAGTTACATTTGAAAGGATTAAGAGAGTAATTGTTGCTGCAATTCTTATTAGAGGAATAAGATTGTTTAATCGTCATATAAAGTGTTATATGAGAAATGTGACTATAAGAAAGACGCGGTGGCATGTCTTGTCAAGAAATGTGTCTTGGACAAGATCAAATTTGTTGACTACATTTGTGTAGACATGCTTGAAGTCTGAGGGATTTGTATTAATGTAATACTATAGTTTGTATTAAATTCGAATTGATAATAGATCAATGATTTTGGTTTGACCAAAATGTCGATTTAAGTGGGAGTCAATGTTAGTTTACTCAGGTGGAATATGTTAAGAGCATATTTTTGAGTGGGTGCTCAGGAACTCAAATATGTGGATGACACGTTTTTGTGTGGGAGCTCGTGTTCTCAAATATATGGAGACATATTTTGAGTGGGAGCCGAATTCATCTTGTGTATTTAAACACATTGTGAAATTGTACCAGTAGAATAGGATAAAGTTGTGAAACTATTTGAATGTTAGTGTCTATTTTGAAATAGAACGGGAATTTTAAATAGTTAGTCGAGTTGTTTGGATAATGTCTGAGGAGTCAGAATAGAAGAAAAGGATGGTCCTTGGAAATCCAATTGATCATTAAGAGTAATGATACAAGGTCGTAATGGTTGTATGACATGTTGGTCTATTATGTAATATTAGACATCATACAGAAACCATCTTATCTGCTCGATGAAATATAACCGATGTTCTTGGAATAAGAGCAGTTATAAAAGTAAAATTGGAATTTACTGGAAGTAGAAGTGCGTTAGTTAAAGGATTGACATTCGAATGTCAAGTTTTCTACATTGGTGTGAAAGTTTGTAGATATCGCGAGTTTGTAATTGTTACAAGGGGCTCTGTATGGCTGAGTGTGTTTTTTCAGGGCAGTTATCTGGTTAGTATAATCAGAGTAAGCGCTGGGAAACAGAAGTCTCACTTAGTTACGGTATTTGCATATATGTTGTTAGACAACATGGTGATATCAAGCAAGTTGATATCAGTGAATCGCAAAAGTATGTACAATCATGGATTGTGCAGTAACACTTTTCCACAAGCAAGCATTATCAAATTATTCTTATTTGATAAGGGATTATGATAAAGTAAAATGCAGCTAGTTTATTTGTACTCTAGTGCAAGTGGGGGACTGAAGGAGATATGCCCTAGAGGCAAATAAATAAGTAGTATTTATTGCATTATCTCATAAGTTTAAAATAGGTTTGTGTATTATGCTATAACTGTATTAATCGGAATTATTAATACACGTGTGATACATAGACAACCAGGTCCCTAGCAAGCCTCTATAAGAGCTAGTCCATTGGTCAACAGTTGATCGAGATTCCCGATCAAGGACAATGACGTCGGTTGACAATGGAGTCATCTTGTTAGTTGAATAAGGTGATGGACATACGCAAAGTATTGCAATAAGATCGTATTACGATGTTTGTCATTTGCAATAGATAAGAATATGATAGCTTATTCCTTAGACCGTGAGACCGTACTTATTGATGCTTCGTAGGGGTGCTTTGAGAGCATCAAACGTTGTGTCTTATATAGCATGACAATAACGGTGTCCATCTTGGGTATTCCGAAAGAGCATCGAGACGTAAGGATCAAGAGCGGGATTTGTTCATTCTTGTAATGGAAAGATACTCTGGGCCCACTCGGTGAGGTTACATCTATATAGCTGCGCAACTTGTGACTAGGTCATGGAGATGTAATATCATAGACGAGTTAATAACCTTCGTCGGTAACGAGATACAACAAAGACATCGGTATGTCTACGATCATATCTCGGACAAGGTAGTATCACAGAAACAAAGGGAATGAATTTCATGTTTATGGTTCAACGACGATATTCGTAGAATGCACAGGGGCCGTCATATACATCCAGATATCCTTGACGGTCATTGGTGAGCGGAGTGTCTCAACCATGTCTGGAGTGTTCTCAAACTGTAGCGTAACAAACTTAAGGTCTTAGCGACACTAGGAGATAAGTTCTGGAATAATATAGGTGTTTGTTGGAGAGAGAGAAATGATCCGGAAAGAGTTCCGGTGGTCCGGAAGGAGTTCCGGGAAGGTCTGGAATGGTTCCAGGGATGTCCGAAAGTTGTTCGGGTGGTTCCGAAATTGTTTCGGAGTCATGGGATATTGAATTATATATAATTATATTAATTATGAATTAATGAGATTTTTATATTAATTTAATGTTAATTAAATAAAGGAAAAAGGGGGCTCCCACCTACATGGGCCCTAAGAGGGCCCAAGAGGGGGAGCCGCACCAAGCAAGGAAACGGGGGGCTTGGGCCCCTAGTCCGAGTTGGACTAGGAGGGTGCGCCGGCCTCCCCCCCTCTCCTTTTTTAGTCCCACATGGGGGAGCCAAGGGGTTTGCACACCCCCTTCCCCCTTTATATAGCAAGGCATATTAATTGGATTAATTCATTGAAAAATACAATTAGTTGTATTGCAGGTCAGCCGAGCTGTTTCTCCGCCCGTTTTGCCCCCTCTCTCTACCTAAGCTATACCGCCAGGCACCATTGCCCTGCGGGATTCCAGATAAGATCTACCCCTGCGATTTCAGCTGGATCTGAATGACCGGGGGTTGTCGCTAAGCTCCGTATGTTTGTGAGTGCTCGGAGGTAACTCTTTTGAGGAGCCTGGGCGACGTCGTCTCCCCCCCTTGCAGCCACCGCGCCACCTCCCCCTCTGCCGCCGGCGCACCACCCCTGGTGCCGGCGCCCCGCCTTCTTCCGCCCGACGCCCGTCGACACCCCGGCGTCATCGTCTTCGTCATCGCGGCAAGTTCTCCGCGACCTCGAGGTCGGCTACTTACGACTTCATCGTCAACGCTTGTGCGGGAGCGTAATCCCCGCTATCGGTGTACATGGAGGTAATGTAACCCGTTCCGCCACCGTTATCACATGTACTAGATAGATAGATCCTGTCTAGTTAGGGTTTCGTACGCTAGAAAAATTATTGTTTTCTGCACCGTAACCCCTTCACAAATTGCACTGATCAATCCCAGTTGCATGTTGTTTGCAAAGATGCTCAGCGCATCAAAAGTGGTGTTTCCTTCATGGTTTGGATCTGTATCAAAATTGCACTAATCAATCTTACCGTTAGCTAATTTACTAAAATTCATACTGGTTAAGTAATGACTTCTTCAATCCAATGTTCTCTTCATACCTCTCAAAACCAGCTCCTTATGTGGGTTGACATTTTCATCACTGGATGAGTAATCGAGAAAACTATCAACACTGCTATCATCGAGCTTGGCACCTTAATCATCACCCTCTTTGGTGTCATCTGTCCAGTAAAATTAAATCAAATGGATTTCAGTAAAGTCAATTCAAAACTATCACAATTAAAATCAAACCAAATGTGTTTAACAAGCCAGCATAACCAGTCTACTCAAATCAAATATTTTCTCCACCGAACCCGACGTCCCTATAGCGAATCATGGCGGAACCACCTCGGGGCCCATCCATGGCGATGTCAGAGACCTGTTTGTCGACGACGTACACCTGGCCGCCCCACCGCCACCTACACCTCCACTGCCTCTAACTTGTCTCCCGGCCTAGTCGACTAAATCTCCTCGGCGGCTCGTGAAGGGGAAATTTCACCTGGAAAACCCTAACGATTTCCGATGATGAAGGGACGGATGAGCAGAGCAGCCTCGCGTCTCCACTCAGATTCCTTCCAAGAGCAGCAGCGAGGCCGAGTTACGCAGAGATTGGGGAGGTTTGGAGCGGTGCACACCAGGAGGCGCGGGAGGAAGCTCAGAAAGCAGATGAGCTGGGAGGTGAAGGCATCGTCGGTGTAGGCAGCGTGGGGATTCCGATCCCCGAGGTTACCAGCGGCATGACGGTTCGCGAAGAGGGTTTCAGTTCAGCTCCACCTGGATCAGACGTGACCGCTCAATGTTCTCTATCATAGGAGACTAGCAACGAGAGCGATGCAGGCTCTGAGACGGAGAAGGGGACAAGCTGACCTCAGGCCGCTCTACAGACACTTAGATTTGGAGCTGACGGGGACCCAATCTCAGGTGACAACCCGAGTAGTGGAGACGAGCTGAAGCGGGGATAGTGAGGGGTTCTCCGTTATCGTGATTATAGTTGCAGTAGCGCTAGTACATTTGAACCATCGTGCTCTTACGATGGTTCGAGACAACTGTAGCTCTGATCTGAGCGTGGAGAGGCTAGTGGGCTGCAATGAGGAAGAAGTGGATAACTTTTTCTCCCAATTTTGGCATCTTCCTCCAAAAGTCTCAATCTGCATAGTGTTATTATAGTAGCTGCTCCTTTTGGACTCTAAATCTAGACCTGGATCGTGTAAGGCTTGGTTTATATCATATGGAGACTCCGTTACCAAAAATCTCCATGAATTCGTGCTAATATTTACATACCAAACCAAAAAAACAACATCAAATTGAACCCCTAAACTAGACAGATCTATTGTGCATATAACCCTACGCCGATAGGTGTACCACGATCTACAGAAAGGCTGCAAAATATACTGATCACGCTATGGATGAAGCGGCGGAGCTGTGGTATATTATACCTGGAGGGAAATGCACACATGGTAGAAACATAAGTACTGTGCAACACGTAACCATGGAGGATATATGAAACGCAATCCCAAATTTAAGTTCTTTATATGCTACTATAATATGTTGGTAACTATTATGTGATACAGTTGATACAAAACATAATTTATTTAAAATAGATTATTTTTGCTCAACTATGTATAAACCAGATTATATATATGGTAATGTTGATAAAAATACATTCAATGTGGTAAAGTTGATTAAAAAATAGATTTATGTCATGTAGTTGATACAATTGATTATTTTGCTGATCTTTAAGTCATTGGTTCATGTTATGACTTTTATTAAATTAGATTATGATTATACACAGAATTACAAAACAACAAGTTTTTATAGCCTTATTTCAGTAACCTCAACAGACATATAACAACTCTTGTGCCAATTATGCTGCCCAACACATGGTTAGATTTATGCCCCCTTGAATAAGGAGTATAACAGAAGCGTTAAATCTGTCTACACTTATTCAATATTTTATGTATTCTTGTAATTGTACAAGGCAACAAATCTGATCTTATATACATGCACAAATGCTAATATTGGTGAATCGTTCAGCTATGTTTGAAGCTACATAGCGAATATTAGGAACCAAATTGCTATCTTCTTCGTCAAGTGTATCTTACACTAAGGAGCCGGATACCACTGCATGTGAGCCGTACTAGAAAGGTTCTTATTTGTTGATGTGATGATTATATAATGTCTGCTTGTTATGATCTATAAATAGTTCCAATGATTTAGGAATGATTATTATGATGTGAATAGGTAAATCTATGTGATTATATATTGTCAGCTTGTTATGATACTATGTCTATTTAAAGCTACTCTAACAATAATCAAGCATATACGATATGCTATCGATAAACGTAACCGAATAGATAAAAATCAATGATGGGAGGCAACAGATCCGAGTTGACAGCACAGGGACGTCACCCGGTCGACATGTCACATCAATATGTGTCCCGCTGCATGCAGAATGGTTGTTCATCGACTCACAAACCCTCGTGGGTGATCGTGCTTTTTTGGATCCTATAATGTTGAGGCTCGATGTCTCTTCTGACGGTTGTTGGTTATGATGGTTTGTAGGAATCCTAAAGAGTAGGGATCGTTTTGTATTTCTCAATCTCTTACGATTTTATCTGTAAATCCAGGATAATCATTTTATCATGTTTTGTCTTTTAGTTTCCACACGTGTGGCTTCTTATAACTTGATTTTCGTTTAATGAAATACGTGGTTGCTTAAAAAATAGTCTACTAAATAATCATGTGCTATGCTTTTACCATTGCCCATGATTTCGGTAAAGGCTCGGAGTTTGGATAGATCTTGGAGCCGCTCCTCAAAACTCAGGGTTGACGTAGGAATGCTCTGCTTCATTGTACAAAAAACAAAACATAGTCTACTAAATAACCATGTGCTATGCTTTTACCATTGCACATGATTTCGATAAAGGCTAGGGGTTTGGGGTATGGTGAAGGATTAGCTCCATCTACCTTGGTTGGACTTGACCACATGGGGCAACTACAACAATGTTGAAGATTGGTGACCGCACATGACAATCAACAACTCGTCAAGGAGGAAGGCCGTTGCCTCCCTTACCCTTCTTGTTTCTTGGGAGTTGTGGTCCGAGCGCAATGCTAGGGTGTTTTGGAAGAAATCCACCCTTCCCTCGGTCGTCCTTGGTCGTATTCAAGACGAGGCTTACACTTGGGCTAAGGCTGGTGCAAAGCATTTGGAGTTTTTGTTGCCGGGAGATTAAAGCTTAAAACTTGTAATGGGGCTCTTTTAGAATGGTGGTGTTGTAAAACGTTAAAACTCCTCTATCTCCTTCTTAATTAATATAAGGAGGCAAAGCTTTTGCCTCTACCTTCAAAAAATAAAGGCTAGGGGTTTGGTTAGATCTCGGAGCCGCTCCTCAAAACTTAGGATTGACGTAGCAATGCTCCACTTCGTTGTCTAAAAAATAAAACATAGTCTACTAAATAACCGTGTGCTATGCCTTTACCCTTGCACATGATTTCGATAAAGGCTCGGGGTTTAGTTAGATCTTTGAGCCGCTCCTCAAAACTTTAGGTTGACGTAGCAATGCTCCGCTTCGTTGTCCAATTTTTTTTGGCTCCACTTGATAAAAAATCGTATCAGCAATATATTTCTCTAGACCTGGGATAAAATAACAGCTGCCACGCAACTGAGGAGTCCTAGCAGACAAAGAGTTAACTTGCGCTAGAGCACGGACGGCATGAATTGAAATCAGAGCATCAGACAAGCCTGGCGACGCCAAATCTTTTCGTTAGCTGCAGGCAGCAACACAAATATTCCTGTTCTCCATTATAACAGGAGTGTTCCGCATCAAGAACTGATACCAGCTTTTCGTGTACGTAGCTGGGTCTATCCAAAATTGCTCGTAGCTAGGTTCCACGCTCTGTCGACCTCGGTCGCCATCCACGATCGAAAGATCTTACTTAATCGCCGTCACTCCAGTTAATTATCCGCATGATCGATCTCTCCCGCTCGCTTGTCTTGGGGTGAAGCTTTCAGCGCTCTGGCACACAATGCACGCGGGTGTCCTTCCATATGCATGATTGATACCGACGCAGCTGTGTGATTCTGCGTATGTACGTACGTGTCTTTTGCACGTAGTTTTCTGCTTTTCCGTGACGTGCAGCATCCAGTTCTCCACGAAAATTATACCAACCTCCTTCCTACCTATGTGACCACTCACCAAGGTGCTCCTGCTAAAGAATGCAGGAAACTCTTCTGGCTTTCTGAACCTAGTTATTAGTCTCGGGGGCAGATCACTGAATTTAACCAAAGATTGGCCAAATTGTTACTGTATAAAGATTTGCTTGGTGCCCTCACAACATCGATCGACCACTGGACATAAGAAAATGTCAGTAGGAGTTTTGTATCATAAACATTCTTCCAAGGCGTGCCAAGCATGCATGGCGATATATTTAGCTTAATCAGGAAGTCTCTCAGATTAAAGATCATGCATATGCATGACATCGATCGGCCTAATGGAATAAAGATATAGTATCTTCCGTTTTCCTCGCATTATTTTGTGTATGGTTCTCGGTCAAAACCGAGCTAAGAGTAAGGAGAAAAAACTAATCTTGGATCGACAATGATGTTAATTTACCACCAAAATACAGCTCATGACCTGCACAAAAATAGCTATCTCTTGAACATTTCCGGTTCCTTTATTCCCTTGAACGCTTGCCAGTTTCAGTTGTAACCGAGGACATATTTGTCCTTGGCCATGGGACATGTGTGTAGCCCTTGTCCTAATTAAGTAACTAGGATGGTCTAATTGTCATAATCTCTTGTTGAAATCCACTTCTCGTTGCAACAAGGTTTCCGTATCTCATGGCCTATAATTAGCCTCAACTCCTAGTGCCTGATCTTCCTGTTCCTGGCCTTATAAATAGAAGCCGTTGCCATTGGCATGGTCTGCCAGCTTCTCACATCGTTTCCCATCTCCCTGTTCCACCCCTCTGTGCTGTTTCCTCGTCGATACCAGAAAAAGAGCACCTGTTGAAGCAAAAGTATTGTTCACGATCATCGCCGGGGGTTCAAATACGCCATGCTCGACGACGATCAGTCCTTCCCGGTAAATCTCCTGACCATAATTTACGCTCAGTTCTGAGAAATTTTCTGCCCTGCTCCTGCATGGTTTGATCTCCATCTCCTTTTGCCTTCTTGCCCATGCATGCTATGGTGTTGATCAGGATTCCATTCAAATGGGAATTGCCAATGCTGATCTTTGATTCTAGACCAACAGTTACGTACATGGTGCAATAAGTGTTTTAGGCGGCTATCAAACCAAAGCCAAAAGCAGGCCTGGGATCCAGAAGAAAATCTTTTGGACCCCCTTGCAGTACAAAGGGAATCGATGCCCTCGACTTGATGGTTTTTGGCTTCCTGATCTCGTTAACCTTTATATCCGCATTGCACGCACGCACCGTGGAGAATTCCGATCAGGGACGCCTCTTGGCCTAAATTCTCTAATCCTCAACAGTAACATTCTCCGGCATACGGCATACGGACCTATACTTCCACTGTTCTATCCATCTTCATGGATGCAGAATTCAGCTGTAGTACTTATGCAAATACAACAGTACGCCATTTGCTTCCCTTGCAAAGACAGATTATAAAAGGAAACGTGTTTGATCTTTGTAGATTGTAGGATAAATACATTTTTGTCGTTGTTGATTTCTCCATCAAGAATTTATATATGGTGGCTCGTAGCATTTGCATTCTACATGCGTGTACATGTACAACCAGTTGTTGTTGAATGTTGATCAGAGTATATATAGTTTGTAGCAGGAGGTGCTTACGCGCGAGGTGTTGGTTTTGTTTGCAGGATGGCATCTCGAGCCCCATCGCGGCGCACATCCTCGATTTCTGCGACGATGGCACTGGAGGCGGCGACCTATTCGCGGCGGTGCACGCCGCCTCCGACGTGTTCGCAGCCTCCTCGGAGGACGCCTCGTCGTCGTCCACCACCGCCACGCCTCCCCTCTGCGGCGACAACATGTCGTCGTCAGGAGCGGCCGCGGTCACCGCCTTCTCCCCCTTGCCATCCCTGGACTCCACCCTCTCGGCACTCCTCGAGGAGGACGACCAGCCGCCCGGACCCGTCGACGCGGAGCTCCTCCTCCCCATAGACTATGCGTTCGCGGCGGACGAGACCCAGCCGGATCAGCAACAGTTTGGTGGCCAGATGGTGCTCCCGATGGCGTCCCCGGCAGAGCACCACCCGGCGCTGCAGACGCAGATGAGCAGCGCGGCGTCCGAGCTCATGCAGCTCGCATCAGGATACACCGACGAGTGCTTTGCTGCGGCGTTGGCCGGAGGGTTCATGGGGCTGGACGAGACCACCCTGTGCCAGCAGCAGCCCGGCGCGATGCTCCCTGCGGCGCAGGGGTGTTACGCGGCGGCGCAGGGAGGTTTCTTCGACGGCAGCGGCGGTGGCGGTACGGTGATGTCGATGATGCTGGGGATGGAGGAGATGGGCGAGTACCAGAGGATGACGATGATGGACGGCGCTGGCGCGCTCGTGGACAATGACTCCTCGGCGCAGATGGCGTTCCCGGCCGCCTCGGAGATGCAGGTAGAAATCCAGCAATTCAGTTCAGACGCCGAGAATCGAATCACGCGAATAAACAGAGCATGACCAATCGTTTCGCGGTGCATAGATGGGAAGCGGGAGCCCCGGGCAGCTGCCGGCGACGGGGGAGAGCTCGAGCCTGGAGGAGACCTGCTTCAAGGCCGCGCGCGTCTCCGTCGAGGAGAGGAAGGAGAAGATCCACCGGTACATCAAGAAGAGGAACGAGAGGAACTTCAGCAAGAAGATCAAGGTGAGGCAACCAAAATCACGATGACAACACCTCTCCATGTGATGAAACCATGATCTCAAACACTGACATTCTCGATCGGAAAAACGAAAAAAATGCAGTACGCGTGCAGAAAAACCTTGGCGGACAGCAGGCCACGCGTCCGCGGGAGGTTCGCGAAGAACGACGAGTACTGCGAGTCATCCAGGGCGATCGGATCACAGACTCACGAGGAGTACGGCCAGATGGTAAGCACTAAGCACCAAGATACGAATTCATCAAGAAATCTATCGATCATGGCGTTAACTTTATTTGCTCTTCTGATTTCAGTCTGGCGTGAAGGGAGAAGACATGCTTGACCCTGAGGCGCTGGTGCACATCAGCAGCATGAGCTCCTACATGTACAACCACACCGTGGAGTCGTGGATATAACTAATCAGACAGCACGAACCAACACAAGATCGATCGCTAATGTCTTCCCCTCCCCTATTTTGCATGTGCAGATCTTAACAGCCTGTTATCACTAAATTTTGTACTGCGAAATAATTTTGTAGCTTTTGAAGCAGTGAGTTGAATTTACCATGTAGAGTCGGCCGTCTGTTGTGTCAGACAAATCTGTTTCTTCGCTTGTTGCAGTTGCACTCCATTCTTTCAGGTGAATGCATGTGAGGTTTTAGAGTTTGCAGAGGAGTTATGTACTTCTTGGCTTTTTACTAGAAACACAGCTTCTGGGACCATATGTCTGGTGTTACTCTCTTTTCTAACTGAACTAAGAATATTTTGTGAAGTTTTTGTTCTTCATCGACAGACAACTAGACAGCAAAAGCAATGGCAATTGTCTTGTAAAAAAAAGGTGATGACACATGTAGAAAACTAAATACTTATTATACAGAATCAGGTACTAAATTAATTTAAGGAACCTCCATTTAAGACAATGCAACAACCTGTGGGAACTGCATCTACCACTTGAAGGCTTTTTTTACTGGATCTACCAATTGATGGTGAAGCACGGCAGTCTTCCCGAAGTGGACCATGTGACCTTCACCTCCACCTCCAGCGTCCCTCCAAACACAATTGTTTCCTCGCTGCTCCCGTACTTCTGCCCTTTGAAGGAAAGCTCATGAGTCGCCACTGTCCCCTGCACTTCCCTCTTATTGGCATCTTCATAAAATTCACATTCAGGATAATCTTCACTGCTGACATCCAATAGTAGCTTCAGCTCCCTAGCTTCCTCCACAGCCACCACTGATGAATCGACGATCAATAATGGCAGTCTGTCCTCCTTCGTTGTTGTCGCTTGTGAGGAAATATAACCATCATACAACACGATGCCATTCGGAAAACAACTGGTAAAAGCAGTCCCCAAGTCCAAATTCTGAAAACATTTTCCCTTTCTTTCAATCTTAACATCAATACAGGCATCCACAGGATGCGTCAAACTCGCAAAATGGATGTCCACTGGGCCGAGGAACTGTATATTCAGACATCACGCACCTTTTTTAAAAAATAATATAAGGCAGCACGTGCCCGATTTTAACTTAATAAATCCTCAAGGCAGAGTACACGACAACTGGGAGAGAGGCACCGGCACGAGCAAGTTATAGGACACCATTACAAAGGGCCCGAAGGCACAAATAGAGTTCGAGTGCAGGCCAGGGCAACACAAGGTACACCTCATGGAAATGTTTATCCAGATGGTCGAACTCAAAGCAACCATCTATGAGTTCAACATCCCCGTTGGCGCAATCACTATCATTCTCTTTAACCTTACTATATTCAGTAAATGCATTAAATTCTGTAGATATCCCCCGAGCTGGGCTTATCAAAGGTATATTTGCTGAATCCTGCGTCAACAAAGAAATGTAAGCTTGACAATTAAATGTGCAATGAAACGTAAGCAACTTCAACAAAGAAACGTAATCTTGACAATTCTGTACGTGGCGGAGCTGCATACGACTCGAGATAATTTTACACTCTATGGACACACCTCATGCCTACACGTCAACTTCGCCAAGTGCTCCGTCTCTCCTATAGGGTGTGGGAGGCCTGTGTCTCTGTAGGCTTCCGAGCTAGGTTTTCCAACCCCTTCTGGACCAGGCTCGCGGACAAGTTACCTATATGGAAGGCGGCAATGATGCGTAAAGCTGGGAGGCTAGTGCTGGTCAAGGCGGTATTGGCTGTGACCCCCCTCCAGAAACTCAATGGTTCTGAGTGTGAACAAAAAATAAAATCCTTGAACAGAGAAAATCCTACGAGGCTTCCTTTGGGCTGGGAGGGCGAATGCGAATGGTGATCACTGTCATGTTCACTTGGCCAGGGTGTGTCACCCGTTGTGGTTGGGTGGCTTGGGCATCCCAGATTTGGGGTGCACGTCAGTAAGCCTGCGGGTCCGCTGGTTGTGGAGGTTGTGCACCGACCAACAGAGGCCATGACGGGGACTCGATATGCAGTTCTCGATCGAGGAGCGTCAGATTTTTTATGCCTCCTCGAAGATGACCCTTGAGGCACGGACAAATGGATGAATGGCTAATCGATGAAGGACGTAGCACGAACGTATTCGTGCTGATCTCCAAGAAGCTCATGAAAAAAATTGACGGTACAACTTTGGCTGTATGTACTCCAAGGGTGCACTTGCCCAACAAACTGATTCGGCAATGGACACTTGATTATGATTCCATGTTTCATGGAGTGATCAAATCGTGGGTTGGGGGTCGTTTGTACTCAATCCCCCCTCTCTTCGGGTGCTCCCGACGTGGTGAATTTGCAAGCAACTGAACCAGTGATTATGTGCAGCTCAGCAAGTCAAGACTACTAGTGACTAGTCTACTTGTCGGTACCCACAAAACAAAGCAAAACCTCGACTAGTCGCGCGACTTGTCTACTTGTCGATACCCCCAGCGACAAGTTGCGACACATCGACTCCTAATCTTGAACGGAACACGATCCTCTTCGACAACACACGTCCCTCGGTTGGCGATTTGGTGGAAACCATCAATTCAGAGCTTGGGTGAGTGCAGGGGCCCTTGGCCTCGCACACCTGCTCCCATAGTTTAGGCTGTTCGGTTGAGTTGTATGTTGTGGTGTGGCCTGACTCTCCGCTTGCACATAAATATTATCTCTATAGATGTATCAAAACCTTTTTTTTTGCATTTTCACGATTATTTTTCAACAAAAGACACATACAACACGATACTACAAATAACTGATTGTAAACATGAGCCTAGGGGCTATACAGTTTAAAGTTTAAACAATACCTTATGAATAACTGGAGAAAATAAACAGTTTAAACTTTAAATGGTTTATTATAAATTAGGGATATTATAACTGAGTCAAATTCGGATTCACTCAGGCCACCTAACTTTTAGACCGTTGGATTTGCTGCTACTCACGATTCTAACCGTTGGATCTCTTTACCCAAACAAAAATGTGCCAAATGTCCCTGAGGGACACTTCTCTGTGTATCAAATTGGCCTCGTATGGTGCATTCGGTCCCATTTAGTGTTAAAGCCCACGGAAGCTAAAAAAAAGCTAGCGATCCCAACCGAGCAGACCAGACCATGGAAAGTCAACCGCCTCCATCGCCCCACCCCCATCCAACGCACCGCCCCTGCGCGGCCCGTCCGCTCACTGCGCCCTGCGCCGGCACCATAGCGTCACGACCCTCGCGTCCAGCACGAGCGCCCCACGGCGAGAGATTGGGGAGTCGGCGGGACGCGAAGCGACATGGAATTCAGCCTTGATTTATTGATCTCCTACGTCAACAGCGACACCAAGGTCCTCTCCACTACCGGTTCGTCTCTATCCCTGCCATCCCTTGTACAGAACACCTGAACAGTTATATTCGTTTTAGAAAATCAGGCACTATTTTTTTTACGGGGTACTGCAATCAGCTATCTTGTCTGATTCCCTAATTAGAATCAGTCTTCCGTAGCATGTTGCACTTGCCATGTTGGATTTGGCTTCTGGTCACGCAAGGCCACTGCCAAAGAACACGGGGGGCTGCAGGGACGTAGATGGAGGAGGCGTTGTTTTCATTTTGTCGGGGGCACATGCACATCAATTCTTAACAGATACAGTAAGAACTAAATTTTATTCTCTTTGTTGCCCTCGCTCACGTCCGGGCACTTTAGAAAGTTATATTTTTCTTAAATTTTGTTTGGTAATTTTTACTAAATTTTGTAAGAACCAATGGGTGCTCGCAGATTTTTCAGGATTTAACAGGCGCTATGATTTCAGTGTTAGGTGACGTGCCCGTCAACAGCGAGACGCCCGTGGTGACTTCGTCAACCTCAAGATTTGCCAGACCAATCTCTCGGAGGTGCTCATAGGGGTAGGGTTTGCGTGTGTGCGGTCATATGGGTGTCTGTACGTGAGTGTTTGTGAGCGTCTGCGTCTGTACTGGGTGTCTAAAAAAAACTACTACAATATGGCTACTATATTTGAGTGTATTCCCTATCGGGCCTCACCGCTACATCACTTGTCATCACATTCATCCCTCTTCGGCTCCTCCTCCCCTTTGCCCTCAAGACAAGGGCATGTACTTACTTGATTTTCCACTGTAAATTCTTCAAATTAATATCCAAGTATTTCAAACACTTCATGTCTTAGGAGCAGCTATCTTTTTGTATTCCGTTGTAGCTTGGAAAGATCATAATTCAAGAGATACACTTGGAGAGATTGTTGACATGTACAATAAATAGTTACAAATGTTTTGGGTTTTCTATTGCATATAGAATGTTTGGGTGTCCTAATGTTGCATTCTTTGTTTTAACTGTTGCCCCCGTCTCCCTTTGATTCTTGAGTGTTCCACATCTGAAGTACTTTGGAAGCTATGTTCATATAGGAACAATTTTAGTATTATTTCTTCTTTCTCTTATGGTAATGAATAACCTCTTTTGGTACTTCATATCTTTCTTCTACATGGTATACACACGTGTTTGTGTAAGGTTTGTTGACATTCTCAACGGATTGGTTAGAAGAGTGTTAATATATGCATGATATGGTGACAAACTTGCTGGACTTGGACTAATGGCCCCCTTCCCCCCTCCTCGGCCATTGGCAGCAGTAGCCACCGTGACACAAGCTCACCCATGTGCGGCAGTGTGACACCAATGGAACATGTGTCCTCATGCGCGTTCAGATAGCCGGCGACACGAAGAGAAAATAAGTAGTGCTTTCGGTGGATGTGAATACAATGCCTCTTTCAAGCTCCCGAAGAAGGAGCGGCAAGCAGCACCGAGCGCTGAATAGAGGGTGGACGAAGAGGAGTAGTAAGAGTAAATGCAAAGAAAACGACCAAGATACTTTCATAAAGTTTAATTGTACTTAAATTTGTAAATAAATGAAACTTTTTATTTGAATTTAAACATATTTTCGTCTCCCTAACATTATACATTTCTAATAGACGTGCGCGGCAACGCGAGCCCTACATGATCAAGTAATCATATAGAGCAGTGTACATACTAGGCGTTTGATTACATGGAAACTAACATATGTCTCAACCTTTTGAATTTAAATCACTCCACATGAATGACTGGTCAAAAGGGAACCCCCTCAACCCCAACGTAATTTTGTACTGTGTGAGTTTTGACCCAAAATCTCCTCCTTTCCCGCATGTTCTGCTACATCCCTCCCCCCATATCGGCGGCATCTCAGCCTTCATGAGCGCAGATCGACAAGAGGCTGGTCGAATCGTTGAGATCTAGCGGGGCCGCCAAACACTAAATTGACTCCTCCCTATATCTCTCCATGTTTTTTTACAAACCAAATCTTTATTTTGTATGTGAACTTCAGGGCTCATGTGACTTGGTAGCGAAACTCCTGAAGCCGATATGGTGGATGATTCAGACTTGGCACATAATCTAAGCCAATAGTTGGGTTACTTTTTTTTTCTTGTTATTGTGCTGTTGTTGAACGGGGAGCTTACGAACAACCTATACACCAACATCCACTCGGGTTTGCCACCAAGACAAGTATCTCCACATGGTACAATTTTCTTAGACGATAATACAAATGTCTTATGTTTGTTTGAATAGGTGATGAGTTTCACTCAAGGTACGTTGTTTCTGAGATTTGCAACAGAGTTTCTTTCATAAAGTCAGTACATAGATTTGTTCCGGGCTACCTCATGCATGCGACCAGTCAACACTTCTCTGAACCACTTTTGTGTAAATTGTCCTCATTCATGATTATCAAATCAAGAACACCAACCGAACAACCTGATCACTCATAGTAATTGAGAGCCTTTTCACGAATATATTGTTCATTGGTTCTGAATATTGGAAAAAACATTGTGGTCTTTCTTGTGAGCCTTTTGGTTAGGTGACACACTCACTGGAGCTTGTGAGTCCATCTTAATTCGTTTTTCTTTCGTAGCAGCAACAGATTGATCCATGTCTCATTGAACTGTTCATGGGGTAAGGTGTTGTTTTCCTCTATTGAACTGTTCATATCATATCATATCTTCTAAGACAAGGTATGACCAAGCTATCTGGTTTGGTACACTAGCCTTTTAGATTCACACTTATCCAAAACAATTCAGTTTGTTGAGATAATGCATCCTAGATCTGCATTTAAAATCAGCGATATGGCTGGAACAATTTTTACTCAAGGAAAAATGCAGTGCTCTGCAGGCTCTCATCCATTGCTCAATTGATATGGCTAGCTAGTAATTTGGCCCATCAAAATAAGTTGCATTAACATTTTATTTACATGTTGAGTATATAGCAATTTTGATTTATTTACATTTTATATAGTATCATCAGTTCACCTCACCTCTAATTTTATAGAGCTTGCCATGCTTACAATTGGTTCATTATGTTTATGCGCGGGCTACATATCAAAGTAAATAGATCATGGAACTTAAAAAAATAAGACATATGAACTCTCAATGTAACAGAAAATTGTCCACCTCATATGTGCCGCAAGAGATAATTATTCCAAGTTTTCTATGAAGGAGGTGCATCACTTCTTATGAATTATTTATTAGAGGAGATAGATTTGCTTGTTTCATTCAGAATATCCTCTCTCCTTGGACATATGTTGCAATTCCTTAATGAAAAATTTTCATCTCAAGTTGATGTGATGCAAACATAGGTATTTTTACACATGTTCCCGCTTAACCTGTCAGAGTGATGGGTATGGGGGGAAATCCACCCGGGTACGAGTACATGTGATGGGTAAGCTCAGAGGGGATCCCTACTCCTTTCTGTTTTCTAGGTTGTAGACTGTCCCCACGGACCAACACATCCCAATTTTCTCCCAACTAAGCACCGAGAGGTTCTTACAAGACGAGCTTCTAAAAAAAGATGCATCATGTTAGTATGAGTAGTCTTTCAATCCTTTTAAGCTTGGGTCAGGATGTTACACCTCCATTAGAAGACCGAGGTCAACTAACCCAACTAAGAGCGTTCCCTCTTGGCACAATGACGTGGGGCTACCTTGCGGGTAGCCCACGGTGAGGCTACCTGGGCCGCGCCAAGGATGGAAAGGCCCGCAGAAGGCCCACTCGGGGTATCTCATATCCTAGTCCAACTCGATTAGGGCTTGTAACCTACCGTATCTGTACCAATCACCCGAGACCTGGCTGCCTATAAAGCCAGGAGGGTTGCCCGTCCTAGAGGACACACTCACGCTCAGAACCACAAACCCTAGCGAGATCGCAATCTCGCCATTGTAATCGCTACTCGCATCAATAACCAGACAAGCAGGAGTAGGGTGTTATCCTCCGGGAGCCTGAACCTGGGTAAACCCTGCTTGTCAGCCGTCGTGATCACCTTGCACTCTCCTCTCTCCCCATCAATCAACCCGGGGTGCACAACCCTGGGACTTGCCGAGTTAGAACCTCGTCAATTGGCGCCGTCTGTGGGAAGTTCAACCAAGTGCTAGGATCATGGTCACGCTGGCTCCATCCGCAGTGAAGATCGACGCACCCGCCATCAGGGAGTCGATCCGATTCGGCTCCTTCGAGTACGTCATCCACTCGAAAGCTCATCAATCGGTGTACGCTGATCTGGACAAAGGTATACACATCACCTTCGGCTCCATATTCTGTTGCACCGATAGTCGTGGCATACTCAGGTCTACGACTACGGCGTTACGCGCGGCGGCATCATCAAAATCGCCGACCACCGCGCCCGCTGGACCCGCGAAGATCGCATCTTCCGCACCCGCGGAGATCGCGACCGCCGTACCCGCGAAGATCGCATCTGCCGCACCCGCAAGGTCTGCGCCAGCTGTACCCGCGAAGAGGACATCTACGTCGACAATCTCGGCGACGACCACGCGAATCGAGTCTACTACCCCAACCTCGATCGCGCGGTCAATCATGTCCCAGGTCTACCCCAAGCCACTCGCACTCGCCCCGTCGAGTGCGGGCACATGGACAATCACGAAGAGACGCGACAGCGGGTGCGCCGCGCGCCACGTGGCAGCAATTTTCGACCCCGAGCAAGAAGCGGGTGACATAAGTAGCAGCGGCAGCACCAACTCTCCAATCCATGCCTACCCCAGGCAGGTCTTCATGGCCGGCACAGCGCCGCATGACGACGACGACGAACCCGCATACCCACTGGAGGTGGACATGCCGGACCAGACGAAGCTCGTCATCACGCGTGATATGGAAATCCAAGCAATGAAGCATGTGGACGAGGGCACGTTTCCGCCACCCAACGCATCTCGAGACGATCACCTGGCGGTCCAGTACTTGCTACGCAAGGAAGGCGAACGAATTCGCGCCGAAAAGACCGAACTTCTCAGGCGCAAAAGGGACGCGGATGCGTCGAGTGCCAGCTACCGAACGTCCCCGACTTGTCCAACGCGTGAACAATGTACTTTGATGGCTCCAAGAAATTCAAGTCAGCCGGGGCAGGAGTCGTGCTCGTTTCCCCCAAAGGCGACAAGCTCAAGTATGTCCTGCAGATGGACTTCCCGAAGCCGTCCAACAACGAAGCCGAATACGAGGCCCTGATCCACGGCATGCGGATGGCCAAGAACTGCGGCGCCACGCACCTCATGATCTACGGCGACTCCTACCTGGTGGTACAGCAAACCATGAAGTCCTGCGACGCCATCGCTGACAACATGATCGCCTACAGAGACCTCTACAATCAGATGGAAGGAAACTTCGACGGCTGCGAGCTGCGCCACATCGGCCGTGAAAGCAACGAGGAAGCCGACGCCCTAGCTAACATGGGCTCGGACAGGGTGGCAGTCCCACCCGGAGTTTTCCTCGAGTGCATCACACAAAGATCCATCAAGACTCAGGGTACAACAAGCACTGCAACCACAAAAGGCGATGTCAACCCGCCAAGCCAAGACAAGGTCCCCATGGAAGTCATGCTAGTCGAAGCCACATGGACAGGACCATACCTGGCATACATACTGCATCAGAAGCTGCCAGCTGACCCAGTCGAAGCAAAGCGCATCATCAGACGCTCCAAAAGTTTCACCGTCATCAACGGGGAACTCTACAAAAGAAGCATATCAGGAATCCTGCAAAGGTGCATACATCCAGTCGACGGCCAAGCCATCCTACTCGACATTCACTCGGGTACATGCGGACATCACGCAAGCAGCCGGGCACTGGTGGCCAAGGCGCTACGAGCTGGATTCTATTGGCTCACGGCCATGCAGGACGCCGAGGAGCTGGTGAAGAAGTGCACAGGGTGCCAAGAATTTGCTAACAAGCCGCACGCCCCAGCATCAGAGCTCAAAACAATACCACTAGCCTGGCCCTTTGCCCAATGGGGCCTGGATATGGTGGGCCCGCTGAAGAAATCCTCACCCGGAGGTCATACCCACCTCCTGGTCGCAGTCGATAAATTCACAAAGTGGATCGAAGCCGTGCCCATCACAAGTTCGACTGCGTCCACAGCGGTCAACTTCATCAGGTCAATCATCTTCAGGTTCGGAGTACCTAATGGGATCATCACCGACAACGGCTCGAACTTCACAGCCGAGGAATTCAAAGACTTCTGCTCAGAACAGGGGATCAAGCTCAACTACGCGTCGGTCTCGCACCCGCAGTCCAACGGACAAGTGGAGAAGGCCAATGGCTTAGTCTGCAACGGCATCAAGAAGCGACTGCGCGTACCCCTTAAACGCGCATCGGGCGCATGGGTGGAAGAACTACCATCAGTCCTTTGGAGTGTGCGAACAACGCCGAATAGATATACCCAGTACACGCCATTCTTCATGGTGTATGGTGCAGAAGCGGTCCTCCCCTGCGACATCAAGTTTGACGCACCAAGAGTAGTCGCCTACGACGAGTCAGAAGCAGAGGAAGCACTCGAAGACAGCAGAGACGTCCTGGACGAAGCACGCGACATCGCCCTAGCACGATCAGCCGTGTATCAGCAGGACCTGCGTAATTATCACACTCGGAGGCTGCGACCAAGAGCGTTCGTGGCAGGCGACCTGGTTCTTCGACTCAAGCAAAAGAAGGTGCAAAAGCTCGCCTCCCCATGGGAGGGCCCGTACATCATAACAGAAGCAATAGGCAATGGAGCATACCGCCTAAAGGACTCGAAGACAGGAGCGGACTGCAGCAACCCGTGGAACGTAGCACAACTGCGCCGGTTCTACGCCTAGTTCAGAGCAAGCATTGTACAAGAAAGTCAGCGCGGCAGGTTTCAGACGCACTCTTTCCCTTACCAGGGTACCTGAGGGGGCTGGAAGGTTTTTAATGAGGCGGCCTGTTCGCAAGAATCAATAAAGTGATTTGAAGAAAATCTGTCTCCTTTTCCCGTCACTCATGAAGCTCAAAAATCCTAGGCCGCCACTCGAACCCCTCGGGGGCTGCGCCACACAGGTTGAAATAACAGCTTAGGCCGCCACCCGAACCTACTCGGGGGCTGCGCCATACAAGCACGACAAAAATCCTAGGCCGCCACTCGATCCACTCGGGGGCTGGCCACACAGGTTGAAATAATAGCTTAGGCTGCTACCCGAACCACTCGGGGGCTACGCCATACAAGCACGACAGAAATCCTAGGTCGCCACCCGAACTACTTGGGGGCTGCGCCATACAGGTCGAAATAAAAGCTTAGGCCGCCACCCAACTTGCTCGGGGGCTGCGCCACACAAGCATAGAATCAAAAATCCTAGGCCGCCACTCGACCGACTCGGGGGCTGCGCCATACAGGTCAAGTCCAAAATCCTACGGCGCCACCCGCAACCCACGGGGGATGCGCCACACAGGTCACACTTGCAATCCTAGGCTATCACTCGACGTACTCGGGGGCTACGCCAAACAGGACTCAGAAAAATCCTCGGCCGCCACTCGAACTTACTCGGGGGCTGCGCTGCACAGGTCAAGTTCCAAATCCTAGGTCACCACCCGACACGCTCGGGGGCTGCGCCACACAGGTCACACTTGTAATCCTAGGCCGTCACTCGACTTACCCGGGGACTGCGCCAGACAGGAATTATTCAAAATCCTAGGCCACCACCTGAACGACTCGGGGGCTGCGCCGTACAGGTCAAGTTACAAATCCTAAGTCGCCACCTGATAAAATCAGAGACCACGGCATACAGGTAACACTTGAAAAGCCTAGGCCACTGCTTAGCACACTAGGCAGCTGCGCCACACAGGTCGAATCAGGCACCCTCACTTTCGAGTAAACATATCAATTCTCATTACTCGAAACAGTGCTATAATCTATTACAATGTATCTATACAAGCAAATTTGCCCTCTATAGCTAACCCTGTACATCAGACGACAGCTACTTTAAACTGCAGGCTCAGCCTTTGGCGCATCGAGAGGACCTACAAGCCGCTCGCTCAAGTCTTGAACTTGCCGGATAATCCGGCGCGCAGCCGGCAAGGTCTCGTCGAAGTCGTCGTCACCTGGCAGGCCTTCAAGCACCCGCTCAAGCGGAAGATGTGGCCGGTGCATCCGAACATACGCCAGCGCCGCGTTTGCACCAGCCACAAGCTGAGCGTCGACTACTTCCTTCAGCCCTTCGCCATCACGGAACCTCTCCAGCAAGGCAGGCAACCCGTTCGGCTGCGCATTATGCGGGAAGTACACGCGGTTGACGTGCCAAAGTGTCTTCCGGCAGCTCTCCAGAAGAGCGGCAGCGCGCCACGTTCGATCAAGCATCGTGGCAAGGACGCGCCTCCTCGACTTGTTCACCCAGAACTGGCGAGCCTCATAGGAGTCGCCGGACGCCTCTCGAGTGACTCGCTCTTCAACGCGAGCCCGCTCGGCCTCCCAATCAGGATTAACATCTGCGCACACGAACTGCAAGTCAGAACGAGAAGGACAAACAACAGCGACGGCAGCCGCCAACATGATACATACCCTGCAACTGCCGACTGATCAAGTCCATCTCCCCAAGCAAAAAATCTTCACGACGTGAGAACTCCGCCGTGGGATGCGACTGTGAGCGCTGCAACAGCCGCTCCGTATTCTTCAGGGTCGCCTCAAGTTCCACCACCTTGTTCCTCAAGTAGGTGATTACCCGCTGGTCATTTGCACTGCGCGGAGGAGCCGGCGCCGCCCGACGACGGCGAGCACCCGAAGAGGAAGCCGCGCCACTCGGCTCGGCCAAGGGAGAAGGTGGAGCATCATCGCGCATGGCACTCTGTCAGAAATACGCAGAGTCAATACAGAAATGCGACTGCCAAACACAGTTCAACTTAGAAGACAGAAAAGTCAGCAAGTTCAATACTGAAGAGCAAAATACCCGACAGGGCAATATTCATTACAAGGATGGAGTTCAAAATACAGGTCGCAGCAACTGTCGCATCCCTACAACTACGCCTACTCTAAGGCCGCGGACTGCGACCGGGAACGGCCCTTCCGAGCAGCCGCTTCAGTCGCCTTAGCAAGGGCCCTCTCGAAGAGTGCCACAAGCTGCGCAGCCAGCTGCGAGGCGCGCTCCTTCACGCCACTCAGCGACGCGGTCCGACCATCAGGTTTGCGAGGAAAACTGCTGACGATCTTCTCGAAGTCACCTGGAACTTGATGGCCTAAAAGGAGCTGGAAGGTGAGCTCGGAGCCGCGTACCGTCTGCGACCGCGTGAAGTCGGCGATGGTGGTCGCGTCCCCAAACGGTGCGGCCAGAGCGTCCACGGTCGCTGGCGGCTGGCTGCCCGGAAAAATGCTCTGATGCACCACGGCCAGGGCTCCGGTCGACTTCTCCAACGCGGCGGAAGACTTCTTCAGGGCATCCGAGGCGTAGGCGCAGACCCGGTCGAAGAAGCCAACCGCGGTCGCCAAGTCGACCGTGTCACTCGACACGTCTTCGGGAGGAGCTCCACCGCAAGTATCTGCGCCAAAATTCAAGGTCAGGACAAGAAAAGGAACGAAAACTCAGTAAGCGTCAAGCCGATACTCACCCCCAAGAACAGCGGCGAGTGAAAGGAGGCGACCGATTTGAGTCTTCTCCTGGGTGACCCGCGCCAACTCCCGCTCTTGAGACTCACGAAGAGCCTTCTCAAGCTCATCCACCCGGCCAGTAGCCTGGTCCAGCGAGGAACGCAGTTGGTTCCTCTCCTTCTCCAGGCGAACATAAGCCGCGGCTGCGTCAAGCTGCTGGCGATAGTACGGCTGAAAACAAAAAGAGCAAGGTATCAATAAAGTTGCGGGCGACTATACTAGTCACCCACACCTTCGGGGGCTACTCCCATCGGGAGCGCTGATCGCGCACCCGATGAGAAATCAGGAATACAAGAAAAACAAGAGAAGACTTACGTGGTCCAGGAGCTCAAGGTCCTCGGCATCCGAAGGAGGAACCCGGCTAGTCGAGGCCAGGCCGGCGGCCTCAGCATGCACCTTCTCCACCACCACAGGCGTCTCCAGCCCAGTCGAAGGGCCAGAAGTAAGCTCCGTGTCCCGAAGGGGGGAGCTGATGTTGTCAGAGCGGTGGCTGCAGCAAAATCAAGAACACAAGTCAACTAAACGGCGAACCCGCAAAGCACTACTCGAAGAACATGTTGCAAAGAAACTAACCTGGGGGTGCTGGCGTCGTCGAAGCTCGACAGAGAGGGCGAGGGCATCCGCGCGAACGACAGAGGCGCTGCAGAGCTGACCGGAGGAACGTTAAGAGGTTCCTCCCAGCCACCCGAAGAATGCGCACCCGGGGACGTCGCCACGGTCTCCTCCTCAGCAACATCCGCACCCCTGGCAGGCGACGACGCGGTGGCAGACTCGCCGCGACTCGGAAGCTTACGCTTCTTCTTCGCGGGTTCCGCCACTTCGTCTTCCTCCTCCACCTCATCGCGGGGAGAATGTGCGGAAGGGATTTCTTCATCCTCGTCCTCCTCCTCGACGAACTTCGACTCATCGTCGGGTCCGTTCTCAGGGAGAGGAGGGTAGCTGATGAACAGAGCCCGACCCTAAAGCAAAGTAGACGCAAGTCGAATCAAACTGCAAAGTAGACTCAAGTCGAACAAGTACAAGAAGAGAGCAAGATCAAACTTACCTCAGGAACGGGGTTCGCGGCCCCGTAAGGAGCTACGGGGCACTTGACGTTGCAGGCGTCCGCGGCTCGAAGGTTGGTGATGGACCTGACATTGGCCTCCACCTCCTCGTCATCCAGCGGCTTGGCGCTCACGCCCTCGGCGGCCCACATCGGGTGAGGCCGGGCGCTGAGTGGCTGCACCCGAAGGCGGAAGAAGGTGGCCATCAGAAAGACGCCACCCGCATCACGCCCAAGGGTCTGAGTCAGCTCCTGCAGCAGGGTCAACAGGGGCCGCACAGCCTCCTTCTCCACGGCAGACAGCGGGTGCGCCCAGGCGCCGGTCTTCCGCAGTCCGCGCTTGCCGTCGAATGCGTCCAGTCCGTCTCCGTTCGACTGGACGTAGAACCATCTCCGGCGCCACCCTTGGACGGAGTCCGACTTCTTCATCTGGAAGTACGCGGTATCACCGCGCACTTGGATTCCGAAGCCGCCCACTGGGAAGGTCAGCCCACTCTTCCCTACGTTCTTGCGAACGAGGAAGAGCGACTTCCACAGGCCCCAGTGGGGCGCGACGCCTAGGAAGCACTCGCATAGCACGATAAAGCCCGCGATGCTCAGCACGCCATTGGGGGTCAGATCATGGATTTGAACCCCATAGGCGTACAGGAGCCCGCGCACAAAATCGTGCATGGGGAACCCGAAGCCACGCGGAATGAAGTCCGCGAAGCAAACGCGCTCCCCATCGCGGGGAGTGGGAAACGCTTCTTTGCCAGGGACTCGTACCTGGACTTCGTTCGCAGGTGGCAGCAGGCCTTGCGCGCGGAGCAGCTCGATGTCGGTCTTCTTCGTCGACGACCTCTGCCAGTCGCCCTCGGGCTTTTTCATCAACCCGGCGTCATCGACGGCGGCGGCGGAGGAGCCAGCTGTGCCCTTCGGTGTCGTCACATGTACCACATCTCTGCTCCCTTGAGCCACTCAAGCCCTTCTAACTGCTCGAGCCACTAAAAGGTTTTTTTTTTGAAAATCACATATATAAATAATAGCACGTAACCCGCCTCATTAAAAACCTTCCAGTCCCCTTAGGTACCCTGGTAAGGAAAAGAGCGCGTCTTAAACCTGCGGCCTCAACCGGGATTACAATCCTTCCTGATACATGCATCGAGGAAGGTAGGCATATAGTTCACCCAAACACATCTACGTCTAGAGCTATTCGCCTGCTTTGCGCACAGGTGCGCAGCCTCATTAGAAGTACGAGAAACATGAGATAAAGAGCAACTAACAAAGCTACTAGCTAGATCAACAACTTGCCGACACATGCCACCTATGTTCGTTCTAGTAAAATCCTTTGAATTACAAAGCTTGACTACGTCCAACGCATCACTCTTCAAACAAATTTGATTGTATCCGAGATCACTTGCTAGCCGTAGCCCATCCCTCGTAGCCCTAGCCTCCATCGCCCTCGCATCCGCAACAGCATCATACCATAGTGCATGTGCTCGGATCAGTCCTCCATCAGAGTTGCGGATAACCACCCCTGTTGTTCCAGAGCTAGACAAACTGTCAAAACCAGCATCTACATTTACCTTGATATAATTTCTCTACGGGGGTGACCAAATCTGAAATGATCTTATGTTCTTGCTGGCTGTCTTGACCTGTGCAGCAAGATCACATGCTATATCTGATGCCCATCTCACCGACGCATCAACAGTCCGTCCCTTCTCACCATGCCTACGAGTATTCCGTTCAGTCCAAACCGCCCAACAACCACATAAAATGATGGCGACATTGCGTTGTGGCATCAGGTTACCATCAATGAGGTCTGCAGCCCAGGAAATCGGATGGAGGTTGGGGACTTTAACCCCTGTAAAAGGCTAGCAATAGTTACTTGATGCTTTCTAGGCTATATACCAGCACCATAGACCCGACTACAAGTCTATCTAGCACACTTTATGCTCACTCATGCGCACTGTAGGAAACTTCGGAGGTCACCCATCCCAAATTGCTTTCTACCAAGCATGCTTAACATGATGGTTATTAGGAGATGCATCGTATTAGTATGTGTAGTCTATCAATTCTTTTAAGCCCTGTGCGAATCACAAGCCCAAACTGCAATTAACACTCTCTACGAGGCGCCGCGAGTCAGGTTGCCACCAACTTAGAACACTAGAAAGTACATGACCCAAACGCACAATGAAACACAATCTAGAGTAGCTTGGTAGCATGTAGCCATAGTTAATGATAGTGTTTTTTGGTATGGATAATGAATTCTTAAAAATTAAACTTTCAAATGAATTTTAAGGTAGGAAAAAAATAATAAAACAACAAGACAATGTTGAACATGAAAAAAAATGAAAAAGAACAACCAACTTTAGAAGTTCATGAACGGCCACAAGCCCACAAGGCCAAATCAACATAAAGTTAATACTTTTTCTAAAAAAGATAAGAACTACTAACCAGAAAAATCTTATAAGCGTTCTCCTGCGATCGGTTAAATACATAGTTCATCATCTCGGACAGCCACGAAACCATAAACACTCATTGGCTTACCATTGAAGAACTTTCCAGAAAACTTCATTGAGAAAAACTGAAGAACCCCTGATGCAAGATATTCATCCTCACCCGGATCCGTATAGAGCTTCCCCCCCCCCCCCCCCCCCCCCCAGACGCTGAGCAAGAGAAAATCAAAAGGAATGATGGTCATCAGGGTTGTCGAATTGTTTGGACATATTTCTAAAGAAAATAAAAATATGGTAGTATGAAGCATTACTAGGATTGGTGTTTCCCATTTGATAAACCCTGTACCAACAGTAGAACCTGCACTAGTGAAAAAATGCTTATAAGTGGAATGCCCCTTTGTGACGCACCAGCAGCTCATGCGCCACAAAAATAGTTTAGTGGCGCACCACACAAATGCGCCACAAATAGCACAAAATAAAAATACGTCACTGAAATATTCCTTTTTGTGGCGCACCAAGGGCTATGCGTCACAAAATATGGTGGGCCCCGCCAGATGGGTCTGAGGTCAGATATCCGATGCACATTCTGTGCCGCACAAAGCACATGCGCCACAAATAGTAGGCATTTTGTGGCGCACCCTGTACCATGCGCCATAAAAACTGAACATTCTATGGCGCATGGACATGGTGCACCACAGAATGACTACTTATGTGGCGCATGCGGAACTGATGCTGCACAGAAAATTTTTCCGCATTTTCTCACACTTTCCCGCCATTTTTCCGCTCTCCTCTTTCTATACAACCCTCCCTCCGGTATGAGATTTGAAATTATAGATTTTCAGTCTAGCTAGGCGGGTAAGCATGGTTTGTGTTGGTCCTTGTAATAAGTGTGCGTCTGGCGGTTCCACAGTCCCGCCGCCGAGTATCTCGCGTATTTTCCATAATTTACATGTCGAAGGTAGATAAGTGTATCACGATGAACTTATTAAAAGTGAGAGCTATCTCGCTTTGCTGGGAGCCAAGCTATGCAGCGCCGGGTATAATTCACAACCTTGAACGTTCGCTTTCAGTCTTTCTCACAAAGTTGCAAAGCATGTCTAATGTCCATGTCACTCTCCTCTATTTGTTTCTATTTCTTTTGCTAATATCTCATCAATCTATTTTTCTACTTCTTTTTATGGGAGTTTTGCCAAGGACTTAGACATGCTTATACAAAGTATATGAGATGGCGTAAAATAGATCTAGGACTAAGGTCTAAAATAATAAGAAGATTATGAAGCATACTTTATTTGTGAGTTGACAGACTACCTCAACTCGAACTCTCTCCAAGAGTTTGTTTCACCAAGTAGATGATTAGTTTATTCTATTGCTCTTGTTTGATAATCAAGCTCGTGATTTACACCATAATATTGATCATCTTTCACATTGTCCGAACAAACTTTTATATGTGGAATACTTCTAAAACGACTATCAACATGAAAGTGAAGTAGTACTCAACCTTAAAAAAACATCGCATCAAAATAAAATATCACAAACTAAAGATTTCTTCATATATAATATTGACTCTTAGTCCAGAGGATAAATCTCATCACCTTTATCGAAGAGGTGATGATGCATAATAAAACACACTTAAAACCATCTTAACTTATTGCTAGAAAGTAAATGTGCTGAAAAATAAAGATTACAAGGTTTTAGCAATCCCTCAATCTTGAGGCCAAGCTAGTTGGGATCAAATAATCCCTTGCGATTATTTGGTACCGCGGGTAGGAGATTCTTCATTGGGGCGATCCACAGTGGCCTGGTGGAGAGCTTTGCGCAACTTCAAGTTTGATTCTTCCAGAAGGGCTATGCGTCTATTGCTGCTACGTGCCTCATCATGAATCTTGCGGAGACTAGCAGAAATAGCTTCACAAAAATTGTTAAACTCTTTCATATTCTCAAGCTTGTTAAGACGGTAGCGAACAATATCTCTATGGATGAGTTATTCCTTTTGATACTTCTCCAGTTTCTCAACATGCTTCTCGGAGCGCGCCATGTCGTCCTGTGAGGGCTCCGTGGTGGCAAAGATGTTGGTGAAGAACTCTTCACCCCACTCCTCCTGAGGCTTCACGGACATACATGGCTTGATGGTGAGCTTCTTGATTTTCTTGATGTGCGATGTAGTCTCCTCAAAAGTGCCGGTCATGGTGTTGGAGTTTGTCGGCGATCTCTCTCTTGGTCCTTCCCGATGTACTGAAAAACTTCACCGCTTCCACGCGTCCTTCTCCATGGTGCCTTCGTGCTTCATCTTCCTTGGCGTATGCTTCTTGGATATCACATCCATAATAAGCATCGTCGAGATCATCATTGTCTTCAACTTCATAGTTCCCATCATAGGAGTCTGAGGATACTCGCCAGTGATACGTCTCCAACGTATCTAAATTTCATATGTTACATGCTATGTTATATCATGTTATTACATGTTTATATGTATTATATATAGTTTTGTGCATTTTCTGGTACTAACCTATTAACAAGATGCCAAAGTGTTAGTTCCCTATTTTCTGCTGTTTTTGGTTTCAGAAAAGTACTTAAGAAAATATTTTTGGAATTGGAAATAAAAGATCCTGGAATTATTTTTGGAAAATGAACGTTCCAGAGACCGAAGACTTGACGAAGTGGACGACCGAGGGGCTGTCACCACCTCGTGGTGCGGCCAGACCTTGGCCCGCGCGAGTAGGTGGTGACGCGGCCTCGGCCGCCCACCGACCTCGCCCTTTCGCCTATAAGTACCCCCAAAATCTAAAAAATCATACGATATTCATTATTTTCTCCACGGGTCCCCAGCCGCCGCCGTCGTCAACACCAATTCGGGAGATCAGAACTGCTCCCCGGCACCCTGTTGGGATCCGATGAATATTAAGTACTAAAGTTATTGCTTCATAATATATCATGTGTGTGCTATTTAATGATCTTGCATGCTCTCTCTTACTTGTGTGTGCTTTGGCCAAGTAGATGCTTGTAACTCTAAGAGGGGGTATTTATGCTCGATAGTAGATTCTTGTCTCTATTTAATCTTGGGCAGTGACAGAAAGTTCTAAGGTTGTAGATGTACCGTTGCTACTAGGGATAAAACAATAGTACTTTGTGTAAGGATGATGTTACTTACTTATTTTACACACAATGCTTAAGGCGATAATCTGTTTTATGCAACTTAATACTGAAAGGGGTCTAGACGCTAACCGGAAGGTGGATTATTAGTCATAGATGCGGAACGGTCTATGTATATTGTTGTAATGCCCGAATGAATCTCACACTAGACACCATAACGTTAGTATATGTATTGGTTTGCTCATCATTATTCTATCAACTGCCCAGCTGTAATTTGTTTACCACGCATGAATGAATGTTATTATTATTTATGGAGAGACACCACTAGTGAACTGTGTACCCCGGTCTTTCTCATTAATCTGATAAAATCACAACTGCAAACCTGTTACTTTCTATAAACATACATCTTTTTTTCACACATACGTTTAATCCTTTGTTACAACAAGCCGGTGAGATTGACAACCTCAATGTTAAGTTGGGGCAAAATATCTTGATTGTTTGTGTGCAGGCTCCACGGCAACAACTCTTTTCTGGCGCCTTTGACACCTCGAGGAAATTCTCATCTCCTACTGTTTCGACAACCTTGATTTCTTAACGGAGGGAAATTTGCTGCTGCACTACTTCATACCTTCCTCTTGGGGTCTCCCAACAACACACCCACCGTGTGCATCAGCCAGTGAGGGCTAGGAATGCGTGGAGCATGGTCTATGTCCACGCGAGGAGAGAGCTCCTCTTCATCATCATGGCGTGGTGGCATCAGTCCAAGGGGCTTCGCAATGCCAGGAGCCATGAATCTCATATGATAGATTGGAGTTGATGTATGATCGACAAGAAAACACTAGGAGGTAGATATGAGGGGTTAGAGACATCATGGTCGCTGCTTGTATTAGCCAAAAGTCGAATAAGAAAAGGAATCAAAACAAATCTCGAAAACAGAATAAAAAAATCAGGAAACAATCACAATGCCGACTACTGGTACGGCCTGGAGGCCGTACCGGTAGGTCATGCGATCTCGGTTTGCAGATATTCCCTTATAATTAAACCGACCTTGACTTACCTTAATTTTGACGTGGATCTTCTATCTCTCTTCCCACCGACATAGTAATAATATGTTTTTTTATGAACAAAAGTAAAAGAAAAAACGAACACAAATGGTTACAAAGATATTTCACAATGACGATCACTGATACAGGGTGCACGCCCGTACTGATAGGCCGTTCCAAATTCTTCGAAAAACACTGTTTCTGACGACGAGCACTGGTATAGCCGGCTTGGCCTTACGAGAAGGGATTATGCCTAGAGGCACTTAATAAAGATAGTTTATTATGCATATCTCAATTGTTTATTATATGTTTTATAGCATGCTATAACTGTATTAAGCGGAAACATTAATACACGTGTGGTAGATAAACAACCAGGTCCCTAGTAGCCTCTACTAAGACTAGTTCATTGTGTGATTGATGATCGAGGTTTCCCGATCATCTGACATGACGTCAGTTGGCAATGGAGTCATATCGTTAGGTAGAACGATGTGATGGACTTACCCATAATTTGCAGCACGTAGTAATTACGCCTTCGACCGTGAGATCAACTCTTATTGTTATTCCTGAAAGATACTTTGATTGCATCAAACGTCATATCTTATATAGTGTGTCAATAAAGGTGTTCCTCTCGGGTATCGGAAGGGAGTAGTTGAGACGAGGGGTCAAGAGTGGGATTTGTCAGTCCGTATAGCCGGATAGATACTCTAGGGCCCACTCGGTGAGATTATGTCAAATCAGTTTGCAAACATGTGACTAGGTCACCAGGACATAATATCACAGACGAGTAGAAGATAGTGTTGTCAGTAACGAGATCATGCTAGGTATGGAGATATCTATGAACGATGCTCAGACACGCTAAGTATCGCTATGGCAAAAGGTTTAAGACTCGACGTCCAGGTTTGATAGATGAAAGTCATTCGTTATATCACATGGGTTAATTCAT
Organism: Poa annua; assembly: GCA_026929855.1. Taxonomy (NCBI): domain Eukaryota; kingdom Viridiplantae; phylum Streptophyta; class Magnoliopsida; order Poales; family Poaceae; genus Poa; species Poa annua. Next base: position 56,953,315 of record CM049431.1, read on the forward strand.
GTGGTTCAGCCCTACGTGTTAATCATTAATCGGAGAGCAGTCTCGATCATGTCTGTTATTATATCGAACAGTTAGGGTAACACACTTAAGGGGTTTCGACAAGACAACCGGAAAGGAAAGAGAACACCGGGAACGTCCCGGGAATGGTCCGATGGAGATCGGGCAGCTGCGAAATAGTTTTTGGAGTCGAAATAAATTATATAATATGTAATTAGTATTAATTAGTGTAATTAATAGTTAAATACATTTTATTTACTTATTTTCGAATTTTTGAATGCTGATTTCCCTGAATGGGCCTTCTAGTGGAAAGAAGGCCCATGGGGGGGGGGGGGGGGGGGAAGTCCCCCTCGGGGTTCGGATTGGGGGAGGGCCGGCCTAGCTGGGCCAAATGGGGCCCACCTGGTTTGGCCGGATTGGGGTGTGTGATAGTCCCACACCGCCAGCCTGGCAAGGTCGGCTCCCCCCGGGAGCCTTTATATAAAGGTGCACCCTGACCTTTTAATTCACCAATTTAATTCTCTTTCTCTCCTCGATTACGTGATTCCCTTTGTCGGAGTTGCGCCGAGAAGAGAGGAGGTCTCTCCACCATAGCCCGCTGCCGCGCTGCTGGTGTTCCGGTCCAAGTCTTCCGCAGCTCGTCCTCGACTGGAGCTTCGGAGGCTGTCGTCTCCATAATATGTGTGTAATGCCCTGCGAGGTGCTGCAGTAGCGGTGCTCGGAGGCCTACTTCCTCCACCCGACCTTGAAGTCATCTTCGTCTGCTTCGTCGCGCCAAGATCTTCGCGACCTAGAGGTCGGCTACATCGTCTTCGTCGTCAACGCTTGTGCGGGTGCGTTATCCCCGCTTTCGGTCTACAATGGTATGTATTCCGATCTCCGTCGTATTACTATATCTGCATAGTATAGATTCTAGCTAGTTTAAGGATATCGTTGCTAGAAAAATTATTGTTTTCTGCCTGCGATCCCCTTCATTACTGGCAGGTCGTACCATTATTTAATTAATCTTCCGAGAAAACTGTTTCGATGATGACCACTGGTACGACAAGGTTGGCTGTTCCGATAGGTCCTACCACTTTTTACCCTGAAAACATACCGAACGCATTAGAATTTTTGACAAGCGGCGGTATGACATGTAGATCGTACCGCCATCCCTAACCAACCCTAAAAATTGTCATCTTCAAAACAGAAACACAAGGGTGACAAAAAGAACCAAACGAAATGTAAAAACTTGAAGATAAACTTATTATTTTGATTAGGAATTATACTAGGGCTTTCACCCATCAAGGTGAGGCATCTGATGGACGTGCAACGTCCCCATGCTTTGTGTTGTTCGTCCTCTTCTTTCGACTCTTGGTTTCACCTGCAAGGTTACCGAAAGTATCACATATAAAATGGGACGATGAACTTTCAGAGTATAACATTCCTAGAGGGATGTATATATGCATCTTCTCATTTCTTTTATGAATTGACTTGATTTTCACTATCTCTGGTTCCTCTAGTTCTTATTCTTTAGGAAGAACCCTTTGTGTCATCTGCAAATCATATTCTTGCAAAAGCAAAATCCAAAAAATCAATCTAGGCTTAACATCTTTCCTTGTTATTATTTCCTTTATTCCTTGACGATCTGTATGAACTTTGACTTTAGACTCAGAGATATATGACCGAAACTTATCACACCCGTAGAGTATAGCAAAGAGTTCCTTTTCAAGATGAGGGTACTTTCTTTGAGCATCACTTAAAGTTTTACTTTCATAGTGAATAATATTAAAAGTACCACCACATATTGTGCTAAAGTTACTCCTATAGCCTCAAGGATAGCTTTGCAAATCAATTTGAAGGGTTTCTCATAATCAGGTGGTTTTATAACTAGTGCATCTATGAGTGCTTGCTTGAGTTTATTAAAAGATATCAAGCAATTATCATTAAACTTAAAATAAGAATACTTTTGTGAATGCTTAGTCATAGGTAGTGCAATTTGAGATTTTTTTTGATAATCCTTCTATAGAAGTCGGTGTGACCAAGTACATCACGTGGAGGTGGCAGTCTCTCAATAGCTTCTATTTTAGCTCTATCAACTTCTATGACATTTCCTGTTACTTTGTGTCCCAACACTATACCTTCTTTCACCATGAGTGGCATTTCTCCCAACTTAGAACAAGGTTAGTGTCTTCACATCTTTGTAATACTTTATCAAGATTATTGACGAGGGATGTCCCCATCAATACCCATGGTTACTAGCCTAGGGTAAGAGTTATGAGGTAGAGAACGCGTGATGTTGGTAGATTCGTCGGCTGAAAAGCGGGAATTACCCAGGTTCGGGGCCCTCGAGTGAGGTAAAACCCTTACTCCTGCTTGCCTGTTATTGATTGTGTATATGCGGCGAGTACATGGGTCTAGCAAGATGTGGTTCTGGGTGGGCGCGCCCCTGGTCGGTCTCCCTCCTGTCCTTTATATAGGGGTACAGGTCTCGGGTCGTAACCGACTAGGACTACATATGTGAAAAGTACTACCGACTATGCTATCTATGGTATATGTCTTTGCTTGGGCTTCGCTTGTTGGGCTTCTTCAGCCTATTGACAATTGGGTTTTAGTCATTACGTGCACCAGGTACCCACACGAAGGGGTACCCGTTTGGTATAACCTTGTCAATTATTAAGGCAGTGATCAAAGAAGGTCCCATAGACAGAAAAATAATCCATGCAGACTTACATTATATCTTCTAAGAAATCAGAGAAGATAGAAGGCATGCATCTTTGAAATATGGAAGGAGCATTGCATAAACCAAAAGGCATCCGAAGATAAACATATAATCCAAATGGGCAAGTAAATGTTGTTTTAAGTTGATCATCGGGATGGACTATTATTTGAGAAAATCCTGAGTAGCCATCCAAGTAACAAAAGTGTGTATGCTTAGCAAGTCTTTCTAAAGTTTGATCAATAAAGGGTAGAGGGTAGTGATCCTTCCTGGTAACTTTAATTTAATCTTCTTAAATCAATACACATTCTATAGCCTACTATTGGCCTAATTGGGTCATGTTCTTTATTCTCATTTGGTTCTACTGTGAATCCTCCTTTCTTAGGAACAAAATGAACTAGATTAACCCAATCACTTTCTTTAACATGATAAATAATCTCAGCATCTAGTAGACGTATTACCTCTTTTCTTACCTCCTCCTTCATTTGAGGTTTGAGCTTTCTTTGAAAATCAGCTATTGGTTCAGCTCCCTCTTCCAGGAATATTCGGTGAGTGGATATTGTGGGATTTATTCCCTTCAGATCTTTCATTGAATAACCAAACATCCTGATGATATTTATTAATATTATCATAAGTCTCACTCTTTCTTCTTTTGAAACATCTATGCTAACAATAAATGGGTATCTGTTAGTATTATAAAGAAATTCATACCTTAAACCTTCAGGTAATTGTTTGAGCTCTAGTGGCGGAAGTTCTTCATCTCCTTTTCTCTCAGGCTCTTCGTATTCTTCATTCATTGGAGATTCAATAATAGGAACTGGGTCTAGATACTCTCCTTGTTCTTTTTCTTCATTTCTTTCAATTATACTTTCATCTCTTGGATCATCTTCTTGATCCTCTATTGGTGTCCCATAGAATATGGCATCTAGTCCTGCGATGGTTTTTCCTTGTTCATCTTCAAGGTCCCTGCTATAAGGCCTATCCCTAAATTTGGAGAGGTGGAACTTCACTTTCTCTTCCCCAAACTTAAGTGAGATAGTCTCATCTCTACAATCAATGTTGGCCTTGATGTGGTTTAGAAAAATTCTTCCAAAGATAATAGGGCAAAACTCATCTTAAGACATATCCATAACACTAAATTTAGCGGGATAAAATTGTGATCCTACGGTTAAATAAACATGCTTGACAACTCCCATAGGTATCCTTAATGTTCCATCAGCCATTTTAATAGTTTTATCAGTATTATAAATACTGGCTAGTGCTATTTCATCTAGAATCTTATGATAGAATGTATTTGATATAAGATTAATACTTGATCCTAGATCACATAATCCGTAGTGAAATGTTTCTCCAAATGAGCAAGGTAATAGTAACTTTCCATACTCTCTTCTTTTGATCTTACCATCTATTAAGTTGGAGGTATCTTCTTGCATTCGCACAAGGTTACATTTCTTCCATATGCGCTCTTCTATGCATTTTGCCTCCTCTTCAGCTTCTAACCTTTTTTAACTCTTCACCCTATTTTGTAGCTTATTCTTGTTCTTCTCTTTCAGCTTGTTGTTTGCAATTCTTTGCTCATGTATCATTTTGGTTCTTGGGAAAGGAAGGTTCATAAGAAGGTTCTTATTTCTCATGCACCACTGAAGTGTTAATGTGAGCAATTATCTTCTTCTCTTTTGAAGGTTCTTTCTTGCTTGGCTTGTCAAACTTGTACCATCATTTCTTTCGTATTCTCATTTACTTTGCAAGAACATGTAAAACGTGCAAGAAAGTTTCAGTATCAATTTTATTTCTCTTGGCTATCCCCTCTATTTCTCCTGTCTTTTGATAGGCTTTGATGCAGTCATACTCTATTTCAAGCTCTCCTACATCTCCTAAGCCAGGATGCCAAGATTCTCTAGTTTGCTTAAGTTTATTTAACAATTTACATGCTTGAGTAATGGTGAAATCCATAAAGGCTCCTCCAGATCTCATGTCTAATTCAAGTCTATTATCATAACTAAGCCCTCCATAAAATATATATAAAACAAACCAAGGTGGAACTGTTTGTTCAGGACATCAATTTATCAACTTCTTAAATCTTACATATCCTCTAATGAGACTCTCTCCTATTCTATTCTTGAATTCTGTAATAGCTCTAGTTGCTTCACTGATTTTAGGGATTTCTATTTCCGTGCCCCTCATTGCTTAGTTGTACTCAGTTTTCCCCAGCCGCTTAACGTTTCCTCAGTTTTGCCCAGCCTCTTGCCTCAAACACTCACAAGTGCTGGAACGGCCGGTTGCCCGTCAGGTCAATAGGTTTGAAAGTTATCTGCTGACTAGTGGGGCCACGTAGAGCCTGCAAAGACACGCCAGACCATTCATCTATGTTTTATCTTAAGCATCGCCGTACCCCTGACCAAAACACGAACGAGTGGGGTTTCGGTTCATTGAATGACAAGTGAGGCCATGACGCTGATTCAAGTGGCAATACACGGGTAGGATAAGATTTTCAGACGGAGCTCCACAGCGATGGCACGGAGGAGGTGGCCTGCACGGTGACGAGATGAGATCGACGTCCACAAAGAACTGCATGAGGCGAGACTAGACGCATTAGATAGATATGAACTTGGGATATTTTGATTCGGACTATCCTGGTTGCATTGACACAAGGAAGTCTACTTTTGGCTATGTATTTTTATTGGCTGGACGTGCGGTCTCATGGAAGAGTTCTAAGCAATCCATCATTGCTACTTCAACTATGGAAGCTGAATTTGTGGCTTGTTTTGAAGCTACGAATCAAGCATTATGGTTACGGAATTTTGTCTCAAGATTCAGCCTTGTTGACAATATAGAAAAGCCTTTACGAATTTATTGTGATAATTTGGCGGCTGTTTTCTTCTCAAAGAATGACATGTATTCAAAAGCTGAGAAACACATGGATTTGAAGTTCTTGTCTGTCAAAGAGGAAGTACAAAAAAGGAAAGTGTCGATTGAGCATATTGGTACAGGTCTGATGGTTATGGATCCGCTAACGAAAGGTTTACCGCCCAAGACATTTCATGGACACTAGACGAACAAGCAAACTTCGCCTTGCCGCCTGCATCGCGTTCTTGGACAGCGTGGCTGGCGTGTTAGATTTGGAGCCATTTTTGTCTATGGTACTAGCGGACCTAGTTTTCGGAGTCGGAATAAATTATATAATATGTAATTAATATTAATTAGTGTAATTAATAGTTAAATACATTTTTATTTATTTATTTTCGATTTTTTAAAGGCTGATTTCCCTAAATGGGCCTTCTAGTGGAAAGAAGGCCCATGAGGGGGGGGGGGGGGGGGGGGGGCAAGTCCCCCTTAGGGTTCAGATTGGGGGAGGGCCGGCCTAGGGCTGGCGCACCTGGTTTGTCTGGATTGGGGTGTGGGATAGTTCCACACCTCCCCCGGGATCCTTTATATAGAGGTGCACCCGTGGCCTTTTAATTCACCAATTTAATTCTCTTTCTCTCCTCGATTACGTGATTCCCTTTGTCGGAGTTGCGCTAAGAAGAGAGGGGGTCTCTCCACCATAGCCTGCTGCCGCGCTGCTGGTGTTCCGGTCCAACTCTTCCACTGCTCGTCCTGGACTGGAGCTTCGGAGGCCGTCGTCTCCACCGTATGTGTGTAACGCCCTACGAGGTGTTGTGCTGGCGGTGCTCGGAGGCCTACTTCCTCCACCCGACCTCAAAGTCATCTTCGTCGGCTTTGTCGCGCCAAGATCTTCACGTCCTAGAGGTCGGCTACGCCGTGTTCATCGTCAACGCTTGTGCAAATGCGTAATCACCGCTCTAGGTCAACAAGGGTATGTATTCCGATCTCCGTCGTCTTACTATATCTGCATAGTATAGATTCTGGCTAATTTAAGGATATCATTCCTAGAAAAAAAATTTGTTTTTCTGCCTGCGATCCCCTTCAGTGATATCAGAGCCGATCTATGCGTAGATATAGTTGTACTCTATTAGAACCCGTGTTCTTCACGGGGGCATTGTTCTATTATTTGCTACCCTCTAGCATGCACTTGCAATTCCAGCAACATTGAGTTGATGAAGTGGCCCAGACCGACTTTACGCGTACGCTTACACGAGACTGGGTCCACTACTGACATACGGCTTGTACCGTATCTGTGGCTGGCGGGTGTCTGTCTCTCTCTCTTTTAGCTGGCTTTGCATTTTCAATGGAGGGCCCGAAAGGGATGCTTAAATATGCAATTATTGGATTGTTGTTGTGGTCATAAGTCCGTATGTAAGAAGCGGTTCTTTTTTACGACAGCCCCAACCACGTAATATATGCAAAAGATAAAGTAGAACGCGTCTAACTTTATTTTGTAGGGGCAATGTGATATGGTCAAAGGAGGTTTATTAAATTGTTTATAAACTGTGGGCGACAAGAAGACCATGGCGCATGGACCATATCACGTCGCATTACATTTGATGTTTTTGTGTGCATCTTATATCTTGTGATTATATATATTAGTATATGTTAGTTACACGGCGGTAGTAATATAACATGATCCCTCCAAAATACCACTAGTGTTCTTGTTTCAACGTGCACCACCAAGAAAGTTCTACGTTATGAGGCAGGCCGTGACGATCGGGTGTCAGACATATCGTCATTCGCATACAGTGGGTGTAAGACAGTTTTACACAAGCGTTTACATTGAAGTTTATTGTGGCCAGCCTAGCATATGCAGATATGGCCTCAGAACACGGAGACCGAAAGGTCGATCATGAGTCACAGAGTTGTTGTGATCGACATTTCGATGTCCACCTTTCAAGTTGTGTTGCCGGATCTGACGATGAGGGGTTGCGCAATGGATGGGTGTCATGTAATCGCTGACACGATTCAGAGGGATGTTCGTTTGAGTGAGAGTTCTTGGAGTTATTTTCTAAAATACTAGAACTGAAAATATTATGAACAAAGTCTTCATGTTTTGCAAAACCTTTGTAGACATTAACCAATGTAATAGCCCTCTTTAAAATTAGGCGCAATCCTGCGATTGAGAAACTTAAAAAGTTGGGTCCAAACTTCATAGTTTTATACTTTAGATTGAGGATACTCCTTGTTTGAACCGTTAGCTCTTTGTGATACAAACCCCGCTAGGAGATAAACCCGGAGATTCCGCTAACAAAAGGATAATTTGGATTATCAAGTTTTGTGCGGATAATATCATCATAGTCCAGTGTATGCTATGATCTCTGCCATAGAGAATCAACGGTGGGTGCGAGTTGTTAGATCGCGAATATATGAGATGATCGCTAAACTCAAGATACACCTAAAGTTGGGTTAATGAAGTTTATTAGTACGTTGACTGTTTTTCTTCTCAACCAAGATGGAAGAGAATGCACATATTGAAGGAGCACGTGGCAGTCATACTTGATGACACTAGTCATACTCGATGACATTGGTCATACTTGATGACATTGAGACGCCTGGCTTAGCTCGATCACTGGATGACAGGCAACGCTGCCAGATGCAAATGTTTTGTCATACACTATGTCATGCAATCGTTCACCTTCAAGGTTCTTGATTACGTTGGAAGAATCAAGGAGATGAAACAAATCCCTGGGAAGTCATCAATGATGATGGTGTATATATGATATACACGTTATGAATGTTTTACCTAAGCAAGTGCTCGCAGTAGTGAAGTTGGGGATATATCAACTAGGGGTATCATCAACATGGATCAATCCGGCTAGTCCAGGGTGGCCCAAGGGTGGTAAGGCTGAAGCCTGCCGGGCGGCCCAAATAGCTGACGTACAAGGAAGTAGGCGGACGGTCCAAGGAAGGCGGAAGGCCGAAGCCCATCAAGCCACCAAGTCCAAGACGGAAGGCGGCAACCAAGCCGGCTAGGTCTAGGACTCTGATTACTTGCCGGACAAGTACTTGCCTTGTACCCTGGGGTCTGGCCGCCTATATAAGCCGGCCACCAGGGAGCCTTTAGGGCACGCTTCAATACGCAACATACACATTGTAACCTGTTCACGGCTATTGCCTCATAGTGAATTATAGCAGCACGTAGGATCTCGCCACCGTTGTGGGATCCGAAGCTGGGTAAACTCGCCGTGTTCAATCCCGTCCTCGACGACACCAACCTTCTTCCCCACAATCCATACGTAGGCTAGAGGACCCCCGTCTCCTATCAATTATGCCGATACCACGACAAGTGACTAAGTTTTTGATGCTAGTCATGTTTTACGAAAACCTGATTTACTACTTGAGTAGCTTGGAAGGATGAGGCGACATTGTGTGTTGATAATGGCAGACAAAATGTTGTGATGGCCATAAACACTCTCCCTCTAGATCTACCATTTGAATAAATTCTTTTATGATCGCCTCTTAGTATGATCATTATAAGTGTCCTGGCTCCCGGCGGACGACTACCTTATCGGATGCGCAATCGTACCGATCGGAGGGATCGACGTCTTCATCGGGTATACGCCAGAGGCGTACGGCCTACCGCGTTTCTACAACCCCACCCACCAACCCTTCGACCAAGCAGTCGACCGACAAGATGGATCTGAATCCGCCTTCTCTCGGGAGTCGGCCGAATCTGATTTCCACTTCGTCGGAGTTGTCGGACTGGGATCAGACTCCCAGCCGGAAAACAACGATCCTGAATCAATCCTCCCTGCTCTCCAGGAGGATGCGATGTCAGATGCCGGATCCAGATCTACCGTTCAAGTCAACGTAGACTCTGACTCTGATGATGATGCTAGTCCCTTCGAAGAGAAGATCAAAACCCGCTTTTCCAGTGGTAATCCGGCTCCTTCAGAGGGCACAGCGGATACTGACATGCCTGACAAGCTGGCTATGATGGTTGTCGTCGGTCACGAGACAACCCCAGTTGCTTCGGAAGCGCAAAACAAGCCGGTGGAAGATGCCGGCAACACCACTGCCGGTCAACTCATTGAAAGTTCCGACAAAGTGCGCGCGAAGAAGAAAACTGGCCTCGATAAAGGCGGCAGCAGCAAACCCACGGATTTGCTCTCCGTCATCAAAGAAGTAGACGAGATCATGAATACTCCGGTGAATAAAGACACCCCACTCGACGAAGTGGAAGAGCTTAGAATTAACATGCTCAAGCACTCTGACTTCCTGCGAAAAAGAGAGGAGCACGTTGAGAGCCTTGCGAAGAAGATCGAGAAAGAACGGTAGAAGATGTCGGTCAAAACAAGCCGGCAACTCTTTGAGGAAAAAAGGTCATCAAAAAACCGCCGTGGCAAGGAGCCGCCAACACGCGCAACGACAGCGGCTCAAGATCTCGGGTTCGACTGGCGTACGGCACCACAACGCGTGGACAGAAGGGGAGATGTTGTTTTCTGCACCCCCATCCTCAACGCGGCTGCCGCGCTAGATACCCTGGACGGCAACACTTACACGACGGAGGAAAAGCTGGCCAATGCAAGACACTTCGTGAGCAAGGCCCTAGAACAACAAGCTCGCGCTGATTCCTACGGCCACATGCCGGACGCTCGCGGGGGAGACCTAGAGTCTAAGTCAGGAAAGTGCAAAGCAGCACCTGGCAATGACCCCGAAGGCCCGTCCGGCTCCAGTAGCCATGGCGACAAAAGGAAGGCAACGCCACCTCCAAAGAAGACGCCACCGCCAAAACCAAGGCGGGACGAGAATTCAAGGACAGGAAGCAGGGGAGACCTGCCACCTCCAGCCCAGCCAAGACACGACAATGGCGGTAGCCGGAACAACAGACTGCCGCCTAGGAAAGATGCCGGTAACGACCCTCCCAGGAGAGGTCGAAGCCGGCCCCCGCAGCGTAGCACCGGCAGCAAGAGGAAAGAGGAGGCAGAAGGGCCCAGGTGCAGCATAAGCCGGGCAGCGCAGGATGAGCCAGACGCAAACAGAGGCGCACGGCAGCTCGATCCAAAAGACGCACGACACCGCCTACAAGACATAGCAAGAGGAAAGGAGCCGCTATATTCTGGACCAAAGTGCTTCGGCGACGCCATCCGCAGAGAGCCGTTCCCTAAGGACATGACATCAGTGTCAAAAAATTGTTCTATTTACAACGGCCTCGTTAAGCCGGATTCATGGCTAGCCGACTATGCCATGGCCATAAAAATTGCCGGCGGGAGCAGCTTTATTGCCGTCCGTTACCTACCTCTCATGTTGGAAGGCACGGCAAGGGCTTGGATCGACAACCTTCCTGAAAAGTCTATCCATAGCTGGTACGACATGGAAAAAGTTTTCTCCCAGCACTTCCAAGGAACATACAAGCGTCCAAATACCTACACGGATTTGCAACGCTGTATCCAAAAGCCGGACGAAACCATGACAGACTTTGTCAGCCGTTGGATATCCGAAAAAGCCAACTGTCATGGTGTTTCGGATGCACAGGCTATCCACGCCTTCTACACGGGCCTGCAGAAGAAGTCCTTGCTCCGTCATCGGCTCGTCGGCGAGCAAATCACGGACCTTGGTGAGATGCTCAACCTAGCCGCCCAATACGCGGCGGCGGAGGACGACGCCCGGGACGATGATCCAGACGTCAACATCATACCAAAACGGAACAACAAGCGCAAGCAGGCGGCGGATGACAAAGCCGGACCTTCCAACGAGGTAGATGTCGCTTTCCAAGGGAATGCCGGCAAAAAGAAGTGGAAGAATAAGAAAGATGGTCGCGACGCCGGCTCAGGGCCTAAAGCGGCGCGAATCACTTATGAGCAGGCAAAACTTTTTCCATGCCCCATCCACGCCTCACTCGGCAAGGTCAACCATATGCTGGAAGTCAAAGAAGTCAAAGAAGTCGGCTGGAAGTTTCATGGACGACTTCAAAAAGGACCCCACAGTCGGCTGGAAGTCAAAGAAGTCAAAGAAGAACGACAAGAAAGACAACAAGGAGGATGAGGATGACGACGACATGTCTGTCTCAAGCGAGGATGACGCGGCCGCCAAGAAAAAGAAACCATATCCGAAGGTCAAAGAATCTCTGGTATGCTTTGTCGGCACACCTTCGGTTAAGGCGGATAAGGCGGAAATGCGCGAACTCAACGCGACAATGCCGGACGTCCCTCAGTATTTGAACTGGTCGGAAGCAACGATCACTTGGGACCGGTCCGACCACCCTGATCAAGTTCCTCACCCAGGCAAGTATGCCCTCGTCGTCGATCCTATTGTCGACAACATCAGACTCACAAAGGTACTCATGGCTGGCGGCAACAGCCTCAACATCCTGTACTACGACACACTAAGCCGCATGAACTTGTCAGAGGATCAGCTGGACCACAACAACCTCACCTTTCACGGCATAGTGCCCGGCAGGCAAGCAAAGTCAATGGGGAGCATTAGGCTGAAGGTAACTTTCGGACCAAAAGAGAACTACCGCTCAGAGTTCCTCCGGTTCGAAGTTGTCCCCTTCAAAAGCGTCTATCATGCAATCTTCGGACGACCGGCTTTCGTCAAATTTATGGCAAGGTCGTGTTACATATACAGCAAGCTTAAAATGCCGGGGGAAAATGGAACCATCACGATTTCCGGCAACTTCAAGAAAGCCAAGGAGTGTGAGCGTGGGATGGCCGCCTTCGCAGAATCCATCATCCACAAGGAAGAACTCGCACTACTTGGGGCGGATTCAGACAACTCCATGCCCAAGCCAAAGATTGATGTCAAGAAGACCTTTGAAGCTTCAGAAGACACCAAAAAGGCGGACCTCATCCCAGGTGACAAGTCTAAGCAAGTTGTCATCGGCTCCAACCTTGACAGCAAATAGGAAGGCACACTCGTCGAGTTCCTCCGTGAGAATCGTGACATCTTTGCATGGTCGCCTTCCGACATGCCTGGTGTACCGAGGGAACTTGCCGAGCACTCACTCAACGTCATAAAAGGATCCAAGCCGGTGAAGCAAGCAACACGATGCTTTGGAGATGAGAGACGCAAGGCTATAGGAAAGGAGATAAATAGGTTGAAGGCCGCCAATTTCATAAAAGAAGTTGTGCACACCGATTGGGTGGCAAATCCTGTACTTGTTCCAAAGAAGAATAAAGAGCTGAGGATGTGTATTGACTACACCGGTGTTAACAAGTGCTGCCCAAAGGATCCCTTTGCGCTGCCTAGAATTGACCAAGTCGTAGACTCCACAGCAGGCTCCGAGCTGCTTTGTTTTTTGGACGCTTACTCAGGATACCATCAAATCAAGATGAGAGAGTCGGATCAGCTGAAAACATCTTTCACCATTCCATACGGGACTTTCTGCTACATCACGATGCCTTTTGGCCTGAAGAATGCAGGGGCAACATACCAGCGCTGTATGCAGAATTGCCTGCACGAACAGATCGGCCGCAATGTTCACGTCTACGTAGACGACATCACGGTGATGTCAAAAAAGAAGGCAGACCTCCTAGAGGATTTGGAAGAAACTTTTCGGAATCTCCGGAGATATCAGATGAAACTCAATCCCGCCAAGTGTGTTTTCGGCGTTCCAGCCGGCAAACTGCTCGGGTTTATCGTCTCAGAACGAGGGATCGAGGTTAATCGGAGAAGATCAAGGCCATCCAGCGGCCGTCAGTCGTTTCATAAGCCGCCTAGGGGAAAAGGCAATGCCTCTCTACCGGCTATTGAAGAAATCCGACAACTTTGAGTGGACAACAGAGGCAGACGCAACGTTACAACAACTTAAGGAGGCCCTCATATCCGCTCCGATATTGGCAGCACCTCGATCACAGGAACCAATGCCGCTATACATCGCGTCAACAGGAGCTGTTGTCAGCGTTGTCTTGGCTGTGGAAAGAAAGGAGAACGAGGCCGCGACGTCTGGGCAACGACCGGTCTTCTTCATCAGTGAAGTATTCTCCGCCTCCAAGCAGAGGTATCCGCATTACCAAAAGCTGGCTTATGGTGTATTCTTCGCCGCCAGAAAGCTTAGGCATTATTTCCAGGAGCACACAGTGATAGTAGTCAGCAAGGCACCGTTGGGAGACATAATCAACAATGCAGAGGCAACAGGTCGAGTTGCCAAATGGGGCATCGAACTTGCCGCCTTCGATATAGTCTATAAGCCACGAACCGCCATTAAGTCTCAAGCGCTTGCAGATTTTGTCGCCGACTGGACAAAAGCCATGGAGGAAACGACACTCCCCGAATCAGAATATTGGGTCATGCACTTTGACGGATCAAAGATGCTCAAAGGCTCGGGGGCTGGAGTCGTTCTACGCACGCCTAAAGGTGACAAGCTTAGCTACGTGTTGCAAATCCACTTCACAGCAACCAACAACGTTGCCGAGTATGAAGCTTTGCTCCATGGGTTACACGTGGCAAACGACCTCGACGTCAAAAGAATCCTCTGTTATGGCGACTCAGATTTGGTCGCGCAACAAGTAAGAGGAACATGGGATGCGAAAAGCGCAACAATGGCGGCATACAGAGCCAAAGTTGACAAATTCGCAAAAAACTTCGCGGGCTACGAAGTCCGGCATGTTCCACGAGCTGAGAACGAGGCGGCAGACACACTTGCCAGACTAGGGTCAGAACGCAAAAAGGTACCAAAAGATATTTTGCTGGAACATTTGCACAAGCCATCCATTAAAGGCGCCGATTTGATGGACCCTGATGCAGAAGAACCGGTAGAAGCGGCAAGTCTCGCTGTCTACTTGACACAGCCGGATTGGACTGTCCCATATCTCGATTTTCTAATCGACAGCAAGTTGCCGGAAGACGACGAGGTGCTAAAAAGGCAGATCATAAGGCGAGCCAAGGCATTCACGATAATAAAAGGCGAGCTATATAAGCGAAGCACGTGCGGCATCTATCAGCGGTGCATACAGCCAGAAGAAGGCCGGGAAATTCTGAAAGACATACATATTGGCACCTGCGGGCATCATGCTTCCGCCAGGTCCATTGTATCCAAAGCTTTCCGCCAAGGTTTCTACTGGCTTACCGCCAAAGAAGACGCCGAGAACATCGTAAAAACATGCAAATGCTGCCAGTTGTATGCTCGTCAACCTCACTTACCGGCACAAGAACTAAGGAGAATTCCAATCACCTGGCCGTTCGCGGTCTGGGGCTTAGACATGGTGGGTCCCTTCAAGAAGGCGCGTGGTGGGTATACCCACCTATTGGTCGCTGTCGACAAGTTCACCAAATGGGTCGAGGCTAAACCGATCAGCAAACTTGACGCACGAACAGCCACCAATTTCCTCTGGGGAATCATCTCTCGGTTTGGAGTTCCACACAGCATTATCACTGATAATGGCAGCAACCTATCTCAAGGCGACATAGAAGAATACTGCAGTGATCTGGGTATCCGGCTTGATTTGGCATCCGTGTCACACCCTCAATCCAATGGACAAGTAGAGCGTACAAACGGCCTAGTCTTATCAGGACTTAAGCCTCGTCTCGAAGCTCCATTACACAGGGCAGCCGACGCTTGGGCAGATGAGTTACAGTCGGTACTATGGAGTTTGCGCACAACGCCAAACAGGTCTACCGGCTACACTCCTTTCTTCTTGGTATATGGCGCTGAGGCGGTGCTACCTACTGACATGAAATACGATTCCCCAAGAGTTCAATCCTACATCGAGCAAGACGTAGAAGGTGCAAGACAGGATAGCCTAGACCTGCTAGACGAAGAAAGAGACGTCGCTCTATATCGCTCCACCTTTACCAGCAACAACTTCGCCGCTATCATAGCCGGAGAGTGCGGAAGCGAAGCTTCAGAACAGGTGACCTGGTTCTCCGCCTAATTCAAGACAGAAAAGGCTTGCACAAGTTATCCCCGCCATGGGAAGGATCGTTTATAGTCACAAAGACGTTGCTCAATGGTTCCTACTACCTGGCCGACATCCGCGACGAAGATGAAAAGAAGAGACGCAAGAAGGCGGCAGGAAAAAGGGGAACTAAGCGCAAAAGAGGCATTGACGATCCGTTCGAACAAACAAGACGGCCTTGGAATATTGAGCAGCTACGTCCTTTCTACACTTAGCAATTTATAATTGTAATAAGTCATATATGATTATGAAATAAAAGTCTATGGTTCCTCATCTGTGTTGAGAAGCATGTCATCTTTTGTCTTTTCTTGCAATCATATTTCCCCTATGTATCTAAGTTACCTATTTTTCTAGCTCCGTGCAAAGGTTCAAACTGGTAGATACTTGCAGCTTTCGAGCCAACCTAAAGGAAAAATAAACTTTTTGCGCCGCCTAATTCATTTACCTCTGATTACTTATGTGTGGTTCGCCTAGTAGTATGTCTTTGGCACCAACATGTTGGCTTTGGTTTCTGATCCTAAACGCATGGTTTTAGCCCTGGTTGTTTCAGCTAAAGTTACCGACTGAGGTTCGTCAACATTCAAAAAGTCAAACATATAAGTCAGGGTAAAATTAAGGGGGGCCATATAAATAAGGCAAAATAAAACTTGTCAGCTAGTTCCTCGCCTAGCAGAGCAGCAACAAAAGTATATACAAATATTACAAGTCAAAGTTGCATTGTTTCAGGGGCTGGCAAATCATGTCAGAAGAAGAAGGAAACTACGGCTCGGGGGCGCGTCTACTTCAGGCTTGGGGGCTGACAACTTCAGCCCCAGAACTGTCACTCCACTCCACCTCGGCCGTGCCGGCAGCTCCAGCTTCCCCTGCGGCAGGCAGAAGATGGCGCCGGTAGAAGATTGAAGTATCCACCATGTCGGCAACACGCGTGGCGTAGCCGGCAACGCTGTCCAGAACAGCGACCGGCTCGACCTCGCTGCCGTCTTCATATGTAGACGGCATGCCCTCGGTGACGGCTTCTATCTCCGCCTCGGGGTAGTGCGCCATGAAAAGTCCAAGCGCAGTCTTGGCACCACCCCGCGCCACCGACTTCAGCGAGCTCTTGTGTAGCTTGGTAGCCTGCTCCAACATATTGGGCACGTCGCTGAATTCGGTCGGTTCCTGGCTGCCAGAGGAGATGAAGAACTTGGCGGCAAACCGCTTGGACGCTGCCAAAGTCTCGGTGATCAGCTCGCATAGACGCGCAAGGCGATCCAGGCGGGGGCTGACAACCTTGTCGTCGCCCAAACCGGCGGGAACTGCATCAAAAATAAAACCATCAGTTTGGCTCAGGCTAAGCAAAATGGCAAAATCAAAATAAGGAGTGAAAAATTACCAAGGACCGAGTTATGGAAAGCGGACAGCTCAACCATATGAGCCGCCAACGCATCCTCAGTAGTTTGGGCGCGAGAAGTCTGCTTGGAGATTTCCTCGGCAGCCGTCTTCTCCGCCTCCACCAACTTCTTGCGCAGGCTCTCCAGCTCACCAGTGAGCTGGCTAGATTCATGCGCAAATTTCAGCTGCTGGGCCTCCATCTCCTTCCGGTGATCCTCCTTCATCGCCAAGTTGGCAGCTCCCAAATCGGAAGCTTCATTCATAAGAGCTTGCATATCAGTGGACGCCTTCAGTATATCCTGGGCATGATCTAGCAGTTCTATAAATATGGATTCACTAACTAAATGATTGGCGGCAACTTAAGTTGAAAAGGTAGCTGAAGGCAAAAAAGATCAACCCTACCTTCATCTTTTTTTGCGGGCCACCTCCAACTCGGCAATCCACAGGTCCTTGGCCTCGCAATCCTTCTTCAGGTCGCGGCACCGCTGGTTTATCTCGAATCGGGAGGAGACAAGCTCAACGTTGGCGGACACAAGGCCCTGCAGGAAAAAGCAAAGGCATAAAACATATTGTCGAATAACCAGTAAGCCGACAGTCAATTTTTTTTGACCTGCCATCTAAGTGCTCGGGGGAAAGACTATGTGTATGTCGGAATTATAAATACTTACAGACAGGTCGCCCTCCAAATCGGCGAAGGCCCGGGAGGTGAAGTTGGCAAAAGCCAAGGCTGACTCCTTGGCCTTCGTGAAGGTGGACCAAGGGTCCCTAACTTTGCCGCCTCCCGCAGTCGGGGCTGCCCTATGGGACCCGCTGGCAGCCGCTTCCAGCAACCCCTCCTTGACGGCGCGCGATTGAGCGGCTTCATCGTCCGTAGCCTTAGCCAAAAGGAGGGGAGTCTTGGGTGCGCGGTCAGCGGAGGAGGTCCTTGGCGGCGCGCCAGAAGCCGGAGCCGGGGGCTGGCGACGAGCGTCGCCCATAAAGTTGCCAGCCCGGGGCTGGGGAGTTGGCGGCACGGTAGCAGGCGAGCTGCCTTGAGGCCGCTTACCCTTGGAAAGGAGCCTGGTCGGCAGCCGGGAAGTTGCGACCCTTTCCCTGTCGATAAACATCAAGCACAGTCAGTTGGGTGCTAGTATTAAAGAAGCTCGTCGACTATTAAAGGCAGAATTGAGTACCTTCGGGGGATGTTAATCCCCGCGTTCTCGTCAATATTGACGAGAGCCGGCTAGGTAGCCGTTGCGATCCGTTTCTTCCTCTCGGCGATCGCCGTAGAGGAAGCGGCGCCGGATGCCTTGCGCTTCTTGGTCTTCCCAGTTTCCGACTCGTAGAAGTCGGGAGCCAGGTCATCCTCCCCCAAGTCGGAGATCTGAGAAAGAAGACAAGTATTATTGGAACTCAAGATTAGCCGGCGAAGCTGTCAAAAAGGGGCAAGGAGCAAGATATGTACCTCGATGGGAGGGTTGTCGTGGGTGTGCATGGGCACGCCCTCCACCGCCTTCACCAGCCCCGCTTTGACGAGGCTGCGGAGCCGGAACGCCAGGTCGGCAACCGGCAACCTCTCTTCTCTTACGCGGAGAGAGGCCGTGGCAGTAGGCGAATACTGACACATTTTGTGCTGGCTGTACCGTAGGGGGAGAATCTGCCGGCCGAGCCAGCAGATGACGGTGTCGACCCCGTCTAGCAGAGGGGGAGCCATCGTCCGGGTGAGGAATTCAATCCGCCTTTGGAAAAGGTGGAGTTCCTCCGTCAGCTTGGGCACCGCCTCGTCCCAGCATGGCCTTGGCATAGGCGGTGCGTTGACAAATTCCGGGATGCCAAATTGGCGCCCCGGCGCTGCCATGTCTTGGCAGTATAAGAAGGTGGACGTCCAGCCCTTGACGGACTCGAGGTATGGTATCTTAGGATACCATTGGCGACCCTGGCGGCAGTTAAAAGTAACACTGCCGCAGGTTGCCAGCCCGCCGTCTGGCACGGTCTGACGCCGGCAACGAAAACAGTATGTGAAGAAGTCTAAACTAGGCCTAATGCCTAGGTAGCCCTCAAACAAAGCTGTAAAGCCGGCTAAGACTAAGATGCTATTGGGCGCTATGTTGTGGGGCTGGAGCCCATAGTGATCTAAGACCTCGCTAAAAAAGGCGGAAGGCAACAGCGCCATTCCCCTAACTAGATGGGAGGTGAGCATTACCCGTTCCCCGACTTTCGGAGCTGGGATGACGTCTCCTAAGGCGGATCTCCCTTGGCAGTCTTCCCGAGTGGGGAGATAGCCGACAACCTCCAGGTCTTGGAGGGCGTCTTCGTCGACTATGGAAGGGAGCCAGTAGCAGGACCCGAGGTCAGCCTCTTCCTCTTCCTCGTCGACGGGAGCGCCTCTCGCCGCTGTCGCCGTGGTGGAAGATGGAGGAGCCGAGGAGACCGCCGCCGGCGCGCGCGCGGTTGGAATCTGAGAAGCGACGGTGGCGACATTGCCCGTCGCCGCCACCGCAGGGCGTGAGGTTGCGCCGCCCATCACTACCGCGGGGATGGTTTCGGTCGCCGGAGCGCCGGAAGCCGTGGAAGAGATGTCTTGGCCGGTGGACATCGCCGTGCGCGGAGGTCGTCGGAGGAGAATGCTCGCCGGAGTTCGCTCGGAGCAAGAAGCGGGGAAGTGAAAGGGCAAGAGGTCGAGGAGAGCAAAGGCAGGGTGCAAAAATGAACCGTTCGGTTCCCTATTTATAGGTCCAGACGTTGCTCCCTGTGCAAACGGCGTTTTTAGTCGGACACGTGTCCAACATCTAGTGCGGCGCATGATCGCACGATCTCCACGCCTCCTTTTTTCCCGCGATTTGTGATCATAGCGAGATTCCCGCCTAGGCCGTTTTCAAACTGTCGTGAGCCCGCTAAGTGGACTCCGTCAAGAAGAATGCTTGGTGAAATTGCAAAGTAGCCGTCTTTTCCCGTGTTGGATAAAGGCGGCCGCGTGTCAATATCAAGACACGCATGCCTCATTGATTTTCAGAATGGTTCAAGTCCTGCAGCCGCCAACATTGGCAAATGAAGAATCAAGAAGAAGCCGGCGCCTGGAGAACTCCAACCTTTCTGGGGTCTAATGTTGGGGATATATCAACTAGGGGTATCATCAACATGGATCAATCCGGCTAGTCCAGGGTGGCCCAAGGGTGGTAAGGCTGAAGCCTGCCGGGCGGCCCAGATAGCTGACGTACAAGGAAGTAGGCGGACGGTCCAAGGAAGGCGGAAGGCCGAAGCCCATCAAGCCACCAAGTCCAAGACAGAAGGCGGCAACCAAGCCGGCTAGGTCTAGGACTCTGATTACTTGCCGGACAAGTACTTGCCTTGTACCCTGGGGTCTGGCCGCCTATATAAGCTGGCCACCAGGGAGCCTTTAGGGCACGCTTCAATACACATCATACACATTGTAACCTGTTCACGGCTATTGCCTCATAGTGAATTATAGCAGCACGTAGGATCTTGCCACCGCTGTGGGATCCGAAGCTGGGTAAACTCGCCGTGTTCAATCCCGTCCTCGACGACACCAACCTTCTTCCCCACAATCCATACGTAGGCAAGAGGACCCCCGTCTCCTATCAATTATGCCGATACCACGACAAGTGACTAAGTTTTTTATGCTAGTCATGTTTTACGAAAACCTGATTTACTACTTGAGTAGCTTGGAAGGATGAGGCGACATTGTCTGTTGATAATGGCGGACAAAATGTTGTGATGGCCATAAACACTCTCCCTCTAGATCTACCATTTGAATAAATTCTTTACACACCATTTGTGATAAGGAAAGGAGAGAATGAGACGAGATCTTTCAGAACCATTTTCCCTCCCACCTGGCTTGACCCGTTCCACCTAACATCCCCCTACATCTGCTTGTCAAGCCGGAGAGAGTCCACGCTACATAATTGATCAAGCCAGAGCCCATATGGCAATGGTTGCACTGGAAGCAATCGTCACTCGGAGTTCTTCAGATTCCTCTGTTCCTGGGTGGCCATTCTCAAGTGTACATACTGCAGGAACCATAGACATGGACCTGAGTAGCCACTCAACATAACCCATGCAACCAATTACCACCCAGGTGTTTCATTCTTAACTTAGTAGAATTTAGATTTTCACAAAACAACATTTGCATAGCATCAATAATTCTACTAAGTATTGCATAGGAACCTAGACAAAGGAATAAGGGACTCTACACAGGTTTAGCATAGCAACACATGCATATAAAATACACTAAGTAATGCATATAAAAATAGGAAGTTTATGAGGTGTGCCACTTGCCTTTGAATGTTGTCGTTGTTCACAAACTCTTTTCAACAACGAACGCTTGCTCTCCGTTTAATCTAAACAATAATAGCAAACAACAATACAACAATCAACAAACAACAATCATCAAACATACATGCTCATATCAAATGAACAACAAGTTTTGTAAAACTCCTAAGAAAAACATGTCATGTATGATATGCAATTTATTTCTAAGGGCTAGAGATGCATGTTATGCTATGAAAATCTCTTAAGTTAATGCAAGGCAAATAGGTGGGTCAAGAATGACTAAGGGCTAAGGTCTTAAATTGGATAAACATACTTTGTTTTATACCAACTTGAAACAAGCACTCTAATGGCTTAGCCATGATGTGCAAAATACTTAGAGAAAAATACTAAGTCATTTGTTCAAGATGATCAACAATTATTATCAACTCTTTGTAAATTGGACATTCACTATAGTGAGAGAGACAGACACCCGACCAGCCACTTAAATTGTGGAACAGGTCTCATGTACGTGGACATGTAAGGTTTGTTTCCAGGCCGCTTCATCCCACTATGCTGCTAGGGTCCAACAACTTCAAGATGATAACATGATGATCAAAATTTGTCTAAGTCTAAAGGACAAGATTAGGAAAGAGGGAAAAGATAGAAAGAAAGATGTAGTTGTCCTCCAGGCTTCATCTCCAGACTTGTAACTTTCTTCTGGATGATGTTTTGATTGAGTTCTTGGTAGTCTTGCTGAATCTTCAGACTTGATGGTTCTTGTATCCTAGAGGCTGTTCTTGGATTTACATAGTCTTCATGAAGTCTCAGAGGGGAAGAAAAGACAGAGAGAGAGACTTAGAGAATAAAAGGAAGGTTGGCCTTCTTGAACTTCTTCTCACTTTTCTTCTAAGTGCTTGACATCTTGAGGATGCTTCCAGAGTCTGTTTTCTTCTAAGTCCTTCATGAACTTCTTTTTGATTTTCTTCTAAGTGTTTCTTCTCCTTGGAGATACTTCTGAAGTCTTGTTTTTGGCTAAGTCCTTCATTGGTCTTCTAGCTCCATCTTGAAAATTACTAAGTGTCTAATTGTAGCACTTCACAAATATGCTAAGTTGAAATGATCCTAACTTAGAGAAAACTATTGAAGAGGGATTTTCCTATGAGAATAAAATATGCTATGAATGAAATGAAATTTTAAATCACAAGAAACATAAAAATAACTTTTGTGATTTCTTTATAAATATGCATGAATTTATAAATGCAATTTAATTAATTTCTAGTTTTGGAAAATATAATAAAAGGAATATAATAAAAGGAATAATTATAAGATTAAAGTTTCCTATGATTAAATTTTTATAACAAAATTTTATAATTAGTGTTAATAGACAGAGAGCATTTAATTAAATCTATTGCAATTGGATTTAATCGAAAATAATGTTTCTATTAAAAGTTATTTCAAAATTAGTCAAACTATTCAATTTAAACTCACAACTATGAAATCATTCACAAATTACTCAAAAATATTTCATAGCAGTGGCAGTAATTTACAAATATTCTAAAGTTTCTAAAACATATTTATTTGCAATTTTTGGATTTATAGATTTAAAGTTATTACAAATATACTCAAATTCACCATTTGAAATTTGAATATTTTATACTAAGTCAAATTTGAATTTTGTCAGATCCAAAATATTCTACATGTCAAGAGCTTTCCAAATATATAAAAATTATTAAATTTGGAGTTGTGGTTAAAAAGTTGTGACAGATCTAAGTGGCAGGGGCTTTTCTGTAAAACTGCCAATTAATTAAATTGCGAAATTGATTTTACACGTCAGCGCTGACTGGGCGCTGACTGTGTGCTGACGGGGCATGCCACGTAGGCGCTGACGTGGTTAAGTTAACAGATCTGGGCCGTCAGATCTGGATCTGACGGTCCAGATAGGATCGTACCGCTTCGTTAGCGGGATCTAATCTAGGCCGCAGAAAAACAATCGGACGGCTTACAACGATGGACACGAGCTGGCGGCGCGGGGCTGCCGGCGACGAAGGAGACGGCGGCGCGGCCTCGGGCGTGGATCGATTCGTCGCTCCGGCGACCCCCCCCGGCTCCGGAAAACGACGGCGACGCGCGGGGCGAGGTGGGGAACTCAATGGAGACAGTGGCGTGGTCGCGTTCGTCCTGGGGAGGGAGAGCTGCTCGGTCGAATCCACGGCGACTCCGGCGACCTTCGGGTGTGCACAAACTCCTCGCTGCGGTTGCAAAGAAAATCGGGGAAAATGTCAGGAGGGTGCGGTTCCGCGAGGAGAGGAAGAGGGGGTGAGTCTCGGACTCGGGGGCGTTCTACCTTGGTCGAAAACGAAGGAATACGGCGGCGGTGCTGGGGCTTCTCCGACGAGCTATGGGGACGGCCTGGCGGCGCGGTTAGGTTTGGAGCGAGAGGGGAAATGCGGAGGAGGGGGAGGGCTACTTATAGGACCGAACGGAAGAAAGAAATCGCGTACATTGCGCTCGAATTTTGGAGAGAATCGGGGGAGTAGTTTCGGCCGCGATTTTCTCTGGAGGTTGAAGAAGGTGACGTCACCTCTGACGTCAGCAGGTTTTTTTCTTTTTCTGTTTTATTTATTTAATTCATATCTTTTGATTTATAACTCCAAATGATGTCAAATAAATTTCTAAAAATTTGTAATATTCTTATCTTTCTGTTAAACCAATTGTGGGCATGTTTTGAATATTTTTGAAAAATAATATTTTGAAATATTGGTTAAATACAAATTGACACTTTATGTTTAATTTAAAATTAGGGTTTAATTTATTTTAATTTTGGCTAAATAAATTATATGAAATACCCATATTCAAATATGTTTGAATTTAAGTTATTTAAACTCATTTTCAATTTCTAAATTCATTTTAGGCTTTGGTATAATTATTAATGATATAACACAACTATATGAAAATGGAAAAAAGGGAAGATATAATGTATTCATTTTTAATTCAAAATAAATGGTGCACCAATATATTTTATATTAAGATAATTCATTTGAACTTCATAACAACTTTGGACAAGACCTTTGTTTTCATTTTATTCTTATTTAGAATATATTAATCATTTCATGCTTTGTAAATAGATGAAATTTATTTAAGCAAATGAACTGTTTATTTGGCTAATTCATTAATTTAAATTCTATGAAGTTTTAAAGTTATAAACTATAGGCTTATAATTTCCAAACTATATTTTGAACATAGTTAAAGGAATGAAAACCACTTAGTAATTATATACCATTTTGAATAATCTTATATTTATGAATAGATATGGTTAAGTGGTTTAATTCAAATACTTATAAAGAAACTAATTTATTTATTTTAAAATGGATTGTAGTTTGTAAAATATTTGTCAAATTATATTTTAAGGTTTTTGAAACACAGTGGATAATAAAATGTTAGAACTGTGACATTTGAAATATTAACTCATGTTTGAAGTCTTTCATAGTTGGTTTCCTTATACATTTAATATTTTATTTTAATAAAAAGAAAAGTTTTAAATTTTAGTGATTTTTTGAATATTATAAAATGTTGGGATGTTACAACCTCGTCGGGGACGAAGTCCTCGCGGGTCACCGAGGAATCGAAGGCGGCATAATCGTAGATCTCGAACCCTGCCTCATCCATGGTGACCTCGGGTGGGTTGCACGGCAACAGCGACAAGGTCCACGAGCCGGACGAGGTCCCCTCGTCGACGGGAGGTGACGGTGGCGCGGGCGGTTGGGCAGAAGCGGGCGGCGCTGGCAGGAGACCGTGGAGGAGATCAAACTCCTCCGTCTCCCGCCGCAACAACGACGGTGGCGGCTGGATTCCCTTCAGTGTCCACCGCCTGCTAAAGCGCTTGCGCGCTCCGTCGGCGTTGACGCAGCGGCGGCGCTCCTGGCGGAGGTTCCATGGAAGGGTGTCCATTGTAGCCGGAATCGTCGACTGGAGGATAGGTTGGAAGTGGTCGGCGGCGAGAAATCTACGCTGACCCACGCGCCGACCCCACGCGCCAACCCCACGCCGACCTGACGCCCTACCCCACGCGCCGTCCCCACCAGTCAGACTAGTGTTCCAGCCCCACACGCCAAACCCAGGAAATCCAAACCGAGCCGACACACGAGCCAAGCTGCGCCAGGCCGACCCCACCAGTCAGGCCAAGTGCGGGTCAAAGGAGGTTGACTAGAGGGAACGAGTGTTTGGCCGATATGCAGCAAACCAGGGCACAGACCAGAGAAACAGCGCGGGTATGACACATACCAATAAAACTCAGAGAACCATGGTACATAACCAATTATCCCCACAATGAATGGTGTTTGTTATCCAACATGAGAGTGTTTGAGAGTAGTGTTTATTTATTTAACTTTGATGTCATTGTTGAGAATGTCCACTGGTGAAAGTAGGATCCCTAGGCCTTGTTTCTAAGCATTAAAACACCGTTTCCATCAAGTTCTGCTACATGTTTGCTTGCTGCCACTTTTATTACAGATTGCAATTACTACTTATAATCATCCATATTACTTGTATTTCACTATCTCTTCGCATAACTAGTGCACCTATACATCTGACAAGTATATTTGATGTGTTGGGGGCACAAGAGACTTCTCCTTTCTTAATTGCAGGGTTGCTTGAGAGGGTTATCTTCGACCTCTACCTCCCTGAGTTTGATATACCTTGGGTGATCCACTTAAGGGAAACTTGTTGCTGTTCTACAAACTTTGCTCTTGGAGGCCCAACACTGTCAACAAGAATAGAAGCGTGCGTAGACATCAAGCTATTTTCTGGCGCCGTTGCTGGGGAGGTGAGCGCTTGAAGGTATCTACTTTAGATTCTGCAGTTATTACTTTTTGTTTCTTGTTTTTATTTTCACTAGTTAGGATAATGGAAAACAACAACAAAAAAATAGAGATCTCTATGAAATATATATTGCATTAGGACATGATACTTTTGAAGAGAAAATTTAAAAAACCTATGGAAGTTTGTTTGCACAATAGTGGTAGTAATGTTATTAGTATAAATTATTTGGACACTATTATTGCTAAGGTTGTGGAAAAGTCTAAACTTGGGGGAGTTGGTTTTGATGAGCAAGATATTTTTAGTTCCCCAAGCACGGAGGAGAAAATTTTCTTTGATGATACTTTGCCTCCAATATATGATAATTATAATCATTGTGATATTTTGGTCCACCTACTGTTGAGGATATATTTTATGTTGATTACAATATGCCTCCTATATTTGATGATTATGGTGATGAGAATAATAATGATAGCTTTTGTTGAATTAGCTCCCACTAAAATTAATAAGGATGACTATTCTTATGTGGAGAGTATTAATTCTTTTATGCATGTGGCTCATGATAAGAATATTTTATGTGATAGTTATGTTGTAAATTTTATTCATGATGTTACTAATGAACTTTTTAATGATAATGATGAGTATTGCTTAAATAAGCTATATGATAATGCTTTAGATGATGGCCATATTCTTATTGATAATCCTCTATGTTTAGAAGTTGAGGATAAAAATGATATAATTGATGCTTGTGATGGTACTCTTACTCATTAGAGTCCTACTTTGTTCTTGAATTCTCCTAGTTTCACCATGGAGGAGAAATTTTCTTATGTTGAGAAATACTTATGTGGTTTGCAATTGTTTCTAGTTCCAAATCTTTGTTGCAACCATGATCTTAAACTTGATATTGATCTTAGTAACTATTTTGAAAGAGGGAAGCATGCTAATGAATTCCAAAATAAATTTACTGGTCCTCTTTATGTGCTTATGTTATATAAGTTGAATGATTCTTGTGGTTATATGGTTGAATTTATTTCTATTACTGAAAGTTATTATGAGAGAGGGAAACATGGTTTTATGAATCTCAACAATATTAAGTTCCCCCTCTTTATGTTGAAATTTTTAAAGTTGCACTTGTTTTGCTCTCCTATGTTTGTTGCTTTGTGCTCTCATGACTTGTTTATTGACAAGATTATTTTTCATAAGAAAGGGTTAGAATTAAATGTGCTTGATATTTTCCTCTTGATGCTATCTTCGGTTTTTAACTCTCATTTTTATGAGAGCATCATACGAATCTCCTCGCCTAGGTAAAAGGCGTTAAAGAAAAGCACTTTTGGGAGACAACCCAATATTTTATTTTCCGTTGTTTTATTTTGTTGAGTAAAGGAACATGCCTACCTCTGTAGAAATTCCTTCGTATCTTTAATTGATCGCATTGTTGTGTCTAGTTAGGCCTCTAGTTGAAAGTTGATGCTAAATTTGGATTCCTGCGCAGAAAGAGTTTTTCTGCTGATCACCGTTAAATTCATAACTTTTCACAGGAAATTCCAAATGACCTGCAATTGTTTGTGCGTACTCCTCATATATATATGCAACTTTCATTAGTTTGGAGTTTTATGATCTGAGTAATTTAAGTGCCTCGAAAAAATTCGTATTTAGGGACTGTTCTGTTTTTGACAGATTCTGCCATTTATTTTGCAATGCCTCTTTTGCTATTTTGATTGGATCTTTTTATCCTATTAAGTATCAGTGGCTGTAGATAATGTCCAGTAGCATTGTTAGCAATTGTGTTCCTACATAATATCATAATTTTTTGTGCACTAACCCTCTAATGAAGTATCTCTAAGTTTGGTGTGGAGGAAGTTTTAAGGGATCAAGAGAGAAGGATGATATGATGTGATCAAGAGGATAGTAAAGCCAAAGCTTGGGGATGCTCCAGTCGTTCACCCCCAACATATTTTAAGAAGACTCAAGCGTCAAAACTTTGGGATTCCCAAGGCATCCCCTTCTTCATCAACAAACTCTCTGGTCCTTTCTAGTGAAACTATATGTTAATTCCGTCACATCTTATGTGCTTGCTTGAAGCGTCTGTTTTTTTTTGTTTTTTTTGTTCTGTGAATAAAATGGACCCTAGCATTCCTTTGTGGGAGAGAGACACACACTGCTTTTTCTTATGAATACTCGTATTCTTCACTTATACTTGTTGAGTATTTTTCTTTAGCTATTGTTTGCTTTCTAGCTCTTATTTTTCGTGCATCTCATGCTAGAGCTGTTAGCTTTATTATATCATACTCCCATATCTTATTGTTTAATTACTTGGAGATTTTATCTTTTAAATAGGTTGATTGGTGTATGGTTGTGAACAGAAAATGCTAAATATGGTATAACTAAATGATACATAATCTTGTAGATCATTAAATTGTGTCACTTGAATCATTGATGTTGTTTTGAGATATTAATTGGCTTAATGGTAAACATGATGGTTTAGTAAAGTGGAGTGATTAAATGGTTGGTCTATAAAAACTTGAAAACTGTGCCACACTTAAATTTCCAGTTGATTGCATAATGATATATCACTTCTATATGTCTAAGACAACCGTAATGACTTTATGTTATGCGCTACGGTCGGGGAAGCCAACGGTGACTTTGTCATTCGCCACGATCCCTCTTGGAGTGATTTTCATTATGCCTTGCATTACTTGTGAGTTCTAAAACTGCGGTTTTCATGGCACTTCCACCACCATATTGCTAGCCTCTTCGGTACTTTGCAATGCCCTTTCTCACATTGAGAGTTGGTGAATTTTTTCGCGGGTACATCCAAACTCGTGGGAGATCTTCATCTTGTTCTCCTACGCATAAGCCAAATATCTTACTCAAAACATCCACCATACCTACCTACTACAGCATTTCCATAGCTGTTCCCAGATATATTCCCATGCAACATCCATCTTACATTACATGACTTGTTGTCATTCATTACTTATATGTTGCTTTGCGCGTTTCTGTAAAGCTGATGTGTGGTTTTACCCATGTCACTCTAGATCACTTCATAACCTGCTACACTGGCAGAGGCATCGTTGTCGTATGCATTTTATGGCACATTCATATTAGTTACTTATATCATCAGTATGTTGTCTTATCATCATTAGTGTGTTGTCATACATGTCATATATCATATTAGGATGCTTGCCCCTAAAAGTGAAAAGAGCCATGGAGGCCATCAAAAGAGAAACAGAAAAAGGAAAAAAGAATAAAAAGAGAAAAATAAAAAAGAAAGAACTAAAAAAGGGGGCATCATTACTACTCTTTATCACACACTTGTGCTCATGTTATAGCACCATATCATTTATATTCATCACTTGTGCTCATGTTATAGCACCATATCATTTGTGATCATCATTTGTGCTCATATTTAGCACCTTTACTCAATATGAGAGATTTTTCATGTCTTAGGTGCATAAGTATATGGGGAACTTTACACTATAGAACTTGGCTTGTTTATTCCAATGATGAGCCTCCTCAAAAGTGCTCTAGGTCTTCGTGAGCAAGCAAGTTGGATGTACCCCCACTAGTTCCATTGGAGAGCTTTCATATACTTATAGCTCCATGTGCATCCGTTGTGTGGCAATCACTACTCCTTGCATAGCTTTGATTGTAAGACTTTCTCCTGTCTAATGATCACTTGCAGCTTTGTGAGCCTTTCTTCCGTTGGCCTTCCAAACCTCCGTTAACATTCTCTTAGCCATGACCTCCTGGTGCCAGGAACCAACGTTGAACGCTTGCTTGTTTATTTTGAACAAATAAAGTATTGATCTTCTGCGTGCATATTGATATTGCTTGACTTGATCCTTTCACAAAGTTGTCATGTTTGTTGGAAGCATTAGACGATTATATTGTTGTGCTTGAAGCATAAATCATCTCTACTATCTACTTTGCACTGCTATCTAGTACTATATCATTGAAAGATTTGCTTGCTTTACCTACTTGTTTATTTATTACTTATTTGATATTAATATAAACTACAACCCTTATTCATTTGATCTCAGTTTACATGCCTTACATTATTACGTGATCAAGATTGTGTTGAAGCATGTCATTTCAGAAATTATTCTTCTTTTATCGTTCTTGCTGTCGGGTTATGACTCCCAAGAATTAGGGGTAGTCACTTCCTGAAGAGTAGTTCGTGAAGGGGGTTGAACGCGGAGATCAAGACCCTCGAGGGACACCACGACGTTGCTCGCCGGACCCGAAGACGACACGCCCACGACAGAGATAGACACCAGCCTTTACCCAGGTTCACGGCCCTCGTGAGGAGGTAAGACCGCTACTCCTGCTTGTCTGTATTAGATGGTGGAGGTTACAGTACAATGTAGTTTGCCGGAGGCCCCCTTGAGGGAGTTCTTGCCTGGGGAGGGAAGCGATGGTCTTCTTCCTCCTCCAGCCAGAGGCTATCCTAACAAGTGTTGCTAGGTTTTACAAGGGTTGTAGCACGTAAAGAGCCGACCTTTGCTACGATGGATGTCTTGTCCCTTTTATAGGCCCCTCTGGCGCTCTCCTTCGGCTTGGCCTTCAAGGTGGATCCCACACGGCAGAGGCATGGTGGAGTTGGAGTCCACCGTGGTCCGTTTGTCCATGGACGCGGTTCATTGTTGATAAAGGTGGGCGCGGTGGCCGACAGGCGGCCGACCGCGCTATACTGCCCGCAGAGAGGGCAGTCTCTGAGGTGGAGCCCACGATGACGTTCTCCGTTGGAGGTTTGCACCGTCCAACTGCTTTATCGCCATAGTAGAAGGTCCTGGCAGTTGCGCAGCAGGGGGAGCCGCTTTATTGACCCCTTATCACCAAAACGGCAACGGGGGTGCTTGCGTCACCACGTGGGCGTGGCAGGGGCCATGTGCGTCTTGCCGTACTTCCTTGGCCGCGACGTTTCCCTTCAGGCCTGAGGAGGCCTGAGGGGGGTTCCTGTTGGATTCCCTCGAGGCGCGTTGGCGCCTCGAGGCGCGTTGGCGCTCGTTTCCTCTTCAGGCCCTCGAGGGGAATTGCCTCTCGAGGGTCCCGCCAGGCGGTGATGCCTGGTCCTTAGTCGTTTCGTCTGACTGGCCAGTGTGCGAGGCCTGAGGGGAATGGGCTCTCCATACCCCAATTCCCACTGGGCCGACAGTAGCCCCCGGGCCCATGATGGGCACGGTTGAGCCCATGGTCTCAGGCGAAGCGTCGTGGGCCCTTAGTGCCCAGCCGGCCCGAGCCACGCGGCACTTGGACGAATAACGGCCTCGCACGATCCGGGGCGCGAGTCGTGGGGGGTCCCACCACATCCCGGTAACTGCTCCTCGAGGTGACATAAAGCCCGAGCGAGGCAGCAGGGAGCCGTTACCGTTTCCAAATCTTCTCGCAAAAGTTTCCGCTTCCCAGAGCTCTTCGCCTCCGCTCTCTCCTACGATCGTCCCTTCTCCGTCTCCTTCAATCTTCCGCGCCTTCGACGACGAGCCCACTCAAGAACAAGGGCAAGGCCGCCGCGGGGTCTTCCTCCCAGGCGGAGGCTCCTGAGGATGTTCTGGGCGTGCGCTTCAACGAGAAGGCGCTCGCCAAGGTCCGGTACCTGGTGGCGGACCGTACGAACGAGCATGGCGCCACTGCCCTGAAGCCCGCGGCGCACGAGAAGCGCCCGCGTGGGTTCTTCCCGATCTTCCAGCATTGCCTTGCTGCGGGACTGGTGCCGCCCTTCTCGCCGTTCCTGGAGGCGGTGCTGGCGTTCTACCAGGTGCAGCTGCTGCACCTGCACCCCAACTCCGTCCTCATCCTCGCCGTCTTCGCCTACCTTTGCGAGGCGTACCTGGGCCTGGAGCCCACGGTGGGGCTGTTCTGGTGCTTTTACGCGCTCTGGAACACGGCGAAGAACGAGCACTCTGGGTGCGTCTCGTTCCGCATCGTCGATGGCATGGGGAGCGTCTACATCCCCATGTCTTGGAGCGAGGGCAAAGCCATCACTTCAGTGACAAAGAAGGTAGACGACTTCCGTCAGAAGTGGTTTTTTGTTGGGGTGGAGCGCCCCTGCGCCTTCCTCAAGGTCCCCGACGAGCCCCCGGTGAAGAACTCCCATTGGGGCAAGGCCACCTTCGACGGCGCCAGGAACGTGAGCTTGATGGGGCGCCTGAGCTTCCTCCGCGAGGAGGGCCTCACGGGGTAGATGATTGTGGCGGACTTCGTGACGCGCCGCATCGCGCCCCTCCAGGCACACTCGGTCCCCATGTGGATGTACTCGCGGCCGAGCGATAAGATGCGGCTCCACGTCGAGGACAACGACAAGGACACCATCGAAATAATCCTCTCCGCGCTCTTCGTTAATCCATCGGTGCTTGCCGTGGATGAGCTCCCCGCGGCGCTCCGGCCCCTTCAGCAATACAACATGACGGAGCGCATGGACCTCCTGGAGGGGATGCCTCCGTTCACCCCGACAGGCCAGGCGGACTTCGAGGTGCCGACGCCGGCCACGCGGGGAGCGGAGGGGGCCGATTCTCCCTCGGCTTCGGGAGCTGGCCTAGGTGAGGAGGAGGCCGCGGCAGGGGAGGTTTTACTCCTCGAGGGCCGGACCATTTACTGACGAGATTTGTGATATCTCGTCAGTCGATGAAGATGCCTTCGTGGTGGCGCCCTCGCGCCTCGTGGATGAGGAGGCTGAGGAAGAGGAGACCTCTGACGCGGAGGCCTCTCCAGGGAGGCACGGGCCCCGCACCAAGGCCGTCGTGGACCGCTTGGGGGCGAGACCGTCTAACGTCCCCTTGAAAAGGAAAGCGGTGCCGCCCCCAGCAAGGCCTGCTTCCAAGCCCTTCCCCTCATGGCGCTCGGGAGGCTTAGCGTGGGTCGACGCTGGCGCCCCCCCTTCAGGGTGAGTTTTCATGATGCTGGATCGTTTGCCTTTAGCTTTCTCTTTCACTTTACCCTTTACTGAAGGTCTTTTCTTGGGCTCTTGTCAGTGATCTAGTGCCTACGAAACGTCGCCGGCTTCGCAAGGCGGCTGATGTGAAGAGCGCCACGGCCGGAGCCGTGGCTGAAGAGGCCGCGAGGCCTGTGGAGACGGCCTCCACATGCCCCCTTGAGGGGGCGCCTCAAGCGGGGGCGGCAGTGCCCCAGGCGGGGACGGCAAGGCCTCAGGCGGAGGAGGCAGGGCCTCAAGTGGAGGAGGGCGCGGCACGCCCAGAGGCACCTGCACCGCCCCCCCGAGCCTCTGGTGGTGGAAGGCTCGGAGAAGACAACTCCCGCGCCGCTTCGCGCTCCTACTCCTCCTCGCGCGGCTACGCCTCCGCGCGAGGCCACTCCACCGCGCGAACCAACACCGCCGCGCGTGTTGACGCCTCCGCGCGCGCCTACCCCGCCGCCTGCGGCCACTGCTCCCGTGCATCCTGCAAGTGCTCCCGTGCATCCCGCAAGGGAAGCGCGCGAGGCAGCAGCAGGCACAAGCGGACCTGCTGGGGGAGATGCTTCCTCGCCTCCTCGTCAAGCTGTGACCGAGGAACGCCCTGCAGCTGCAGGGCCAGAAGAGGATGCCGGCGCTGGCACAAGCGAAGCCCAGGCTAGCCCCCGAGCTTTCCCCGAGGCCGGGCCCGCAAGACTCGACGCCGGCGCCGGGCCCTCCTCGAGCCAGGAGCTGGTCCTCCGTGGCTGGGACTGGAGCGCGGGGCGCCGCGAGGTCGCCTTCGGCCTCGTGAGGGAATCCTTGGAGGGCTTGGAGGCGCACCTCGCCCTCGGGGACATATGGCTCGCTCGGCAGCAGGAGGAGCTGGCGAGGTCGTGGGCATCCTTCCACCGCCAGGCTGGAGGATGCGGCGCTGCAGGTCGCGGGCGAGGAATCCACCCGCTTTGCCAAGGAGATCCGCGAGGGGGCCATCCGCGACGCCGCAGAGCTCCTCGAGCCCCTCCAAGCGGAACGTGACGCTGCAGCGGAGCTTCTGCGCCAGGCCAAGGCGGAGCGTGAGGCGATGGAGGGCTCGCTGGCGCAGAAGCGCCGCGAGTTGGGCCAGCTAGAGACCCAACTGCTCTCCGCCCATCAGGCCGCGCAGGTCGCTCTGGAGGACGACCGCAAGGGCTTTGCGGAGCGCGAGCGACAGCTGGCCCTCAAGGAAAAAGAGCTGCAGCAGCGCGAGGAGCAACGCCTTTAGGCGGAGAAAGACTTAGCCGCCCAGCGCGAAGTCCTCGAGGAGCGCGAAGGAGACCTGGCTCAAGCGATCTCAAAGTACGACGAGAATGTCGCTGCCCAGAAGCTCGCTTATGAGCGCTTCGAGCGGCGTTTCGCCGAGAAGAAGAATGAGGCCGATGACGCCCTCGTGGAGCGAGAGAAGCAATTCCGCAAGTCCACCTCTCAGAAGTACCGCGACCTGGCCCAGACGCAGGAGGACCGCTTCAAGATCAAGCACGCCGCGGATGCTCGGCGGATCGCCGATCTCGAGAGGGCCAACTCCAAGCTGGAGGCTCGCCTCAAGCGCGCCAAGGATGGCCATCGCCGAGCGGAGGAGGCCCGCACCGAGGCAGTCCACAACCTCAACTCCTTGGGCAAGGATGTGGAGGAGCAGGTGGCCCCGGCGATGGAGCGGGCGGCGGAGGCCTCGGACTCTGCCCAGGCGGCTCGCGCGCTCTCGAAGCAGCGTGAGCGTATGTTCGAGTCGCTGGTCGCTCGTGGCAACGAGCTTGCCGCGCAGCTCGGCGCGGACGCGCCTCATACTGATGTCCGAGGCCGTGGCGACGCTGCCATGTACCTGGTCTACTTCGACCAGCTCTTCGAGGCGCTCGAGGGCCCCGTCGCCGAGCTTCGCGAGATGATCGAGGACGAGAGTCGGCAGCTCCTGGGGGTGGTTGTTGACCGCATCTTCACCAACCTCAGGCTCCTCACGCCAGGCTTCGACCTCTCCTCCGTGACAGAGGCTGCTCAAGGCGAGGACGCGCAGTGGGTCTCCGGTTCCCTCCGCAAGCAAGTTGACGCCTTCTGCAACCGCTTCAGGCGCGCGGAGGCTGCGACTGAGGACAGCGAGGAGGAGGCCTGCTCTGCCGAGGCTGAAGAGGGTGCCGCGGAGGAGGTCCAAGGCGGCGCTGCTTCCCCCTGAGCCTCTTCTAATTGCGCCTGCGAGCGCTTGTATCTGAAACAATCGTGTGTTTAGATATCTTTAAGACCTTTTGGCCTGTAATATACTCTTTATTGCTGTTTGATTCGAGCTTGTTTGCCCCCCGTGAGGTCTCTTTGGACTCATCTTCACGTCTATTTGCTCTCTGCGTCGGTAGGTCCCTCTCTTCGTGCCATGACTCCGCCACTTCGGTATGCAGGAGCAATGACTCCGCAAGGCCGGGGGGAGTTTAGGCCTAGGAGAGGTAAGAGCCCTGAGTCGCGATGCTCAAGTGCCCCCCTTAGACGTGCGAGAAGTCCATAAAGCGTAAGGGAAAGCGAAGTCGCTTGAGGGGAAAACGTGCGCTAGGGGGAGAAAACGCTCTTAAGGCGTGGGTGCGAGACTTAGCTTTGACGAGGGGAGGGTTGTCGTGGGTGTGCATGGGCACGCCCTCCACCGCCTTCACCAGCCCCGCCTTGACGAGGCTGCCGAGCCGGAACGCCAGGTCGGCAACCGGCAGCGCATGATTGCACGATCTCCACGCCTCCTCTTTTCCCGCAATTTGTGATCATGGCGAGATTCCCGCCTAGGCCTTTTTCAAACTGTCGTGAGCCGGCTAAGTGGAATCCGTCAAGAAGAATGCTCGGCAGGATTGCAGAGTAGCCGTCTTTTCCCATGTTGGATAAAGGCGGCCGCATGTCAATATCAAGACACGCATGCCTCGTTGATTTTCAGAATGGTTCAAGTCCTGCAGCCGCCAACTTTGGCAGATGAAGAATCAAAAAGAAGTCGGCGCCTGGAGAACTTCAACCTTTCTGGGGGCTAATGTTGGGGATATATCAACTAGGAGTATAACCAACATGGATCAATCCGGCTAGTCCAGGGTGGCCCAAGGGTGTAAGGCTGAAGCCTGCCGGGCGGCCCAGATAGCTGACGTACAAGGAAGTAGGCGGACGGTCCAAGGAAGGCGGAAGGCCGAAGCCCATCAAGCCACCAAGCCCAAGACGGAAGGCGGCAACTACGCCGGCTAGGCCTAGGACTCTGTTTACTTGACGGACAAGTACTTGCCTTGTACCCTGGGGTCTGGCCGCCTATATAAGCCGGCCACCACGGAGCCTTTAGGGCAAACGCTTCAATACGCATCATACACATTGTAACCTGTTCACGGCTATTGCCTCATAGTGAATTATAGCAGCACGTAGGATCTCGCCACCGCTGTGGGATCCGAAGCTGGGTAAACTCGCCGTGTTCAATCCCGTCCTCGACGACACCAACCTTCTTCCCCACAATCCATGCGCAGGCTAGAGGACCCCCATCTCCTATCAATTATGCCGATACTACGACAGTTGGCGCCCACCGTGGGGCATAAGGTTCCTGGCGTCACGTTCCAGGCGGGAACACTTGGCGGCGTGGGCAAGCAGATCGCCGTCGGTCGCGTCACAAGATATGGCGGCCACAGCTACGTCAACTCAGATGAGTCCTGGCTCCCGGCGGACGACTACCTTATCGGATGCGCAATCGTACCGATCGGAGGGATCGACGTCTTCATCGGGTATACGCCAGAGGCGTACGGCCTACCACGTTTCTACAACCCCACCCACCAACCCGGCGACCAAGCAGTCGACCGACAAGATGGATCTGAATCCGCCTTCTCCCAGGAGTCGGCCGAATCTGATTTCCACTACGTCGGAGTTGTCGGACTGGGATCAGACTCCCAGCCGGAAAACAACGATCCTGGGTCAATCCTCCCTGCTCTCCAGGAGGATGCGATGTCAGATGCTGGATCCAGATCTATCGTTCAAGTCAACGTAGACTCTGACTCTGATGATGATGCTAGTCTCTTCGAAGAGAAGATCAAAACCCGCTTTTCCAGTGGTAATCCGGCTCCTTCAGAGGGCACAGCGGATACTGACATGCCTGACAAGATGGCTATGATGGTTGTTGTCGGTCACGAGACAACCCCAGTTACTTCGGAGGCGCAAAACAAGCCGGCGGAAGATGCCGGCGACACCACTGCCGGTCAACTCATGAAAGTTCCGACAAGGTGCGCGCAAAGAAGAAAACTGACCTCGAGAAAGGCGGCAGCAGCAAACCCACTGATTTGCTCTCCGTCATCAAAGAAGTAGACGAGATCATGAATACTCCGGTGAATAAATACACCCCACTTGACGAAGTGGAAGAGCTTAGGCTTAACATGCTTAAGCACTCTGACTTCCTGCGAAAAAGAGAGGAGCACGTTGAGAGCCTTGCGAAGAAGATCGAGAAAGAAAAGGAGAAGATGTCGGCCAAAACAAGCCGGCAACTCTTCGAGGAGAAAAGGTCATCAAAAAACCGCCGTGGCAAAGAGCCGCCAACGCAAGCAACGACAGAGGAGACCTGCCACCTCCATCCCAGCCAGACGCGACAACGGCGGTAGCCGGAACAACAGGCCGCCGCCTAGGAAAGATGTGGGCAACGACCCTCCCAGGAGAGGTCGAAGCCGGTCTCCGCAGCGTAGCACCGGCAGCAAGAAGAGAGAGGAGACAGAAGGACCCAGGCGCAGCATAAGCCGGGCAGCGCAGGACGAGACGGACGCAAACAGAGGCGCACGGCAGCTCGATCCAAAAGACGCACGACACCGCCTACAAGACATAGCAAGAGGAAAGGAGCCTCTATATTCTGGACCAAAGTGCTTCGGTGACGCCATCCGCAGAGAGCCGTTCCCTAAGGACATGACATCAGTGTCAAAAAACTGTTCTAGGTACAACGGCCTCGTTAAGCCGGACTCATGGCTATCCGATTATGCCATGGCCATAGAAATTGCCGGCGGGAGCATCTATATTGCCGTCCGCTACCTACCTCTCATGTTGGATGGCACGGCAAGAGCTTGGATCGACAACCTTCCTGAAAAGTCTATCCATAGCTGGTACGACATGGAAAAGGTTTTCTCCCAGCACTTCCAAGGAACATACAAGCGTCCAAATACCTACACAGATTTGCAACGCTGTATCCAAAAGCCGGACGAAACCATGACAGATTTTGTCAGCCGTTGGATATCCGAAAAAGCCAACTGTCATGGTGTTTCGGACGCACAGGCTATCCACGCCTTCTACACGGGCCTACAGAAGAAGTCCTTGCTCCGTCATAGGCTCGTCCGCGAGAAAATCACGGACCTTGGTGAGATGCTCAACCTAGCCGCCCAATACGCGGCGGCGGATGACGACGCCCGGGACGATGACCCAGACGTCAACATCATACCAAAGAGGAACAACAAGCGCAAGCAGGCGGCAGATGACAAAGCCGGACCTTCCAACGAGGTAGCCGTAGCATTCCAAGGGAATGCCGGCAAAAAGAAGTGGAAGAATAAGAAAGATGGTCGCGACGCCGGCTCAGGGCCTAAGGCGGCGCGAATCACTTATGAACAGGCAAAACTTTTGCCATGTCCCATCCACGCCTCACTGGGCAAGGTCAACCATATGCTTGGCGAGTGCCGTTTCATGGACAACTTCAAAAAGGACCCCACAGTCGGCTGGAAGTCAAAGAAGTCAAAGAAGAACAACAAGAAAGAAAACAAGGAGGATGAGGATGACGACGACATGTCTATCTCAAGCGAAGATGACGCAGCCGCCAAGAAAAAGAAGCCATATCCGAAGGTCAAAGAATCTCTTGTGTGCTTTGTCGGCACGCCTTCGGCTAAGGCGGAAATGCGTGAACTCAACGCGACAATGCCGGACGTCCCTCAGTATTTGAACTGGTCGGAAGCGACGATCACTTGGGACCGGTCCGACCACCCTGATCACGTTCCTCACCCAGGCAAGTACGCCCTTGTCGTCGATCCCATTGTCGACAACTTCAGACTCACAAAGGTACTTATGGATGGCGGAAGCAGCCTCAACATCCTGTACTATGACACACTAAGCCGCATGAACCTATCGGAGGATCAGCTGGACCACAACAACCTCACTTTTCATGGCATAGTGCCCGGCAGGCAAGCAAAGTCAATGGGGAGCATTAGGCTGAAGGTAACTTTCGGACCAAAAGAGAACTAGCGCTCAGAGTTTCTCCGGTTCGAAGTTGTCCCCTTCAAAAGCGCCTATCATGCAATCTTCGGACGGCCGGCTTTCGCCAAGTTCATGGCAAGGCCGTGGTACATATACAGCAAGCTCAAAATGCCGGGGGAGAACGGAACCATAACGATTTCCGGCAACTTCAAGAAAGCCAAGGAGTGCGAGCGTGGCATGGCCGCCTTCGCAGAAGCCGTCATCCACAAGGAAGAACTCGCGCTGCTCGGGGCGGATTCAGACAACTCCATGCCAAAGCCAAAGATCGATGTCAAGAAAACCTTCGAAGCTTCAGAAGACACCAAAAAGGCGGACCTCATCCCAGGTGACAAGTCTAAGCAAGTTGTCATCGGCTCCAACCTTGACAGAAAATAGTAAGGCGCGCTCGTCGAGTTCCTCCGTGAGAATCGTGACATCTTTGCATGGTTGCCTTCCGACATGCCTGGTGTATCGAGGGAACTTGCCGAGCACTCACTCAACGTCATAAAAGGATCCAAGCCGGTGAAACAAGCAACAAGACGCTTTCGAGATGAGAGACGCAAGGCTATATGAAAGGAGATAAATAGGCTGAAGGCCGCCAATTTCATAAAAGAAGTTGTACACACTGATTGGGTGGCAAATCCTGTACTTGTTCCAAAGAAGAATAAAGAGCTGAGGATGTGTATTGACTATACCGGTGTTAACAAGTGCTGCCCAAAGGATCCCTTTGCGCTGCCTAGAATTGACCAAGTCGTAGACTCAACAGCAGGCTCCGAGCTGCTTTGTTATCTGGACGCCTACTCAGGATACCACCAAATCAAGATGAGAGAGTCAGATCAGCTGAAAACATCTTTCACCACTCCATACGGGACTTTCTGCTACATTACGATGCCTTTTGGCCTGAAGAATGCAGGGGCAACATACCAGCGCTGTATGCAAAATTGCCTGCACGAACAGATCGGCCGCAATGTTCACGTCTATGTAGACGACATCGCGGTAATGTCAAAAAAGAAGGCAGATCTCCTAGAGGATTTGGAAGAAACGTTTCAGAATCTCCGGAGGTATCAGATGAAACTCAATCCCGCCAAGTGCGTTTTCGGCGTTCCAGCCGGCAAACTGCTCGGGTTTATCGTCTCAGAACGAGGGATCGAGGTTAATCTGGAGAAGATCAAGGCCATCCAAAACATATCAAGACCTACTTGTCTGAAGGACGTGCAACGCCTAGCCGGATCGGCGGCAGGCGTCAGTCGTTTCATAAGCCGCCAAGGGGAAAAGTTGTAATGCCCTTGCTTACGAAAGCAATGGCACATATGGATAATGCAAAGACTTGGATCACATAAGTCTCACATTCTCCAATAAGATGTAATATCACAGTACAATGTCATAATTTATTACAGAACGAGACGAATTATCCAAAAACAAATATCCTTGCAACTTAGCATAGCGGAAATGCTAGCTGAATAAATAGTTCACACTTTATTTCAGAGTTCAAACGCAATACTAAAGATAGCATGGAGCTACATCTTCTCCATGAAGCCACTGGCAAATCATGTTGGTTGTAGCTCGAAGATGACCCCCCCTACTCCTCATTCAGACATTCTGCAAGGTTTAGTTGCAGCCCAACTATAAAGGGTCAGCACAATTTAATTGTGGTGGCAAGTGACTTTAATTCCTAATGTTCTATTTTACTATAATTATATGCTTAATTTGGCTGGTGGAGCTCAAGGCTATTGCGCAAAGCAAATTTTCTCCTACTTTTGATAAACAATTTTCTTAAATCAATATCTTCTCCTTCAGAGACAAATCTCGAGACAAGTCCATGTCTCCTACCCATGTTCATCCAACAAGTTTTATTAAGAAATTTGAGATGAGGAGATTTTCAGAACACAGCCTTGTGTAGTTACTCAATTTGTCCGATGCCGGGGACACGGCTAAGATCTTAGGTTTTAACTCTCGAGAGGGTGTGCACTTTCACCATTAGACTCGATCAACCCAAACTATCCTCTACACTCCTTTAGTGAGAAGGAAAAGGAGAAGATCAAGACGAGACTTTTCAGAAGTTGCTTTCCCATGATCATACTAAGAGATTACCACCATCCTATCAACTCTACCACCATCAATGTCTTGACCCAGGTCCACATCAACTTACTCCATCAAGACAGAGCCCATATTAACCAATGGTTGCACGATAAGCAACTAGACTCAGTGTAAACTTAAATCTCATAGCCCTGGGTGGCCTACCACAAGTGAGCCACTCAGGTTAACACCGCATATCATGGCCCCAAGTAGGTAGAAACTACCCTAGGCGAAGACAACCATGACACTTGGCCCTGAGAAGACACTCAACTTGAAACCTCCTCGATCGACCCAATCCACCCAGGCGTTAAATTAATTTAGTTGAAATTTTCATTTATCACATCAACCATAAAACAATCATTTTTGCAGCAGTTGCTTCCACTAAATTATAATAGGAGTCTAATCTGGAATTTCTACGGGGAAACCTAAAGGTTTGCATAGCATA
The DNA here is from genome assembly GCA_026929855.1 of Poa annua. NCBI lineage: Eukaryota > Viridiplantae > Streptophyta > Magnoliopsida > Poales > Poaceae > Poa > Poa annua. The sequence goes on from CM049431.1 coordinate 56,994,804, forward strand.
CTACAATCTCCCAAAACCTATCATGCATACTACTTTTGCAAATACTCTTTGAAAAACACTAGATATGCAATAGAATAAAATAGTAGGTGTTTTATGAAGTCACTTGCCTGAAGAAAGTTGTCGTTTCTCACTCACTCTTGTCCAAGTCAACGTTGCTTCCCGTTTCAAACTATATAGTAAAAGGGCATCCAATAAACAAGCAATTCAACAAACACAAAACAAATTGAAACATACAAGCGTAATAAGCCTTAGAAGTGGATTTGGTCAAGGGTGTCACATAATTCAATATGCAAAAAGAATTTATGTGATTGCGTTTAGGGTATAAACAAAAGTCAACTTGGATATTTTCATTTTGAAAAGATTAAAGATCACAGGATCCAAATGAAATAGTCTTTAAACGAAGAGATCCTAAGATGGTTTAATCATAATTTAAAAGCAAGGTACAAGATTTTACAACAACTATCCATATTTAAATTCTCTTACCTAAGGTTATGTTTTCAGAAATTTAAAATTAAACAAATTCAAATTCAAGAATTTCTTAATTTATTTTATCTAACATTTTTGAATCCCATCTGAAAAGTTCATAGTATTAAAATATACACCCTAGTTATTTGAAATGGCATAATGTTTTAATTCACATTTTTAGTAACACCTAATTAACCAATATCATTTATATACACTTGTAAATGAATTAAAATCATTTAAAAGGTTTTAAATTAAAACTTACTTATTAAAGTTAAGTATTATATTAATAAACAGAAAATTGAGCTTTCTCTAGACTAGGACAATTATTTATGTCTTTGGTGCAAGGAAATAAAATTTTAAATTAATAAACTTATAATGTGCTAGAATAAATTTGCGCCTCAAAAAAAATGTGCTAGAATAAACCAAATCAAATCTCATGATCCTTAAATCCATTTTAAAAATATTCAAGCACTATTTTATAACAATATTTATAAATGGGGTTAATAGACAGAGGGTTTTTAATTAAATGTATAGCAATTGGATTAAATCAAAGATAATGTTTGTATTAAAAGTTATGTCAAAAACAATCAAACTATTCAAAATAAACACACAACCATTTAATCAACAAAAAAAATCTCAAAATTATTTTATAACAGATGCAACATATTACACATTTTATAAAGTTTCTAAAACAATTTTATTTGCAATTTTTGAATTTACAGATTTAAAGTTATGACAGAAATACTCAAATTCACCATTTGAAATTTGAATATTTTGAACTAAGTCAAATTTTAATTTGGCAGATCCAAAATATTCTACATGTCCAGGGCTTTCCAAATATGTAAAAATATTTGAAATTGGATAAGTGCTTGAAAAGTTATGATAGATCTAAGTGTCAGGGGCTTTTCTGCAAAACTGCCATTTAATCTAAATAAGAGAAATTAATATCCACGTGTGCGCTGACTGGGCGTTGACTGGACCTGACGTGGCTGCTGACTGGGTCGCTGACGTGGATAAGTGAAACGATCTGGATCGTCAGATCCAGATCTAACGGCCAGAAGGGAATCGTACCGATTCGATTAAAAATTCTAATCCTAGCCGTTGATTGAAGATCTGAGGGCTCTCACGCGTTGTCCAGAGACTAGCGGCGCAAGGTCGCCGGAGTCTCGCCGGAGACGGTGCCGACGACGGCATCACGGTGTTTTACGCGCTCTACGGTGTCCCGGGATGAACGGAACTAACCAGGGCGTGCAGGAGGTCGCGGTGGAGATGGTGGCGAGGTGACGGTGCCCGGCGTGCTCCGGTGCTCCTCCAAATCCTCGCCGGAGTTGCGCACGGCGGAGGCTCGCTTCGGTCGTGCACGGGCGCGAGGATTTGCTGCGGAAAGAAGCGAACGAGGACATCACAAAGAAGCGTACGACTACGGGGAACCGAGAGAGAGGCGAGGAGGGACCGAGGAGCTCGGCACTCACCGGAATAAGCAGAGGACGGCGGCGGAAATGGATGAACGGCGGCGGTGATTGTGGACAGCCCGGGGGTGCTCGGGCTAGGGTTCTTCGGGGAAAAGAGAGGGGGAAGGCGTGGGGGTTAAATGGGGCAGGGGAGGGAACCAATCCCGCAAGAACCTCGATGAATTTTTGGAAAGAATCGGGGCGTGAATCTCGGCCTGAGGAAGACGACGATGACGTCACCCTTCCTTTTTCTTTTCTGATTTTTATTTCCTTATTTCATAACTTTTAATTTAAGTGTCCAAAAGCAGTCAAACAAATTTCCAAAAAATCGTAAAATTATTGTCTTTGAGTTAAACCATTTGTGGGCATGTTTTAAACATTTTTGAAATTTAATATCTTTGAAAAAATTATTTAATACCATTTTGATACTAAATATCAATTTTGTAGTTATATATTAAATTAAGTTTTCTTTTGGCTAGATAAAATTTGTAAAATACCCATATTCAAATATGTTTTGGAATTAAGTTATCTAAACTCATATTCTATTATTACATAATATTTAGCTTTAATAGATTATTAAATCACCTTTTATACCTATTTGAATTAAGTAGAGAAAATGTAAGGTAATCATTTTAGTTTGAAGTATTTTGGGCACCATTTTATTTATAATTTTATAACTCCATTGAAAGCTTCATAACCACTTTGGAAAAGATTTTAGATTTAAAAACAAAAGTATACTCCTGAAATTCATTTTATGTTTTGGAAATAAAAGAAGATCATTTTAAGTTAATGGAATGTAATTGGATAATCCATAAAACATATGAAGTTATTAAAGTTATAAACCATAGGTTGAAATTTCAACACTATGTTTTTGTACTTAGTGGAACTAAAGAAAAACCATTTGGCAAATGGATACTGTTTTAAATTATTTAAAATTACACTTGCAAATACCATTTTAAATTATGTATTGCTATAGCTAAGTGGTGGAAACAAATATTTATAAGGAAATCCTTTTATTATAATGAAATGGTAAACACATTTGTCAAATTACATATTGAGGTTTAATAACTACAAAGGATAATAAATTGTTTAACTTGGATCAACTTTCGGAAGTAAAAATCTTTCCAAGACAATTAAAATATTAAAACTCTTCTAGATGCTTGAAGTCTTTTATAATTGGTTCTCTTATGCATTTTATTATTTTAAATCAAAATAAAAGTTTTAATTTTTTGTGATTTTTGAACATTCCAAAATATTGGGATGCTACAGACTACCACCCTTAAAAGGAATCTCGTCCCCGAGATTCGGAGAGACTAGAAAACAAAAGCTTGGAATGCAACAGATACTCGAGAGGTTTTTGAGACATGGAAACTTAAGAGCTTGAAGGGGGGCGAATTTGATTGGGGAGGCTAGAAGGAAGGGTAGTTTGGGATTTCCGGGTTTATGCGGCAGGGATAAATTTTATTTTGGGTGGCTACCACCCTTAAATAATTTCAGGATATACAAACAAACACATCAAGCAATCAAATCGAAAGTACAACTCAAGGTTCAAAATCGCTAGATATTAATAATCCTGAAAACTCAAGGTTTTTAAATTCTCAACTCCAAAAACGATTTAGGTTCCAAAATAAACACGCTGGTACTGCCATATCACATTTTGATAGGTCAATACACTAAACTGATACGATAAGCTAAGATAGGATAAATGGTGGTCTCTCTAACGTTTGCTCGACTTGCTCCCCTTATTCCTCTTTGATCTCCCGCTTGCGCTTTGTTGCGCGGTTGTTCACCTCAGGTGTGTCTTCTTCCTCACTTGACTCCTCAAAAATCACCTCTTCAAGGTCTTCTTCCTCCTGTTCTTCCTCCTTTACATCTGCGGGTGCAGCCACTTCTCCAATGCCTTGGTCACCTTCTTCTTCAGTTACCAGTGGTGGAGGTGAAGGTGGGTTGAGTTGTGCCTGAAGTGCGGCAATCTCCTCATCCTTATCAAGGTTCTGCAACTGTAGATCATGGATGTGTTCCTCCATGTGGCCGATAAGGGTTTCAGAAGTCTGGAGCTCTTGGGTCTTTGCGTGTATGGCGGTCCGAGCGTGATCCGCGATGTCATGAGCTTGTTGAACCTCACGGGTCAAGCAGTTGACAAGAAAATCTAGGTCTTCAAACATTTTATAGATCAGGGGTAGGTCCTAGCGATTCTCAGTGTGAGCCATCGAGTAGCCATGTGCATCTCTCTTCCCAAAGGCACGGAAGGGCGAACCCGGTGGTAGGTTGTTGCGATACTTGTAGCACAGACGAGCTATTAAGTCCACCATAGCTACGTTCACTCCTTCAATCCACTCTGGGTAGTGGGTGACATAGTCCACGGGCTCGAAGTCTGGCATCGTGGGGTCTGGGGTCATGATTGTGCGGATCTCCCAGCGCGTCACATTGGGTATGTCGGTCTCCTCCTTCCTTCCTCGGAAATAGGGCGGTGGTAGCTTCAATTGACTTGTCAACCTGGACAGCTGCCTCCCAAAGATGAAATCCGACAAAATACCAGCATACGTGGTCTTAGTGTACTCTCCCATCTAAAATTTTGAAAAAGGTAAGAGTATTAGAATTAAAGTGAAAGAGAAAAGAAACAAAACAAGAAAAATATAATGTATAAATAGAAAAAAAAAACTAAAAAATGTTTGAGTTTTGGTTTCTGTCCAATACTAGGGGTTTCGAGCCTACAGGCAACATTCGTGCTCTGATACCATCTGTAGTGCCCTTGCTTACGAAAGCAATGGCACATATGGATAATGCAAAGACTTGGATCACATAAGTCTCACATTCTCCAATAAGATGTAATATCACAGTACAATGTCATAATTTATTACAGAACGAGACGAATGATCCAAAAACAAATATCCTTACAACTTAGCATAGCGGAAATGCTAGCTGAATAAATAGTTCACACTTTATTTCAGAGTTCAAACGCAATACTAAAGGTAGCATGGAGCTACATCTTCTCCATGAAGCCACTAGCAAATCATGTTGGTTGTAGCTCGAAGACGACCCCCCTTACTCCTCATTCAGACATTCTGCAAGGTTTAGTTGCAGCCCAACTATAAAGGGTCAGCACAATTGAATTGTGGTGGCAAGTGACTTTAATTCCTAATGTTCTATTTTACTATAATTATATGCTTAATTTGGCTGGTGGAGCTCAAGGCTATTGCGCAAAGCAAATTTTCTCCTACTTTTGATAAACAATTTTCTTAAATCAATATCTTCTCCTTCAGAGACAAATCTCGAGACAAGTCCATGTCTCCTACCCATGTTCATCCAACAAGTTTTATTAAGAAATTTGAGATGAGGAGATTTTCAAAACACAACCTTGTGTAGTTACTCAATTTGTCCGATGCCGGGGACACGGCTAAGATCTTAGGTTTTAACTCTCGAGAGGGTGTGCACTTTCACCATTAGACTCGATCAACCCAAACTATCCTCTACACTCCTTTAGTGAGAAGGAAAAGGAGAAGATCAAGACGAGACTTTTCAGAAGTTGCTTTCCCATGATCATACTAAGAGATTACCACCATCCTATCAACTCTACCACCATCAATCTCTTGACCCAGGTCCACATCAACTTACTCCATCAAGACAGAGCCCATATTGACCAATGGTTGCACGATAAGCAACTAGACTCAGTGTAAACTTAAATCTCATAGCCCTGGGTGGCCTACCACAAGTGAGCCACTCAGGTTAACACCGCATATCATGGCCCCAAGTAAGTAGAAACTACCTTGGGCGAAGACAACCATGACACTTGGCCCTGAGAAGCCACTCAACTTGAAACCTCCTCGATCGACCCAATCCACCCAGGCGTTAAATTAATTTAGTGGAAATTTTCATTTATCACATCAACCATAAAACAATCTTTTTTGCAGCAGTTGCTTCCACTAAATTATAATAGGGGTCTAATCTGGAATTTCTACGGGGAAACCTAAAGGTTTGCATAGCATACTACAATCTCCCAAAACCTATCATGCATACTACTTTTGCAAATACTGTTTGAAAAACACTAGATATGCAATAGAATAAAATAGTAGGTGTTTTATGAAGTCACTTGCCTGAAGAAAGTTGTCGTTTCTCACTCACTCTTGTCCAAGTCAACGTTGCTTCCTGTTTCAAACTATATAGTACAAGGGCATCCAATAAACAAGCGATTCAACAAACACAAAAACAAATTGAAACATACAAGCGTAATAAGGCTTAGAAGTGGATTTGGTCAAGGGTGTCACATAATTCAATATGCAAAAAGAATTTATGTGATTGCGTTTAGGGTATAAACAAAATTCAACTTGGATATTTTCAATTTGAAAAGATTGAAAGATCACAGGATCCAAATGAAATAGTCTTTAAACGAAGAGATCCTAAGATGGTTTAATCATAATTTAAAAGCAAGGTACAAGATTTTACAACAACTATCCATATTTAAATTCTTTTACCTAAGGTTATGTTTTCAGAAATTTAAAATTAAACAAATTCATATTCAAGAATTTCTTAATTTATTATATCTAACATTTTTAAATCCCATCTGAAAAGTTCATAGTATTAAAATATACACCCTAGTTATTTGAAATGGCATAATGTTTTAATTCACATGTTTAGTAACACCTAATTAACCAATATCATTTATATACACTTGTAAATGAATTAAAATCATTTAAAAGGTTTTAAATTAAAACTTAGTTATTAAAGTTATGTATTATATTAATAAACAGAAAATTGAGCTTTCTCTAGACTAGGACAATTATTTATGTCTTTGGTGCAAGGAAATAAAATTTTCAATTAATAAACTTATAATGTGCTAGAATAAACCAAATCAAATCTCATGATCCTTAAATCCATTTTAAAAATATTCAAGCACTATTTTATAACAAAATTTTATAAATGGGGTTAATAGACAGAGGGATTTTAATTAAATGTATAGCAATTGGATTAAATCAAAGATAATGTTTGTATTAAAAGTTATTTCAAAAATAATCAAACTATTCAAATTAAACACACAACCATTTAATTATCAAACAAAATCTCAAAATTATTTTATAACATATGCAACATATTACACATTTTATAAAGTTTCTAAAACAATTTTATTTGCCCATTTTTGAATTTACAGATTTAAAGTTATGACAGAAATACTCAAATTCACCATTTGAAATTTGAATATGTTGAACTAAGTCAAATTTGAATTTTGGCAGATCCAAAATATTCTACATGTCCAGGGCTTTCTAAATATGTAAAAAAATTTGAAATTGGATAAGTGGTTGAAAAGTTATGATAGATCTAAGTGTCGGGGACTTTTCTGCAAAACTACCATTTAATCTAAATAAGAGAAATTAATATCCACGTGTGCGCTGACTGGGCGTTGACTGGACCTGACGTGGCTGCTGACTGGGTCGCTGACGTGGATAAGTGAAACGATCTGGATCGTCAGATCCAGATCTAACGGCCAGAAGGGAATCGTACCGATTCGATTAAAAATTCTAATCCTGGCCGTTGATTGAAGATCTGAGGGCTCTCACGCGTTGTCCGGAGACTAGCGGCGCTAGGTCGCCGGAGTCTCGCCGGAGACGGTGCCGACGACGACATCGTGGTGCTTTACGCGCTCTACGGTGTCCCGGGATGAACGGAACTAACCAGGGCGTGCAGGAGGTCGCGGCGGAGATGGTGGCGAGGTGACGGTGCTCGGCGTGCTCCGGTGCTCCTCCAAATCCTCGCCGGAGTTGCGCACGGCGGCGGCTCGCTTCGGTCGTGCACGGGCGCGAGGATTTGCTGCGGAAAGAAGCGAACGAGGACATCACAAAGAAGTGCACGACTACGGGGAACCGAGAGAGAGGCGAGGGAGGGACCGAGGAGCTCGGCACTCACCGGAATAAGCAGAGGACGGCGGCGGAAATGGATGAACGGCAGCGGTGATTGTGGACAGCCCGGGGGTGCTCGGGCTAGGGTTCTTCGGTGAAAAGAGAGGGGGAAGGCGTGGGGGTTAAATGGGGCAGGGGAGGGAACCAATCCCGCAAGAACCTCGACGAATTTTTGGAAAGAATCGGGGCGTGAATCTCGGCCTGAGGAAGACGACGATGACGTTACGCTGACGTCACCCTTCCTTTTTGTTTTCTGATTTTTATTTCCTTATTTCATAACTTTTAATTTAAGTGTCCAAAAGCAGTCAAACAAATTTCTAAAAATTCGTAAAATTATTGTCCTTGAGTTAAACCATTTGTGGGCATGTTTTAAACATTTTTGAAATTTAATATCTTTGAAAAATTAATTTAATACCATTTTGATACTAAATATCAATTTTGTAGTTATATATTAAATTAAGTTTTCTTTTGGCTAGATAAAATTTGTAAAATACCCATATTCAAATATGTTTTGGAATTAAGTTATCTAAACTCATATTCTATTATTACATAATATCTAGCTTTAATAGATTATTAAATCACCTTTTATACCTATTTGAATTAAGTAGAGAAAATGTAAGGTAATCATTTTAGTTTGAAGTATTTTGGGCACCATTTTATTTATAATTTTATAACTCCATTGAAAGCTTCATAACCACTTTGGAAAAGATTTTAGATTTAAAAACAAAAGTATACTCCTGAAATTCATTTTATGTTTTGGAAATAAAAGAAGATCATTTTAAGTTAATGGAATGTAATTGGATAATCCATAAAACATATGAAGTTATTAAAGTTATAAACCATAGGTTGAAATTTCAACACTATGTTTTTGTACTTAGTGGAACTAAAGAAAAACCATTTGGCAAATGGATACTGTTTTAAATTATTTAAAATTACACTTGTAAATACCATTTTAAATTATGTATTGCTATAGCTAAGTGGTGGAAACAAATATTTATAAGGAAACCCTTTTATTATTATGAAATGGTAAACACATTTGTCAAATTACATATTGAGATTTAATAACTACAAAGGATAATAAATTGTTTAACTTGGATCAACTTTCGGAAGTAAAAATCTTTCCAAGACAATTTAAATATTAAAACTCTTCTAGATGCTTGAAGTCTTTTATAATTGGTTCTCTTATGCATTTTATTATTTTAAATCAAAATAAAAGTTTTAAATTTTTGTGATTTTTGAACATTCCAAAATATTGGGATGCTACAAAAGGCAATGCCTCTCTACCGGCTATTGAAGAAATCCGACAACTTTGAGTGGACAGCAGAGGCAGATGCCGCCTTACAACAACTTAAGGAGGCCCTCATATCCGCTCCGATATTGGCAGCACCTCGATCACAGGAACCAATGCTGCTGTACATCGCGGCAACAGGAGCTGTTGTCAGCGTTGTCTTGGCTGTGGAAAGAAAGGAGAACGAAGCCGCGACGTGTGAGCAACGACCAGTCTACTTCATCAGTGAAGTATTCTCCGCCTCCAAGCAGAGGTATCCGCATTACCAAAAGCTGGCTTATGGTGTATTCTTCGCCGCCAGAAAGCTTTGGCATTACTTCCAGGAACACACAGTGACAGTAGTCAGCAAGGCACTGTTGGGAGACATAATCAACAATGCAGAGGCAACAGGTCGAGTTGCCAAATGGGGCATCGAACTTGCCGCCTTTGATATAGTCTATAAACCACGGACCGCCATTAACTCTCAAGCGCTTGCAGATTTTGTCGCCGACTGGACAGAAGCCATGGAGGAAACGACACTCCCCGAATCAGAATATTGGGTCATGCACTTTGACGGATCAAAGATGCTCAAAGGCTCGGGGGCTGGAGTCGTTCTACGCACGCCTAAATGTGACAAGCTTAGCTACGTGTTGCAAATCCACTTCACATCAACCAACAACGTTGCCGAGTACGAAGCTTTGCTTCATGGGTTACACGTGGCAAACGACCTAGGCGTCAAAAGAATCCTCTGTTATGGCGACTCAGATTTGGTCGCGCAGCAAGTAAGCGGAACATGGGATGCGAAAAGCGCAACAATGGCGGCTTACAGAGCCAAAGTTGACGAATTCGCAAAAAACTTCGCGGGCTACGAAGTCCGGCATGTTCCAAGAGCTGAGAACGAGGCGGCAGACACACTTGCAAGACTAGGATCGGAACGCAAAAAGGTACCAAAAGATATTTTCCTGGAACATTTGCACAAGCCATCCATTAAAGGCGCCGATTTGATGGACCCCGATGCAGAAGAACCGGTAGAAGCGGCAAGTCTCGCTGTCTACTTGACACAGCCGGATTGGACAGTCCCATATCTCGATTTTCTAATCGACAGAAAGTTGCCGGAGGACGATGAGGTGCTAAAAAGGCAGATCATAAGGCGAGCCAAGGCATTCACGATAATAAAAGGCGAGCTATATAAGCGAAGCACGTGCGGCATCTATCAGCGGTGCATACAGCCGGAAGAAGGCCGGGAAATTCTGAAGGACATACATATTGGCACCTGCGGGCATCATGCTTCCGCCAGGTCCATTGTATCCAAAGCTTTCCGCCAAGGTTTCTACTGGCTTACCGCCAAAGAAGACGCCGAGAACATCGTAAAGACATGCAAAGGCTGCCAGTTGTACGCTCGTCAACCTCACTTGCCGGCACAGGAACTGAGGACGATTCCAATCACCTGGCCGTTCGCGGTCTGGGGCTTAGACATGAAGGGTCCCTTCAAGAAGGCGCGTGGTGGGTACATCCACCTATTGGTCGCTGTCGACAAGTTCACCAAATGGGTCGAGGCTAAACCGATCAGCAAACTTGACGCACGAACAACCACCAATTTCCTCTAGGGAATTATCTCTCGGTTTGGAGTTCCACACAGCATTATCACTGATAATGGCAGCAACCTGTCTCAAGGCGACATAGAAGAATACTGCAGCGATCTGGGTATCCGGCTTGATTTAGCATCCGTGTCACACCCTCAATCCAATGGACAAGTAGAGCGTACAAACGGCCTAGTCTTATCAGGACTTAAGCCTCGTCTCGAAGCTCCATTACACAGGGCAGCCGGCGCTTGGGAAGATGAGTTACAGTCGGTACTATGGATTTTGCGCACAACGCCAAACAGGTCTACCGGCTACACTCCTTTCTTCTTAGTATATGGCGCTGAGGCGGTGCTACCTACCGACATGAAATACGATTCCCCAAGAGTTCAAGCCTACATCGAGAAAGACGTAGAAGGTGCAAGACAAGATAGCCTAGACCTGCTAGACGAAGAAAGAGACGTTGCTCTACATCGCTCCGCCTTGTACCAGCAAAAACTTCGCCGCTATCATAGCCGGAGAGTGCGGCAGCGAAGCTTCAGAACATGTGACCTGGTTCTCCGCCTAATTCAAGACAGAAAAGGTTTGCACAAGTTATCCCCGCCATGGGAAGGACCGTTTATAGTCACAAAGGCGCTGCTCAATGGTTCCTACTACCTGGCCGACATCCGCGACGAAGACGAAAAGAAAATGCGCAAGAAGGCGGCAGGAAAAAGGGGAACCAAGCGCAAAAAAGGCATTGACGATCTGTTCGAACAAACAATACGGCCTTGGAATATTGAGCAGCTACGTCCTTTCTACACTTAGCAATTTATAATTGTAATAAGTTAAATATGATTATGAAATAAAAGTCTATGGTTCCTCATCTGTGTTGAGAAGCATGCCATCTTTTGTCTTTTCTTGCAATCATATTTCCCCTATGTATCTAAGTTACCTATCTTTCTAGCTCCGTGCAAAGGTTCAAATTGGTAGATACTTGCAGCTTTCGAGCCAACCCAAAGAAAAAATAAACTTTTTTGCGCCGCCTAATTCCTTTACCTCTGATTACTTATATGTGGTTCGCCTAGTAGTATGTCTTTGACACCAACATGTTGGCTTTGGTATCTGATTCTAAACGCATGGTTTAGCCCTGGTTGTTTCAGCTAAAGTTACCGGCTGAGGTTTCGTCAACATACAAAAAGTCAAACATATAAGTCAGGGTAAAATTAAGGCGGGCCATATAAATAAAGAAAAAATAAAACTTGTCAGCTAGTTTCCGCCTAGCAAAGCAACAACAAAAGTATATACAAATATTACAAGTCAAAGTTGCATTGTTTCAGGGGCCGGCAAATAAGGCTAAAAGGAGGCAAGGACAGAAAGCTATGTCTCGGGGGAGCGTCTACATCAGGCTTGGGGGCTCACAACTTCAGCCTCAGAACTATCACTCCCCTCCGCCTCGGCCGCGCCGGCAGGTCCAGCTTCCCCTCCGGCAGGCACAGGATGGCGCCGGTAGAAGATTGAAGTGTCCACCATATCGGCAACACGCGTGGCGTAGCCGGCAACACTGTCCAGAACAGCGGCCGGCTCAACCTCGCTGCCGTCTTCATATGTAGATGGCATGCCTTCGGTGACGGCTTCTATCTCCGCCTCGGGGTAGTGCGCCATGAATAACCCAAGTGCGGTCTTGGCACCACCCCGCGCCGCCGACTTCAGCGAGCTCTTGTGCAGTTTGGTCGCCTGCTCCAAGATAGCGGGCACGTCGCTGAATTCGGTTGGTTCCTGGCTACCGGAGGAGGTGAAGAACTTGGCGGCAAACCGTTTGGACGCTGCCAAAGTCTCGGTGATCAGTTCGCCTAGACGCGCAAGGCGATCCAGGAGGGGGCTCACAACCTTGTCGTCGCCTAAACCGGCGGGAACTGTATCAAAAATGAAGCCATCAGTTTGGTTCAGGCTAAGCAAAATGGCAACGTCAAATAAGGAGTGAGAAATTACCAAGGGCCGAGTTATGGAAAGCGGACAGCTCAATCATATGAGTTGCCAACGCATCCTCAGCAGTTTGGGCGCGAGAAGTCTGCTTGGAGATTTCCTCGGCAGCCGTCTTCTCCGCCTCCGCCAACTTCTTGCGCAGGCTTTCTAGCTCACCAGTGAGCTGGCTAGATTCCTGCGCAAATTTGAGCTGTTGGGCCTCCATCTCCTTCTGGTGAGCCTCCTTCATCGCCAAGTTGGCGGCCGCCAAATCGGAAGCTTCATTCATAAGAGCTTGCATATCAGTGGACGCCTTCAGTATATCCTGGGCGTGGTCTTGCAGTTCTACAAATATGGATTCGCTAACTAAATGATTGACGGCAAAATAAGTCGAAAATATAGTTGAAGGCAAAGAGGATCAACCCTACCTTCATCTTTTTTGCAGGCCGCCTCCAACTCGGCAATCCGCAGGTCCTTAGCCTCGCACTCCTTCTTCAGGTCGCGGCAGCGCCCGTTTATCTCGACTCGGGAGGAGACAAGCTCAACGTTGGCGGACACAAGGCCCTGCATGACAAAACAAAGGCATAAAACATATTGTCGAATAACCACCAAGCCGGCAGTCAAATTTCTTTTATTTTTGACCTGCCATCTAAGTGCTCGGGGGAAAGACTATGTATATGCCGGAGTGGTAAAAACTTACAGACAGGTCGCCCTCCAAGTCGGCGAAGGCCTGGGAGGCGAAGTTGGCAAAAGCCAAAGTTGACTCCTTTACCTCCTTAAAGGTGGACCAAGGGTCCCTGACTTTGCCGCCTCCCGCAGTCGGGGCTGCCCTCTAGGACCCGCTGGCAGTCGCCTCTAGCAACCCTTCGTTGGCGGCGCGCGATTGAGCGGCTTCATCGGCCGTAGCCTCAGCCAAAAGTAGGGGAGTCTTGGGTGCGCGGTCGGTGGAGGAGGCCCTTGGCGGAGCACCAGAAGCCCGAGCCGGGGGCTGACGACGAGCGTCGCCCATAAAGTTGCCGGCTTGGTGCTGAGGAGTTGGCGGCACGGTAGCCGGCGAGCTGCCTTGAGGCCGCTTGCCTTTGCCAAGAAGACTGGTCGTCAACCGGGAAGTGGCGACCCTTTCCCTTTCAATAAAAAGCAAGCACAGTCAATTGGGTGCCAGTATTGAAGAAGTTTGTCGTCTATTAAAGGCAGAATTGAGTACCTTCGGGGGATGTTAATCCCCGCGTTCTCGCCAAGGTTGGCGAGAGCCGGCTCGGTAGACGATGCGATCCGTTTCTTCCTCTCGGCAATCACCGTAGAGGAAGTGGCGCCGGATGCCTTGCGCTTCTTCGTCTTCCCGGCTTCCGACTCGTAGAAGTCGGGAGCCAGGTCATCCTCCCCCAAGTTGGGGAGCTGAAAAAGAAGACAAGTTTAATGGAGCTCAAGTTTAGCCGGCGAAGCTATCAACAAGGGGCAAGGAACAAGATATCTACCTCGAGGGGAGGGTTGTCGTGGGTGTGCATGGGCACGCCCTCCACCGCCTTCACCAGCCCCGCCTTGACGAGGCCGCGGAGCCGGAACGCCAGGTCGGCAACCGGCAACCTCTCTTCGCTTACGTGGAGAGAGGCCGTGGCAGTAGGCGAATACTGACACATTTTGTGTGGGCTGTACCGCAGGGGGAGGATCTGCCGGCCGAGCCAGCAGATGACGGTGTCGACCCCATACAGCAGAGGGGGAGCCATCGTCCGTGTGAGGAATTCAATCCGCCTTTGAAAAAGGCGGAGTTCCTCCGTCAGCTTGGGCACCACCTCGTCCCAGCATGGCCGGGGCATAGGTGGTGCGTTGACGAATTCCGGGATGCCAAATTGGCGGCCCGGAGCTGCCATATCTTGGCAGTAGAAGAATGTGGAGGTCCAGCCCTTGACGGATTCAAGGTATGGTATCTTAGGATACCATTGGCGGCCCTGGCGGCAGTTCAAGGTGACACTGCCGCAGGTTGCCAGCCCGCCGTCCGGCACAGTCTATCGCCGGCAACGGAAGCAATATCTGAAGAAGTCTAGACTAGGCCTAATACCTAGGTAGCCTTCGAACCGAGCTGTGAAGCCGGCTAGGACTAAGATTCTATTGGGTGCTATGTTGTGGGGCTGGAGCCCATAGTGATCTAAAACCTCGCTAAAGAAGGCGGAAGGCGGCAGCGCCATTCCCCTAACTAAGTGGGAGGTGAGGATTACCCGCTCCCCGGCTCTCGGAGCCGGGATGACGTCTCCGAAGGCGGCCCTCCATCGGCAATCTTCCCGAGTGGGGAGGTAGCCGACGGCCTCCAAGTCTTGGAGGGCGTCTTCGTCGACTATGGAGGGAAGCCAGTAGCGGGACCCGAGGTCCGCCGCTTCCTATTCCTCGTCGACGGGAGCGCCTCCCGCCGTCGTCGCCGCGGTGGTCGGTGGAGGAGCCGAGGAGACCGCCGGTGGCGCGCGCGCGGTAGAAATCCGAGGGGCGACGGTGGCGACATTGCCCGTCGCCGCCGTCGCGGGACGGGATATCGCGCCGCCCATCGCTGCCGCGGGCGCGGTTTCGGTCGCCGGACCGCTCGACGCCGTGGAAGGAAGGTCTTGGCCGGTGGACATTGCCGCGCGCGGAGGTCGTCGGAGGAGATGTGCTCGCCGGAGTTCGCTCGGAAGCAAGAAGCGGAGAAGTGGAAGGGCAAGAGGGCACGGAGAGCAAAGGCAGGGTGGCGAAAATGGACCGTTCGGTTACCTATTTATAGGGCCAGGCGTTGCTCCCTGTGCAACGGCGCTTTTAATCGGACACGTGTCCAGCATCCGTTGCAGCGCATGATTGCACGATCTCCACGCCTCCTCTTTTCCCGCAATTTGTGATCATGGCGAGATTCCCGCCTAGGCCGTTTTCAAACTGTCGTGAGCCGGCTAAGTGGAATCCGTCAAGAAGAATGCTCGGCAAGATTGCAGAGTAGCCGTCTTTTCCCATGTTGGATAAAGGCGGCCGCATGTCAATATCAAGACACGCATGCCTCGTTGATTTTCAGACTGGTTCAAGTCCTGCAGCCGCCAACTTTGGCAGATGAAGAATCAAAAAGAAGCCGGCGCCTGGAGAACTTCAACCTTTCTGGGGGCTAATGTTGGGGATATATCAACTAGGGGTATAACCAACATGGATCAATCCGGCTAGTCCAGGGTGGCCCAAGGGTGGTAAGGCCGAAGCCTGCCGGGCGGCCCAGATAGCTGACGTACAAGGAAGTAGGCGGACGGTCCAAGGAAGGCGGAAGGCCGAAGCCCATCAAGCCACCAAGCCCAAGACGGAAGGCGGCAACTAAGCCGGCTAGGCCTAGGATTCTGTTTACTTGCCGGACAAGTACTTGCCTTGTACCCTGGGGTCTGGCCGCCTATATAAGCCGGCCACCAGGGAGCCTTTAGGGCAGACGCTTCAATACGCATCATACACATTGTAACCTGTTCACGGCTATTGCCTCATAGTGAATTATAGCAGCACGTAGGATCTCGCCACCGCTGTGGGATCCGAAGCTGGGTAAACTCGCCGTGTTCAATCCCGTCCTCGACGACACCAACCTTCTTCGCCACAATCCATACGCAGGCTAGAGGACCCCCGTCTCCTATCAATTATGCCGATACTACGACACGCAAGCAAGTTGACGCCTTCTGCAACCGCTTCAGGCGCGCGGAGGCTGCGACTTTGGACAGCGAGGAGGAGGCCTGCTCTGCCGAGGCTGAAGAGGGTGCCGCGGAGGAGGTCCAAGGCGGCGCTGCTTCCCCCTGAGCCTCTTCTAATTGCGCCTGCGAGCGCTTGTATCTGAAACAATCGTGTGTTTAGATATCTTAAGACCTTTTGGCCTGTAATATACTCTTTATTGTTGTTTGATTCGAGCTTGTTTGCCCCCCGTGAGGTCTCTTTGGACTCATCTTCACGTCTATTTGCTCTCTGCGTCGGTAGGTCCCTCTCTTCGTGCCATGACTCCGCCACTTCGGTATGCAGGAGCAATGACTCCGCAAGGCCGGGGGAAGTTTAGGCCTAGGAGAGGTAAGAGCCCTGAGTCGCGATGCTCAAGTGCCCCCCTTAGACGTGCGAAAAGTCCATGAAGCGTAAGGGAAAGTGAAGTCGCTTGAGGGGCAAACGTGTGCTAGGGGGAGAAAACGCTCTTAAGGCGTGGGTGCGAGACTTAGCTTCTCGAGGTTTTCGCCTTGCAGAGGCTTTTCGCCTGGCGAGGTTGCCCCCTTGAGGAGTCGCTCCCGGATGCCTCTTCAGGCTCGTGGGGGGATTTTTCCCTACAGATGTTAGAGGGGCGAACCCAAATGCTGGAACGCGGTTCAAGGGACTCGTGCGCGCTTATAGGTCCCCTCAGGCGTTCCTTGCGAGGAGAGTAAGTACCAAGGTCCTCTGTAGAGATGGTGTGTTTGTGGGATCTTGCCCTCCAGCCAGAGCTCGGACTCTTGGATTTTGCAGTGCTGCAAGTGTGTCATTTGAGGCACTGGCACCGTACTCAGCCCCCGCTCGCGAGGTACGCATGTGGAGAGATATAAGCGCACACTTCATCAGGGTAATGCGAAAATAAAACTCACCAAATATATTACAAAGCGGCGCCGAGGCGCTAAGTTCACTTGGGAACGAAATTGAGTCATTATGCTTGGGGTTGCCAAGTTAATGTTTTGACCATGTCGAGGCATGGGGACCACCCATTAGTGGCAGAGACTCTCAACGGCCTGAGCTGGCTCGTTAAATGTAGAGCTCGGAAGGTTTCCCCTCGAGAGAAGCCTTTGGAGCTTGGAGGTTTAAGCCGTGAGCTTTTAACCTCTAGAGACAAAGATGCTTGGAGGTTGAGCCGTAGGCTGCCTCTTCCGCTAGAAGTCTCGACGTGACAATGATCACGGGCGTGACAATGATCACGGTTGCGTTTGTTCCCTTAGGAGACAAAAATGCTTGGGAGGTTTAAGCCGTGAGCTTTTAACCTCTAGAGACAAAAATGATTGGAGGTTGAGCCGTAGGCTGCCTCTTCCGCTAGAAGTCTCGACGTGACAATGATCACGGGCGGGACAATGATCACGGTTGCGTTTGTTCCTTGTGGATACAAAGATTTGTGAGGTTTAAGCCTTGAGCTTTTAACCTTCAGAGACAAAAAATGCTTGGAGGTTGAGCCGTAGGCTGCCTCTTCCGCTAGAAGTCTCGACGTGACAATGATCACGGGTAGAACTTGCGTAGGTGCATGATGTTCCATGGTTTATTGACGGGGACGCCGTCTTGCGTCTCGAGGCGAGCCGCGCCAGGCCTGGCGATGTGGGTGACCCTGTAGGGGCCTTCCCACATCGGGGACAGCTTGTGGAGGCCTTCCCTGGAGAGGATTCGCCCGAGGACGAGATCGCCTGCCTCCAGGGTGCGCGAGCGCACGTTGCGGCTGTGGTAGCGTCTCAGGTCCTGCTGGTATTTGGCCGCCCGGAGGGCGGCGCGGCGTCGTAGCCCTTCAAGGAGCAGCAAGTCGTCGTTGTGGAGGTCCTCTTGCTGGTCCTCGTTAAAGGCAAAGAACCGTGGGGATCCATGCTTTATCTCTGTGGGGAGGACTGCTTCGGCTCCATAGACGAGGGCGAATGGTGTTTCCCCGATGGGCTTGGGTGGCGTGGTACGGATGGACCAGAGCATCGAGGGGAGCTCGTTGATCCAGCCCTTGCCGTGGCCCTTGAGGACATCGAAGGTCCTGGTCTTTAGGCCTTTGAGGACCTCTGCGTTTGCGCTCTCAGCCTGTCCGTTGCTTTGCGGATGGGCGACTGGGGCGAAGCAGAGCTTGATGCCCATTCTTTCAAAGTAGGCTCTGAAGATGGCACTGGTGAATTGTGAGCCATTATCGGTGATGATGCGGTTAGGCACTCCGAAGCGGCAGACCAGGCCTCTGATGAATTTCATCACCGCGCCTGTTGTGATTGTGCGCGTCGCCTCCACTTCAGGCCACTTTGTGAACTTGTCAATGACCACGAAGAGGTAGAGATATCCACCTTGCGCCGTTGGGAAATTTCCCAGGATGTCCAGCCCCCAGACTGCAAACGGCCACGAGAGCGGAATGGTCTGTAGTCCCAGCGCTGGTTGGTGGATTTGCTTGGCGTGGAATTGGCAGGCTTCACATGCTTGAATGATGTCCATTGCATCTTGAAGTGCTTGAGGCCAGTAGAAGCCTCTCCTGAAGACTTTGCCTGCGAGGGTGTGGGCGCACGAATGGTGGCCGCATTCCCCGCAGTGGATATCCTTGATCAGCAGTTTGCCTTCTTCAGGAGGGACGCATTTGAGCGCGATGGCGTTTGGGCGCTTGCGATAGAGAATTCCTTCGAGGATTTGGTACGATTTGGCTTGGCGGGCAATTCGCTCCGCTTCAACGTCTTCCTCGGGAAGGACCCCTTTGTGGAGGTAATCTTTGATCTCGTCGATCCATCCTGTTTCTTGGTGCACCACTGTGAGCAACAGACGCTCCCCTGTAGGGGGCCCGCAGCCTGGAGCCCCGCTTGCAGGTGGTGGCAGGAGCGCTTCGTCTGTGCTTGCGAGCAGGGCCTCTTGGGGCTGCATTATGGATGCCTTGACGAGCCTTTCTTCAAAGACACCTTGCGGCTGAGCTTGCCTCTTTGATGCGCGCTTGGCGATGTCATCAGCCTCTTGGTTTTCCTTTCTTGGGATGTGCATGAGCTCCATTCCCCTGAAGTGCTTCTCGAGCCTACGGACCTCTTCAAGGTATGCGGCCATGTGGTCGTCCTTAGGCTTGTAGCTTTTGCTAGAGAAGTTGACGAGCAACTGGGAGTCGCCCTTGATGAGTAGATGCTTGACGCCTAGGGCGATTGCGGCGCGTAGGCCGGCAAGCAGGCCTTCATACTCGGCGATATTGTTGGATATCTTGTCGATTCCAAAGCACAGCTAGACTGCGTAATACAACTTGTCGCCTTTGGATGAGATCAGGACTACGCCTGCCCCGCCGTGGCGACAAGCGAAAGCTCCGTCGAACTTCATGGTCTAGTTGCTGGGCATTGCGGCTCCAGAGGCCTCTTGCTCTTCTCCCAAAGTCTTTTCAGGGGTTGGGTCAGTCCATTCGGCGACGAAGTCAGCCAGCTTCCTTTGATTACCCTTGTGGTATCGAAGCGCAAATTGAATGGCTGTAGCTCTATGTTCCATCCTGCGACACGATCTGTTGCGTTTGGGTTGCGCAGTATTTGCTCCAGGGGAAAATAGGTGACCACTGTGATGGGGTGCCCCTGGAAGTAGTGTCGCAGCTTTCTTGAGGCGATGAGGAGTGCGAGGAGAAGCTTCTGCTGCATTGTATACCGCTCGCGAGCATCACGAAGTACTGTGCTGACGAAGTAGACTGGATACTCGACGATGGTAATTCCTGTAGCCTTGGCGTCTTCTGTCTGAGGTGGCTCAGCTTGGCCCTCGAAGGGGTTTGCCTCGAGGGGGTTGACCTGGGCCTCAAGGGGGTTGACCTCCTGAGGCTCCTCGGCAGGATTTCCTTGCAGCGGTTGGCTTGGGGCGGCCCTCTCTTGGGGCTTTGGGCCTGGCGGTGAGTTTGTGAGGGCTGCCCTTTCGTCGAGCTCCTTAGCAGGAGGCTTTTTCTTTGGAGTGGCTGCACTCTTCTTGTGGAGTACTGGCTCTTCTCTTTCCACCACAAGGACATCACTGGCTGTTTGCGGAGTAGCCGATAAGTACAGCTTCAGGTGCTCGCCCGGCCTTGGGGCGACCATTACTGGTGGGCTGGCCAGATACTTCTTCAAGTCCTCAAATGCTTTTTCAGCTTCAAGGGTCCACTTGAAAGTGCCAGTTCTTTTCATGATCTTGAAGAAAGGCAGGGCTCTTTCACCGAACTTGGAGATAAAATCGACCCAAGCTGGCCATGCAGCCTGCTAGGCGTTGCATGTCCTTGAGCCTTCGTGGGGGTTGCATGTCCTCTGTGGCCTTGATTTTGTCTAGGTTTGCCTCTATGCCTCGATGAGACACGAGGAACCCAAGCAATTTGCCTGAAGGTACTCCAAAGACGCGCTTGGCGGGGTTGAGCTTGATGTTCACCTTGCGCAGGCTGGCGAAAGTTTCTTCAAGATCTCCGAGGAGAGTATTTCCTTCTCGTGATTTCAAGATGATGTCATCGACATATGCCTCGGCGTTCCGCCCCATTTGCCCGCCAAGGGCTATCCTCATCAACCTCTGGAAAGTGGCTCCGGCATTTTTTAGGCCGAAAGGCATGCAGACGTAGCAATACACACCGCACGGGGTGAGGAAAGCCGTCTTCTCCTCGTCCTCCTTAGCCATCTTTATCTGGTGATAACCAGAGAAGGCATCGAGGAAACAGAGGAGGTCGCAGCCTGCCGTGGATCCACAATCTGGTCAATTCTGGGCATGGGATAAGGGTCTTTGGGGTAGGCCTTGTTTACATCAGTGTAGTCGATGCAGAGACGGCCTCCTCCGGCGGGCTTTGGGACTACCACGCCGTTGGAGAGCCAAGTGGGGTGCGCGACTTCGCGAACGACTTTTGCCGCTTTGAGCTTCTCGACCTCCTTGACGATGAATGCTTGCTTCTCGGGGGCTTGCTTTCTTGCTTTTTGCTTGACGAGGCGCGCGTTTGGGCACATGGCCAAGTGGTGCTCGATCACCTCCCTCGGTACACCAGACATATCTGACGGTGTCCATGCGAACATGTCAGAGTTTGCCTGGAGGAAGGCGACGAGCGCGCTTTCCTATTTGCGAGGCAGCGCGGCGCAAATGGTGACGCTAGCCCCCGAGTCTTCAGCCCCCGAGCTGCTGGGGCTCAGAGAGATCTTCTTTGTAGCAGCTGCCTCCTGGGAGAACAACTGCTTCTTCTTCTTGGGTCTCTCGAGAGGCTCTAGGTCCTCGTCTGCAGGGAATGCCATGGCGGCGGTCTTGTAGCCGTCTCAACGGCGCGCGTAGCGTCCAGGACATGCCCACGGATGGTGATCGTGCCAGCGCTGCCGGGGATCTTGACCATGTTGTAGGCATGGTGCGTGATGTCCATGAACTTTGCGAGCGCGGGGTAGCCGAGGATGGCATTGTACGGCAGGCCGATGTGTGCGACATCGAAATCGATGTGCTCGGTGCGGTAATTTTCCTTGCTCCCGAAGGTGACGGCAAGCCTGACCTGGCCTAGAGGCTCGATCGAGCCGCTGGTGACCCCCGTGAAGGGCCTCGAGGGCATGAGCCGCTCGTAGGGCACTTGAAGCACTTCGAACGTATTTATGGAGATAACGTTCAGGCCTGCTCCGCCATCGATGAGAGTCTTGGAGACAGCCACGTTGTCGATGGTGGGGCTGCAGACCAGCGGGAGGGTTCCAACAGTCTTGGTGGACTTGGGGTGGTCCTGTGCGTCGAAGGCGATGGTGTACTGCGACCACTTGAGGGGCCTGGAGGTTTCCGTGCTTGGGAGGGCGGCGTTGAGCTCGCGGGCGAACTGCTTGAACTGGTTGTTCGACTTCGGCGCCTGCCCCCCCCCCCCCCCCCCCCCCGAGGATGCAGGCAATGGCGCCTCTCGGGGCTTGGTAGCCGCCATCTTCCTCGTCAGGGAGGTTGCCGTTCTTTTCTGCGGCGTTGGCCTGATTTCCAGATGGTTTCTGGTAGCCACCCTTGCGTCCGCTCCCGCGGTAGCCACGGCCTCGGCCGCGGTTGCCACTGCCCTCTGCTTGCTTGCACTCCTTGCTCAACCTTTTAAGGTCGAAGCAGGACTCTGTAGAGTGGCCGAGCCTGTTTTGGTAGATGCAGAAAGGGCGGTGGTCATCTCTTCTCTCTCCAGGCTCGGGGGAGTACCCGCGGGTGCCCTTCGCGTCAGGCTCTGCCGCGAGAACCGCGGTGGCCTTGTGCTTGGGCTCCTCCTTCTTCTTCTGCCTCTTGGACCCCTCAGCGTGATCGTCCCCTCTCGAGGACATCTTGACGAAGAGGAGTCCCTCTTCAGCCTTGGCGCACTTGTCCGCCAGGTCGAACAGCTTTACCACAGAGGTGAGCTTGTCGTGGATGCCCAGCTTCTCGAGCATCCTGCTGTTTGTGACGCCCTCGTGGAAGGCGGCGATGACTTGGGTGTCAGGGATGTTCGGGATCTTGTTGCGCACTTGGCTGAAGCGCTAGATGTACTTGCGGAGCGTCTCATCCTTCTTCTGCACTACAGCGCGTAGGTCGTTGTGGGTGAGGGCGCGCTCGTATGTCCCCTTGAAGTTGGAGACGAACTGCTTGCAGAGCTCCTCCCAGGAGTTCACAGAGCGATGACAACGCAGAATCGTGAAGCGCGTGGGAGAACCAATTGGCCATGACCTTGTCATCTCCACCCGCAGCTTGGATGGAGGTGGTATAGAGCTGCAGGAACTCGATGGGGTTGTTGGAGCCGTCGTAGCTCTTAGGGAGAGCCGGCCTTAACTTTGGGGGCCAGACCACACGACGTAGAGAACGGGTGAACGCTATGCAGCCTTTGGCGTACGTGGCGACCCCGTGCTGCAGTGCGCTGCGGTTCTGCTGACCCGCCTGGCCGATCTCCTCCACGAGCATGTTCTGGCGGTTTCGCTGGAGCTCCATCCCCACTCGAGCGTCGGGCGCGGTGCGCTGCACGATCAAGCAATCGTCCGGCGAGGACGCGTGCGAAGCAGCCCTCTGCGTCGCAGCCGGTGCAGGTCCCGGAGGTGGCGGAGGTGCGTTTGTCGCGATCGTGTCCGCGAGAGAGGGGTGCAGGTTGGACTGCGACGGAGCTGGGCGCGTCGTGGCGATGCCGACGAGGTCATGCCGGGGGACATAAGTCTCTGTTCCGGCACCCTGCCGGGACGTGATAAGATTCGGGGGACATAAGTCTCTGTTCCGGCACCCTGCCGGGACGGGGAATTGCCCCCGGAGCCATCTCCATCGACTCCACCGCCATCTCCATCGTCGTTGCTGACTCCTATGATGAGGAGTGAGTAGTTCTCCACCGGGGCTGCGGGATCTACGGTAGCCATGTGGTTTATCTCTCTCTCTCCCATGTGATCTTTATGTGATCATGAGCTTTGTAATCTAGTTAAATATGTGATGCTACTCTTTATCTTTTATGCACTCTAGAGGTTACTTTAATATGAATTCCGGGGTTATTCACGTGTGTAATGGTGATAATGTGTGCACCGTGTGTGATTCCCTTTATGTAGTTGTTGGTGTTAGTTTACTCTGACTCTGAGGGTGCTCTTGTAGCCCTACACAATGAATGTTGTTTGAGAGTAGTGTTTATTTATTTAACTTTGATGTCATTATTGAGAATGTCCACTGGTGAAAGTAGGATCCCTAGGCTTTGTTTCTAAGAATTAATACACCGTTTCCATCAAGTTTTGCTACATGTTTGCTTGCTGCCATTTTTATTACAGATTGCAATTACTACTTATAATCATCCATGTTACTTGTATTTTACTATCTCTACACATAACTAGTGCACCTATACATCTGACAAGTGTATTGGGTGTGTTGGGGACCCAAGAGACTTCTCATATCTTAATTGCAGGGTTGCTTGGGAGTGTTATCTTTGACCTCTACCTCTCTGAGTTCGATATATCTTCGGTGATCCACTTAAGGGAAACTTGATGCTGTTCTACAAACCTCTGCTCTTGGAGGCCCAACACTGTCTACAAGAATAGAAGCGTGCTTAGACATCAGGTACATGTCTCACGAAATAGGTAAAAACGTTGCCAAAATATACCTTGCAAAAGAAATAGTTTCTTATCTAAGGATATAAGTGGGAAAGAAAGTAGAGCAAGACGAAGTTAATGAACTTTCTCCACAGACATCAGAGTGGCGCAACGGAAAGTGTTTCCGGTGTCATGCTCCACAACTGGAAAGAAGCTGATGATAAAAGATCATAATGCTCTAAGCTCATACTAAGAATGTAGGTGTACGAGGTTGTGTTCCACACTGTGTGTTACGACAAGCTTGTTATGAAGGTCATGTTAATGGAATATGACAGACCTACAAACTACGAAGAAGAGATGGTAGACCTAAGTCTGAGAAATGGCTATGCGTCATATATGATCCGAGATAAAATCCATGTACGATTACCAGGTAATGACTTGGGATATCTTCTTGATGGCTGATACGTGCAAAACGTATCTACTTTCCCGAAAACTTTTGCTATTGTTTTACCTCTAATTTGTGTGTTTTGGATGCAACTAACACGGACTAACGCTGTTTTCAGCAGAATTACCCCGGTGTCTCCTTTTTGTGCAGAAATATCAACTTCGGAGAAAAAGCCCAAGAGACATCAAAGAAAATATTTTTCATCCGAGGGGAACTCAAAACCATGAAGACCAAATGGAGAAGAGGCCTGAGAAAATATTTTGCCAGATGGGCCCGCGCCACGGGGTGGTGTGGCCACCTCGGCCACCTCCTCGCGACCCCTCGCAGCTACAAGACCCCTCTGACCTAAAAACGCTGGGGAGATATCCACCTTTTCCAGAAACATCACCGTACGCCGCCGCCACCGCGAACCCTAGTTTGGATTTAGATTATTAAACTTATTTTGCTGAAATCATTCACCTTTATTTTGGCATAAAAGTAGAATAATAGAATATAAATACTTTTAGAGTAATATGAAATATAATGGGTTTTTAATTTAAACCTTTTGTGATTAAATCAGATGATGAATGATGAGATGCGTGTATGCAATGTTTAAATTTTCTTTTCCAAAGCAAAATACCTAAATGTTTTCAAAAGTTTTAAATTTTAGTGATTTTAAATATTCCAAAATGCTGGGATGTTACAGACTACCACCCTTCAAAGGAATCTCGTCCTCGAGATTCGGAGAGGCTAGAAGAAAAAGCAAATGCTTTGAAATGATTATGATAGCTCGAGAGGTTTTGAGAAATGAAATTCTTGACATATAAACTTGAAACTAGCAGGGGATGAATTTTCTGATTGGGGAGGCTCGAAAGAAAGATGGTTTGGGATCTCTGGGTTTAAGGCAGCTGGGTTTGAAATATCTGGGTGGCTACCACCCTTAAAAGAAATTTTTGTGGTCAGTCTAGGAACTTTATTTAATCTTTTTTATTTCTCTGTTGTAGAGCGTACCGGTATTCGAAATATACTGGCATGTGGTGGATACAGAAAGTTTTAGCACTCACGTTTTCCACTTGGTCCTTGGAGAGATTTAATCCTCTTCCACTCTGGGCAGCCACTGGCATAGTGTCCCTTATCCTTGCATCTGTAGCATGTTATGTGGCTAAGATCCTTCTTGGATTCACTCTTTTGTCTTTGTTCCTCCAGGGTCTTCATGATAGTCTGTTGCATTCCTTCCTTAGCTTGTTGCACCAAAGCATAATATGGGCATTGGATTGGAACATGGGTCGTTCCTTCACACAGGAAGCAAATAATCTGTTTGGAGCGGCGTCCATTAGTTGGACGTCTGATGTGACCATGGGGCCACTCATCAGAGCAATCTTCGGACGTATGTCCTATCTCTCCACAAGTTTTGCATGCCTTTAGTTTGGTCATAGGGTCCTCTTCAACAACCCTATGGTTTTGATCAATCTTAGGCGAGTGGTCATTGATCAAATTCCACAGCTGACTCTGGTTCTCAAATAGTAGTTGCATAGTTGTATGCAAAACATTGGTGTTGGTATTTGGTTGAGACATCTGGTTGGTTTAGAAAGCAATGAGTTGAATTTTACTATGGAGGAATCCTAGTTCAATAAAACAAAACAAGGCAACCCATCTATAACATAATCAATCAACATCTAACAAACATCAAGCAACAAGGTTCACAACAAACAAACAATCTAGTATTGTCATATAGCCGAGTTGATATGATCAATACACTAACACGATATCGTCATTCTATTTAGGTGGTCGTCACATCTACTTCCTTCGCAAGTGCTTCAATTCTTGTTCAACCTTTATGGATATCTCCGAAGTGTTGGTCGTATCCTGGTTCTTCAGTGGTCTTTCATGCATGTAGAACTTTATGTTGCATCGTAGCTTTTCCATATGAAGCAGCAGAATCAGACTTAGACTATAAGAACATGGTCATCTAGAATAGGATAAGGTATTTTCAGAAGGTTGATAGTAGATGAGAATACGAGGAAGACATAGTGAAAAGATTTGTTTTTAGAAAAGTGAAGAAAAATAGATTTTCAATCCTATGGTCAAACCTATTTCTATCCAAACCTAGGGTTTCGAACCTATAGGCAACACAGTGCTCTGATGCCATCTGTAGCGTACCTGCACTTTAAATAAGGCAGATACCTGTGTATAGTGCAAATCCCTGGATCGATTCATTTGCACACACAGTTTACGAAGTAATATCACAACAAAGCGTCAATTTTATTACATCGATGATCCAGAATTACAAAATATTCGATACAAGTTGCATTGCATAAAGCTAGCATTGAAAAAGTACACAGCGGAAATACAATAACAGTGAGTCTCTATCACTTTCATGCTGCCACAGGCGAAAACATGTTGGTTGTAGACTCGAAACCTATAAACGAAACCTCACTCGTCATCTGAACAATCTGCAATAAGAAAAATATTGCAACAACATGGGTCAGATTCCATAAAAAATGGAGTCTGGTAAGTGACACTATGGTGGACACTTAATGGAATAGCTCTATAACCTATATGCATATTTGGCTGGTGGAGTTCAAGGCTATTTTGCATAAAGACAATTTTTCCTATCTTTTTGGAAAACACTTTCTTCAAATCAAGACAAGTATGGCATGAAAACCATAAATCTCATCTTCCCCTGTTCAACCATCAAGTTTTATTTCTGAAGTTGGAATGGTGGAATCCTCCGTTGACGTCCGTGATCAGCTGCTCAAATTGTCCGTACCGGGGACACGGCTAAGTACTTAGTTTTACACTCTGCAGAGGTTGTGCACGTTCACCATTGTACCCATTCAATCCAGATTATCCTTTACACACCATTTGTGATAAGGAAAGGAGAAGAATGAGACGAGATCTTTCTGAAGCATTTTCCCTCCCACTCTGGCTTGACCCGTTCCACCTAACATCCCCCTACATCTGCTTGTCAAGCCGGAGAGAGTCCACACAACATAATTGATCAAGCCAGAGCCCATATGGCAATGGCTGCACTGGAAGCAATCGTCACTCGGAGTTCTTCAGATTCCTCTGTACCCTGGGTGGCTATCCACAAGTGCACGTACTCCAGGAACCATAGACATGGACCTGAGTAGCCACTCAACTTCGCCGCCATACAACCAATCCACCCAGGAGTTTCATTAACTTAGTGGTTGTGCACTCTCAGGTAAAAATCACCATGCTCACGGCCCTAAGTAGAATAGACATTCATCCTAGGCGATGACAACCATGAGCACAGCCCTGAGTAGTCACTTAACATTTTGTAAAACTTTTCATCAATTGCATAGCATCAATACATCTACTAAGTATGATATAGGAACCTAGACACATGAGTAAGGGAATTCTACACAGGTTTAGCATAGCAATACTATCCTACTCATGCATATAAAAATACTAAGTAATGCATATAGAAAATAATAGGAAGTTTATGAGGTGTGCCACTTGCCTTTGAATGTTGTCGTTGTTCACAACCTCTTTGCAACAACGAACGTTTGCTCTCCGTTTAATCTAAACAATAATAGCAAACAACAATACAACAATCAACAAACAACAATCATCAAACATATATGCTCATATCAAATGAACAAACAAGTTTTGTAAAACTTCTAAGGAAAACATGTCATGCCATGAACATCTCTTAAGTTAACGCAAAGCAAAATGTATGTCAAAATGACTAAGGACTAATGTCATACGTTGAATAAAATATTTTGTTTTATATCATCTTGAATAAGCCCTCTAATGGCTTTGTCTTGATGTGTAGAAATATTTAGAGAAGATACTAAGTCATTTCTTCAAGATGATCAACAATTATTGTCAACTCTTTGTAAATTGGATATTCACTAAAGTGAGAGAGACAGACACCCGGCCAGCCACTTAAATTGTGGAACAGGTCTCATGTACGTGGACATGTAAGGTTTGTTTCCAGGCCGCTTCATCTCACTATGCCGCTAGGATCCAACAACTTCAAGATGATAATATCATGATCAAAAAAAATTGTTTAAGTCAAATGTGAAGGACAAGATTAGAAAAGAGGGAAAAGATAGAATAAAGATGTAGTTGTCCTCCAGGCTTCATCTCCAGACTTGTAATATTCTCCTTGATGATGTCTTGATTTAAGTTTTGATAGACGTGATAAATCTTCAGACTTGGTGGTTCTTGTATCCTCGAGGCTGGTCTTGGATTTACTTAGTCATCATGAAGTCTAACAGAAGAATGAGGGAGAAAAGAAAGAAAGAGGGAGAAAGACTTAGAAAATATTTCTGGTTGGTCTTCATGAACTTCTTCTTGATCTTTCTTCTAAGTACTTCCACTCCTTGGAGATTCTTCTGGAGTCTTGTTTGGCTAATTCCTTCATTGGTCTTCCAGCTCCATGTTGAAAATTACTAAGTGTCTAGTGCATAGCACTTTTATCAAAAGACTAAATTTGGAAATATTCCTCACTTAGTGAAAACTAAAGATTTACTATGGGGAATATTTCTATATGTTTTTTTTTTGGCGCAAAACAGTAGGGAAAAATCCCTACTGTTTAATTTTCAATTTTCTCATTGACAGCTGTACAAATTACAAGGTAAAGTTCATAAAGTGTCCACCCATTGGGTCATCCCTTCCTTTAAGGAAGGTTTAGCTCTATGCATAATCAATCTAAAAGAACAGATAAAGTCCTGGAAACAAGCCTCACGACAAATGGGCTGAGAGTCAAAAATACATCTGTTTCTATGGGTCCAAATACTCCAGCAACCAACAATGAGAATTTCCTTATAGCAGATTAGCTTATAAGTTTTCTTAGCTTGAATCAACATGGAGAAGAGGTCTAGATCCGTATCCCATTCAAGATATAGTTTCCAACAAAAGTTCCTGCTGAAGTCACATTCAAAGAATAGTGGATAAACTCTTCAGACATCCCCTGAGAGCATAGGACACAGTTATAGTCCTCAATCTGAAACTCCTTTCTGGCTAGGAGGTCTCTTGTGTTCAATCTATCTTGCAATAGTAACCCAAAGAAGATCTTATGTTTTGGGAGAACACAAGATTTCCAGATCCACTGGAAAGGGGATGGTGCAGGATTATTTGACATTAAGGTCTCATAAACCCTCTTACTCGAATAACTTTTATTGCTGGATGACATAACCCACCTATCAACAGTAGAAATATCCATTTGTCCTGTCAGCAAACTGTTGAACTGGGCAAATTGATGAACAACAGGGACTGAAAGTGGGGTATGAAACAAATCCAATGACTCTTCATCAGAAAATACAGCAAGTGCCTGTTTAAGGGAAATGGATTGTGACTTCGCAAAGGAGCAAAGGTGAGGCAGTTTGTGCCTAAGGAGCTCATCAGACCACTTATCCATCCAAAGTCTTACAGTTCCACCATCACCTGGGACACAAGCAGCCAACTCCAGGAAGTTATCAAGTAACTTTAGACAATCCTTCCACCAAAAAGAACCAACAGGGCCAGTGTTTTGTGGTATTCTATCATTCCCATAATGTGCTTGCCATATAAGCTTAACCCAGGGCAAATCATCCTTATTCATGAACTTAAAAATGTACTTCATGAGTAAGGCAATATTTTGGGTTCTGAGATTTAGGATGCCCAATCCACCCAATCTCTTTGGCTTGCATACATTATCCCATTTGACCAAGCATTTACCTTTTTTATGAATATCTTTGCCTCTCCAAAAGAAACCCCTGGTAGATCCCTCAATATAGTCCAGGAAACCCAATGGCAGTTTCAAAGTGCACATAGCAAAATTGGGAATAGCAGAAATGATGGATTTAATCACCACCAATCGACCATCATAAGATAGTGTATCAGCAATGCCAACTAGTCTTCTGTCAATCCTATGAATAATTCCAATAAGGTCTTCCATCTTTGGTCTAGTAGTCCCCAAAGGCAAACCAAGGTAAGTAAAAGGTAGGACCTCAATTTTACACCCCAGGATCGGAGCCAGTTCAACACTTTTATCTTGGTCAACATTGATGGGCACCATAGAGGATTTACTGAAATTGATCTTTAATCCAGTAGATAATGAAAATTTATCCAGGATAACTTTCAACCTTCTCAGGTGTTCAACACATGCTGGCATAATAAGCAAAGTGTCATCTGCATATTGAATTATGGGATAATCTAACCCAAAGGAACAAGATAGGGGAAAATCAATCTCTCCGGATTGCCAAGCAGCGTTAATGACAAATTGAAGAAGCTCTGCAGTAGTCACAAACAACAAAGGAGACAAAGGATCACCTTGTCTAACTCCTCTTTTACACCAATTTTTTTTCCAGGTATACCATTCAAAAGTATTGAGGTGGAAGCAGTATGCAGGATTTTGGATATCCATTTCAGCCAGAGGTCTCCAAACCCTAAATGTTTAAGCATGAGTAGAATTGCAGAATATTCAACCTTGTCAAAAGCTTTTTCAAAATCCAACTTCAAGATAATGATCTCTCTCTTAGACTTGTGACAGAGGTGAATGTATTCAAATGCACAAGCAAGACAGTCCTGAATGGTTCTGTTCTTTATGAATCCATACTGATTCTTGTGCAATGCTTGGATAATAACCTTCTGCATCCTATTAGCCAGCAGCTTGGTCAACAACTTTAAAGTGATACTGACCAGAGAGATAGGTCTATAATCATTAACATATTCTGGATCAGTTTTCTTAGGAATAAGAGTGATGAAGGCTGAATTGATACTGGAGATATCCAAATCACCTGCAAAGAAGCTAAAACACAACTGATAGAATTGCTCCTTAACTTGATCCCAACATTTTTTTAGGAAAGCTCCATTAAACCCATCAGGACCAGGTGATTTATCTGTTGGCATACACTTAACAATGTCATCAATTTCTTCCTTTGTGAAGGGTACCTCAAGGCTAGCAAAATCAATATTGTAGTTGGGAACAATAAGGTTATCTAGATCAAAAAGCATAATTGGATTATCAGAACAACCAATCCTCTGTTTGAAAGACTGCCAAATAATTGCTGCTTTATCTTCATGATCACAAACCAAACGACCATCCTCTGTGCTCAAAATGGCAACATAATTACATCTGAAGCTTTTGGTGGCATAGGTATGGAAGAACCTTGTGTTTTCACCTCCCAACTTAGCCCATCTAATTTTTGCCCTACTACGCCAATAAATCCTCTTGGCCTCCAGAAGATTGGTCAAATGAGTTTTAAGTACTCTTCTAAAATTGGATTCAATAATAGAGAGTAATCTTTGGTCCTCTAGGCCATCCAATAAAGCTAACACATAGTTGCATGACTGAATAGTCTTACATAACTGAGACAAATTTTTGCTCCATCGCTTCAATCCATATCTCAAAGATTTCAGTCTCGCTGTAATATCTTGTGCAACATTTTTAAAGGACCCCCGATGCTGCCAATTGTGAGATACAATCTGTGCAAAACCCTGCATACCCAGCCAAAACTCTTCAAATCGAAATATATGTGCTTTTGGAACATGAATACCAACCTGCACCTTTAGAGGGACATGATTTGATGATAATTTGGCTAGAGGACTAGCAAGTGTATTAGGGAATAATGCAGTCCAGCTGGCAGAGGTAAACACCCAATCTAACTTTTCAAGTAAGGGATCAGCTTGCATGTTACTCCAGGTAAAAGATCTACCCTTTAGAGGAATATCAATAAGATCATGATGGCTAATAAATCTGTTAAAAGCAAGCATATTATTGATGTCTCCTCCAGGTCTGTTCCTATTATCTGGACCCCTAATCAGATTAAAGTCACCAAGTATCATCCACAAATGCATGGGATTCGTGTCAATATTCATCAGCCAATTAAGAAAGAGGGCTCTCTCAGCAGGAAGGGTTGGTCCATAGACGTTTGTAAGGTACCAAACATGGCCAGTTATCTTACAGATCAGTTGAACAGTCACATGGAATTTAGAAAAGGAAATCTCAGTGCCATCAAAGAGGTTCCCATTCCATAAAGTTATTAGACCCCCAGAGCTCCCCATAGAAGGAGAAAACACAAATTTATTGAAACATCTAGGGCAAAAGTTCCTGACATATTGGAGATCAAAATGTTCTCTTTTAGTTTCCTGGAAACAAATGATATTGCAATTTGATTCATTAATGTTCTGCCTAATGTTGTCCCATCTGGTTTGTGAGTTAATCCCTCTCAGATTCCAATCCAAAATATTCCATTGTCTACTCATTGATAACCAAAAATGGGTTGTTTACGCTGAGCAATATTAAAAAGCCCAGGGACACGCAGAAACAGTTGCAAGAAACCATCCTCCATGGACATAAAAAGAGCCAGCAGTCAGCTGCCAGATACAGCCCAAATTGGATGAGTAAAACAGAGTTTACATCCAGAAGGAGAACAGATTGTAAACCTATCCCAGAATAAACAAACACAAACATCTGAGAGAAGTTATCAATATCAGCTAGCACACAAAAGGCACTTTGACAGCGAAAGAGCATACAACCAAGTTCACAAGTAGCCAAATACAGACCATACTGACAGGATAGAGGTTTATACTGGTAGAATAGCAGATAGCAGAAGGATTCCAACATATTACAAGCCATAAGACAATAAAAGAAGCAAAAGTGGATGAAGCACAAGATCCTGCTGTCCCCCTCTTCGCATAGCTTATTCGATACTATCATTGGTACTGTCATAGTTCAAACTATCCTCTGATACATCCTCAGGGTGCATCTGACAAGGTCCAGTAGCCAAAGCCTGGATAGTCTCTAGAGGCAGAAAAGGTGGAGCAGGAGCATTGACATCCCTGACAATAACAGATAGGGCTCCCCTGTCCTGGTCTTCATCATCAACCTCATGTGCCTCAATGCCAGAATCAGCAGGTATATCCTTGTAGCCCTCCTTGAGCTTTGCAATTCTGTTTCTTCTCCTGACCTGTTCAACAGACATAATAGCTTTTCCTTTTCTCTTCCTTGAGGCAGCAAGAGAAGTAGATGGAGCAGTAGAAGTACCAAGTTGTTGATCAGCATCTGAAATGCTACTAGCTGCAGCATTAAGATCAGTAGGGAGTTGAACTGCAACATTCTCAACTGCAACAGAAGTCTCAGATGAGATGTTGCTTATGTTGCCTAAGGAGGGTACAGGAAGATTGCGAGCTGGGGGGAACACCTCCACAAAGATAGGCTGCACTGGAGGAGGAGCATCTTGGACAACTGGAGCAACAACTGGCTCAATAACTGGGGCAATCGCAACATCTATCACAGGTGCATGATCAGGAACAGGTACAACTGGTGCTGGTAAGACAATGTGAACATCAGGGACAGGACTCTGAGGTGGGGTGACTAAAACAGGCTCCTCGTTAACAGGAAGGACAGGTGGCACAACCTGAGCTTCTTCTTCATGCCACATAGCAAATCCATCAACCACAATAGGAACTGGGTGTGGGTTCTCACCCTCAGGTGGGAGAGGATCTTCATCACCAGCCCCTGCTCCCAGCATACGTCTATTGAGAATGATACAAGGACAGGACCAAGAACCACCATTGCCTTCCTCACTGAAATTCTGCACAACAACAATACTGCCAGGAATCCTATCAATGTCAAAAGTCCTTATTTTCACAAGAATCCGAGCCTTGTTGGTATCATCTCTATTCCAAATCAAGAAACGACCATATGGAGCAAAGGTGGAAATAATGGTGTTAAGACTCCAGCACTCAGGAGGAAAATTCAGAAGCATAAGCCAGACATCATGAGTAAAAGTAGCAGCTCTGAAGTTCCTTCCTTTATCATGTTCAATGACACGCATCACAGAATTACCAATGAAATAGGGGCTGTTTCTAATAGCACTGTCACGGTCAATAACCCCATCAAACCTAACCATCGCAGCACCCATCGCACAACGACTAACTTGTCTAACATCATATCCTCTCTGCACCATCTGAGTAGTGATCAGGGCAGAAGTACCTTCAAATTGCTCCCAGGTAGGCTCTGGTTCGAGGAGGATGATCGCCCAATCATCACATATCTCAGGAGTAGAACCGCCGATGACCACATAGCCACGTTGTGGTCGGAGAGGGCTAAATGGTTCATAACCTGCTCCAGGAGGCAGGTGGGGCACAAGGTCGACGGGGTAGTTCGCCATCGCTTCAATGTAAGCCGGAGCCGACGGCGGTTGGCAGGCGGAGTCGCCGGTGCAGGGGAAGCAGGGGAAAACAGGGGAGGGTGCCGAGACAGTTCTGTCGATTGGTATTTCTTTATTCAGCAAAGAGACTTCCTTAGTAGCAACTCTACGAAAGATCCTCTTATGGTTATAACGATTAAAGCAATTGCGGGCAATGTGACCGTATCTTGAACAAATTCTGCAGCGAATCTGATTAGAGCAGTTAATCTTACTATGAAACGGACTGAGACATGTGGAGCAGCAGATGAACTCCTCTGTTGAATGGGCCAGATTTGCATCTTCAGAAACCAGCGGTTGTTGGGCCTCTGAATGGGCCACAGAAGAAATATTAACTTGTTTCTGAATGGGCCTCCATTGCAACTTCAGATTTGGGCGAGAGGCTAATATGGAAAGATCCCGCTTTTTCGCCGACGATATCGTGGTCGGATGAACACTATGATTTTCCACAATACCAGTAGGGTCTAAATCCGAAGTATGACGAGCACCCAGTGGAATCGTGTTGGCGCCCGTGAGAACAAAAGAGCTAGGCACATTGGTCTCAAGATGCAACCGAAGACGCTGAAAAATTTGAGGAACAGAAGGTTGTCTAGGGTTTGCATGGGGACGTGATCGACGTGCACCCACCTGAGACCATTCTGCATCCATTTGATGATTCCAGATCTTTTCTTCTCTCATCCAGTTAGGTCCTCCATGACCCCAGAGATGAAAATAACATTTGAACAATTTGCAGTCAATAGATCTCAAATTACAGATTAAGAATCCCACCTGTTTTGAACTGACTGCAAATTTGAAAACTCTATCGGCAAGAACTGACGTACCAATCTCATCATAGGCCACTCCCAATACCGCCGAGAGGGCCAGACTAACATTCAGAACATCCAAACGGAAGGCAGCACGACCAAAGGAGACCACAAGATAGAAACGACTAGAGGAGGAGACAGGGCTAACTGAGGAGGCAAAGAGATGTCGAACCTTAGATCTGAACTGGTGACCAATGGAGAAGTCCAGGAGATGAGCAATGGAAGAGGGATCATTGAAGGGATCCATCCTCACTCTTCCAGTCGCCATGGAGAGACATAGAAGGGGTGGGCACCAAGATCGCCATGGGAGTCGCCACGGGAGCCGCCAGAGCTCGGGGGGGTGGCGGCCATCTTAGGCGATGACAACCAAAAAAGATAGTTCCCCATACTGAAAATAAGTTTTGTATGCAATGCAATTTTAAATCCTAAGAAATATCATACAAAATTTGTGATATTTATAAAGTATGCATTAGGCTATAAATACAATTTAATTAATTTCTATTATTTATTTTTTTGGAAAATAAATAAAAGGGATAATTATAAGATTAAAGTTTTCTTTAACTAAATTTTATAAAAAAAAATTATAATTAGTGTTAATAGACAGGGAGCATTAAATTAAATTTATAGCAATTTGATTTAATCAAAAATAATATTTCTATTAATAGTTATGTTGAAAATACTCAAACTATTCAAATTCAATATATAATTATGATTTCATTCCAATATTACTCAAAATTATTTTATAGCAGTGTTATTAATTCACAATTATGGAATTCTAGATTTAATGTTATGACAAATATACTCAAATCTTCCATTTGAAATTTGAATATTTTAAATTAGGTCAAATTTGAATTTAGGCCGATCTAAAATATTCTACATGTCAAGGACTTTCCAAATATATAAAAATATTTGAATTTGGATAAACAGAGAAAAAGATATGATAAATCGAATGTACAGGGTCTTTTCTGCAAAACTGCCAATTAAAATTAATTACAAAAATAATTGCTGACGCCGACGCTGACAAGGCACGACGTGGCACTGACTAAGCACGCTGAGTCAGCGCTGACGTGGATAAGTGGATAGATCTGGGCCGTCAGATCTGGATCTGGCGGTCCAGATCAACTCGTACCCCTTCGCGTTAAAGTTCTAATCGTGGCCGTTAAACTTAGATCGGATGGTCCAGGAGAGTTGACCAAAAACCGGCGGCGGGACTCACCGGAGATGGAGGGTACGGCGGCGTTCCGCTCGGGCGTGGACGGCGAGTCGCTCCGGTCGCTCTCCCGGCTCGGAAAGGCGACGGCGAGGTGCGGCGCGAGGCGGCGGAGACGATGGAGGTGACGGCGGCTATGATTTCTTCACGAACATGCAGGGAGTTGCGGCCGGAGGCGAGGTTACGGCGGCAAGCTCCGGTCAAGCATGCCCAGCTCGATTCTCTGCCTAAAACATTGAAGAGATGGTCAGCGGAGGTGCGCACGAGCGAGGGGAGAAGGAGGGGGTGGGTCTCGGGCTTGCGGAGCGATTACCTCGCCGGGGACGGAGGAGAAACGGCGGCGGCTTCGACGAACTCCGGCGAGCTCTCGCGGCGGCCTAGGGGCGTCTTAGGGGCTAGGGTTTGGGGCAAAACAGAGAGGGTGGAGAGGGCTATTTGAAGGAGCAAGCGGAGGAGGGAATCACGGCCTTAATCGCCGGGATTTAAGAGAGGAAACGGCCGGCTGTTTTCGGGCGTGAAAACCGGCTGGAGCTTGAAGACGCTGACGTCACGCTGACGTCATCAATTTTCCTTTTCTTTTCTGATTTTTCTTTTAATTCATATCTTTTGATTTAAGTGTCCAAATGAAGTCAAATAAATTTCTAAAAATTGGTAAAAATAATATCTTTGTGTTAAACCAGTTGTGGGCATGTTTTGAACAATTTTCAAAATTAATAATTTTGAAATATCGATTAAATACAAATTTGATACTTAATATAAAATTTGAAATTATAATTTAATTAAATTTTTTTTTGGTTAAATAAAATTTGTAAAATACCCATATTCAAATATGTTTGCATTTAGATTATTAAACTTATTTTGCTGAAATCATTCACCTTTATTTTGGCATAAAAGTAGAATAATAGAATATAAATACTTTTAGAGTAATATGAAATATAATGGGTTTTTAATTTAAACCTTTTGTGATTAAATCAGATGATGAATGATGAGATGCATGTATGCATGAATGGAATGTTTAAATTTTCTTTTCCAAAGCAAAATACCTAAATGTTTTCAAAAGTTTTAAATTTTAGTGATTTTAAATATTCCAAAATGCTGGGATGTTACATAATAGCTGTAAGATTGTTAGGGCATGGTGCCTAGTATCCGTTATCGGTGTTTTACGTCATTGTCGCAACTTGTTATGCCAAATGCTTGACACCAGGGCCCGAGTGCCATGATTTCAGATCTGAACTTGTTATTGTATCATGATAATAATTATTGTTTTGGATCATATCTATGAGTTGTATACACATGTTATTATCCGGAACCGATGTCCCCAAAGTGACAACAATTGGGACAACCGGAGGGA
This sequence comes from Poa annua, assembly GCA_026929855.1. Taxonomy (NCBI): domain Eukaryota; kingdom Viridiplantae; phylum Streptophyta; class Magnoliopsida; order Poales; family Poaceae; genus Poa; species Poa annua. Next base: position 57,032,965 of record CM049431.1, read on the forward strand.
ATGGCTATGATGTGAGGATCACATGTATTCACTGAGTGTTAATGCTTTGCTCCGGTACTTTATTAAAAGGAGTACCTTAATTGCCAGTAGATTCCCTTGAGGACCCGCTGCAAACGGGCTGGCAGGACAAAAGATGATGTGCAAGTTTCTTATTGCGAGCACGCACAAATAAGAATACATGCTTATGATTAGTTAATGCTTGGATGCTATATACTATTTATCCGCAAATGCCTATGCTATGTTATTACATGAATTATCTTATCCATGCAACGCCCGTACATCCGTCCCTTTTCCTTCAGTATTTTAATCACAATCACTGTTTACATCAATCACAATCACAATCACTGTTTCAATCACAATCACTGTTTCAATTCTCCTGCTACTGTTATTTCACTATTGCCTCTGCTATAAAACGGTAGCTACTGATAATCTGTCTCGAGTAAGTCTATTCATAGGTGTAGCTGATTTGACAAATCATATGTTAAATCTTATAAATATTCTTTGGCTCCCCTTGTGTCGAATCAATAAATTTAGGTTTTACTTCCCTCGAAGACTGTTGCGATCCCCTATACTTGTGGGTCATCAAGACTATTTTCTGGCGCCATTGCCGGGGAGCATAGCTTTATTTCTAAGCCCACCTGAGTGTGATATTGTTCGCTGGAATTTATTCATCCTAGGAAGAAATACTGATAAGAAGTTTCCCATCGTGCCATCCACCACAAGGAAAGGTACAACTTTGAACTCTGCTGCTGCGCTTGATTCTCCGTCTGTGTTGAGTAAGCTTGTTACACAACCACAACCTGCACGTTCTGTTACTACTGCTGAATCTGAAGTTACTTATGATGATGCTTCTACTGTTCTTGATGAAACTGGTTCATTAGGTCCCTTTTTAAATGCTACGATTGCTAAACCTAAACAAATTGAAAATGCTGAAATTCCTGATAAAAATGCCGAACCACCTGTTAATTCCCCTGAATTTACATGTGATACTGATGATGAGTGTGCTGATATATATGTGGATCTTGATGATGGTCTTGTTAAAGATATTAATTCTATGGAGGATGCTAGTGCCTTTGAAAAACTTGTTGAAAAACGTGCTGTTAAACATAAGTTATATCTTGATTCTAAATTTGCTACATCTCCTATAAACATAAAAGATATAGATTATGATTTCTCTCTTGATTTGGCACATATAGCTATAGTTGAAAGATAACCTTTCTGTGGATTTCAAAATGTAAGTGCTATAGAACATATGAATGTTTTGTCTGATTTAAGTGGAATATTTGTTGAGGACATTAAAAGACGCACTTACTTTGTTGCTAAAATATTTCCTTTCTCATTAAAAGGAGAAGCTAAAACTTGGTATAATAATTTGTCTCCTGGTTCCATGACTAGTCCTAAGGGTTTGCTTGATGCTTTTTTCAAAAATATTTTCCTACTTGTGCTCAACATGATGCTTTGTTAAAAATCTATAATTTTAATCAAGATGAGGGTGAGAAATTGCCCAAAGCTTGGACACGCTTTTGTTGCATCTTGAGAGGGCAGCCGAACCATGATTTGGAGAAAAATGATCTACTTATATATTTTAGAGTGGACTAACTGCTGAATCTAGGACATACCTGGATAGTTTTGCTAGTTGTGTTTTCAAGAAAAGGACTCCCGAAGAAGCTGAAGAATTATTGACTACAATATGCAAGCATAATGATGATTGGGATATTCCTGAACCTACTCCAACACCTCCACCAACACCAAAGAAGAGAAGTATGATCGAATTAAATGAAGAAACGATGAGGGGATCTAAGAGATCTCTTCAAGAAAGTGGTATTAAATCTGAAGATGTGAAGTATTTACCTCCTATTGAACAATTATGTAAGCCTATTCCTTCTCCAACTGTAATTGAGGTACACTCTCTCCAAAGGTTTGATGATAGAGATATTCCTTACTCTAAACCTCCTGCTCAATGTTTAGATGAATTTGATGATTTTGTTGTTAAGCAAGGTAATTTTAATATGAGAATAGAGAATCATTTAATGGAAAATTCTCATGCTATTAGTGATTTACATGATATTGTTGATATAACTACTAATGATGTTAAAGTGCTCATTAAACGCTTTCATATGGTTCAAACTCAAATAGATCAACTCACTAAAGTGCAAAAAAAATTGTTAGTAAATAACTCTATTGCTACAGAAAACATGTTTGCGAAGTAACAACTAGAGGTGGTAAATCTACTCAAGAACCTTTATATCCGGAAGGACATGATAAAAGAATTGAACAAGATTCTCAACGAGTGAATGAATCTAGTACTCCTTCTAGGAAAAAGAAAAATAAACATAAAACTATTGTAGAATCCACTGAACCTGTTAATGATCCTATTAGTATATCTATTTCTGATGCTGAAACTGAAAGTGGTAAGGAACACAACAATGATAATGCTAATAACAATTCTTAGGATAAAAATGTTAATTCGGATCAAGAAGAAATAGAAGAAGAACCTGAAAAACATGCTAAAAATAAAAAGTACACTAAAGAAGATTTTATTGCTAAGAAACACATGGTAATGAAAAAGAACCTTGGGTCCAAAAACCAATGCCTTTTGTTGCTAAGAAACTTAAATGTAAAGAGGGAGATCATTATAATAGATTTTGTGATTGGATGAAACCATTATTCTTGCAAATTCCTTTGACTGATGCTATTAAGTTGCCTCCTTATTCTAAATATATGAAAGATATTGTGACTAACAAAAGGAAAATTCCTAATGAGGAAATATGTACTATGCTTGCTAATTACTCTTTCAATGGCAAGGTTCCAAAGAAGCTTGGTGATCCAGGTATACCAACTATTCCTTGCTCTATCAAAAATAATTATGTTAAAACTGCTCTATGTGATTTGGGAGCTGGAGTTAGTGTTATGCCTTTCTCTCTTTACAAGAGACTTTACCTTGATAAGTTGATACCTACTGATATATCTTGGCAAATGGCTGATAAATCTACTGTTGTTCCTGTTGGAATTTGTGACGATGTTCCTGTCCAAATAACTACAAATTGCTTAATTATGACTGACTTTGTTGTTCTTGAAATGCCTGGAGATGATAATATGTCTATTATTCTTGGAAGACCTTTTCTAGATACCGCAGGGGCTGTTATTGATTGCAATAAAGGAAAGGTTACTTTTAATGTTCATGACAAGGAGCATACTGTTTATCATCCCAAGAAAGTTGATAGAATGCCTGTAATTAATACAATTACCAATTTGAGGTCTATTAGAGTGGGAAGTATTGATTGCCCATATAAATAAGAATTCAAAACTCTCATGATTGGATCCATACCAATTCATTATAAGGTAACATGAGTGTCTCATATGGTTTAAAATCTTTCATGTCATATAAAATTCATTTGGTGGCAAGACTTGATCAACCTTGTTAACAAGTGCAATTAAATTCTTTAAATTTAAAAGGAAAAATTAGATTCAAAAAAGTAAATGCATAAAGAGGCTAAACAATTTTATTTCTCTCATCCTTGTTATACCTACTGTAATGTTATTTAGTTTGCAATGTTTAGATGAATTGGTTGTTAGAAAATAACTTTTCAGTATTGAATTTAATAATGCAAAAGACCAGAAAATGAAAAAATAAAGTTTCTCGGAAAATTAAAAATTTTATATGAGAAATCATATTTTTCGAAGAGGCACCTGGAAGTGCCAGAGAGCCACCAGGGGGAACCCCTGGTCCACCACATCACCTGGTGGCGCGGCAGCCCTTTGGCCTCGCCGGCACATGGTGTGGGGCCCACATGCCCCCCCCACTTGCTCTCTCTCTCCTTCCCCTGCCTTCCTCTTGCTCGAAAAATCAGTCCTGCATATCTCAAACTCGTGTTCTCGCTGCTCATTTCCTGGGATTTCGATCTCCACATTCAGTCAATTTGTGCTGCTAAAATTTGGTGCATCTCCTCTCCGGTATGTGAATCCTCCGAATATCCACTTAGAATTTTGTTTAATGGTGTATATATGAAGTATTTTGCTGCTGTTGATATCTTATTTAGTGAGTTTGAATGCTTGTTCTAATTTTGCTCCGGTATGTGAATCCTCCGAATACCCAAGGCTATCTTGATATTGAGTCAATGAAGAGACATGAATTTATTGCTGAAAGTGGTAGCTTGCATTATCTCCCTTATACCATAACTTATTCAAAGAAGAAATACTACAAAGTAAGTACCATTGAGAGAATTGTTATCTTGCCTGCGCTTCTTCTTAACCTTGTTGGCAGAGAGAACTTGTCAGTCTCATAGCCTGAGTTGGACACACTTGGGGCATGACGAGGAGTATGGGGGTGGCTTCATTCAGCCCTCGGAGACACCCAGCTTTGTGTACCCGGATCCGGGGTATGCAGGACCTTCAGGATCTGCCTGCACCGTAGCCAACGCGGAGTACGACTACACGGGCCATAACCCACCGAGTTGGGGCGATTATTCACCTTGGGGTTGAGCTCCACTTAGGCCAAAAGCCTAAGCTTGGGGGCAGGTATACCGATAGCACACTCAATTACATATCATTATAATTCGATACTTTGTATATCCATGTTTCGTTTTAGTTTTGTTTCTTTTGTTCATTTGTTTATGCTTTGTTTGCTTTCTATAAACTCAAAAATACCAAAAAGATATTTTTATTTCTCTTGCTGGTTTTTTTAGTATATATTATTACTATGCTTAGTATTTATTTCAGTTTAATATGCAAAAACACAAAAATATTTTGCTTTGTTGTGTGCTGTTTCGCGCAGGGACAGATTTCTGCTGTCCACCGTTCAGTTCATAACTTTTCACAGGAATGTCGGAATGACCTGAAATTTAGTGTGCATATTCCTGGGATGTGTACGCAACTTCTATTAGTTTTGAGTTTTGTGATCTGGGCATGTTAAGGCCCTCGAAAAAATTCGTCTTTGATGGATGTTCTGTTTCCAGTTTTTAAATCCGAAAACCCAAAAATATTTGTTGTTTCTCTATGCTTTTGTATAGTTTGTTTCAGAGGTCATTATCTTCAATTACTCCATTGCGTTTGTTTATTATATCATATCTTTCAAGCACACAAGTGATAATAAAGTTATGATGATCTATGACAATTTCGAGTTGGGTAAGGGGCTGGTAATGAACTCTATTTGTTTCTCATTTTCGTACATATACTCATTTATGTGAGCATGCTTAGATGGTTCGCATAATGTATATGATGATTGGTGGATTTTTAGTAGTTCGTGTTCTCTTATGATCGTTTCCAATTTATTTATGAGGAATGTCATGTCTCTTTGGATATTTGCTTGTATTGTTTTGCTCATAATAGAATATGACATTGTGGTATCCTCCTCTGATAATTCATTTGAATCGACTTGACACATGCTTACACATGTTATGACTGAAAACAAAAAGTCAATTTAGCCTCGATGACATATTTTGACTCAGAGTTCTTGTATCTTTATTATGGCAACATTAATTCTATTTCGTCGCAAGCATGATTATGACGGCTATTGCTCTCTTGAATTGTCACTTTCCCATCCTTTGCTAGCCTTCACATGTACTAAGAGGTATTTATGCTTGTGCTTCCAAATCCCTGAAAACCAAGTTGTTCCAATGAGTTCACCATAAATACCTATGCATGGCAATTTCAAACCATTCAAGTAAATTCGCATGTGCTACCTTTAAAACCTTCAAACACTTCTTAATTTGTGTCACTGTTTTGAGCTCATGAGGAAGTGGTAGTTGGTCTTGTTATCTTCCATACTAATTAAGTAATTGATTTTGTAACATCCCAACAATTTTATAATAATCAAAAATCACTAAAATTTAAAACTTTTGTTTTGTTTGAAATAAAATACTAAAATGCTTAAAGAAACCAACTATAAAAGACCTCAACCAATTTGAAAAAGTATATTATTTCAAAATTCTCAATGTGTCATGAATGTCAAAAGTTATTTCCAATTAAACATTACATCATCCATTGTATTTCAAAACCCTTAAGATGTAAATTTATGAATGTTGAAAAACCTTCAAACCCATTTCATGAAATAAATAGTCTCCTCATAAGTATATGATTCCAACCACATAGCCATAGCTATTCATAAATTAAAATAATATTTACAAGTGTTCTTTTTAAACTATTTAAAACATGATCTATTTGTCAAATAGTTTTTCATTCTTTCAACTAGTTCAAAACTTAGTGTTGAAATTACACCCTATAGATTATAACTCTAATAAATTCATATAGTTTATAAATGGATTACCCAAAAAAACATTTCATTAGCTTAAAATGAATCCCATTTATTTTCAAAACATAAAATGATTTTCTTGAATATATATTCTATATAAGAAAAGAATTAAATCTAAAATCTTTTCCAAGGTTGTTTATGAAGTTTCAAATGATTTATCTTAATATAAAATATAATGTTACACAAAATAAAATTTAATTAACATTAGAATCCATTATATTCCCTATTACTTTAAAATTTATTTATATTATATTAAGCTTCTATTAAACCAAAATAAAGATGCATGTTTAAGAAAATGTGTTTAAATAACTTAAATTCAAACATAATTGAATATGGGTATTTCATATAATTTATTTAGCCAAAATTAAAACTAATTAAACCCTAGTTTTAAATTAAACATAAAGTGTCAATTTCACATTTAATCAATATTTCTAAATTATTATTTTTGAAAAGTGTTCAAAACATACCCACAACTGGTTTAACAGCAAGATATTATTTTTACAAATTTTTAGAAATTAATTTGACATTATTTAGATATTTAAATCAAAAGATATGAATTAAACAAATAAAAACAGAAAAAGAATTACCTGGATGACGTCATCGCTGACGTCATCATCGTCAACCTCCAGCCGGGATTTTCGCCCGATTTGCACCTTCCTTTGTTCGTTCGATTCGCGTGATTTAAGCGATGAAAACCCTAACAGAGGATGCCTATAAATTCCCCACGCTCTCCTCCGTGTTTTCCCCCTCCTCCCCATCAAAATAACGCCGCCAGGCCGCTCAAAAAGCTCGCCGGAGCTCCGCCGGTCCGCCGCCGTAATTCTTCCATCCCCGGCGAGGTAGGCTGCCCTAAGCCCGGAGACCCCACCCATTCTCTTTCCCGTGTCGACGGGCACCTTCTCATTCTCTCCCTTCTTCGTTTTCGCAGCAGCACGTCGAGGAGGAATCGACCGAAGGTCGCCGGCGAAAACCGCGCCTCCACCCGTGCCCTTCCTCCTCTCTCGGCTGCGCAGCTCGACGCCGACCACCCCACAGAGCTCGCCGCGCCGCGCTGAACTCCGGCGTCAACTCCCAGAGCGAAGAGGACCACCGGAGCGTCGTGTTCGTCCAAGCCCGAGGCCGCGCCACCGCCTCCTTCATCGCCGGCAGCCACCGCGCCGCCACCTTCTGGTCCATGCAATGTGAGCCGTCCGATCTCCTTCCAACGCACCAGATTAGATCTTATTAACGAACCGGTACGAATAGATCTGGACCGCCAGATCCAGATCTGACGGCCCAGATCTGTGACTTATCCACGTCAGCGTGCCTCGTCAGCATTCAGTCAGCATCCAGTCAGCATCCGCGTCAGCATTTATTTTCGTAATAAAATTTAAATTGGCAGTTTTACAGAAAAGACCCTGTAACTTAGAATTGGTATAACTTTTTACTCACACGTCCAAATTCAAATATTTTTATATATTTGGAAAGCCCTTGACATGTAGAATATTTTGGATCTGCCAAAATTAGAATTTGACTTAGTTTAAAATATTCAAATTTCAAATGGTGAATTTGAGTATATTTGTAATAACTTTAAATCTATAAATCCAAAAATTACAAATAAAATTGTTTTAGAAACTTTAGAATATTTGTAAATTAATGCCACTGCTACAAAATATTTTTGAGTAATTTTTGAATAAATTCATAGTTATATATTTAATTTGAATGGTTTGACTATTTTCAACATAACTATTAATATTATTTTTGATTAAAGTAAATTTCTATAAATTTAATTAAAATACCCATGTCTATTAACACTATTTATTAAATTATATTATAAAAACTTAATCATAGGAAACTTTAATCTTATAATTATTCCTTTTATTATATTCTCCAAAATTAGAAATTAATTACATTGCATTTATAAATTCATGCATATTTATAAACAAATCACAAAAGTTATTTTTATGTTTCTTGTGACTAAAAAATTCATTTCATTCATAGCATATTTTATTTTATAGATATCATTCTCATAGGAAAACCCCTCTTCATTAGTTTTCTCTAAGTTAGAAATAATTTCAACTTAGCATTTTGTGATGTGCTACACTTAGACACTTAGTAATTTTCAACATGGAGCTGGATCCTAGCGGCATAGTGGGATGAAGCGGCCTGGAAACAAACCTTACATGTCCACGTACATGAGACATGTTCCACAATTTAAGTGGCTGGCCGGATGTCTGTCTCTCTCACTTTAGCGAATATCCAATTTACAAAGAGTTGATAGTAATTGCTGATCACCTTATAGACTTAGTATTTTTCTCTAAGTATTTTGCACATCATGGCTAAGCCATTAGAGTGCTTGTTTCAAGAAGATATAAAACAAAGTATGTTTATCCAACTTAAGACCTTAGTCCTTAGTCATTCTTGACCCACCTATTTGCCTTGCATTAACTTAAAAGATTTTCATGGCATGAAAAAGTATTTCTAGCCCTTAGGAATATTTTGCACATCATGCATAAACATATTTTCCTTAGAAGTTTTATAAAACTTATTTATTCATCTAGTATGTGTTTGTATGCATTGTGGAGTTGTGCTTGCTGTTGATTGTTGTATTGTTGCTTGTCTATACTGTTAGATTGAACGGAGAGTCCCGAGTATCGTTGAAAAGAGTTGTGAACAACGACAACATTCAAAGGCAAGTGGCACACCTCATAAACTTCCTATTTGTATATGCATTACTTAGTGTATTTTTATATTCATGTGTAGGATAGTATTGCTATGCTAAACCTGTGTAGAATTCCTTATTCCTGTGTCTAGGTTCCTATGCAATACTTAGTAGAATTATTGATGCTATGCAAATGTTGTTTTGTGAAAATCTAAATTCTACTAAGTTAAGAATGAAACACCTGGGTGGTAAGTGGTTGCATGCTTTATGTTGAGTGGCTACTCAGGTCCATGTCTATGGTTCCTGGAGTATGTACACTTGTGAATGGCCACCCAGGAACAGAGGAATCTGAAGAACTCCGAGTGACGATAGCTTCCAGTGCAGCCATTGCCATATGGGCTCTGGCTTGATCAATTATGTTGCGTGGACTCTCTCCGGCTTGACAAGCAGATGTAGGGGGATGTTAGGTGGAACGGGTCAAGCAAGAGTGGGAGGGAAATGCTTCTGAAAGATCTCGTCTCATTCTCTCCTTTCCTTATCACAAATGGTGTGTAAAGGATACCTTGGGTTGAATGGGTACAATGGTGAACGTGCACAACCTCTGCAGAGTGTAAAACTAAGTACTTAGCCGTGTCCCCGGTACGGACAATTTGAGCAGCTGATCACGGACGTCAACGGAGGATTCCACCATTCCAACTTCAGAAATAAAACTTGATGGGTGAACAAGGGAAGATGGGATTTATGGTTTTCATGCCATACTCGTCTTGATTTCAAGAAAAGTTTTTTCAAAAGAGTAGGAAAAATTGGCTTTATGCAAATTAGGCTTGAACTCCACCAGCCAAATATGCATATAGGCTTTAGAGTTATTGCATTAAGTGTCCACCATAGTGTCACTTGCCAGACTCCATTTTTAATGGAATCTGACCCACGTTGTTGCAATATTTTTCTTATTGCAGATTTGATCAGATGACGAGTGAGGTTTCGTTTAAAGGTTTCGAGTCTACAACCAACATGTTTTCGCCTTTGGCAGCATGAAAGTTATAGAGACTCACTTCTATTGTATTTCCGCTGTGTACTTTTTCAATGCTAGCTTTATGCTATGCAACTTGTATCAAATATTTTGTAATTCTGGATCATCGATGTAATAAAATTGACGCTTTGTTGTGATATTACATCGTAAACTGTGTGTGCAAATGAATCGATCCAGGGATTTGCACTATACACAGGTATCTGCCTTATTTAAAGAGCAGGTACATTACAGATGGTATCAGAGCACTGTGTTGCCTGTAGGTTCGAAACCCTAGGTTTGGATAGAAATAGGATTTGGCCATAGGATTGAAAATCTATTTCATTCATTTTGCTGAAAATAAGAACTTTTCAAACATTATTCTTGTAACTACCTTATCTATTCCCTATCTAAGTTTCTTCTCTTGTTTCGTTAGATGACCGCCCTCGTTGAAGCACTTAAGAAAGGACCAGTGATGACCATGACCTTGGAATGCGAGACTGAGTTTCCAAGAGCACTTAAGGATAACATGAGGAGTTTAGGTTTTGAAGGAGAAGTAGTATACAAAGGTTTTCCTTTCATGGATGAAGGCCAAGAGTATTGGTGGGTGCAAGTCCATCTATACATGAGCAAAGAAGCTGACCACAAGACTGAGGGTGACTGCATGTTCACGAACCCAATACTTCACACATCATTCTTTGATTCAGCAAGAAATGCAGCATGGAGAGCTATTGAGTACCTTGCAGAAAGACTTCATAATAGGCTTCACAACACCCAGAAGTATCTTGAAGAACTCAAGGAAGTGGAAGAGGAACTCGAAGCACTCAAGAAAAAGACAGATTAGACCACCTACCCATTAGAAAAACGAGATCCGATGATGTATTGACCTATCAAATTGTGGTATGGCAGTATTATCAATTTTGTCTTTCCATGACATTGGTGTGTTTCGTTCGATAAACGATTAGTTCGAACTCTCAAAAGAAGTTTTGAAAATTTTCACGTATGTGTTTGAACCTTGTTGCTTGATGTTTGTTAGATGTTGATTGATTTTGTTATAGATTTGTTGCCTTGTTTTGTTTGATTGAACTAGGATTCCTCCATAAGTACGAATAATTCAACTCATTGCTTTCTAAACCAAACAGATGTCTCACCCCAATACCAACACCAGCGATTTGTATACAACTATGCGACTACTATTAGAGAACCAGAGTCAGCTGTGGAAGTTGATCAATGACCACCTGCCTAAGATTGATCAAAACCATAGTGATTTTGAAGAGAACCTCATGACCAAACTAAAGGCATGCAAAACTTGTGGAGAGATAGGACATACGTCCAAAGAATGTCCTGATGAGTGGCCCCATGGTGATACAGGACATCTAGTTAAAGGATGCCTCACAAGTCAGGTTACTTGCTTCTTGTGTGAAGGAACAAACCATGTCCCAACCCAGTGTCAACTTTATTCCTGGGTACAACAAGCTACCCAACAAACCAAGGAAGGAATGCAACAGTCTCTCATGAAGACCCTGGAGGAACAAGGACATAATTCATCGAACTGCAGAAAGGAGAAGATTGGTAAGGACACTAAACCAAATCATTGTCCAAGGCCGATTGAAGCTCCTGCCCAGATGGATAATGAAGTGGGAGTAAAGTCACACCCAATGATATCCAAAAGTACCTCCAAGTGTTGCTATAAGTGTAAAGGAGATCACCTAGCTCGAAGTTGTCACATCAAACGAGACTGGACTTCTTTAATTGAGATAGAATATGGCAAACAAGATTTGGAAGAACTTTTAGCCCTGGAAACACCTAAGAAGAAGAAGAAGAACTTAAGCGACGTAATTTTCTTCAAATGTAAGGGCAAGGGACATTATGCTGATAAGTGCCCAGAAAAGATGAAGGAGAAATGCCTTACCCGCCCGCACAAGAAAATCATCAGTCCCGTGACATGTCGCAGATGTGGAGCAACAGGACACTATGTCAGTGGCTGCCCTGAGTGGAAGAAGAATAAATCTCTCCAAGGACCGAGTGGAAAACGTGAGTGCTAAAAAATTTATGTATCCACCACATGCCATTGTATTTTGAATACTTGTACGCTCTACATCAGAGAAATAAACAAGATTACACAAAATTTCTAGACTGAACCCAAATTTCTTTTAAGGGTGGTAGCCACCCAGTTAAAGTAAACCCTGCTGCATAAACTCAGAGATCCCAAACCATCTTTCTTTCGATCCTCCTAATCAGAAAAATCATTCGCTGCCAAGTTTTCAAGTTTCCATGTCAGAAATTTCATTTCTCAAAACATCTCGAGCTATCAGAATCATTCAAGAATTTGCTTTGTCTTTCTAGCCTCTCCGAATCTCGGGGACGAGATTCCTTTTAAGGGTGGTAGTCTGTAACATCCCAATAATTTAATAATAATCAAAAATCACTAAAATTTAAAACTTTTGTTTTGTTTGAAATAAAATACTAAAATGCTTAAAGAAACCAAATATAAAAGACCTCAACCAATTTGAAAAAGTATATTATTTCAAAATTCTCAATGTGTCATGAATGTCAAAAGTTATTTCCAATTAAACATTACATCATCCATTGTATTTCAAAACCCTTAAGATGTAAATTTATGAATGTTGAAAAACCTTCAAACCCATTTCATGAAATAAATAGTTTCCTCATAAGTATATGATTCCAACCACATAGCCATAGCTATTCATAAATTAAAATAATATTTACAAGTGTTCTTTTTAAACTATTTAAAACATGATCTATTTGTCAAATAGTTTTTCATTCTTTCAACTAGTTCAAAACTTAGTGTTGAAATTACACCCTATAGATTATAACTCTAATAAATTCATATAGTTTATAAATGGATTACCCAAATAAACATTTCATTAGCTTAAAATGAATCCCATTTATTTTCAAAACATAAAATGATTTTCTTGAATATATATTCTATATAAGAAAAGAATTAAATCTAAAATCTTTTCCAAGGTTGTTTATGAAGTTTCAAATGATTTATCTTAATATAAAATATAATGTTACACAAAATAAAATTTAATTAACATTAGAATCCATTATATTCCCTATTACTTTAAAATTTATTTATATTATATTAAGCTTCTATTAAACCAAAATAAAGATGCATGTTTAAGAAAATGTGTTTAAATAACTTAAATTCAAACATAATTGAATATGGGTATTTCATATAATTTATTTAGCCAAAATTAAAACTAATTAAACCCTAGTTTTAAATTAAAATAAAGTGTCAATTTCACATTTAATCAATATTTCTAAATTATTATTTTTGAAAAGTGTTCAAAACATACCCACAACTGGTTTAACAGCAAGATATTATTTTTACAAATATTTAGAAATTAATTTGACATCATTTGGATATTTAAATCAAAAGATATGAATTAAACAAATAAAAACAGAAAAATAATTACCTGGATGACGTCATCGCTGACGTCATCATCGTCAACCTCCAGCCGGGATTTTCGCCCGATTTGCACCTTCCTTTGTTCGTTCGATTCGCGCGATTTAAGCGATGAAAACCCTAACGGAGGATGCCTATAAATTCCCCACGCTCTCCTCCGTGTTTTCCCCCTCCTCCCCATCAAAATAACGCCGCCAGGCTGCTCAAAAAGCTCGCCGGAGCTCCGCCGGTCTGCCGCCGTAATTCTTCCATCCCCGGCGAGGTAGGCTGCCCTAAGCCCCGAGACCCCACCCATTCTCTTCCCCGTGTCGACGCGCACCTTCTCATTCTCTCCCTTCTTCGTTTTCGCAGCAGCACGTCGAGGAGGAATCGACCGAAGGTCGCCGGTGAAAACCGCGCCTCCACCCGTGCCCTTCCTCCTCTCTCGGTTGCGCAGCTCGACGCCGACCACCCCACGGAGCTCGCCGCACCGCGATGAACTCCGGCGTCAACTCCCTGAGCGAAGAGGACCACCGGAGCGTCGTGTTCGTCCAAGCCCGAGGCCGCGCCACCGTCTCCTTCGTCGCCGGCAGCCACCGCGCCGCCACCTTCTGGTCCATGCAATGTGAGCCGTCCGATCTCCTTCCAACGCACCAGATTAGATCTTATTAACGAACCGGTACGAATAGATCTGGACCGCCAGATCCAGATCTGACGGCCCAGATCTGTGACTTATCCACGTCAGCGTGCCTCGTCAGCATCCAGTCAGCATCCAGTCAGCATCCGCGTCAGCATTTATTTTCGTAATAAAATTTAAATTGGCAGTTTTACAGAAAAGACCCTGTAACTTAGAATTGGTATAACTTTTTACTCACACATCCAAATTCAAATATTTTTATATATTTGGAAAGCCCTTGACATGTAGAATATTGTGGATCTGCCAAAATTCAAATTTGACTTAGTTTAAAATATTCAAATTTCAAATGGTGAATTTGAGTATATTTGTAATAACTTTAAATCTATAAATCCAAAAATTACAAATAAAATTGTTTTAGAAACTTTAGAATATTTGTAAATTAATGCCACTGCTACAAAATATTTTTGAGTAATTTTTGAATAGATTCATAGTTATATATTTAATTTGAATGGTTTGACTATTTTCAACATAACTATTAATATTATTTTTGATTAAAGTAAATTTCTATAAATTTAATTAAAATACCCCTGTCTATTAACACTATTTATTAAATTATATTATAAAAACTTAGTCATAGGAAACTTTAATCTTATAATTATTCCTTCTATTATATTCTCCAAAATTAGAAATTAATTAAATTGCATTTATAAATTCATGCATATTTATAAAGAAATCACAAAAGTTATTTTTATGTTTCTTGTGATTAAAAAATTCATTTGATTCATAGCATATTTTATTTTATAGATATCATTCTCATAGGAAAACCCCTCTTCATTAGTTTTCTCTAAGTTAGAAATAATTTCAACTTAGCATTTTGTGATGTGCTACACTTAGACACTTAGTAATTTTCAACATGGAGCTGGAAGACCAATGAAGGACTTAGCCAAACGAGACTCCAGAAGAATCTCCAAGGAGTGGAAGCACTTAGAAGAAAGATCAAGAAGAAGTTCATGAAGACCAACCAGAAATATTTTCTAAGTCTTTCTCCCTCTTTCTTCTTTCTCCCTCCTTCTTCTGTTAGACTTCATGATTACTAAGTAAATCCAAGACCAGCCTCGAGGATACAAGAACCACCAAGTCTAAAGATCTATCAAGACTACCAAGAACTCAATCAAGACATCATCCAGAAGAAAGTTACAAGTCTGGAGATGAAGCCTGGATGACAACTACATCTTTCTTTCTACCTTTTCCCTCTTTACTAATCTTGTCTTTTAGACTTAAACAAATTTTGATCATGATGTTATCATCTTGAAGTTGTTGGATCCTAGCGGCATAGTGGGATGAAGCGGCCTGGAAACAAACCTTACATGTCCACGTAAATGAGACATGTTCCACAATTTAAGTGGCTGGCCAGGTGTCTGTCTCTCTCACTTTAGCGAATATCCAATTTACAAAGAGTTGATAGTAATTGCTGATCACCTTATAGACATAGTATTTTTTTCTAAGTATTTTGCACATCATGGCTAAGCCATTAGAGTGCTTGTTTCAAGAAGATATAAAACAAAGTATGTTTATCCAACTTAAGACCTTAGTCCTTAGTCATTCTTGACCCACCTATTTTCCTTGCATTAACTTAAAAGATTTTCATGGCATGAAAAAGTATTTCTAGCCCTTAGGAATATTTTGCACATCATGCATAAACATATTTTCCTTAGAAGTTTTATAAAACTTATTTATTCATCTAGTATGTGTTTGTATGCATTGTGGAGTTGTGCTTGCTGTTGATTGTTGTATTGTTGCTTGTCTATACTGTTAGATTGAACGGAGAGTCCCGAGTATCGTTGAAAAGAGTTGTGAACAACGACAACATTCAAAGGCAAGTGGCACACCTCATAAACTTCCTATTTGTATATGCATTACTTAGTGTATTCTTATATTCATGTGTAGGATAGTATTGCTATGCTAAACCTGTGTAGAATTCCTTATTCCTGTGTCTAGGTTCCTATGCAATACTTAGTAGAATTATTGATGCTATGCAAATGTTGTTTTGTGAAAATCTAAATTCTACTAAGTTAAGAATGAAACACCTGGGTGGTAAGTGGTTGCATGCTTTATGTTGAGTGGCTACTCAGGTCCATGTCTATGGTTCCTGGAGTATGTACACTTGTGAATGGCCACCCAGGAACAGAGGAATCTGAAGAACTCCGAGTGACGATTGCTTCCAGTGCAGCCATTGCCATATGGGCTCTGGCTTGATCAATTATGTTGCGTGGACTCTCTCCGGCTTGACAAGCAGATGTAGGGGGATGTTAGGTGGAACGGGTCAAGCCAGAGTGGGAGGGAAAATGCTTCTGAAAGATCTCGTCTCATTCTCTCCTTTCCTTATCACAAATGGTGTGTAAAGGATACCTTGGGTTGAATGGGTACAATGGTGAACGTGCACAACCTCTGCAGAGTGTAAAACTAAGTACTTAGCCGTGTCCCCGGTACGGACAATTTGAGCAGCTGATCACGGACGTCAACGGAGGATTCCACCATTCCAACTTCAGAAATAAAACTTGATGGGTGAACAAGGGAAGATGGGATTTATGGTTTTCATGCCATACTCGTCTTGATTTCAAGAAAAGTGTTTTCAAAAGAGTAGGAAAAATTGGCTTTATGCAAATTAGCCTTGAACTCCACCAGCCAAATATGCATATAGGCATTAGAGTTATTGCATTAAGTGTCCACCATAGTGTCACTTGCCAGACTCCATTTTTAATGGAATCTGACCCACGTTGTTGCAATATTTTTCTTATTGCAGATTTGATCAGATGACGAGTGAGGTTTCGTTTAAAGGTTTCGAGTCTACAACCAACATGTTTTCGCCTGTGGCAGCATGAAAGTTATAGAGACTCACTGCTATTGTATTTCCGCTGTGTACTTTTTCAATGCTAGCTTTATGCTATGCAACTTGTATCAAATATTTTGTAATTCTGGATCATCGATGTAATAAAATTGACGCTTTGTTGTGATATTACATCGTAAACTGTGTATGCAAATGAATCGATCCAGGGATTTGCACTATACACATGTATCTGCCTTATTTAAAGAGCAGGTACGTTACAGATTTGCATGCTACATCTGCTCGTCACTAATTTTGCAAAGGGCTGGTTAGACCATTGTAATACCAAAAAAGGATTTGAGAAAATAAAAATAGGCACTCCTCCATGGTTTGAGATTGATTGGTGGGCACTCGAGGATTCGGTTAGCCATGGTTTGTTAGCAAGGTAGGGAGGAGTGTCAAGCTATCAAAATGAATATAAAGATGCATATTACAAATGCTTTGTTTTAAAAATACCGCTCTCAAGTTGCTTAATATGGAAGATAACAATAACTCTATTACCAGTCGTTGACCTAACAACCACCACTTAGAAACAATTTTACCTCTGTTTTCAAAATGATAAGAAGCTCTAGCATATGTTGAATCTCTACTTCCCTCAAAGAAGGGCATATCTTTTACTTTACTGTTGAGTCTCCATCCTTCTTTGAGCACCTTCTTGAGAGCGTAATTTTCATTCTTAGTGTAATGTGCTTGTCCCTTAATATGTTAAGCGCGGTGTAATCTAGATGCTTTTATCTTTGATATATTTATCTCTAGTCTTCCCTTGAAACTCAGAGGTGCCTGGGTGCTGTTACATTCGGGCTAGTGAGATACCACTATATCATACTTTCTTATGATCATTGCAGTCCTGTGAATTGATATGTTTCATGTTATTTATCATTGGTTTAATAGGCATATTTTCATGGTTTACATAACTATTGGGTGACAATGTTTATATATCTCTTGTTATGAATAGTCTAAGCATTTGTCCTCATAATGAGAATATTTACATCACATGAGCAAATGAGTTCGTGAAAGTTCTTTTATCGCACTCAGTTGTTAACTGAATTGCTTGAGGGCAAGCAATAAGCTAAGCTTGGGGGGAGTTGTGAAGGAGATATGCCCTAGAGGCAATTAATAAAGTGTATTTCTTGATCATATCTCGTTTGTTCATAATATGTTTTTGTGTCATGCTATAACCGTATTAAGTGGAAACATTAATACAGGTGTGATGCGTAAACAACTAGGTCCCTAGTAGACTATACTAAGACTAGTTTTGTTGCGCGATCGATGATCGAGGTTTACCGATCATAGGTCATGGCGCCGGTCGGCAATGGAAGTCATATCGTTGGTAGAACGATGTGATGGACATACCCATATTTGTAGGACGTAGTCCTTACGTCTTCAACCGTGAGATCAACTCTTATTGTTATTCCTGGAAGATACTTTGATGGCACCAAACGTCGTATCTTATATAGTATGACAATAACGGTGATTCTTTTGGGTATCGAAAGGGAGTAGTTGAAACGAGGCATCAAGAGCGGGATTTGCCAATCCGCATAGCAGGATAGATACTTAGGGCCCACTCGGTGAGATTATGTCTAATCTGCTTGCAATCATGTGACTAGGTCACGGAGACATGAGATCATAGACGAGTAGAAGATAGCGTTGTCGGTAATGTGGCCAGCTAGATATGGAGATATCTATGAACAACACTCGGACACGCTAAGTATCGCCATGGCAAAAAGTTTAAGACTTTACGTTCAGGTTTGATAGATGAAAGTCATTCATTATATCATAGGGATTAATTCATGGGGTCCAGGCCTACGAGTTAGTCGTTGATTAGAGAGGAGTCTCGATCATACATGTTATTATAACGAACCGCTAGGGTAACACACTTAAGAGGTTTCTACAATACAACCGGAAAGGAAAGAGATCATCGGGAACGTCCCGGGAGAGGTCCGATGGAGATCGGGCAGCAACGAAATAGTTTTTGGAACTAACTAAATTATATATAATATGTTTGATATTAATTAGTATAATTAATGTCTAAATATGATTTATATATTTATGTTCGACTTTATTTAGACTGATTTCCCTAAATGGGCCTTCTGGTCGAAAGAAGGCCCAAGAGGAGAAAATTCCCTACGGGAATTCGGTGGGGGCTTGGGGGGGGGACGACCTAGGTGGGCCAAGAGGCCCACCATGTGGCCGGCGCACCAGCCATAGCCGCACCAGGCATGTGGGATTAGTCCCACATTGACTGGCTGGCAAGTTGGCTCCCACCGGGAGCCTATCTAAGAAGGGGCACCCCTTAATTCACCAATTAATTCCCCAATTCTCTCTCGATTTCGTGATTCCCTTTGTCGGAGTTGCGCCGAGTTGAGTGGGGGATCTCTCCAACATAAGCCCGCTGTTGCGCTGCTGGTGTTCCGGTCCAAGTCTTCCGCTGCTCGTCCTAGACTGGAGCTTCGGAGGCCATCATCTCCACCGTACGTGTGTAACGCCCTGCGAGGTGCCGGGCTAGCGGTGCTGGGAGGTCTGCTTCCTCTACACGACCTAGAGGTCGGTTTTGTCGGTCTTCATCGACAACGTTTGTGCGGGAATGTAATCCCCGCTTTCGTCCTACAATGGTATGTATTCCGATCTCCGTTCGTAGTATTATATCTGCATAGAATACATCTTGGCATGTTTAAGGATATCGTTGCTAGGAATTTTTTTTATTTTGTGCCTACGATCTCCTTCAGTGGTATCAGAGCCGATCTATTATAGATATAGTTGTACGCTATTAGAACCTGTGTTTTGCACGGGGGCACCGTTCCTGTGTTGCTACCCTCTAGCGTGCACTTGTGATTCCAGCGGCATCGAGTTGATGAAGCGGCTCGGACCGACTTTATGCGTACGCTTACACGATACTGGTTCCACTACTGACATGCGGCTTGAACCGTATTGTGGCTGGCGGTTGTCAGTTTCTCTCTCTTTAGTTAGTCTTGTATTTTCAATGGAGGGCCTGAAAGGGATGCTTAAATATGCAATTGTTGGATCGTTGTTGTGGTCATAAGTTCGTAGGTAAGACGCGGTTCTTTTTACGAAAGCCCCAGCCACGTTAAATATGCAAAAGATAATGTAGAAGCGTCTAACTTTATTTTTCAGGGGCAATGTGATATGGTCAAGGTAGGTTTATTAAATTGTTTATGAACTATGGGCGCCAAGAAGACCATGGCGCAATGTACTATATAACATGGCATTACATTTGATGCTATTTTGTGCATTATATATTGTGTGATTATATATATTAGTATATATTAGTTACGCGGCGGTAGTCATATATAAGATGATCCCTTCAAAAGACCACTAGTGTTCTTCCTCCAACGAGCACCACCAAGAAAGTTCTACGTTATGAGGCAGGACGTGACGATCGGGTGTCAGACAGATCGTCGTTCACATACAGTGGGTGTAAGCCATGTTGCACAAGCGTTACGTGGATGTTATAGTGGCGAGCCTAGCATATGCAGATATGGCCTCGGAACACGGAGGCCGAAAGGTCGAGCATGAGTCACATAATTGTTGTGATGGACAATTGTCTACCCTTGAAGTTGTGCTACCGGCTCTGACGATGAGAGGTTGTGCAATGGATGGGGGTCGTGTAATCGCTTAAACGACCAGGAGGGATGTTCGTTTGAGTGGGAGTTATGTTAGTTATTTTCTAAAAATACTATAAATCAAAATTATTATGAACAAAGTCTTATGTTGTTGCAAAATCCATTCTAGATGTCTCGCCCCTCGTTTAACCTAGGTCTGTTCCTTGAGAAAGAAAAGCTTAAGACCAATGGGTCAAACTTCATGGCCTGGTTCCACAACCTGAGGATCCTCTTCACTCCCCATAAGGTGGCCTACGTCATCGAGGCCGCCATAGGTGACCCTCCAGCAGATGAAGCCTCTGATGATGAGAAGAAGGTCTTCCAGACCAAATCGGAGGATTCCGCATTTCTCCATAGTGGCATCCTCTACGCCGTGGAAGCCGACCTACATAAGCGCTTTGAGAAGATGAGCGCCTTTGAGATAATTTCTGATCTCAAGGCTGTCTTTGCGCCGCAGGCTAAGGCTGAGAGATATGAAGCTTCTGAGCTTTTCTTCTCGGCCAAGATGGAGGAACATAGCAGTGTGAGCGAGGACGTGGTCAAGATGTCTGGCTACGTTCAACGCATGAACGCTCTGGAACGCAAGATTCTCGATGAGCTGGCGATTGATAGGGTGCTGCAATCGTTGCCCCCTAGCTATAAAGGCTTCGTCATGAACTACAACATGCATGTCATGGCTAAGTCCATGGGTGAAGTGTTTGTGATGCTCAAGACTGCTGAGGTGGAGATCAAGAAGGAGCACACGCTGTTGATGGTCAAAAAGACCGTCGATTTTAAGAAATCCGGTGGCAAGGGAAAGAAGAGCTGGAAGTCCAGGAGGGAGGGCGAATTGGTTGCCAAGCCCAAGACTCCCAAATCTGGTCCCAAAGCTGGCGTGGAGTGCTTCTACTGCAAGGGAAAAGGTCACTGGAAGCGCAACTGCCCGAAGTACCTGGAGGACAGGAAAGCAGGCAAGATAGTCGACAAAGAGCAAGGTATATTTGATATATATGTTATAGATGTGTACCTTACATCCACCCGTAGCAACACTTGGGTATTTGATACTGGTTCTGTTGCTCATATTTACAACTCTCAGGAAGAGTTGCGGAATAAGAGGCGGCTGGCTAAGGATGAGGTGACGATGCGCGTCGGCAACGGATCGAGAGTCGACGTGGTGGTTGTCGACACGCTCCCTCTACATCTACCATCGGAATTAGTTTTTGTTTTAAATAAATGTTATTTTGTACCATCGTTGAGTGTAAACATTATAAGTGGGTCTTGCATGTCACAAGACGGTTATTCATTTAAATCAGTATCAAGTGGTTGTGCTATTTCAATGAATGATATCTTTTATGTTGTTGCTCCCGAGAGTAATGGTTTATTCTTGTTGAATCTCAATCGTACTACTCACATCCATAACATAGATGCCAAGAGGATTAAGTGTAGTGATGATACCGCCATGTATATATGGCATTACCGTCTCGGTCATATTGGTGTAAAGCGCATGAAGAAACTCCACGCAGATGGACTTTTGGACTCGTTGAATTTTGGATCCCTAGATACATGCGAACCATGCCTTATGGGCAAAATGACCAAGACACCGTTCAAAGGTTCCGTTGAACAGGCGTCAGACTTGTTGGGGGTCATACATACAGATGTGTGTGGACCAATGAGCGTGTCGACTCGCAATGGTTCTCGTTACTTCGTCACCTTCACCGATGACTTGAGTAGATACGGTTATATCTATTTGATGAAACACAAGTCTGAAACTTTTGAAAAGTTCAAAGAATTTCAAAGTGAAGTTGTGAATCAGCTTAACAAGAAAATCAAGCACCTCCCATCCGATCGTGGTGGCGAGTATTTGAGTTTTGAGTTTGGCACACATCTGAAGGCCTGTGGCATAGTGCAACAACTTACGCCTGCCGGAACACCGCAACGTAACGGCGTGTCCGAGCGACGTAATCATACTCTATTGGATAGTGTTCGGTATATGATGTCTCTTAACGATTTGCCCGTATCCTTCTGGGGTTATGCGTTAGAAACAGCCGCATTCATTTTAAATAGGGCTCAGTCCAAATCCGTTGAAACGACACTGTATGAATTATGGTATGGCAAGAAACCTAAGTTATCGTTTCTGAAGGTTTGGGGTTGTGAGGCGCATGTTAAGAAACTACAGCCCGACAAACTCGAACCAAAGTCGGAGAAAGTCGTCTTTGTAGGATATCCGCGGGAAACCATAGGATACACCTTCTACAACCAAGCTGAGGGCAAACCGTTTGTAGCAAAGACCGGTACCTTTCTAGAGAAGGAGTTTCTCGTGAAAGGAGTAAGTGGGAGGAAGGTAGACCTCGATGAAATCGTTGATCCTGAACTCGAAATTCCGAGTAACGCAACGGAAGCTGTTCCGGAAACGTCCTCCACAGATAGAGTGGGAGAAACTATTGAGGAAAGTATTCTACCTCGTAGGTCCGGTAGATCTCGTATCACACCAGAATGGTATGACAACATGGTTTGCACCGTCATGTTAATTGAACAAGACGAACCTACGAACTACAAGGAGGCAATGGCGAGTCTAGAGTCCGAGAAATGGCTAGAAGCCATGAAATGCGAAATAGGATCCATGTATGATAACAAAGTGTGGACTTTGATGGAAATTCCCGAAGGGCGCAAGGCCGTCGAGAATAAATGGATCTTTAAGAAGAAGACTGATGCTGATGGTAATGTGACCGTCTATAAAGCTTGGCTTGTCGCAAAAGATTTCCGACAAGTTCATGGGATTGACTACGATGAAACTTTTTCACCGGTAGCGATACTGAAGTCTATTCGGATTTTGTTAGAAGTTGCTGCATATTACGATTATGAAATATGGCAGATGGATGTCAAAACAGCCTGCCTAAATGGAAATATTGAGGAAGAGTTGTACATGGTACAACCCGAAGGTTTTGTCGATCCAGAAAATGCTGGCAAGGTATGCAAGCTTGAGCGCTCCATCTATGGATTGAAGCAAGCATCTCGGAGCTGGAATCTTCGCTTTGATGAGGTGATCAAAGGTTTTGGATTTGTCCAAAATTCGGGAGAGACCTGCATTTACAAGAAAATGAGTGGGAGCTCGGTTGTGTTCTTAGCACTATATGTAAATTGCTGATTGGGAATGATGTGGAACTTCTGAATAGCGTGAAGAATTATTTAAACAATAATTTTTCCATGAAGGACTTAGGAGAAGCTGCATACGTCTTAGGCATTAAAATCTTTCGTGATAGATCAAGACGTCTATTAGTGTTGAGTCAGCGTACTTATCTTGATAAAATACTGAAGCGTTTCGGTATGGAGATGGCAAAGAAGAGTTCTCTGCCTGTTATCAAGAATAAACATTGCGAAAGGCACAGTGTCCGGTGGCTGTCGGCACGCTCCCTCTGCATCTACCATCGGGATTAGTTTTGGTTTTAAATAAATGTTATTTTGTGCCATCCTTGAGTGTAAACATTATAAGTGGGTCTTGCCTGTTACAAGACGGTTATTCATTTAAATCAGTGTCAAGCAATTGTGCTATTTATATGAATGATATCTTTTATGTTGATGCTCCCGAGAGTAATGGTTTATTCTTGTTAAATCTCGATCGTAGTACTCACATCCATAACATAGAGGCCAAACGAATTAAGTGTAGTGACGATACCGCCATGTTTTTGTGGCATTGCCGTCTTGGTCATATTGGTATAAAGCGCATGAAGCGACTCCACTCCGATGGACTCTTGGACTCGTTGGATTTCGGATCCCTCGATACATGCGAACCATGCCTCATGGGCAAAATGACCAGGACACCGTTCAAAGGTTTCGTTGAACGGGCGTCGGATTTGTTGGGGATCATACATACAGACGTATGTGGACCAATGAGCGTTTCGACACGCAATGGTTATCGTTACTTCGTCACCTTCACTGATGACTTTAGTAGATACGGTTATATCTATTTGATGAAACACAAGTCTGAAACGTTTGAAAAGTTCAAAGAATTCCAGAGTGAAGTTGAGAATCAGCTTAATAGGAAAATCAAGCATCTCCGGTCCGATCGCGGTGGAGAGTACTTGAGTTTTGAGTTTGGCACACATCTGAAGAGTTGTGGCATAGTGCCTCAACTTACGCCCGCCGGAACGCCGCAGCGTAACGGTGTGTCCGAGCGACGTAATCGTACTCTACTGGATAGTGTCCGATCTATGATGTCTCTTACCGATCTGCCAGTGTCCTTCTGGGGTTATGCGTTAGAAACAGCCGCATTCATTTTAAATAGGGCTCCGTCCAAGTCCGTTGAAACGACGCCGTATGAATTATGGTATGGCCAAAAGCCTAAGTTATCGTTTCTGAAGGTTTGGGGTTGTGAGGCGTACGTTAAGAAACTGCAGCCCGACAAACTCGAGCCGAAGTCAGAGAAAGTCGTATTTGTAGGATATCCGCGGGAAACCGTTGGGTACACCTTCTACAACCAAGCTGAGGGCAAAACTTTTGTCGCGAAGACCGGTGCCTTTCTAGAGAAGGAGTTTCTCGCGAAAGGAGTAAGTGGGAGGAAGGTAGACCTCGATGAAATCGTTGATCCTGAACTCGAGATTCCGAGTGGCGCTGCGGAAGCAATTCCGGAGACGTCCTCCGTGGAGGGAGTGGGAGAAACTGTCGAGGAAGATGTTCTACCTCGTAGGTCTGGTAGATCTCGGATCGCACCAGAATGGTATGGCAATATGGTTTGCACCGTCATGCTAGTCGAGCAAGATGAACCTACAAACTACAAGGAGGCGATGGAGAGTCTAGAGTCCGAGAAATGGCTTGAAGCCATGAAATCCGAAATAGGATCCATGTATGATAACAAAGTGTGGACTTTGGTGGATATTCCCGAAGGGCGCAAGGCCGTCGAGAATAAGTGGATCTTTAAGAAGAAGACTGATGTTGATGGTAATGTGACCGTCTATAAAGCTCGGCTTGTCGCAAAGGGTTTCCGACAAGTTCATGGAATTGACTACGCTGAAACTTTTTCACCGGTAGCGATGCTTAAGTCTATTCGGATTTTGTTAGCGGTAGCTGCCTACTATGATTATGAAATCTGGCAGATGGACGTCAAAACGGCCTTCCTAAATGGAAACATTGAGGAAGAGTTGTACATGGTGCAACCGGAAGGTTTTGTCGATCCAGGAAGTGCTAACAAGGTGTGCAAGCTTCAGCGATCCATCTATGGATTGAAGCAGGCATCTCGGAGCTGGAATCTGCACTTTGATGAGGTAATCAAAGGTTTTGGATTTATCCAGAATGTGGAAGAGACCTGTATTTACAAGAAAATGAGTGGGAGCTCGGTTGTGTTCTTAGCACTGTATGTTGACGACATATTGCTAATAGGGAATGATGTGGAACTTCTGAATAGCGTGAAGGAATATTTAAACAGTAAGTTTTCCATGAAAGACTTAGGAGAAGCTGCGTATGTTTTAGGCATAAAAATCTACCGTGATAGATCAAGGCGCCTATTAGCACTAAGTCAGAGTACTTATCTTGATAAAATATTGAAGCGTTTTCATATGGAGAAGGCAAAGAAGGGTTCTCTGCCGGTTATCAAGAATAAGATATTGCGTAAGGCGCAGTGTCCGGTGACGGAACTGGGTAAGGCCGAAATGACGAAACATCCTTATGCTTCAGCCATAGGATCGATTATGTATGCAATGTTGAGTACTAGACCTGATGTGGCATTGGCTCTAAGTATGACAAGCCGTTTCCAGAGTAATCCAGGAATGGCGCATTGGATTGATGTTAAGAGCATTCTTAAGTATCTCAATAAGACAAAGGAAATGTTCCTTGTCTATGGTGGCTGCGATGAAGAAGTTGGCGTAACAGGTTACGTTGATGCAAGTTTTTGCTCAGACCCTGATGACTCTAAGTGACAGACAGGTTATGTGTTTAAGGTGAATGGAGGCGCCGTGTGCTGGAGAAGTGGGAAGCAACCCATCGTCGCGCAATCTACAATGGAGTCGGAGTACATTGCTGCTTGCGAAGCGATGAATGAAGCTGTGTGGCTAAGGAAGTTCATCATTGAACTTGGAGTGTTCCCAAGCACACAAGACCACGTGATCCTCCTCTGCGACAATACGGGTGCCATTGCTAACGCCAAGGAGCCAATGTCTCACTCCACCACCAAACACATTCTCCGACGCTTCCATGTGATACGAGAGTACGTACAAGGAGGCGAAGTGAAGATTTGCAAAGTGCATACGGATCTGAATGTGGAAGACCCCCTGACGAAGCCTCTTCCTCTTGACAAGCATGAAACACACCAAGTAGCTATGGGAAGCTTTTACGAAGTTGTAATCTAGATTAATTTGTACTCTAGTGCAAGTGGGAGACTGAAGGAAATATGCCCTAGAGGCAATTGATAAAGTGTATTTCTTTATCATATCTCGTTTGTTCATAATATGTTCTTGTGTCATGCTATAACCGTATTAAGCGGAAACATTAATACAGGTGTGATGCGTAAACAACCAGGTCCCCAGTAGCCTCTACTAAGACTAGTTTGTTGCGCAATCGATGATCGAGGTTTCCCGATCATAGGGCATGGCGCCGGTCGGCAATGGAAGTCATATCGTTGGTAGAACGATGTGATGGACATACCCATATTTGTAGGACGTAGTCATTACGCCTTCGACCGTGAGATCAACTCTTATTGTTATTCCTGGAAGATACTTTGATCGCATCAAACGTCGTATCTTATAAAGTATGACAATAACGGTGATACTTTTGGGTATCGAAAGGGAGTAGTTGAGACAAGGGGTCAAGAGCAGGATTTGCCAATGATAGATACTCTAGGGCCCACTCGGTGAGATCATGTCTAATGAGCTTGCAAGCATGTGACTAGGGCCCGGAGACATGAAATCATAGACGAGTAGAAGATAGCGTTGTCGGTAACAAGGTCATCTAGATATGGAGATATCTATGAACGACACTCGGACACGCTAAGTATCGTCATGGCAAAAGGTTTAAGACTTTACGTTCAGGTTTGATAGATGAAAGTCATACGTTATATCACAGGGATTAATTCATGAGGTCCAGGCCTACGAGTTGGTCGTTGATTAGAGAGGAGTCTCGATCATACCTTTTATTTTATCGAACCGCTAGGGTAACGCACTTAAGTGATTTCGACAAGACAACCGGAAAGGAAAGAGATCACCGGGAACGTCCCGGGAGAGGTCCGATGGAGATCGGACAGCGACGAAATAGTTTTCAGAACTAGAATAAATTATATATAATATGTTTGATATTAATTAGTGTAATTAATGTCTAAATATAATTTTATATATTTAT
The DNA here is from genome assembly GCA_026929855.1 of Poa annua. Taxonomy (NCBI): domain Eukaryota; kingdom Viridiplantae; phylum Streptophyta; class Magnoliopsida; order Poales; family Poaceae; genus Poa; species Poa annua. The sequence goes on from CM049431.1 coordinate 57,060,717, forward strand.
TCTCGAATTTATTTAGGCTGATTTCCCTAAATGGGCCTTCTGGTCGAAAGAAGTCCCAAGAGGGGAAAATTCCTTAGGGGATTCGGTGGGGGCTTGGGGGGCCGACCCAGGTGGGCCAAGAGGCCCACCAGGGGGCCGGCGCACCAGCCATAGCCACACCAGGCATGTGGGATTAGTCCCACATTGCCTGGCTGGCAAGTTGGCTCCCCCCCAGGAGCCTATATAAGAAGGGGCACCCCTGGCCTTTTAATTCACCAATTGATGCCCCAATTCTCTCTCGATTTCATGATTCCGTTTGTCGGAGTTGCACCGAGTTGAGAGGGGGATCTCTCCACCATTCGTGTTGCTAGTGTTCCGGTCCAAGTCTTCCGCTGCTCGTCCTGGACTGGCGCTTCGGAGGCCGTCGTCTCCACCGTACGTGTGTAACGCCTTGCGAGGTGCTGCGCTAGCGGTGCTAGGAGGTCTGCTTCCTCTACACGACCTTGAGGTCAGTTTCGTCGGTCTTCATCGACAACGTTCGTGCGGGAACGTAATCCCCACTTTTGGTCTACAAGGGTATGTATTCCGATCTCCGTTCGTACTACTATATCTGCATATAATAGATCTTGGCATGTTTAAGGATATCGTTGCTAGGAATTTTTTTTCTGCCTATGATCCCCTTCAAGTTGATACGTCCAAAACGTATCTTCTTTCCCGAACACGTTTGCTATTGTTTTACCTCTAATTTGTGTGTTATGGATGCAACTAACGCAGACTAATGCTGTTTTCAGCAGAATTACCTTGGTGTCTCCTATTAGTGCAAAAATATCAACTTCATAGAAAAATCCCAAAAGACATCCAGGAAATTATTTTCATCCGATGGGAATTTAAAACCACGAAGACCAAACGGAGAAGAGGCCCGAGGGGCCCACACCACCCCGTGGCGCGGGGCCCATCTGGTCGCGCCAGGAGGTGGTGTGGCCACCTCGGCCACCTCCTCGCGACCCCCTCGCGGCTACAAGACCCCTCTGACGTAAAAACGCTGGGGGGATATCCACCTTTTCCAGAAACATCACCGTACACTGCCGCCACCACGAACCCTAGTTCGGGGACCAGAAGTCTCTGTTTCGGCACTCTGCCGGGACGGGGAATTGAAGGGGATCATCGCCATCGTCATCTCCACCGCCTCTCCATCAACCATCCATGTTTCCCCCATCCATGAGTGAGTAATTCACCGCTGTAGGCTTGAGGGGATTGTAGGGATTGGATGATATTGAAAGGAATATGCCCGAGAGGCAATAATAAAGTGGTTATTATATTATTACATGTTTATAATAAATGTTTATTTCTCATGCTAGAATTGTATTAATAGGAAACATTAATACATGTGTGACTAATGAACAAATTAGAGTTCCTAGTAACGCCTCTCGTTTAACTAGCTCGTTTATTAACTGATGATCAAGGTTTCCTGATCATGAACATTAGATGTTGTTAATAACGGGATCACGTCATTAGTAGAATGATATGATGAACACACCCAAATTAAGTATGGCAATACGATCAAGTCATTAAGTTTATATTGTTGTACTGAGAATACGAAGTAACCCTAATCCTTAGACCATGAGATCATGTCAATCACTAACACCGGAAGAATGCTTTGATGACATCAAACGTCACACCATAACAGGGTGACTATAAAGGTGGCGTTGGCTATTCCGAAAGTATTAGTTGAGGCTCATGGATCAAGAAGTGGGATTTGTCCATCCAGGTGACGGAGAGATATACTCTGGGCCCTCTCGGTGATATCACATCGACATCGCTTGCAAGCACGTGACTAGGTCACAAGGATGTCATATCACAGAACGAGTAAAGAGTACTTGTCGGGAACGAGATTGAACAAGGTATAGAAGATACCAATGATCGGATCTCGGACAAGTAAAATATCGCGAGACAAAAGGAATTGGTTATGACGTTTTTGGTTCACACGATCACAAGATTCATCGTCGAATATGTAGGAGTCATTACTGATCTCCAGATCCCACTGTTGACTATTGATCGGAGAGGTGTCTCGATCATGTCTACATTATTCACGAACCGTAGGGTGACGCACTTAAGGTTTTTCGATGCATTTGGGTAGACACGGAATTTCGGAGAAAAAGTTTGGACAGCACCGAAATTGTTTCGGGTAATATTGAAATAGTTCAAGGGGTTAATTGTCAATGGTTGACAATGGTTGTTAATAGAATTAACAAATGAACCAAGGGGCTAAGTGTTAATGTTTGTAATGGAACTAACAAAAATTAAAAAAAAGAAATGAAATTGTTTTATTTAATAAAGAAAAACCCTTGGAATTTTTTAGTGGAGATTAAAAGAGAGTGAGTGGGCATGAGTGGATGCTCCACTCACATGAAGAGGAAGAGGTGGGGGCTCCTTGAGCCGCACCACCCTTGGGCTGCCCCCCCCCCCCCTCTTCTATATAAGAAGAGGTAGAGCTCCCTCTTATGAAGACACTTGATCCTCTCTCCCTCCTCCCGCTGCTCCACCTCTCGGCCATCCATTTGGCGAAGACATGGCCGTTTAGTTCTCTTCCACACCACGCCGTCCTGCTGTTGGAGTTCCTTGGTGGTTCTACTACTTCCGCTGCCCCGCTGGATCGAGGGAATGGAGGTCGTCATCAAGCTGTACGTGTGACCGAGTACGTAGGCGCTGCCCGTTGCAGCGCACATCTTCACGATCTTGAGAGCGGCGAGTGAACGACTACATCATCCACGAGAATTATTCTCGAAATGCTTACGGTCTTCGAGGGTGAGTTTCTCTTGGAATATGTTCCACTCGTTACGAGCATCTCCTAGATTAGATCTTGCCTTGTTGGTTTGTTCTCACCGTAGGAAAAATTTTGTTTTCTATGCTACGAACCCATCAGTGGTATCAAAGCCGTGTCTATGCGTAGATGTTTTGTACGGGTAGAACACATATGTGTATGTGGGCGTTGATGATCATGTTATTGCTTCCTTTGTATATTTTGTATCTTAGTGGCATAGTAGGATGAAGCGGCCCGGACTAACCTTACATGTCCACGCACATGAGACTTGTTCCACGACCGACATGCAACTTGTTTTGCATAAGTGGCTTTGCGGGTGTCTGTCTCTCCTACTATAGTTAAGATATAAAATAGTACATGTTGCTAATAATATTTTCATCACCGTTGTGGTTTCATGTTCGTAGGTAAGAACGGTTCTATCTTCGAAAGCCCTAAGCCACGTAAAATATGCAAAAATAAATTAGAGGACGTCTAACTTGTTTTTGCAGGCATGTGATGTGATATGGTCAAAGTTACAAATTTGATGTATGAGATGATACCTTTTGTAAATTATGACAAACCGGCAGGAGCCAAATGGTTGTCTTTTTAAATTTATGGCCTGCGTGCTAAATATCATATCTAGATGATATGCTGTAAATTTGGAGGACAATCAAGAAGGAGGCGCCATGGACCTTGGTGCCACGCCGGTGGAATGATGGAGATCATGCCAGGATGCACAAGATGGAGATCAAGTGCAAGAAGGACCATATCATATCACATTATCCATGCATGTGATGTTAATCCATTTATGCATCTTATTTTGCTTAGATCTTTGCTTAGATCGCGACGGTAGCATTATAAGATGATCCCTCTCACAGATAATATCAAGATAATAATGTGTTCTTCCTTAGTATGCACCTTTAAGAAAGTTCGTCGTTTCGAAGCACCACGTGATGATCGGGTGTGATAGACTCAACGTTCACATACAACGGGTGTAAGCCAGATTTACACACGCAAATTGTAGCGTACCTGCACTTTTAATAAGGCAGATACCTGTGTATAGTGCAAATCCCTGGATCGATTCATTTGCACACACAGTTTACGATGTAATATCACAACAAAGCATCAATTATATTACATCGATGATCCAGAATTACAAAATATTTGTTACAAGTTGCATAGCGTAAAGCTAGCATTGAAAAAGTACACAGCGGAATACAATAGCAGTGAGTCTCTAATAACTTTCATGCTGCCACAGGAGAAAACATGTTGGTTGTAGACTCGAAACCTTTCAACGAAACCTCACTCGTCATCTAATCAAATCTGCAATAAGAAAAATATTGCAACAACGTGGGTCAGATTCCATTAAAAATGGAGTCTGGCAAGTGACACTATGGTGGACACTTATGGAATAACTCTAAAGCCTATATGAATATTTGGCTGGTGGAGCTCAAGGCTATTTTGCATAAAGCCAATTTTTCCTAACTCTTTGGAAAACACTTTTCTTCTATTCGAGACATCCGTGGCATGAAATCCACTGTCTCATTCTACCCTTGTTCACCCATCAAGTTTTATTTCTGAAGTTGGAATGGTGGAATCCTCCGTTGACGTCCTTGATCAGCTGCTCAAAATTGTCCGTAACCGGGGACACGGCTAAGTACTTAGTTTTACACTCTGCAGAGGTTGTGCACTTTCACCGTTGTACGCATTCAACCCAGGATATCCTTTACACACCATTTGTGATAAGGAAAGGAGAGAATGAGACGAGATCTTTCAGAAGCATTTTCCCTCCCCATACTGGCTTGACCCGTTCCACCTAACATCCCCCTACATCTGCTTGTCAAGCCGGAGAGAGTCCACGCAACATAATTGATCAAGCCAGAGCCCATATGGCAATGGCTGCACTGGAAGCAATCGTCACTTGGAGTTCTTCAGATTCCTCTGTTCCTGGGTGTCCGTTCTCAAGTGTACATACTCTTTAGGAACCATAGAAATGGACCGAGTAGCCACTCAACATAAACCATCCGACCAATTACCACCCAGGTGTTTCATTCTTAACTTAGTAGAATTTAGATTTTCACAAAACAACATTTGCATAGCATCAATAATTCTACTAAGTATTGCATAGGTACCTAGACACAGGTATAAGGGATTCTACACAGGTTTAGCATAGCAATACATGCATTTAAAAATACACTAAGTAATGCATAAAAATAGGAAGTTTATGAGGTGTGCCACTTGCCTTTGAATGTTGTCGTTGTACACAACTCTTTTCAACAACGAACGTTTGCTCTCCGTTTAATCTAAACAATAATAGCAAACAACAATACAACAATCAACAGCAAGCACAAATCCACAATGCAAACAAACACATACTAGATGAATAAATAAGTTTTATAAAACTTTGTAAGGAAAATATGTTTATGCATGATGTGCAAAATATTCCTAAGGCTAGAATTGCCTTTTTCATGCCATGGAAATCTTTTAAGTTTATGCAAGTCAAATGTGTTGGTCCAAAAGGACTAAGGACTAAAGCCTTAAGTTGGATAATCATACTTTGTTTTATATCTTCTTAAAACAAGCACTCTAATGGCTTAGCCATGATGTGCAAAATACTTAGAGAAAAATACTAAGTCATTTGTTCAAGATGATCACAATTATTATCAACTCTTTGTAAGTTGGACATTCACTATAGTGAGAGAGACAGACACCCGGCCAGCCACTTAAATTGTGGAACAGGTCTCATGTACGTGGACATGTAAGGTTTGTTTCCAGGCCGCTTCATCCCACTATGCTGCTAGGATCCAACCACTTCAAGATGATAACATCATGATCAAAATTTGTTTAAGTCTAAAAGACAAGATTAAGAAAGAGGGAAAAGATAGAAAGAAAGACGTAGTTGTCTTCCTGGCTTCATCTCTAGACTTGTAGCTTTCTTCTGGATGATGTCTTGATTGAGCTCTTGGTAGTCTTGATGAATCTTCAGACTTGATGATTCTTGTATCCTCGAGGCTGGTCCTGGATTTACTTAGTCTTCATGAAGTCTCAGAGGAGAAGATAAGATAGAGAGAAAGACTTAGAGAATAAAAGGAAGGTTGGCCTTCTTGAACTTCTTCTCACTTTTCTTCTAAGTGCTTGACATCTTGAGGATGCTTCCAGAGTCTGTTTTCTTCTAAGTCCTTCATGATGTCTTAGAGATAAGAAAGAGAGAGAGAGAGCAAGACTTGGAAAATATTTCTGGTTGGTCTTCATGATCTTCTTCTTGATTTTCTTCTAAGTGTTTCTTCTCCTTAAAGATACTTCTGAAGTCTTGTTTTTGGCTAAGTCCTTCAATGGTCTTCTAGCTCCATCTTGAAAACTACTAAGTGTCTAGTGCATAGCACTTTTCACAAAATACTAAGTTTGAAAATAATCCTAACTTAGAGAAAACTATTGAAGAGGGGTTTTCCTTTGAGAATTATATCTACAATATAAAATATGCTATGAATGAAATGAAATCTTAAATCACAAGAAACATAAAAATAACTTTTGTGTTTTATTTATAAATATGCATGAATTTATAAATGCAATTTAATTAATTTCTCATTTTGGAAAATATACTAAAAGGAATAATTATAAAATTAAAGTTTCCTATGACTAAATTTTTATAACAAATTTTTATAATTAATGTTAATAGACAGAGAGCATTTAATTAAATCTATTGCAATTGGATTTAATCCAAAATAATGTTTCTATTAAAAGTTATTTCAAAATTAGTCCAACTATTCAAATTATACACACAACTATGAAATCATTCAAAATTTGCTCAAAAATATTTTATAGCAGTGGCATTAATTTACAAATATTCCAAAGTTTCTAAAACATATTTATTTGCAATTTTTGGATTTATAGATTTAAAGTTATTACAAATATACTCAAATTCACCATTTGAAATTTGAATATTTTATACTAAGTCAAATTTGAATTTTGTCTGATCCAAATTATTCTACACATCCAGAGCTTTCCAAATATATAAAAATTATTAAAGTTGGAGTTGTGGTTAAAAAGTTATGGATGTTTTAATTACAGGGACTAATCTGCAATTTTTCCAATTAAAAATAAAATAGAAAATTTAAATACACGATGGCGCTGACATGGACGCTGATGAGGCGCTGACTGTGCTGTCTACGTGGCGCTGACGTGGATAAGTTATAGATCTGGGCCGTCAGATCTGGATCTGGCGGTCCAGATCAAATCGTACCCCTTCGTTCTAAAAGATCTAATCGTGTGCGTTGGTTGCAGATCGAACGGCTAGGATGCAATGACCTTACCGTGGCGGCGCTCCGGTGGCCGGCGATGGAGGGGACGGCGGCGCTGCCTCGGTCGACGACGCTCCGGTCGATTCCGTACCTCCCCGGATGAACGGAGGACAGCCCCGAGCGCGGCGCGTCGCGGGGATGGCGATGGAGGTGGCGGCGTAGGCTCGGCTGCCGTGCAGCGACGAGGAGGCGCGGGCGGAGCGGTGAAGTTCCGGCGATGCTCGGGTTGTGCACGGATCAGACGTTCGACTGCACGAAAATTAGCCCTAAGGCATGAGGAGGTGCGCAATGCAACAGGAGAGACGAGGAGCGCGGTCTCGGGCGGGGAAGTGCTCACCTCGTCGCGAAATCCGTGGAAAACGGCGGCGGCCTGGGTGTACTCCGGCGAGCCCGTGCGGCGGCCTGGCGGCGTGATTGTTAGGGTTTCGAGGGGGAAAAGACGCGGCGGTGTCCGGGGTTTAAATAGGGGCTGCAGGAGATCGAATCCCGCACGAATCGGAGAGGATTTGGACTCCGATTTCGATTCCAAAATCTGTACTTCGTTCGGTTAGAGGTAGGAGATGATCTGCTGACGTCAGCATGACGTCAGCCAGTATTTTCTTTTCTGATTTTATTTCTTTAATTCATATCTTTTGATTTAAATGTCCAAATGATGTCAAATTAATTTCTAAAAATTTGTAAAAATAATATCTTGCTGTTAAACCAGTTGTGGGTATGTTTTGAATATTTTTGAAAATTAGTATTTTGAAATATTGCTTAATTACAAATTTGACACTTAAAGTCAAATTTGAACTTCTTTCTCATTTAAATTTTCCTTTGGCTAAAATAAATTTGTAAAAATACCCACATTCCAATATGTTTGGGTTTAAGTTATTTAAACTCATTTTCAATTTCTAAATTCATTTTTGGCTTTGGTATAATTATTAATGATATAACACAACTATATGAAAATGGAAAAGAGAAGATATAATGTATTCATTTTTAATTAAAAATAATTTGTGCAACATTATATTTTATAATATGATAATGCATTTGAAACTTCATAACAACTTTGGAAAAGACCTTTGTTTTAATTTTATTCTTATTTAGAATCTATTAATCATTCCATGCTTTGAACATATATGAAATTCATTTGAGCAAAAGAAATGTTTATTTGGTTAATTCATTAATTTAAAAGCTATGAAGTTTTAAAGTTATACACTATAGGCTTATACTTTCCAAACTATATTTTGAACTTAGTTAAAGGAATGAAAACCATTTAGTAATTATATTCTATTTTGAATAATCTTATATTTATGAATAGATATGGCTAAGTGATTTAATTCAAATACAACTATTTACTTAAAATAAAAAGAATTGTAGTTTGTAACATTTTTGTCAAATTATATTTTAAGGTTTTGAATTACATGGAATAATAAAAAGTTTTAAACTGTGACATTGGAAATATTAAACTTTGAAGTCTTTTATAGTTGGTTTTGTCATACATTTAATATTGTATTTTAATAAAAAGAAAAGTTTTAAATTTTAGTGATTTTTGAACATTATAAAATGTTGGGATGTTACACAAATACTACGGTTCTACTTGGCGAGCCTAGCATGTAAAGACATGGTCTCGGAACACGTAACCGAAAGGTAAATCATGAGTCATATAGATGAACATGTCGATGTTCGCCTTTGCAGCTGCACCATCTCTCGTGATGATCGGTTATTGGTGTAGTGAATTTGGTTCGTGTAATCACTGAAACGACTAGAGGGATGTTATTTTTGAGTGGGAGTTCACGTAATAATTTTCAATTAACTTGAACTTAATTTATCATAATCTTAGTCTAAATAGTGTTTGCAAATATGTTGTAGATCATGGCACCACCTGCTTTCAATTTCAATATGTTCATGGAGAAAGAGAAACTAGCAAACAATGGAAGCAACTTCACCAATTGGGCACTTAACCTGAGGATTCTGCTCACAGCTTGTCAAAAGCTCTATGTGTTTGATGCACCGCTAGGTGCCCCGCCCGCTGATGACGCTCCCGATGATGTCAAAAATGTTTTCCTGACTCAGAAGGAGGACCACAGTGTAGTTCACTGCGGCATTCTGTATGGTTTAGAGCCGGAGCTGTGAAAACGTTTCGAGAACAGCAACGCTTTTGATACAATGGGAGAATTGAATGATTTTTGATACCCATGCTGCCGTAGAGAGTTATGATGCTTCAGAAAAGTTCTTTAGCTGCATGATGGAAGAGAACAGCTCCATTAGCGAGCACGTACTCAAAATGTCTGGGTACGCCGATAAGCTCATAACCCTGGGTATATCGATCCCCAATGAGCTAGGAATTCATCGTATTCTCCAATCACTCCCACCAAGTTATAAGAACTTTGTGATGAACTACAATATGCAAGGCATGAAGAAGACTCTCCCCGAGCTTCTGTCAATGCTCAAAACTGCTGAAGTGGAGATCAAAAAGGAGCATCAAGTGTTGATGATCAATAAAATCACTAGTTTCGAGAAAGGCAAGAAAGGCAAGCCAAAGGGTAATTTCAAGAAGGGCGGCAAAACTGTTGCCGCACCTGAGAAAAAAGACCAAGGCTGGCCCTAAGCCTGACACTGAGTGCTTTTACTACAAGGGCACTGGAAGCGTAATTGCCCCAAATATTTGGCGGATAAGAAGGTCGGCAAAGTGAACAAAGGTATATGTGATATACATGTTATTGATGTGTACCTTACTAGTACTCGCAGTAGCGCCTGGGTATTTGATACTGGTTCGGATGCTAACATATGTAACTCGAAACAGGAACTACGGAATAGGCGACAACTAGCAAAGGTTGATGTGATCGCTGTCGGGACGCTACCTCTTCGTCTACCATCAGGATTAGTGATGAACCTAAATAATTGTTATTTGGTGCCTGCGTTGAGCATGAACATTATATCTGGATCTTGTTTAATGCAAAACGGTTATTCATTTAAGTCTGAGAACAATGGATGTTCGATTTATATGAATGATATCTTTTATGGTCATGCGCCTATGAAGAATGGTTTATTTTTTTTGAATCTTGATAGTAATGATACACACATTCATAATGTGAATGCCAAAAGAATCAAGTTAAATGATGATATTGCTACGTACATGTGGCATTGCCGCTTAGGTCATATTGGTGTTAAGCGCATGAAGAAGCTCCATTCTGATGGGCTCCTAGAATCACTTGATTATGAATCATTTGAGACATGTGAACCATGCCTTAAGGGCAAGATGACTAGAACCCCGTTTTTCGGCACGATGGAACGGGCGACGGATTTATTGGAAATCATACATACCGATGTGTGTGGTCCAATGAGTGTGTCGGCGCGCGGTGGATATCGTTATTTTGTTACCTTCACGGATGATTTAAGTAGATATGGGTATATTTACTTAATGAAACACAAGTCTGAGACGTTCGAAAAGTTCAAAGAATTTCAGAGTGAAGTGGAAAACCATCGTAACAGAAAGATCAAATTTCTGCGATCCGATCGTGGAGGTGAGTATTTGAGTTACGAGTTTGTTACACATATGAAAGAATGTGGAATAGTTTCACAACTCACTTCTGCCGGAACACCACATCATAATGGTGTATCCGAACGTCGTAATCGTGCTTTATTGGATATGGTTCGGTCTATGATGTCTCTGACGGATTTGCCACTATCATTTTGGGGTCATGCACTAGAGACAGCTACATTCACTTTAAATAGGGCTCCATCTAAATACGTTGAAACGACACCGTATGAACTATGGTTTGGAAACAAACCTAAGCTATCGTTTCTAAAAGTTTGGGGATGCGATGTTTATGTGAAGAAGCTTCAGCCTGATAAACTCGAACCCAAAGCGAAAAATTGCGTCTTCATAGGATACCCTGAAGAAACAATTGGGTACACCTTCTATCACAGATCCGAAGGCAAATTTTCATTGCCAAGAACGGATCCTTTTTGGAGAAGGAGTTTCTCTCAAAAGGTCTGAGTAGTAGGAAGGTAGAACTCGACGAGGTTATTGAACCTTCTCTTCTTGGAATGGCGAGTAGTGTAGCGCCGGAAATTGTTCCGGAGTTGACTTCACCAGATGAAGAGGGAACTAATGATAATCAAGATCATGAAACTCCGAAAGAGGATACTATCGTACTTCGCAGGTCAACAAGGATGCGTACAGCTCCTAAACTGTACGGCAACCCCGTCATGAATGTCATGGTAGTTGATAATGATGACCCTGCGACGTATGATGAAGCGATGATGGGCTCAGATTCCAACAAATGGCTAGAAGCCATGAAATCCGAAATTGAATCCATGTACGAAAACCAAGTATGGACTTTGGTGGACTTACCCAATGACCGCAAGGCCGTTGAGAACAAATGGATTTTTAAGAAGAAAACTGACGCTGATGGTAATGTGACCGTCTATAAGGCTCGACTTGTCGCAAAAGGTTTTCGACAAGTTCAAGGAATTGACTACGAGGAGACGTTCTCTCCTGTAGCGATGCTGAAGTCTGTTAGGATTATGTTAGCAATTGCTGCATTTTTCGATTACGAAATCTGGCAAATGGATGTCAAAACTGCGTTCCTTAATGGTCACATTGAGGAAGAGTTGTACATGGTGCAACCCAAAGGTTTTGTCGATCCTAAGGATGCTGACAAGGTATGCAAACTTCAGCGATCCATTTATGGACTGAAGCAAGCATCCCGAAGTTGGAACCTTTGCTTTGATGAAGTGATCAAAGGGTTTGGATTTGTCCAAACTTATGGAGAAGCTTGTATCTACAAGAAAGTGAGTGGGAGCTCTGTAGCATTTCTAGTACTATATGTGGATGACATATTGTTGATTGGAAATGATATAGAATTTTTGAATAGTATAAAAGGTTATTTGAACAATAGTTTTTCGATGAAGGACCTCGGTGAAGCATCGTATATATTAGGCATTAAAATCTATAGAGATAGATCAAGACGCTTGATTGGGCTTTCGCAAAGTACATACCTTGACAAGATTCTGAAGAAGTTCAGAATGGATGAAAGTAAGAAAGGGCTCTTACCTATGTTGCAAGGAAAGACATCGAGTCAGACCCAAAGTCCAGCTACATCGGAAGATAGAGAATTGATGAACAAGATCCCCTATGCCTCAGCCATAGGCTCTATCATGTATGCTATGCTATGTACAAGACCGGATGTGGCACATGCAATTAGCTTGACTAGCAGGTACCAATCTTATCCAGGTTTGGAACACTGGATGGCGGTAAAGAATATCCTAAAGTACTTAAGAAGGACTAAGGATATGTTTCTCGTGTATGGCGGTGAAGAAGAGATCGTCGCAAGATGTTACGTCGATGCTAGCTTTGACACCAATCCGGATGACTCTAAGTCACAATCTGGGTACATATTTCTTATGAATGGAGGAGCAGTAAGCTGGAGGAGTTCCAAGCAACCCGTGGTGGCGGGATCATCGACAGAAGCGGGATATGTTGCTGCCTTGGAGGCAGCGCAGGAAGGAGTTTGGATGAAGGAGTTCATATCCGAACTAGATGTGGTTCCAAGTGCGTTGTATCCGATGGTTATCTATTGTGACAACAATGGTGCCATAGCCAATGCTAAAGAACCAAGGTCTCACAAGAATTCCAAACATTTCAAGCGCCGTTTTCACTCCATCCGTGAACATGTCAAGGATGGTGATATAAAGATTTGCAAAGTACATACGGATCTGAATGTGGCAGACCCTTTGACTAAACAACTCGCAAGGGCAAAACATGATCAACACCGGAACTCCATGGGTGTTAGGGTCATTACAATGTAATACAGATTATTGCCCCTAGTGCAAGTGGGAGACTGAAAGGAATATGCCCGAGAGGCAATAATAAAGTGGTTATTATATTATTCCATGTTTATGATAAATGTTTATTTCTCATGCTAGAATTGTATTAATCGGAAACATTAATACATGTGTGACTAATGAACAAATTAGAGTTCCTAGTAACGCCTCTCGTTTAACTAGCTCGTTGATTAACTGACGATCAAGGTTTCCTGATCATGAACATTAGATAATGTTAATAACGGGATCACGTCATTAGGAGAATGATATGATGAACACACCCAAATTAAGTATAGCAATACGATCAAGTCATTAAGTTTATATTGTTGTACTGGGAATACGAAGTAACCCTAATCCTTAGACCATGAGATCATGTCAATCACTAACACCGGAAGAATGCTTTGATGACATCAAACGTCACACCGAACAGGGTGACTATAAAGGTGGATTTGGGTCTTTCGAAAGTATTACTTGAGGCTCATGGATCAAGAAGTGGGATTTGTCCATCCAGGTGACGGAGAGATATACTCTGGGCCCTCTCGGTGATATCACATCGACATCGCTTGCAAGCACGTGACTAGGTCACAAGGATGTCATATCACAGAACGAGTAAAGAGTACTTGTCGAGAACTAGATCGAACAAGGTATAGATGATACCAATGATCGGATCTCGGACAAGTAAAATATCGCGAGACAAAAGGAATTGGTTATGACGTTTTTGGTTCACACGATCACAAGATTCATCGTCGAATATGTAGGAGTCATTACAGATCTCCAGATCCCGCTGTTGACTATTGATCGGAGATGTGTCTCGATCGTGTCTACATTATTCACGAACCGTAGGGTGACACACCTAAGGTTTGTCGACGCTTTTGGGTAGACACGGAATTTCAGAGAAAAAGTTTGGACATCACCGAAATTGTTTCGGGTAATATTGAAATAGTTCAAGGGGTTAATTGTCAATGGTTGACAATGGTTGTTAATAGAATTAACAAATGAACCAAGGGGGTAAGTGTTAATGTTTGTTAATGGAACTAACAAATATTAAAAAAAAAAAATGAAATTGTTTTATTTAATAAAGAAAAACCCTTGGGATTTTTGAGTGGAGATTAAAAGAGAGTGAGTGGGCATGAGTGGATGCTCCACTCACATGAAGAGGAAGGGGTGGGGGCTCCTTGAGCCGCACCACCCTTGGGCTGCCCCCCCTCTTCTATATAAGGAGAGGTAGAGCTCCCTCTTATGAAGACACTTGATCCTCTCTCCCTCCTCCCGCTGCTCCACCTCTCGGACATCCGCTTGGCGAAGCCATGGACGTTTAGTTCTCTTCCACACCACACCGTCGTGCTGTTGGAGTTCCTTGGTGGTTCTACTACTTCCGCTGCCCCGCTGGATCGAGGGAACGGAGGTCGTCATCAAGCTGTACGTGTGACCGAGTACGGAGGCGCTGCCCGTTGCAGCGCACATCTTCACGATCTTGAGATCGACGAGTGAACGACTACATCATCCACGAGAATTATTCTCGAAACGCTTACGGTCTTCGAGGGTGAGTTTCTCTTGGAATATGTTCCACTCGTTACGAGCATCTCCTAGATTAGATCTTGGCTTGTTGGTTTGTTCTCACCGTAGGAAATTTTTTGTTTTCTATGCTACGAACCCATCAGATATCACTCATGTAATAGATGTAAGATTGTTAGGGCATGGTGCCTAGTATCCGTTATCGGTGTTTTACATCATTGTTGCAACTTGTTATGCCTAATGCTTGACACTAGGGCCCGAGTGCCATGGTTTCAGATGTGAACTTGTTATTGTATCATGATAATAATTATTGTTTTGGATCATATCTATGAGTTGTATACACATGTTATTGTCCGGAACCGATGGCCCCAGAGTGACAGCAATTGGGATAACCGGAGGGAATGGCTATGATGTGAGGATCACATGTATTCAATGAGTGTTAATTCTTTGCTCCGGTACTTTATTAAAAGGAGCACCTAAATTGCTAGTATATTCCCTAGAGGCCCCGCTGCAAACGGGCTGGCAGAACAAAAGATGATGTGCAAGTTTCTCATTGCGAGCACGCACAACTAAATTGGAATACATGCTTATGATTACTTAATGCTTGGATGCTTTATATTATTGATCTGCAAATTCCTATGCTATGTTATTACATGAATTGTCTTATCCATGCAACGCCCGTACATCCGTCCCTATGCCTACATATTTTAATCCTGCTGTCTACATCATCCATCATAATCGCTATTCAATTCTCCTGCTACTGTTATTTCACTATTGCCTCTGCTATAAAACTTTAGCTACTGATAATTTGTCTCGAGCAAGTCTATTCACAGGTGCAGATGATCTGACAAATCATCTGTTAAAGCTTATAAATATTTTTTGGCTCCCCTTGTGTCAAATCAAAAAAATTGGGTTTTACTTCCCTTGAAGACTGTTGCGATCCCCTATACTTGTGGGTCATCAATGCCATCTATGTTGTTAACAGAATATGGAATTTTATGAGTGAGTAGACACTGATAAGGATCGATTTGTCGTGAAACAGTTCCGACAGATTCAAAAGTTGACCACAACGAGATTTTGTCTCAAGTGGTGAAGCCTAAATCTATTCGCGATCGTTTAGCAATTACTATTATTTCAAATCGATAAATTGATAGATGGATAAGGAAACCATGTTTCTTAATGGTATCATTAAGAACAGGTTGTAATTAGTACAATGAAATGGTTTGGTGATCCAGAGGATGCTAAACATGTATGCAAACTTCAGTTGTCCATTCATGGGCTGAAGCAAGCATATCGGAGCTGGAATTTTCACTTTGATGATGTGATCAAAGGATTTTGGAGCTGTCCAAAATAGTTGAAGAAACTTGTATTTGCAAAGAAGTGAGTGGGACCTAAGTAGCTTTTCTTGATCTTATATGTGGAGCACATATTGAGTGGGAGCTAGGTGTCATTCATGATTTTATATGTAACAACATATTGAGAATGATACAGATCGTCTAGTAAACTATAAAGAATTATTTAAGTGATGAATGAAGTTAGGAGTATTAGGTATTCAATCTATAATTGTATAGATCAAAAGGGGCTTCATAACATTAGGTCGGACTGTTTTCCTTAGTTAAGATTTTGAAGTGTTTCAGAATGGAACAAGCGAAGAAAAAGGTTCTTACTTGTATGACTAGGTGAAATATTAAGTTTATCTTGCCATCTTCAGTGATAGAAAATGATGTTCGACATTCTCTATGTATCAGCCATAGATTCTATCAGACTGAAAGCTCAACTTGGTGTGACCCTGACCCATTGTAGCGCCCCATCTTTTATATAAAGATGGAACACATGTGTTATGTGCTAGTCCCTGGATCACTGCTAGCACCACAGTACAAAATATAAAGTATCATTGCATAAGTATTAAATTACTACAACGCGATCCAAAATAATAGCCAAGTATGGCTTTATTACAAATTGCATAGCCATGAAGGCTAGCTAAAGTTCAGAGTTCACAACGAAAACAAATAACAATGAGCCTCATCTTCAAGCATGCGCCACAGGCAGACATGTTGGTTGTAGACTCGAGTCCAGACTCATTCCTCATCAGAATTACCTGCACATTTGAATATGCAGCCCCCGAAGGAGGTCAATACGATGAAGTATTGGCAAGTGACTATGGTGGATAAATTATGGCAAGTCTAATTCTATATGCATATTTGGCTTGGTGGAGTTGTAGGCTATTTTGTAGAAAGCAAATTTTCTCCTATCTTTTGTAAAACAATTTTGTTTCTCAAGAACTTGGCACCAAGGGATAAAGTCCAAGTGCACCAACAATTCTTTCCTTAGTCAAATTTTACTTTATGAAAACAGTATTGAGATTCTTCCGCCCATCCTTGTCCAGCTGCTTGAAGTAGTCCATTTCCGGGGACACGGCTGAGTACTCAGATTGTCGACTCTACAGAGGTTGTGCACTTTCACCTTTAGACTCAATTAACCCAAACATCCTATACACGCAGAGTGTATTAAGGAAAGGAGAGAATTGAGACAAGCACTTTCAGAAGGAGAATGCAACCATTCTAGCAAGACCCGTTCCACCTACCAACTCTACATCTGCTTGTCAAGCTGACAGGTTGCACCCTCACAACTTAGTTATTCTAGACAGAGCCCATTGTCAAAAGGCTGCACGGGAAGCTTCTCAACTTGGAGGGGCTTGGTAATCTCTTCGTTCCTGGGTGGCCGTCCACAAGTGAACTTCTGGGTAACAACCACCATGCTCATGGCCCTAAGTAGAATAAACATTCATCCTAGGCGACGACAACCACAAGCATAGTCCCAAAAGCCACTCAACATAAACCATAACAACCAATACCACCCAGAAGTGTATTTTAGATTTTAACACTTAGAAACTTTTCTATAACATGGCAAACATTTTAATAGCATAGCTAAGCAACTAATAAAACTTTTCATGACTGCTTAGGAGAAAGGGTGGCTACACACTACTAGGATATTTGTAAAATACAAACTAACTTAGCATTATAAAATAAATCAAAAATCCCTATCATGCACACTACTCAAAATATACTACACATGCATATAGAAAATATTGGGTAGAATATGAATGTCACTTGCCTTGGTAACAGGAGGTTACAAGCACAGCAAGAATAACAATCACAAGCAAATCCTTCCTCTTCTTCACAATCTAGCACAAGCAATGAATAAAATAAATACTAACAAAATCATCACAACACCAGAAATAAATATGTATGCATGAATGATATGCTATGAAAATAGGACACACTTATTAATAATTTGTATCCTCTTTTATTAAATGTATGAGATATAATTTCTAGGAATTTCTTATTTTATTTATCAATTTAATAATTGAAAACAATATAGCAAACTTGATTTCTATAATTACAACTTTTATTGTTTTATGAAAGTTTTCATTTAAGATATTTATTAATATTGCTGGACAGAGGGAATTAATATAACCCTAAAAAAATTAAATTTATTTTCCAAATCATTTTTATTATTTAAGTTATTATTTTAATAGCCGAAATGCTCCTCTACTAATTATATAAATTATAATTTGTCTAAAAGGAAAACAAATGATGTAGAAACATGAAGGAGATATGCCCTAGAGGCAATTAATAAAGTGTATTCTTTATCATATCTCGTTTGTTCATAATAGGTTTTTGTGTCATGCTAGAACCGTATTAAGCGGAAACATTAATGCGGGTGTGATACGTAAACAACCAGGTCCCTAGTAGCCTCTACTAAGACTAGTTTCGTTGCGCGATTGATGATCGAGTTTTCCCGGTCATGGGGCATGGTGCCGGTCGGCAATGAGAGTCATATTGCTAGAGAGTGATGTGATGGACCCAGATTTGGAGAACGTAGTCGTTACGCCTTTGACCGTGAGATCAACTCTTATTGATATTCCCGGAAGATACTTTGATTGCACCAAACGCCGTATCTTATTTAGTATGACAATAACGGTGATACTTTTGGGTATTGGAAAGGAGTATTGAGACGAGGGGTCAAGAGCGGGATTTGCCAGTCCACGTAGCAGGATAGATACTCTCGGGCCCACTCGGTGAGATCATGTCTAATGAGCTTGCAAGCATGTGACTAGGTCACGGAGACATGAGATCATGAACGAGTAGAAGATAGCATCGTCGGTAACGAGGTCGGGATTAGGTATGGAGATATCTATGGAACGACACTCGGACGTGCTAAGTATCGCTATGGCAAAAGGTCTAAGACTTCACGTTCAGGTTTGATAGATGAAAGTCATTCGTTATATCTCAGGGATTAATTCATGGGGTCCAGGCCTACGGATTAGTCGTTGATCATTGAGGAGTCTTGATCATACCTGATATTATATCGAACCGCTAGGGTAACACACTTAAGGGGTTTCGACAAGACAACCGGAAAGGAAGGAGATCACCAGGAGCGTCCCGGAGGGGTCCGATGGAGATCGGGCAGCGCCGAAAGAGTTTTCGGAGATAGGAAATATTATATATATTATGTTTGATATTAATTAGTGTTATTAATATGCAAATATGATTTTATATATTTATTTTCGAATTTATTAAGGCAGATTTCCCTAAATGGGCCTTCCGGACGAAAGAAGGCCCAAGAAGGGAAAATTCCCTAGGGGAATTCGGTGGGGGCCAGGAGGGCCGGCCTAGGTGGGCCACAAGGGGCCCACCAGGGGGCCGGCGCACTCCATAGCCGAACCAGGCTATGTGGGGATAGTCCCACATTGCCTGGCTGGCAAGGTTGGCTCCCCTTGGGAGCCTATATAAGAAAGGGCACCCCCAGCCTTTTAATTCACCAATTAATTCCTGATTTCTCTCTCGATCTCGTGGTTCCCAAGTGGGAGCCGCGCCGAGCAAGAGGAGTCGGGGATCTCCTCCACCATAGCCCGCTGCCGCGCTGCTGGTGTTCCGGTCCAAGTCTTCCGCTGCTCGTCCTGGACTGGAGCTTCGGAGGCGTCGTCTCCACCGTACGTGTGCGACTCCCTGCGAGGTGCTGCGCTAGCGGTACTCGGAGGCCTGCTTCCTCTACACGACCTTGAGGTCGGCTTCGTCGGTCTGCATCGACAACGTTTGTGCGGGAACGTAATCCCCGCTTTCGGTCTACAAGGGTACGTATTCCGATCTCCGTTCGTACTACTATATCTGCATAGAATAGATCTTGGCTAGTTTAAGGATATCGTTGCTAGGAAATTTTTTGTTTTCTGCCCACGATCCCCTTCAGTGGTATCAGAGCCGATCTATCGTAAGATATAGCTGTACGCTGTTAGAACCCGTGCTCTGCACGGGGGCACCGTTCCTGTTATTTGCTACCCTCTAGCGTGCACTTGTGTATTCCAGCGGCATTGAGTTGATGAAGCGACCCGAACCGACTTTACGCGTACGCTTACGCGAGACTGGTTCCACTACTTACATACGGCTTGTACCGTATCTGTGGCTGGCGGGTGACAGTTTCTCTCTCTTTAGTTGGTCTTCGCATTTTCAATGGAGGGCCCGAAAGGGATGCTTAAACATGCAATTATTGGATCGTTGTTGTGGTCATAAGATTCGTAGGTATGAAGCGGTTCTATTTACGAAAGCCCCAAGCCACGTAAAATATGCAAAAGATAAAGTAGAAGCGTCTAACTTTATTTTGCAGGGGCTATGTGATATGGTCAAGGTAGGTTTATTAAATTGTTTATAAACTGCGGGCGCCAAGAAGACCATGGCGCGATGGACTATATCACATTGCATTACATTTGATGTTTTGTGTGCATCTTATTTTTGTGTGATTGTGTGTTACACGGCGGTAGCTGAATAAGATGATCCCTTCAAAATACCACTAGTGTTCTCCCTCCAACGTGCACCACCAATAAAGTTCTACCTTATGAGGCAGGCCGTGATGATCGGGTGTCAGACATATCTTCGTTCGCATACGCTGGGTGTAAGCCATGTTGCACAAGCGTCAGCATGGAGGTCTTTGGTGGCGAGCCTAGCATACTCAGAGGTATGGCCTCAGAACAGGAAGACCGAAAGGTCGAGCACGAGTCACAAAATTGATGTGGCGGACGATTTTGTCTACTCTTGAAGTTGTGCCGCCGGCTTTGATGATGAGGGGTGGTGCAATGGATGGGGGTCGTGTAATCGCTTAAACGACAAGGAGGGATGTTCGTTTGAGTGGGAGTTATGTTAGTTATTTTCTAAAAAAACTATAACTCAAAATTATTATGAACAAAGTCTTATGTTGTTGCAAATTCCATTGTAGATGTCTCGCCCCTCGTTTAACCTAGGTCTGTTCCTTGAGAAAGAAAAGCTTAAGACCAATGGGTCAAACTTCATGGCCTGTTTCCGCAACCTGAGGATCCTCCTCACTCCCCAAAGGGTGGCCTACGTCATTGAGGCCACCATAGGTGACCCTCCTGCAGATGATGCCTCTGAGGATGAGAAGAAGGTCTTCCAGACCCGATCGGAGGATTCTGCCTTTGTCCAGAGTGGCATGCTCTACGCCATGGAAGCCGACCTGCAGAAGCGCTTTGAGAAGATGAGCGCCTTTGAGATCATCTCGGATCTTAAGGCTGTCTTTGCGCCGCAGGCTAAGGCTGAGAGATATGAGGCTTCTGAGCTTTTCTTCTCAGCCAAGATGGAAGAGCATAGCAGTGTGAGCGAGCATGTAGTCAAGATGTCTGGCTATGTTCAACGCCTGAATGCTGTGGAGTGCAAGATTCCCGATGAGCTGGCGATTGACAGGGTGTTGCAATCATTGCCACCAAGCTACAAAGGCTTCGTCATGAACTACAACATGCAGGGCATGGCTAAGTCCCTGGGTGAAGTGTTCGTGATGCTCAAGACTGCTGAGGTAGAGATTAAGAAGGAGCACACGCTGTTGATGGTCAACAAGACCGTTGATTTCAAGAAGTCCGGTGGTAAGGGAAAGCAGAGCTGGAAGTCCCGGAGGGAGGCAAAGTTGGCTGCCAAGTCCAGGACTAACAAATCTGGTCCCAGAGCTAGCGTGGAGTGTTTCTACTGCAAGGGGAAGGGTCACTGGAAGCGCAACTGCCCCAAGTATCTGGAGGATAGGAAGTCTGGCAAAATGGTCGACAAAGAGAAAGGTATATTTGATATACATGTTATAGATGTGTACCTTACATCCGCCCGGAGCAATACGTGGGTATTTGATACTGGTTCTGTTGCTCATATATGTAACTCTCAGGAGGAGTTACAGAATAGAAGGCGGCTGGCGAAGGATGAGGTGACGATGCGCGTCGGCAACGGATCGAGAGTCGACGTGGTGGCTGTCGGCACGCTCCCTCTGCATCTACCATCGGGATTAGTTTTGGTTTTAAATAAATGTTATTTTGTGCCATCCTTGAGTGTAAACATTATAAGTGGGTCTTGCCTGTTACAAGACGGTTATTCATTTAAATCAGTGTCAAGCAATTGTGCTATTTATATGAATGATATCTTTTATGTTGATGCTCCCGAGAGTAATGGTTTATTCTTGTTAAATCTCGATCGTAGTACTCACATCCATAACATAGAGGCCAAACGAATTAAGTGTAGTGACGATACCGCCATGTTTTTGTGGCATTGCCGTCTTGGTCATATTGGTATAAAGCGCATGAAGCGACTCCACTCCGATGGACTCTTGGACTCATTGGATTTCCGATCCCTCGATACATGCGAACCATGCCTCATGGGCAAAATGACCAGGACACCGTTCAAAGGTTTCGTTGAACGGGCGTCGGATTTGTTGGGGATCATACATACAGACGTATGTGGACCAATGAGCGTTTCGACACGCAATGGTTATCGTTACTTCGTCACCTTCACTGATGACTTTAGTAGATACGGTTATATCTATTTGATGAAACACAAGTCTGAAACGTTTGAAAAGTTCAAAGAATTCCAGAGTGAAGTTGAGAATCAGCTTAATAGGAAAATCAAGCATCTCCGGTCCGATCGCGGTGGAGAGTACTTGAGTTTTGAGTTTGGCACACATCTGAAGAGTTGTGGCATAGTGCCTCAACTTACGCCCTCCGGAACGCCGCAGCGTAACGGTGTGTCCCAGCGACGTAATTGTACTCTACTGGATAGTGTCCGATCTATGATGTCTCTTACCGACCTGCCAGTGTCCTTCTGGGGTTATGCGTTAGAAACAGCCGCATTCATTTTAAATAGGGCTCCGTCCAAGTCCGTTGAAACGACGCCGTATGAATTATGGTATGGCCAAAAGCCTAAGTTATCGTTTCTGAAGGTTTGGGGTTGTGAGGCGTACGTTAAGAAACTGCAGCCCGACAAACTCGAGCCGAAGTCGGAGAAAGTCGTCTTTGTAGGATATCCGCGGGAAACCGTTGGGTACACCTTCTACAACCAAGCTGAGGGCAAAACTTTTGTCGCGAAGACCGGTGCCTTTCTAGAGAAGGAGTTTCTCGCGAAAGGAGTAAGTGGGAGGAAGGTAGACCTCGATGAAATCGTTGATCCTGAACTCGAGATTCCGAGTGGCGCTGTGGAAGCAATTCCGGAAACGTCCTCCGTGGAAGGAGTGGGAGAAACTGTCGAGGAAGATGTTCTACCTCGTAGGTCTGGTAGATCTCGGATCGCACCAGAATGGTATGGCAATATGGTTTGCACCGTCATGCTAGTCGAGCAAGACGAACCTACGAACTACAAGGAGGCGATGGAGAGTCTAGAGTCCGAGAAATGGCTTGAAGCCATGAAATCCGAAATAGGATCCATGTATGATAACAAAGTGTGGACTTTGGTGGATATTCCCGAAGGGCGCGAGGCCGTCGAGAATAAGTGGATCTTTAAGAAGAAGACTGATGCTGATGGTAATGTGACCGTCTATAAAGCTCGGCTTGTCGCAAAGGGTTTCCGACAAGTTCATGGAATTGACTACGATGAAACTTTTTCACCGGTAGCGATGCTTAAGTCTATTCGGATTTTGTTAGCGGTAGCTGCCTACTATGATTATGAAATCTGGCAGATGGACGTCAAAACGGCCTTCCTAAAAGGAAACATTGAGGAAGAGTTGTACATGGTGCAACCGGAAGGTTTTGTCGATCCAGGAAGTGCTAACAAGGTGTGCAAGCTTCAGCGATCCATCTATGGATTGAAGCAGGCATCTCGGAGCTGGAATCTTCGCTTTGATGAGGTAATCAAAGGTTTTGGATTTATCCAGAATGTGGAAGAGACCTGTATTTACAAGAAAATGAGTGGGAGCTCGGTTGTGTTCTTAGCACTGTATGTTGACGAAATATTGCTAATAGGGAATGATGTGGAACTTCTGAATAGCGTGAAGGAATATTTAAACAGTAAGTTTTCCATGAAAGACTTAGGAGGAGCTGCGTATGTTTTAGGCATAAAAATCTACCATGATAGATCAAGGCGCCTACTAGCACTAAGTCAGAGTACTTATCTTGATAAAATATTGAAGCGTTTTCATATGGAGAAGGCAAAGAAGGGTTCTCTGCCGGTTATCAAGAATAAGATATTGCGTAAGGCGCAGTGTCCGGTGACGGAACTGGGTAAGGCCGAAATGACGAAACATCCTTATGCTTCAGCCATAGGATCGATCATGTATGCAATGTTGAGTACTAGACCAGATGTGGCATTAGCTCTAAGTTTGACAAGCCGGTTCCAGAGTAATCCTGGAATGCCGCATTGGGTAGCTGTTAAGAGCATTCTTAAGTATCTCAATAAGACAAAGGAAATGTTCCTTGTGTATGGTGGCTGCGATGAGGAACTTGGCGTAACGGGTTACGTAGATGCAAGTTTCTGCTCAGACCCCGATGACTGTAAGTCACAGACAGGTTACGTGTTCAAGGTGAATGGAGGCGCCGTGTGCTGGAGAAGTGGGAAGCAACCCATAGTCGCACAATCTATAATGGAGTCGGAGTACATTGCTGCCTGCGAGGCCGCGAATGAAGCTGTGTGGCTGAGGAAGTTCGTCATCGAACTTGGAGTGTTCCCGAGCGTGCAAGAACCTGTGGTCCTCTTCTGCGACAATACGGGTGCCATTGCGAACGCCAAGGAGCCAAGGTCTCACTCCACCGCCAAACACATTCTCCGACGCTTCCACGTGATACGTCAGTACGTACAAGGAGGCGATGTGAAGATTTGCAAAGTGCATACGGATCTGAATGTGGCAGATCCGCTGACGAAGCCTCTCCCTCTTGATAAACATGAACAACACCAATTAGCTATGGGTGTTAGGCTTTTACCAAGTTGTAATCTAGATTAAGTTGTACTCTAGTGCAAGTGGGAGACTGAAGGAGATATGCCCTAGAGGCAATTAATAAAGTGTATTCTTTATCATATCTCGTTTGTTCATAATAGGTTTTTGTGTCATGCTAGAAACGTATTAAGCGGAAACATTAATGCGGGTGTGATACGTAAACAACCAGGTCCCTAGTAGCCTCTACTAAGACTAGTTTCGTTGCGCGATTGATGATCGAGGTTTCCCGGTCATGGGGCATGGTGCCGGTCGGCAATGAGAGTCATATTGCTAGAGAGTGATGTGATGGACATACCCAGATTTGGAGAACGTAGTCGTTACGCCTTTGACCGTGAGATCAACTCTTATTGATATTCCCGGAAGATACTTTGATTGCACCAAACGTCGTATCTTATTCAGTATGACAATAATGGTGATACTTTTGGGTATTGGAAAGGAGTATTGAGACGAGGGGTCAAGAGCGGGATTTGCCAGTCCGCGTAGCAGGATAGATACTCTCGGGCCCACTCGGTGAGATCATGTCTAATGAGCTTGCAAGCATGTGACTAGGTCACGGAGACATGAGATCATGAACGAGTAGAAGATAGCATCGTCGGTAACGAGGTCGGGATTAGGTATGGAGATATCTATGGAACGACACTCGGACGTGCTAAGTATCGCTATGGCAAAAGGTCTAAGACTTCACGTTCAGGTTTGATAGATGAAAGTCATTCGTTATATCTCAGGGATTAATTCATGGGGTCCAGGCCTACGGATTAGTCGTTGATCATTGAGGAGTCTTGATCATACCTGATATTATATCGAACCGCTAGGGTAACACACTTAAGGGGTTTCGACAAGACAACCGGAAAGGAAGGAGATCACCGGGAGCGTCCCGGAGGGGTCCGATGGAGATCGGGCAGCGCCGAAAGAGTTTTCGGAGCTAGGAAATATTATATATATTATGTTTGATATTAATTAGTGTTATTAATATGCAAATATGATTTTATATATTTATTTTCGAATTTATTAAGGCAGATTTCCCTAAATGGGCCTTCCGGACGAAAGAAGGCCCAAGAGGGGAAAATTCCCTAGGGGAATTCGGTGGGGGCCAGGAGGGCCGGCCTAGGTGGGCCACAAGGGGCCCACCAGGGGGCCGGCGCACTCCATAGCCGAACTAGGCTATGTGGGGATAGTCCCACATTGCCTGGCTGGCAAGGTTGGCTCTCCTTGGGAGCCTATATAAGAAAGGGCACCCCCAGCCTTTTAATTCACCAATTAATTCCTGATTTCTCTCTCGATCTCGTGGTTCCCAAGTCGGAGCCGCGCCGAGCAAGAGGAGTCGGGGATCTCCTCCACCATAGCCCACTGCCGCGCTGCTGGTGTTCCGGTCCAAGTCTTCCGCTGCTCGTCCTGGACTGGAGCTTCGGAGGCGTCGTCTCCACCGTACGTGTGCGACTCCCTGCGAGGTGCTGCGCTAGCGGTACTCGGAGGCCTGCTTCCTCTACACGACCTTGAGGTCGGCTCCGTCGGTCTGCATCGACAACGTTTGTGCGGGAACGTAATCCCCGCTTTCGGTCTACAAGGGTACGTATTCCGATCTCCGTTCGTACTACTATATCTGCATAGAATAGATCTTGGCTAGTTTAAGGATATCGTTGCTAGGATTTTTTTGTTTTCTGCCCACGATCCCCTTCAAAACAAACTTCATAAGCAAGGCTATCCGTGGATATAAAGTTTATCAAATTTGAACTTGTAGATCAAAAGTTATGAATTTTCTAAGTTTTGCATATTTTCTGTTTTATTTATAAAAATTTCTGCGAAAAAGAATTAACAGGGGCTACGTGGCGCGATCTTATTGGTCGGTACCGCTTCGACGCGGATCGGCTGCGAGAGCCGTCCGATCTAAATTAAAATGGACGCGTGGGATCTAATCGATCTAGATCCATTGGATCTAGATCCAACGGTCCACGATCCGTTGACCAAAAACGGGCGGCGCACTCGCCGGAGCTCGCCCGACCGCGGCGGCGCCACGGCCGGCGTTGCTCGTTTCTCGCGTCCTAGGAGGCTACGGGGCGAACGGAGCTTACCGAAGCGTAGCGCACGTCGGGGCGGAGTCGATGGCGCGGTGGTGGTCGTCGGCGTGGTCTTCTCCTCCTCGTGCAGCTCCCCGGAGTTGCTTGCGGCGGCGGTCTCCTTCGGGCGTGGATGAATACGACGTTCGGCTGCAAAATACACCGCGGGACGAAGTCAAAAACGTGCGCAACGTGGAGGGGGATCGAGGAGCGGCAATACGAGCTCGGGGGGAGGTCGGAGTACCCCGTACGGCTTGCTTTACGGCGGCGGAGATCCGAGATCGCTCGCGAGCTGCCGGGCGGCGCAGAATTTAGGGTTTGTGGTGCGGAGGGTTGCGGCGGAGGTAGGGGTTTATATAGGGTGGCGCGGGGAGCAACCTTGCGCTGATTATGCTCGAGAATCACGGCCGGTTTCCGATTTCGTCTCGGGCGCGATCTCCGGCGGGAGGAAGACGAAGCTGACGGGTGGGTCCCACCTGTCAGCGAGAGGAGGGTGGAGATGGGCTGCGCGGGCTGGCTTGGGCCGCGCTCGGACGCGCGCGCGCGGTGGATACCTACGGGCCGGCCCAACTCCTTTTCCTTTTTAATAAGAATAATATCTGTTTTTAAATACTGATTTCACAAATGACTCTTAAACCTATTCAAAACATATCAGAAAAATTCAGAAAAATATGTTTTGGAAAGGTTATCAAAATTGGAGCTTTTTAATATTATACTTGCTCATAAGAATATTGCTAAAATAATATTTATTAAAGAGGTTTAAATAAACATTTTCCGGAACTTATAGATTATTAAATCTTATAATCTAATGTTTTATTTTATATTTTTGTGGTGTAGTTTTATGTTTATGGATGAATGATGCATTAATGCAAAAGTTTTAAATTTTTGCAAAATTTGGGATGTTACAGACTAACCCCCTTAAGAGGAAGCTCGTCCTCGAGCTTCGGAAAGATCAGCAAATAGGTGTGGATGGTCTTCTCGAAGATCATCCTCTCGTTCCCAGGTGGCTTCTTCCTCGGAGTGATGATTCCACTGGACTTTGCAAAATTTGATGGTTTTGGTACGGGTGACTCTTTCTGCGGTCTGCAGTATCTTGATGGGTTTCTCTTCATAGGTCAAGTCACTCTCCAAATGTACTTCTTCGAGGGGTACAGTATCCTTTAAAGGAACTCCCATCATCTCGGGGTGACATTTCTTCAACTGACTGACATGGAACACATTATGAACCGCAGACAGAGCTTCTGGTAGTTCTAACTCATATGCTACTTCACCTTTGCGAGAAAGAATTTTGAATGGTCCAGTGAATCGAGGTGCTAGCTTTCCTTTAATCCCAAACCTCTTTACACCTCGGAGTGGTGATACTCTAAGATAGGTTCTATCACCCACCTCGTAGCTGACCTCTCTACGTTTAGAATCTGCGTAGCTTTTCTGGCGTGATTGTGCTATCTTCAATCTATCCTTAATCAGCCTGACCTTCTCTTCAGCCTCTTGGATTATATCAGGTCCAAAGAAACTTCGTTCTCCTACACCACTCCACAACAATGGGGTTGTGCATTTCTTCCCATATAATGCCTCAAATGGTGCCATCTCAATGCTAGCTTGGTAACTGTTGTTGTAGGAGAACTCAGCATAGGGTAGATTGTCATCCCAACTAGATCCATAATCGAGCGCACAAGCTCTTAGCATATCTTCTAAAATCTGATTTACTCTTTCAGTCTGGCCATCCGTTTGCGGGTGAAAGGCCGTACTGAATTCCAATCTGGTTCCCAAGGATTCATGCAACTGCTTCCAGAAATGAGAAGTGAACTGGGTCCCTCTATCGGACACGATACTCTTGGGGACGCCGTGTAGGCACAAAATTCTCTTCATGTAAATATCAGCTAGCTTTGCGCTGGTATAGGTGGTCTTCACGGGTATAAAGTGAGCTATTTTGGTTAAACGACAAACAATAACCCAAATAGAATCATATCCTGATCTGGTCCTTGGTAACCCGGTGATGAAATCCATCCCAATAGAATCCCACTTCCAATCCGGTACCTTCAAAGGTTGCAAAAGTCCTGCTGGTTTCTGATGTTCAGCCTTTACTCGACTGCACACATCGCACTTAGCGATATATTCTGCTATTTCTCTTTTCAAGTTGTTCCACCAGAATCTCTCCTTCACATCCATATACATCTTGGTATTTCCCGGATGAATGGAATAAGGTGTCTCATGAGTTTCTTGCAGAATTAACTTTCTAATATCAGGATCATTGGCCACACATATACGTTTCTCAAACCACAGAGTCCCTTGCTCATCCTCATGAAATCCTTTAGCTTTCCCTGCTTCCAGGTTGACTTTGATTTCTTCTATTTCCTTATCTCCTTTCTGCGCTTCACGTATCTTGTCCATCAAGGTAGGTTGTACTACCAATGAGGCTACAAAACCTTCTGGTACTACTTCCAATATGAGGTCCTTGAATGCCTTGCATATATCTTCGGTTAATTCTTCTGCTGTGAGGCCATTCACATATGCTTTACGACTCAGGGCGTCTGCTACTACATTTGCCTTTCCTGGGTGATATTGGAGACTTAGATCATAATCCTTGATAAGTTCCAACGACCTTCTCTGTCTCATGTTCAATTCCTTCTAAGTAAAAATGTATTTCAAACTTTTGTGGTCCGTGAATACCTCACATCTTTTCCCCATCAGGTAGGGTCTCCAAGTTTTTAGGGCATGCACTACTGATGCTAACTCGAGATCATGAGTTGGATAATTTGCTTCATGCTTCTTGAGTTGTCTAGAGGCATAAGATTCCACCCTGCCTTCTTGCATCAACACACTTCCCCGACCTTGGTGTGAAGCACCACAGTATACTTGAAATTCTTTCTCCAAATCAGGTAAGCATAGAACTGGGGCTGAAACAAGACGTTTCTTCAATTCCTGAAAACTGGCTTCGCATGCCTCAGTCCACTCAAATTTTGTCTCCTTCTTTAATAATTCCGTCAGTGCCTTGGCGATTTTGGAAAAGTTTTCTATAAATCTTCGGTAGTATCCTGCTAGGCCAAGGAAACTCCGTAATTCTCCAACATTCTTTGGTGACTCCCAATTGGTTACAGCTGAAACCTTTTCAGGATCCACTGCTATTCCCTATTTAGATACTATGTGACCTAGGAATGCGACTTGTTCCAACCAAAATTCACACTTGCTGAATTTGGCATATAACTTATGTTCACGTAGCCTCTGCAATACTAGGCGTAGATGCTCTTCATGTTCTTCGTGACTCTTGGAGTAGACTAGAATGTCGTCTATGAACACTACCACAAACTTGTCCAGGAAATCCATGAACACTTAATTCATCATATTCATGAAATAAGCGGGAGCGTTTGTTAATCCAAATGGCATTACTGTGTACTCATATGAGCCATATCTTGTAACAAATGCTGTCTTTGGTATATCCATCTCTCTAACCTTCATTTGGAGGTAGCCTGATCGAAGATCAATCTTGGAGAAGACACAAGCACCTTTTAGTTGATCAAATAGCTCATTTATCTTGTGAAACGGATACTTGTTTTTGATGGTGTGTTCATTTATATCCCGGTAGTCTGTGACTAGTCTCTGGGTTTGATCTTTCTTTTTGACAAATAGAACTGGCGCTCCCCAGGGCGAAGAACTTGGGCGGATAAATCCCTTCAAAAGGTGTTCCTCCAGTTGCTTCTTGAGCTCTTTTAGTTCATCGACGGCCATAGGGTAAGGTCTCTTAGCTATTGGTCCGGTACCCGGTTTCAGTTCAATGAGAAACTCCACATCTCTATCGGGTGGCATTCCCGGTAATTCCTCTGGGAAAACATCTGGGTACTCCTGGACAATCAGCACATCCCCAAGGCTAACCCCCTTAAGAGAATTTAGCCTAACTTTCTTAAGTTCAAAAGTTGATCTGAATTTAATCTTCTGTTTCTCTGGGTTGGTGAGGGTGATAGCTCTGTTTGCACAGTCTATGATTCCTTCAAAACGGGTCATCCAATCCATTCCAATGATAACATCCAAACCTTGGGTTTCTAGGATGACTAAGTCTGTTGGAAAAAGATATTTTCCAATCTTTAACTCTAGTTGCCTACATCCAGAATTTACTATCATCTCACCCCCAGGTGAGCTCACTCTTATAGGTTTTCCTAAGCTTTCCTCGGCTAGTCCATGTTTGTTTACAAAAGCTCTTGATATGAATGAATGTGATGATCCGGTATCAAATAATACTAATGCTGGAAAATAATTGAGCAGGAACTTACCAATCACAGCATCAGGTTCATCATGAACTTCTTCCACATTGATGTGGTTTACTTGTCCCTTCTGGAAAGGATTGGGCTTGGAATTTTCATCGGCCTTCCTCTCTGGGCAATCAGTAGCATAATGTCCTGTCTTCTTGCACTTGAAGCAAGTCACATTAGACAAGTCTTTCTTCCCTTCAGAGTTAGGACGGGGATTACCATTTCCATGATTATGGCCATGGTGATGGTTTCCCTTGAACCCCCCATTATTTCCTTTATACTCCATTGTGGTTATGACCATGGTGCTTTTGGCCACTACCTCTTTTGGAGTAGTTCCAGGGTTTATGGCCACTGACTTCAGAGGTGTGTGGTTTCTTGTGTGTCCCTTCAGAATGAACCTTACTTGCATTGAACTTCCTCTTCCTATTCTCTTCCTTTCTTATGTTGTTGTCCAGAGTGATTGCTTGATCCAGCAGAACTTGGTAGTTAGGTGCATAAGCCACAAACAAGGGTATCTTCAGTTCTCCCCGAAGTCCATTAAGGAATTTGTCCTTCCTTTTAGCGTCAGTGTTGATGTCCTCTGGTGCATACCTTGATAACATACATAAGTCATCCATATACTCCTTCAGAGTTCTACCTCCCTGCCTCAAGCTACGAAATTCCTCTTTCTTCAGGTTCATTATGCCAGAGGAAATGTGGGCATTGCGGAAACCTTCCTTGAACGCATCCCAAGTCATGCCATCCAAGGGATGAGTCACTTGATAGCAGCAGGTCCTTCCAGTAGGTGTGCGGTGAACCTCACCTTTTCTGCCTCAGAACACTCACAAGTTACTAAGTCCTTGTTGACTGAACGGAGCCGGTCATCCGCCACTATTTGTTCAGTAGGAGAGGAAAACTTATTAGGCCTGAGCCTTTGAAATCTTGCAAGTCTGTCCACCGGAGGTGGTGGTGGTGGTGGTGGTGGGTTGTTTTTATTGTTGTTGTTGTTGTTGTTGTTGTTGGTTGCTGCAATGAACTGAGTCATCATAGTCATCAGTTTGGCTTGAGCTGCCATCAGCTGTTGCATAGCCTCGTTGTTGTCGGAATCACGACGTGGATGCATCTGTGGGGTTTTAGCATGGATGAGTAAAGGATTGATAGAACTATAAAGAGAAATCCTACCCATGCACAAAACAAACAAATCTAGCAATCAATCAACAAGCAACTTATAAAACAACCAATCACACAAAACAAAACCTTTGGTTTAGGGAAAATGGTATAAAAATTTGGAAAATAAACTCGCGGGGTTCCGGGGATACAAAGGAAGGTACTGCCTTACCACAAGTTGGTAGGTCAATACAAGACTAGGATAATGAGGTGTATGATAAATGGTAGTCTCACTACGAACTACTGATGCTAACTCGAGATCATGAGTTGGATAATTTGCTTCATGCTTCTTGAGTTGTCTAGAGGCATAAGATGCCACCCTGCCTTCTTGCATCAACACACTTCCCCGACCTTGGTGTGAAGCACCACAGTATACGTGAAATTCTTTCTCCAAATCAGGTAAGCATAGAACTGGGGCTGAAACAAGACGTTTCTTCAATTCCTGAAAACTGGCTTCGCATGCCTCAGTCCACTCAAATTTCTTCTCCTTCTTTAATAATTCCGTCAGTGCCTTGGCGATTTTGGAAAAGTTTTCTATAAATCTTCGGTAGTATCCTGCTAGGCCAAGGAAACTCCGTAATTCTCCAACATTCTTTGGTGACTCCCAATTGGTTACAGCTGAAACCTTTTCAGGATCCACTGCTATTCCCTCTTTAGATACTATGTGACCTAGGAATGCGACTTGTTCCAACCAAAATTCACACTTGCTGAATTTGGCATATAACTTCTGTTCACGTAGCCTCTGCAAAACTAGGCGTAGATGCTCTTCATGTTCTTCGTGACTCTTGGAGTAGAGTAGAATGTCATCTATGAACACTACCACAAACTTGTCCAGGAAATCCATGAACACTTTATTCATCATATTCATGAAATAAGCGGGAGCATTTGTTAATCCAAATGGCATTACTGTGTACTCATATGAGCCGTATCTTGTAACAAATGCTGTCTTTGGTATATCCATCTCTCTAACCTTCATTTGGAGTTAGCCTGATCGAAGATCAATCTTGGAGAAGACACAAGCACCTTTTAGTTGATCAAATAGCTCATTTATCTTGGGTAACGGATACTTGTTTTTGATGGTGTGTTCATTTATATCCCGGTAGTCCGTGACTAGTCTCTGGGTTTGATCTTTCTTTTTGACAAATAGAACTGGCGCTCCCCAGGGCGAAGAACTTGGGCGGATAAATCCCTTCAAAAGGTGTTCCTCCAGTTGCTTCTTGAGCTCTTTTAGTTCATCGACGGCCATAGGGTAAGGTCTCTTAGCTATTGGTCCGGTACCCGGTTTCAGTTCAATGAGAAACTCCACATCTCTATCGGGTGGCATTCCCGGTAATTCCTCTGGGAAAACATCTGGGTACTCCTGGACAATCAACACATCCCCAAGGCTAACCCCCTTAAGAGAATTTAGCCTAACTTTCTTAAGTTCAAAAGTTGATCTGAATTTAATCTTCTGTTTCTCTGGGTTGGTGAGGGTGATAGCTCTGTTTGCACAGTCTATGATTCCTTCAAAACGGGTCATCCAATCCATTCCAATGATAACATCCAAACCTTGGGTTTCTAGGATGACTAAGTCTGTTGGAAAAAGATATTTTCCAATCTTTAAGTCTAGTTGCCTACATCCAGAATTTACTATCATCTCACCCCCAGGTGAGCTCACTCTTATAGGTTTTCCTAAGCTTTCCTCAGCTAGTCCATGTTTGTTTACAAAAGCTCTTGATATGAATGAATGCGATGATCCGGTATCAAATAATACTAATGCTGGAAAATAATTGAGCAGGAACTTACCAATCACAGCATCAGGTTCATCATGAACTTCTTCCACATTGATGTGGTTTACTTGTCCCTTCTGGAAAGGATTGGGCTTGGATTTTTCATCGGCCTTCCTCTCTGGGCAATCAGTAGCATAATGTCCTGTCTTCTTGCACTTGAAGCAAGTCACATTAGACAAGTCTTTCTTCCCTTCAGAGTTAGGACGGGGATTACCATTTCCATGATTATGGCCATGGTGATGGTTTCCCTTGAACCCCCCCATTATTTCCTTTATATCCTCCATTGTGGTTATGACCATGGTGCTTTTGGCCACTACCACTATTGGAGTAGTTCCAGGGTTTATGGCCACTGACTTCAGAGGTGTGTGGTTTCATGTGTGTCCCTTCAGAATGAACCTTACTTGCACTGAACTTCCTCTTCCTATTCTCTTCCTTTCTTATGTTGTTGTCCAGAGTGATTGCTTGATCCAGCAGAACTTGGTAGTTAGGTGCATAAGCCACAGACAAGGGTATCTTCAGTTCTCCCCTAAGTCCATTAAGGAATTTGTCCTTCCTTTTAGCGTCAGTGTCGATGTCCTCTGGTGCATACCTTGATAACATACAGAAGTCATCCATATACTCCTTCAGAGTTCTACCTCCCTGCCTCAAGCTACGAAATTCCTCTTTCTTCAGGTTCATTATGCCAGAGGAAATGTGGGCATTGCGGAAACCTTCCTTGAACGCATCCCAAGTCATGTCATCCAAGGGATGAGTCACTTGATAGCAGCAGGTCCTTCCAGTAGGTGTGCGGTGAACCTCACCTTTTCTGCCTCAGAACACTCACAAGTTACTAAGTCCTTGTTGACTGAACGGAGCCAGTCATCCGCCACTATTGGTTCAGTAGGAGAGGAAAACTTATTAGGCCTGAGCCTTTGAAATCTTGCAAGTCTGTCCACCGGAGGTGGTGGTGGTGGTGGTGGTGGGTTGTTTTTATTGTTGTTGTTGTTGTTGTTGGTTGCTGCAATGAACTGAGTCATCATAGTCATCAGTTGGGCTTGAGCTGCCATCAGCTGTTGCATAGCCTCGTTGTTGTCGGAATCACGACGTGGATGCATCTGTGGGGTTTTAGCATGGATGAGTAAAGGATTGATAGAACTATAAATAGAAATCCTACCCATGCAACAAACAAACAAATCTAGCAATCAATCAACAAGCAACTTATAAAACAACCAATCACACAAAACAAAACCTTTGGTTTAGGGAAAATGGTATAAAAATTTGGAAAATAAACTCGCGGGGTTCCGGGGATACAAAGGAAGGTACTGCCTTACCACAAGTTGTTAGGTCAATACAAGACTAGGATAATGAGGTGTATGATAAATGGTAGTCTCACTACGAACTACTCGACCATGTCTTCTTCTTCCTCTTCAATTTCCTGAATCTCTATTCCTTCATTGGTGAGTACATCCTTGAGTTCCTTTACTTCCTTCTCTAGGGCAGAGTTCTTTTCTTGCAGCTCCCTCTTCTCAGCACGAAGCCTTTTGATCAAGTCACTATCGGCCTCGAACTCGACTTCATTGCTCTCGAGTTCCGCCTTTTGTTCTCTGATAGTCTTGTTCTTCTCTTGAACTCTTTTCTCCTGCCTCTTGTATCTCTCCTCTTGCGCAGCAAACCTCTCTTCTTGTGCCTTAGTCACTTCCTCTTGTGCCTTCATCTTCTCTTCGTTCTCCTTAAGTAGAGCACATAGCTCATCGTTCTTCAGGAGCTCCGTGCGCCGATCTTGATACATCTCCGTGACAAGGATTTCCAACTCCTGGAAATAAAGACTAAGGGGTTTTGCCTTGCCTCTTTCTCCAACATCGTAAAGGTAAGGTTCTCCATCTTCGTTTCTCCTTCCAAAGAAAATGGAGTAGTGGCCCCTCAACTCTGTGCTGTAGCATCCGCAGAGGCGCCGAATCAGATTCTGCATGACTAGATTGAGTCCTTTATCTTTGGAGTCGCTAACCATTTTAATCTCCAGTGGGGGCTCTTCTCCACCTCCTGGTTGTGTTGCTTTTATTCCCCAGCAACCTTCTTTGTTAAACTTCTTCAGGATGAAACCCTTGACTTGGGGTAGTGGTAACCCTATCTTTTCGCCGATGTCTACGAGGTAGCATCCAAAACGGGTGTTCTCGAAGTCCTCCGCGGTGGTGAAGTGGAAGCTCGTCATCCTTTAGGTAGAAAGAAGAAAAGTTTAAAGCAGGAAAAGCATAAGGTAAGGGGGGACTAGTCATAGTGTGTATTATTTAGAAAATACTGAGTCAATTCTTGAGATGGTCAACGGATATTAACAACTCTTGGTAGATTGGATTTTTCACTATAGTGAGAGAGACAGACACCCGGCCAGCCACTTATATTGTGGAACAGGTCTCATGTACGCGGACATGTAAGGTTTGTCCCGGGCCGCTTCATCCCACTATGCCGCTAGAATCCAACATACTTCAAAGATGGTAACATTATGACCAAAAAGGGCTTAACCAATCCTAGGGCTCGAACCTACAGGCAACACTTTGCTCTGATACCATTTTGTAGCGCCCCATCTTTTATATAACGATGGAGCACCTGTGTTATGTGCTAGTCCCTGGATCACTGCTAGCACCAAAGTACAAAATATAAAGTATCATTGCATAAGTATTAAATTACTACAACGCGATCCAAAATAATAGCCAAGTATGGCTTTATTACAAATTGCATAGCCATGAAGGCTAGCTAAAGTTCAGAGTTCACAACGAAAACAAATAACAATGAGCCTCATCTTCAAGCATGCGCCACAGGCAGACATGTTTGTTGTAGACTCGAGTCCAAACTCATTCCTCATCAGAATTACCTGCACATTTGAATATGCAGCCCCCGAAGGAGGTCAATACAATGAAGTATTGGCAAGTGACTATGGTGGATAAATTATGGCAAGTCTAATTCTATATGCATATTTGGCTTGGTGGAGTTGTAGGCTATTTTGCAGAAAGCAAATTTTCTCCTATCTTTTGTAAAACAATTTTGTTTCTCAAGAACTTGGCACCAAGGGATAAAGTCCAAGTGCACCAACAATTCTTTCCTTAGTCAAATTTTACTTTATGAAAACAGTGTTGAGATTCTTCCGCCCATCCTTGTGCAGCTGCTCGAAGCAGTCCATTTCCGGGGACACGGCTGAGTACTCAGATTGTCGACTCTGTAGAGGTTGTGCACTTTCACCTTTAGACTCAATTAACCCAAACATCCTATACACGCAGAGTGTATTAAGGAAAGGAGAGAATTGAGACAAGCACTTTCAGAAGGAGAATGCAACCATTCTAGCAAGACCCGTTCCACCTACCAATTCTACATCTGTTTGTCAAGCTGACAGGTTGCACCCTCACAACTTAGTTATTCTAGACAGAGCCCATTGTCAAAAGGCTGCACGGGAAGCTTCTCAACTTGGAGGGGCTTGGTAATCTCTTCGTTCCTGGGTGGCCGTCCACAAGTGAACTTCTGGGTAACAACCACCATGCTCATGGCCCTAAGTAGAATAAACATTCATCCTAGGCGACGACAACCACAAGCATAGTCCCAAAAGCCACTCAACATAAACCATAACAACCAATACCACCCAGAAGTGTATTTTAGATTTTAACACTTAGAAACTTTTCTATAACATGGCAAACATTTTAATAGCATAGTTAAGCAACTAATAAAACTTTTCATGACTGCTTAGGAGAAAGGGTGGCTACACACTACTAGGATATTTGTAAAATACAAACTAACTTAGCATTATAAAATAAATCAAAAATCCCTATCATGCACACTACTCAAAATATACTACACATGCATATAGAAAGTATTGGGTAGAATATGAATGTCACTTGCCTTGGTAACAGGAGGAACAATCACAACAAGAATAACAATCACAAGCAAATCCTTCCTCTTCTTCACAATCTAGCACAAGCAATGAATAAAATAAATACTAACAAAATCATCACAACACCAGACATAAATATGTATGCATGAATGATATGCTATGAAAATAGGACACACTTATTTAATAATTTTTATCCTCTTTTATTAAATGTATGAGATATAATTTCTAGTAATTTCTTATTTTATTTATCAATTTAATAATAAAAAACAATATAGCAAACTTGATTTCTATAATTCCAACTTTTATTGTTTTATGAATGTTTTCATTTAAGATATTTATTAATATTGCTGGACAGAGGGAATTAATATAACCCTAAAACCATTTAATTTATTTTCCAAATCATTTTTATTATTTATGTTATTATTTTAATAGCCGAAATGCTCCTCTGCTAATTATATAAATTATAATTTGTCTAAAAGGAAAACAAATGATGTAGAAATAAACTTCATGAGTAGGGCTATCCGTGGATATAAAGTTTATCAAATTTGAACTTGTAGATCAAAAGTTATGAATTTTCTAAGTTTTGCATATTTTCTGTTATATTTATAAAAATTTCTGCGAAAAAGAATTAACAGGGGCTACGTGGCGCGATCTTATTGGTCGGTACCGCTTTGACGTGGATCGGCTGCGAGAGCCGTCCAATCTAAATTAAAATGGACGCGCGGGATCTAATCTATCTAGATCCATTGGATCTAGATCCAACGGTCCACGATCCGTTGACCAAAAACGGGCGGCGCACTCGCCAGAGCTCGCCCGACCGCGGCGGCGCCACGCCCGGCGTTGCTCGTTTCTCGCGTCCTAGGAAGCTACGGGGCGAACGGAGCTTACCGAAGCGTAGCGGACGTCGGGGCGGAGTCGATGGCGCGGTGGTGGTCGTCGGCGTGGTCTTCTCCTCCTCGTGCAGCTCGACGGAGTTGCTTGCGGCGGCGGTCTCCTTCGGGCGTGGATGAATACGACGTTCGGCTGCAAAATACACCGCGGGACGAATTCAAAAACGTGCGCCACGAGGAGGGCGATCGAGGAGGGGCAATACGAGCTCGGGGGGAGGTCGGAGTACCCCGTACGGCTTGCTTTACGGCGGAGGAGATCCGAGCTCGCTCGCGAGCTGCCCGTCGGCGGAGAATTTAGGGTTTGGGGTGCAGAGGGTTGCAGCGGAGGTGGGGGTTTATATAGGGTGGCGCGGGGAGCAACCTTGCGCTGATTATGCTCGAGAATCACGGCCGGTTTCCGATTTCGTCTCGGGCGCGATCTTCGGTGGGAGGAAGAAGAAGCTGGCAGGTGGGTCCCACCTATCAGCGAGAAGAGGGTGGAGATGGGCTGCACGGGCTGGCTTGGGCCGCGTTCGGACGCGCGCGCGGTGGATAACTACGGGCCGGCCCGACTCCTTTTCCTTTTTAATAAAAATAATATCTGTTTTTAAATACTGATTTCACAAATGACTTTTAAACCTATTCAAAACATATCAGAAAAATTCATAAAAATATGTTTTGGAAAGGTTATCAAAATTGGAGCTTTTTAATGTTATACTTGCCCATAACAATATTGCTAAAATAATATTTATTAAAGAGGTTTAAATAAACATTTTCTGGAACTTATAGATTATTAAATCTTATAATCTAATGTTTTATTTTATATTTTTATGGTGTAGTTTTATGTTTATGGATGAATGATGCATGAATGCAAAAGTTTTAATTTTTTGCAAAATTTGGGATGTTACACTCATACGGTTAGAATGGAAAGACAACTTGCCGTAAAACGGTTACGATGATGCAAGATATGACACTGACCCATACGACTACAAATCTCATATAGGAGATGTCCTTTATTTTGAAGAAAGACATGGTTAGCTTGCGAAGTCGCATTTGAATGCACTACATAATCTACATAGGTATAGAAATATATGGCAACTTCAGAAGTAGGAAGTTTGATTGGACTGAGCAGTTTTTTGAGCATATGTGGTCCCCTCAATAGATCTCTTAGACTTTTAAGGCCTATGCTACGCGAAGGTTCGAGTCTCACTCCATCCACTAGGATATATTTCACTGTCATCGTAAAAGATATGCCCTAGAGGCAATTAATAAAGTGATTTATTTATCATATCTCGTTTGTTCATAATACGTTTTGTGTCATGCTATAACACTGTATTAAGCGGAAACATTAATACACGTGTGGTAGATAAACAACCAGGTCCCTAGTAGCCTCTATTAAGACTAGTTCATTGTGCGATTGATGATCGAGGTTTCCCGATCATGTGACATGGCTTCAGTTGGCAATGGAGTCATACCGTTAGGTAGATCGATGTGATGGACTTACCCATAATTTGTAGGACATAGTTGTCGGGTTATGACTCCCACGGAACAGGGGTGGTCACTTCCTGAAGAGTAGTTCGTGAAGGGGATTGAACGCAGAGGTCAAGACCCTCGAGAGGCACGACGACGGTGCTCGCCGGGCCTGGAAAGGAACACCCACGACAGAGAAAGACACCAGCCCGTACCCAGGTTCACGGCCCTCAGGAGGAGGTAAGACCGCTACTCCTTCTTGTCTGTATTGCATTGTGGAGGTTACAATACAAATGAGCTTGCCGAGGGCTCTCTTGAGGTAGTTCGTGTCTGGGGAGGGAAGCAATGGTCTTCTTCCTCCTCCAGCCGAAGGCTATTCTACTCAGTCGGGCTAGGGTTTACAAGTGTTTTCCTTGCAATTGGCCCCCCTTCTCTACGGTGGAGGTCTTGCTCCTTTTATAGGCGCCGCAGGCGTCTTCCTTCCGCTTCACGTCCAAGGTGGGCTCCCACACGGCACCGACGTGGAGGAGTTGGAGTCCACCGATGCGGGATCGTTCATGGACGCGGTCCATCGTCGATAAAGTTGGGAGCGGTGGCCGACAAGCTGCAGGCCGCGCAGAGCGTCTCGCAGAGTCCGCAGTCTTCGGAGTGGAGCCCACGATGACGTTCCTCTTGGAGTGTTGCACCGTCCAGCTGCTTTATCGTCAGAGAGGAAGGTACCAGCTGTCCTGGTGCAGCTGGCGCAACTTTATTGACTACTTTATCACAAAAACGGCAAGGGGAGCGCATGCGTCATCCTGCGGATACGGCAGAGGCCATGTGCGCCCTGTCGTATTTCCTTGGCCGCGAAGTCTCCCCACATGCCTGGGATGGCCTGTGGAGGGGTTTCTGTTGACTTCCCTCCAGGCGCATTGCTCCTCGGGAGGGTCTCCTAAAGCGAGGCCCTTGCTCCCTCTTCAGGCCCTCAAGGGGATTTGCCTCTCGAGGGTCTCCAAGCTTTAGCTTGGTCCTCAGCCGTTTTGTCTGATCAGTCCGCGTGCGGGGCCTAGGGAGAGTGGGCTCTTCATACCCCAGTCTCCACTGGGCCGACAGTAGCCCCCGGCCCCGCGATGGTCGCGAATGAGCCCATGGGCACAGGCGGAGCGTCGTGGGCCCAAAGTACCTGGCCGGCCCGAGCCACGCGTCACTCCGACGAGTAACGGTCGCGCACGATCTGGGGCATGCTTCGTGGGGGGCTCCACCACGCCCCGGTAACTGCTCCTTGAGGGGACATAAAGCCCGAGCGCCGGAGCAGGGAGCCGTTACTGTTTCCAATTCTTCTCGCAGAAGCCTCCGCCATCTCGAGCTCTCCGCCTCCGCTCTTTTCTCCTTTTGCCTTCCGCGACACACCGAACTCCGGCGATGAGTCCCGCCAAGAGCAAGGGCAAGGCCGCCGTGGCGTCTTCTTCTCAGGCGGAGGCCGCTGAGGTCACGCATGGCGCGGCGCTGCTCGGCGTGCCCGTCAACAACAAGGCGCTCGCCAAGGTCCGCTTCCTGGTGGCGGACTGGACAAACGAGCTCGGCGCCACCACACTCAAGCCCGCGGCGCACGGGAAATGCCCCCGAGGGTATTTC
Source organism: Poa annua (assembly GCA_026929855.1). Classification (NCBI taxonomy): domain Eukaryota; kingdom Viridiplantae; phylum Streptophyta; class Magnoliopsida; order Poales; family Poaceae; genus Poa; species Poa annua. The sequence continues at coordinate 57,102,384 of CM049431.1, forward strand.
CCGATATTCTAGCACTGCCTCGCCGCCGGGCTGGTGCCGCCATTCTCGCCGTTCCTGGAGGCGGTGCTGGCGTTCTACCAGGTTCAGTTGCTGCATCTGCACCCCAACTCCGTCCTCATCCTGGCCGTCTTCGCATACCTCTGCGAGGCATACTTGGGCCTGGAGCCCACGGTGGGGTTCTTCCGGTGCTTCTACACGCTCCGGAACACGACGAAGAACGAGCGCTCAGGGTGCACCCCTTCTGCATCGTGGACGGCATGGGGAGCGTCTACATCCCCATGTCATGGAGCGAAGGCAAGGCCGTCACCTCGGTGATGAAGAAGGTGGACGATTTCCGCAAGAAGTGGTTCTTCGTTGGGGTTGAGCGGCCGTGCGCCTTTCTTGAAGTCCCCTATGCGCCGCTTGTGAAGAACTCCCATTGGGGCAAGGCGCCTTTCGACGACGTGAAGAACGCGAGCCTGATGGGGCGCGTGAGCTTCCTTCGCGAGGAGGGCCTCACGAGGCATATCATCGTGGCGTACTTCGTGACGCGCCGCATCGCCCCCGTCCAGGCACACTCGGTGCCCATGTGGATGTACTCTGGGCCAAACGACAAGATGCGGCTCCATCGTGAGGATAACGACAAGGACACCATTGACAACGTCTTGTCCGCGCTCGTCATCAACTCGATGGTGCCTGTCGCGGATCAGCTCCTCATCACGCTCCGGCCTCTCCATCAATACAACATGACGGAGCGCATGGCCATCCTGGAGGGGATGCCTCCGTTCACCCCGGCAGGCTTGGCGGAGATGGAGGTGCCGTTGCCGGCGGCACGAGGAGCGGAGGGAGCGGATTCTCCCTCGGCCTCGGGAGCTAGGCTAGGCGAGGAGGAGACCGCGGCAGGGGAGGTGTCTTCTTCGAGGGCCGGGCCATTTACTGACGAGGTTTGTGACATCTCGTCGGGCGATGATGACGCCTTCGTGGTGGCGCCCTCTCGCCCCGTGGAGGAGGAGAACGAGGAGGGGGAGGGCTCCGACGCGGAGGCCACGCCGGGGCGGCGCGAGCCACGCACGAAGGCGGCCGTGGACCGCTCTGGGGCGAGTCCATCTGACGTCCCCTCCAAGAGGAAAGCGGTGACGCCTCCGGAGTGGTCAGGCGCCCGGACCATGCCCTCCTGGTGCTCGCCAGGCCTGGCGTGGGTCTACATCGGCGCTCCACCGTCCGGGTAAGTGTTCATGGCACTTGGTCGTTTGACTCTTGTTTCTTTTCTCTTTATCCTTTCTTGAAGATCTTTCCTTTGTTTTTGCCAGTGATCTTGTGCCTGCGAAGCGCCGTAGGCTTCACAAGGCTGCAGATGTGACGAGAGCCACGACTGTGGTCGTGGCTGAGGAGGCCGCGAGGCCTGTGGAGACGGCCTCCACATGCCCTACTAGGGAGGTGCCTCAAGAAGAGGCGGCTGCGCCTCGGGCAGAGGCTGGAGAGCCTCAGGCGGAGGAGGACGCGCCTCGCCTAGAGGCCTCTAGGCCGCCCCTCGGAGCCAATGGTGGTGAAGGCTTCGGAGGAGAGGATCTCCACTTCTCCTCGTGCTCCTACTCCCCCTCGCGCGGTCACGCCTCCGCGCGAGCTAACACCGACGCGCGCGCCAAGTCCGCCACGCGCGCCCATGGCTTCCGCGCAGCCAGGAGCCGTGGCGAGCGAGGTGCCACAGGGCGCGGGCGACTCCGCGGGAGGAGATTCTTCTTCGCCACGTTCGGTTGCAGGGATGAGCGCCCGGCTGACGCGGGCGCCGAGGAGGACGCTGGCGCGGGCGGGGACGGAGCACAACATAGCCCCTGAGCGCACCCCGGGGCCAGGCTCTCGGGGCTTGACGCCGGGGCTGGACCCTCGACAAGACAAGACCTGGTCCTCCGTGGCTGGGACTGGAGCGCGGGGCGCCGCGAGGTCGCCTTTGGCCTTGTGAGGGAGTCCCTAGAGGGCCTGGAGGCGCAACTCGCCCTTGGGGACATACAGCTCGCCCATCAGCGGGAGGAGCTCGCGAGGTCGTGGGCGTCTTTCAATGCGGTTGTCGAGGCCCGCCGGCAGAAGGACTTGGCGCTGCAGGCCGCACGCGAGGAGGCCACCCGCTTCGCCAAGGAGGTCTGCGAGGGGGCCATCCGTGACGCCGCAGAGCTCCTTGCGCCCCTCCAAGAGGAACGCGACGCCGCTGCTGATCTCCTGTGCGCAGCAACGGCCGAGCGCGAGGCTATGGAGGGCTCGTTGGCGCAAAAACGCGGCGAGCTGAGCCAGCTGGAGGCCCAGCTTCTCTCCGCCCACCAGGCCGCACAGGGGACCCTGTAGGAGGACCGCAAGAGCCTCGCTGAGCGCGAGCGGCAGCTGGCCCTCAAGAAGAGGGAGGTGCAGCTGCGCGACGAGCAGTGACTTCAGGCGGAAAGTGCGCTTGCCACCCAGCATGAGGACCTTGAGGCGCGCGAGGCGGACCTGGCCCAGGCTGCCCAGAAGCGTGCTTATGAGCACTTCGAGTAGCGATTTTCTGAGAAGAAGAAAGAGTCAGAGGACGCCCTCGTGGATCGCGAGAAGCAGTACAGGCTGACTAAGGCCCAGGAGTACCGCGACCTGGCCCAGAAGCAGGAGGACCGCTTCCAGGCTCGGCACGCCGCTGCCGCTCAGCGGATTGCTGAGCTTGAGAAGGCAAACTCCAAGCTAGAGTCTCGCCTCAAGCGCGCCAAGGATGGTCGACGCCAGGCGGAGGAGGCCCGCAGCGAGGCCGTCCATGACCTCAACACCCTGGCCAAGGATGTGGAGGAGCAGGTGGCTCCCGCGATGGAGCGGGCGACGGAGGCGACTGACTCTGCCGTGGCGGCTCGTACGCTCACGAGGCAACGGGAGCGCATGTTCGAAGCGCTGGTCGCCCGGGGTAACGAGCTTGCCGCCCTGCTTGGCGTGGACGCGCCGCACGCCGATGTTCCAGGCTATGGCGATGCTGCCATGTACCTGGTCTATTTCGACCAGCTCTTCGTGGCGCTCGAGGGCCCTGTCGCCGATCTCCGCGAGGTGATAGAGGACGAGAGACAACAACTCCTGGGGGTGGTCGTCGACCGCATCTTCACCAACCTCAGGATCCTCACGCCAGGCTTCGACCTCTCCACCATGACGGAGGCTCCCCAAGGCGAGGACGCGCGCGGGGTCTCCAACTCCCTCCGCGAGCAAGTCAATGCTTTCCGCAACCGCTTCAAGCGTGCGGAGGCCGCTGCTGAGGATAGTGAGGAGGAGGCCGCCTCTGCCGAGACCGAGGAGGGCGAAGTGGAGGAGGTCCAGGATGATGATGGCTCCGCCTGAGCTATTTGCCATTGCGCCTGCGTGCGCTTGTATCTGAAACAATTTTATGCTTAGACATTTGCGACCTTTTGGCATGTAATATACTCTTGTTTGCAATTTTCTTTTAGCTTGCTTCCCCCTCAAGAGCTTTCTTTGGACTCATCTTCATGTCTATTTGTTCTCTGTGTCGGTAGGACCCATCTCTTCGTGCCATGACTCCGCCACTTCGGAATGCGAGAGCAATGACTCTGCAAGGCCGGGGGAGTTTAGGCCTAGGAGAGGTAAGAGCCCTGATTCGCGATGCTCAAGTGCCCCCCTTAGACGTACGAGTAGTCCATGAAGCGTAAAGGAAAGAGAAGTCGCCTGAGGGGCAAACGTGTGCCAGTGGGGAAAAAAGCTCTTAAGGCGCAGGTGCGAGACTTAGCTCTCGAGGTTTTTGCCGTGTAGAGGCTTTTTTCCTGGCGAGGGGGTCCTCTTGATGGATCGTTCCCGGATGCCTCCTCAGGCTTGCGGGAGCATTTCTTCCCTGTAGATGTTATAGAGGCGAAGCCAAACGCTGGAGGACGGTACAGGGGACTCGTGCGTGCTTATAGGTCCCCTCAGGCGTTCCTCACGAGGAGAGTAAGTACCAAGGTCCTCTGTAGAGATAGCGTGTTTGTGGGATCTTGCCCTCTAGCCAGAGCTCGGATCCTTGGATTTTGCAGTGCTGCTGGTGTGTCGTTTGAGGCACTGGCACCGTACTCAGCCCCCGCTCGTGAGGTACGCATGTGGAGAGATATAAGCGCACATTTCAATGAAGTAATGCGTAAATAAAACTCACCACCAAATATTACATTGCGGCGCCGTAGCGCTAAGTTCACTTGGGAATGAAATTGTCTTATTATGCTTGGAGTTTCCAAGTTAATGTTTTGACCATGTCGAGGCATGGGGACCACCCATTAGTGGCAGAGACTCTTGTAGTGTACCTGCACCTAAAATATGGCAGATACCTGTGTATAGTGCAAATCACTGGATCGATTCGTTTGCACACACAGTTACGATGTAATATCACAACAAAGTATCAATTTATTACAACGCTGATCCAGACTTAGAAAATATTCATTACAAATTTGCATAGCATACAGCTAGCAGTACACAGAGTAAACAACGGAAAATTTATTCTTCATGGAGTCCCCAAACATCATCATGTGCCACAGGCGAGCATGTTGGTTGAAGACTCGAAACACTTAGTAAAACTTTCACTCATCATCAGGACAGTCTGCAATAAGATATATATTGCAACAACGTGGGTCAGAACCATTAAAATGGAACTGGCAAGTGACACTATGGTGGACACTTAGAGGAATAACTCTATGACCTATATGCTTATTTGGCTGGTGGAGCTCAAGGCTATTTTACAGAAAGCAAGTTTTTCCCTAACTTTTTGAAAACACTTTTCTTCTATTCGAGACATCCGTGGCATGAAATCCACTGTCTTATTCTACCCTTGTTCACCCATCAAGTTTTTTTATTTATAAGTTGGAATGGTGGAATCCTCCGTTGACATCCTCGTTCAGCTGCTCAATTGTCCGTTTCCGGGGACACGGCTAAGTACTTAGATTTTAACTCTGCAGAGGTTGTGCACGTTCACCATTGTACCCATTCAACCCAGGTTATCCTTTACACACCATTTGTGATAAGGAAAGGAAAGAATGAGACGAGATCTTTCAGAAACATTTTCCCTCCCACTCTGGCCTGACGCGCTCCACCTACAAATCCTCTACCACCACTTGTCAGGCCGGGGAGAGTCCATGCAACTTAGTTGATCAAGCCAGAGCCCATATTGGCAATGGCTGCACGAGAAGCAATCTTCACTTGGAGTTCTTCAGATTACTTTGCTCCTGGGTGGCCTTGCACAAGTGAATATTCCACAGGTAAAACCCCTGGGAACAACCTCATACAGCCAAGCAACCAATTTCCACCCAGGTGTTTGATTAAAACTTAGTAGACTTATCTTTTTCATCAAAATAGTTTTTGCATAGCATCACTATTCTACTAAGTAATTTCATAGGAACCTAGACACTGGAATAAAGAGATCTATCATGGCTTGCATAGCAATGCTATCCTACACATTCTTATAGAAAATACTCTACTCGTGCATAGAAATAATAGGACTTTTAGGGGGGTGTGCCACTTGCCTTGGCAATCGGGAGTGCAGTAGTTACAGTTGCAAAGATTCTCGTTTCCCTCCGAATAGTCTAACAAAGAAATAAAGAGTCACACATAAACGCACAAGTAAAGGTTCATACAAACAAGATATATGCTATGCATGAGATGAGATGCAACAATTTATTTCCAACGTCTAGAAACTATCCCTTTGGATTTTCATGATATATGCATGAATAAATTTTTGATTTGTTTCTATTATTTAATCATGAATAAAGGGTTAATGACAAGGACTTTATTTCACTTAAATAAAATTTCGAAATTAAATTTTGTAAAAATGACATTTGGGCAGAGGGCATCTAAACAAGTTGTTAGCAATTTGATTTACTCAAAAATAAATTTTCTAACTAAAGTTATGTCAATAACACTTAAACTACTCTCAAAAATATTTGAAAATTTTGTGTGTGTCAAAACAGAAAACAAATGATGCCAAAGTGTTCTACTGGTTCCAAGGATCTCAAATATATAAAAATATCTAAATTTGGATAAACAGATAAAAAGTAGTGATAAAAACAGTATGCAGGGTGTTTTCTGCAAAACTGCCAAATTAAATAAAATGGGAAAAAGAAATTACACGTCAGCGCTGACTGTGCGCTGACTGGGCATGCTGATGTGTTTAAGTGATTTGATATGGGCCGTCAGATCTGGATCTAGCGGTCCAGATCAACCGTACCGTTTCGTTTAAAAGGATCTAATCCTAACCATAGGATCGAGATCGTACGGCCTACACGCGTTGACCAACAACGGGCGGCGCTAGGTCGCCGGAGGACCTCGCCGGAGCAGCGCGCGTGGCGGTGACACGCACGGCATCGCACGTTCTAGACGTTCTACTGCGTTCCGAGACATGTGGGTCATACCTACGGGTAGAGGGCGTCGAGGCGACGTTGTTGGCGAAGTAGTGGAGATCGTAGCTCCTCCTGCCTCCTCTGGTTGCTCGCCGGAGATGCGCACGGTGGAGGTTCTCGTCGGTGAGCACGGACACGACGTTTGGCTGCGTAAGAACACACGAGACCTTGTCACCAAGGTGCGCAACGACAAAGTGAAACGATTGGGAGTGAAGAGAGGGCTCGAGGAGGTCGCAGCTCACCGGAGTTCGTTGAACTTGCCGTCGGCAATGGCGGAGCTCCGGGGATGCTCGTGGGCGGCCTGGTGGCTCTCGGGGTACGGGGCTTGGGGCAAAATGGAGAGGGGGTCGAGGGGGTTCTTATAGGAGCAACGTCGAGTTAAATGGGTGAGTAAATCGCCGGGAATCAATCGAATTGATCCGGCCGTTTCTCGGCTAGGTCGTGGGCGTGATTTGGGGAAGAAGGGGTCGCCGGGACGGGGATGACAGGTGGGGTCCACCTGTCGGCGAGTGAGAGCGCGCGCGCGCGGGCGGGGACGGGCCGCTGGCGGGCTGGATTGCGTCGCGCGCGCGGTAGATAGCTAGTGGGCTTCGGCCCACTGGCTGGCCCGACTCTATTTTTCTTTTTGAAAATTCTTTTCTGTTTTTAAATCTTTTGATTATAAAACAAATTCAAAACTATATTAAAACTTCTCAGAAAAATTCATAAAAATATAATTTGAAAAAGCTTATGAAAAATAGATCCTTTTGACATTATTTTTGTCTAAAGTAAAAATAGAATAAAAGGAACATTATTATAAATTCAAAATAACAATTTTAAGGACATAAATTCAATTAAAACATATTTAAATAATTAAATTCAAATTTTATGTAATTCATATGACAAGTTTAATGATGATGATGCATGGATGCAAAAGTTTTAAATTTTTCTGAAAATTGGGATGTTACAAACCTAACCCCCTTAAGATGAATCTCGCCCTCGAGATTCGGATTGGCTAGCAAATAGGTGAGGGTGATCTTCTTTAAGGTCATCTTCTCTTTCCCAAGTTGCTTCCTCTTCTGAATGATGATTCCACTGTACTTTACAGAATTTGATGGTCTTGGTTCGGGTGACACGTTCTGCAGTCTCCAAAATCTTTATTGGTTTTTCTTCATAAGTGAGATCACTTTCTAGTTGTACTTCCTCTAGTGGCACCGTATCTCTTAGCAGTGTTTCTGCCATTTCTGGGTGACATTTCTTCAGTTGGCTGACATGAAACACACTGTGAACCGCGGGAAGTGCTTCCGGGAGTTCCAATTCATAGGCGACCTCTCCTTTGCGGGATAATACCTTCAAGGGTCCAATAAATCTAGGTGCCAACTTTCCTTTGATTCCAAATCTTTTAACTCCCCGCATAGGTGAAACTCGGAGATAGACTCGATCACCCACTTCATACGTGACTTCTCTCCTTTTGGAGTCCGCATAACTTTTCTGTCTGGATTGTGCTATCTTTAAACGGTCTTTAATCAACCTGACTTTTTCCTCAACCTCCTTGATTATGTCTGGTCCGAACAAACTACGTTCCCCTACGCCACTCCACAGTAGTGGGGTAGTGCACTTTCTCCCATACAGGGCTTCAAATGGCGACATCTCTATGCTCGCTTGATAGTTGTTGTTGTAAGAGAACTCGACATATGGAAGATTATCATCCCAGCTTGACTTATAATCTAGAGCGCATGCTCTCAGCATATCTTCTAGGATCTGATTTACTCTTTTTGTCTGTCCATCCGTCTGGGGATGAAACGCTGTACTAAACTCCAATCTAGTTCCCAGAGACTCATGTAATTGATTCCAGAAATGGGAAGTAAACTGAGTACCCCTATCCGACACAATTTTCTTGGGAACACCATGTAGACACACAATCCTCTTCATGTAGATGTCAGCTAGTTTGGCACTAGTGTAAGTAGTCTTTACGGGTATAAAGTGGGATACTTTCGTCAGCCGATCGACTATAACCCATATAGAATCATACTCTGATTTAGTCCTGGGTAGACCCGTGATGAAATCCATACCAATCTGTTCCCATTTCCAATCTGGTACTGGTAACGGTTGTAGCAACCCTGCTGGTTTTTGGTGTTCCGCTTTCACACGACTGCAGACGTCACACTTTGCAATGTATTCTGCAATATCACGTTTCAAGTTTATCCACCAATACCTCTCCTTTACATCCATATACATCTTGGTGTTACCCGGATGTATGGAATAAGGTGAGTCATGAGCTTCTTGAAGTATTAACTTCCTGAGGTCGGCATTGTCAGGAACACAAATGCGTTCTTTATACCACACGGTTCCTTCTTCATCTTCTCTAAAATCTCTAGCCTTACCTTCGCTTAGGTTCTTCTTGATTTCTTTTACTGCTTTATCCTCTAACTGAGCTGTCTTGATTTTGTTAAATAGAAGAGGTTGAACTTCTAAGGATGCTATGAATCCTTCAGGTACCACCTCTAATCGAAGGTCCTTAAACCCCTTACAAAGATCTTCCGGCAATTCCCCTGCCGTGAGTCCGTTTACATAAGTCTTACGGCTCAAGGCATCAGCCACTACATTGGCTTTCCCTGGGTGGTACTGTAGACTTAAATCATAGTCTTTGATCAATTCTAACCATCTCCTTTGACGCATGTTTAATTCCTTCTGAGTAAAGAAATACTTGAGGCTTTTGATCCGTAAAAACTTCACATCTCTTCCCCCATAAATATGGCCTCCATATCTTTACCGCATGCACCACAGAAGCTAACTCTAAATCATGAGTAGGGTAGTTTACTTCATGATTTTTGAGTTGTCTTGAGGCGTAAGACACTACTTTGCCTTCTTGCATCAATACGCTTCCTAGGCCACGATATGAAGCGTCGCAATAAACTTGGAAGTCTTTCTCTAGATCTGGTAAGCATAATACTGGTGCCGACACCAAGCGCTTCTTTAATTCCTGAAAACTGATCTCACAAGCTTCCGTCCACTCAAATTTCTTTCCCTTCTTCAGTAGTTTAGTCAAGGCCTTGGCAATCTTGGAGAAGTTTTCAATGAATCTCCGGTAGTACCCTGCCAGTCCTAGAAAACTGCGGATTTCTCCCACATTTTTGGGCGATTCCCAATTTGTCACAGCAGCAACTTTTTCAGGGTCCACTGCTCTCCCATCTTTAGACACCAGGTGTCCTAGAAATCCTACTTGTTTTAACCAGTATTCACACTTGTTGAACTTAGCATATAATTTATGCTCTCGGAGCCTTTGCAATACCAGACGTAAATGTTCTTCGTGTTCTTTGTGACTTTTGGAGTAGACTAAGATGTCATCGATGAAGACAACAACAAACTTGTCCAGAAAATCCATAAACACCTTATTCATCATATTCATGAAATAGGCTGGAGCATTGGTTACCCAAAAGGCATTACCGTGTACTCATACGATCCATATCTTGTAACGAAAGCAGTCTTGGGTATATCCATCTCTCTGACTTTCATCTGAAAGTACCCTGATCTGAGATCGATCTTGGAGAAGACGACAGCCCCTTCTAGTTGATCGAACAGTTCATTGATTTTGGGTAGCGGATACTTGTTCTTGATTGTATGCTCATTTGTGTCACGGTAATCGGTGACTAATCTCTGAGTACTATCTTTCGTCTTGACAAAAAGAATCGGGGCTCCCCAGGGTGATGAACTTGGACAGATAAAGCCTTTCTGCATAAACTCTTCCAGTTGTTTCTTGAGTTCTTTCAGTTCATCAGTTGCCATTGGGTAGGGCCTTTTAGCAATTGGTCTTGTCCCCGGTTTTAGTTCTATGAGGAACTCTACATCTCTATCGGGTGGCATTCCTGGTAGTTCTTCCGGAAACACGTCAGGGTATTCCTTAACTATAAGGACCTCACCGAGACTAACCCCCTTAAGAGAATTTAGCCTAACCTTCTTTAGTTCAAACTTTGATCTAAAGTTGATCTTCGAGCCTTCTGGAGTGGTGAGAGTGATGGTTCTATTTGCGCAGTCTATGATTCCTGCATAGCGGGTCATCCAATCCATCCCTATGATAACATCCAGGCCTTGTGTTTCCAGGATGATCAAGTCCGTAGGAAACTGATGCTTTCCAATCTTCAGACTCAACTGTCTACAGCCAGAGGTTACTAGCATCTCTCCGCCCGGAGAGCTTACTCTAATGGTGCTTCCTATATTTTCCACTATTAACCCATGTTTGTTTACAAAAGCTCTTGAAATGAAAGAATGCGATGCTCCAGTATCAAATAAAACTAATGTTGGGCATGAATTTAGCAAGAACGTACCAATGACAGCATCAGGTTCATCGTACACTTCTTCCACATTGATGTGGTTCACCTGTCCTTTCTGGAAGGGATTGGGCTTGGCAGCTTCTGCGGCCTTCTTTTCGGGGCAGTCAGTGGCGTAGTGACCCTTGTTATTGCACTTGAAGCATAGGACTTGGCTGATATCTTTCTTATATTCGGGGTTTGGGCGATGTTGTCCATTGTTGTGGCCAGCATTTCCATTTCCCTTGTGATTCCCATTGTTTCCCTTGAAACCACCACTATGGTTGTGACCATGATGTTTATGGTTGCTTCCTCCACTAGGATAGTGACCAGGTTTATAACTCGGGTTTGCATCTTGAGGGAAAGATCTCTTGAAAGAAGTCTCAGAATGGGGTTTGTGAACATTCAACTTTCTCTTCCTATTTTCAGCCTTCTTGATGTTATCCTCTAGTATGATAGCCTGATCTAGGAGAGTCTGATAATTTGGGGCGTATGCCACTGTCAAAGGGATCTTCAGCTCGTCACTCAGCCCATTTAGGAATTTTGCCTTCCTCTTTGCCTCGGTGTTAATGTCTTCAGAGGCATAACGGGAAAGGGCATGGAAATCAGCCATGTACTCCTTAAGGTTCATGTTTCCTTGTCTCAGGTTCCTGAACTCTTCCTGCTTCAAGTTCATAATGCCCGAGGAGATATGAGCATTACGAAAACCTTCCTTGAAATTTTCCCAAGTCATGGTTTCTAGTGGGTGGGTGATTTGATAGGTTTCCCACCACTGAATTGCTGGTCCTTCCAACAGATGAGTGGTGAACCTCACCTTCTCAGCGTCAGTACATTCACAAGTCACTAGATCCCTGTCCACTGAACGCAGCCAGTCATCTGCCATAATGGGTTCAGTTGCAGTGGAGAACTTGTTCGGTCCGAGCCTCAGAAATCTGGTAAGTCTATCCACATGGGGGGGTGGTGGCGGAGGCGGGTTGTGGTTGTTGTTGTTGTTGGTTGCCGCAATGAACTGGGTCATCATAGTCATTAGCTGAGCTTGAGCAGCCATCAACTGTTGTATAGCATCATTGTTGTTGTGGTCGTTGTTGTTGTTGTTATCGGGCGTACGACGGGGAGGCATTTGTGATTTGTATAGGTGAGTTTTTAGACGGAAGGTCTAATGAGAAAGATTACCCCAACAAACAAACAACCTAAGGAACAAACAAACATCACACAACTCAAAACTTTGGATTAATCAGACATGAGAGTTTTGGAAAATAAAACGCGAGGTTCCTCGGAATACAATGGAAGGTACTGCCTTATCACAAGTTGATAGGTCAATACAAGACTAAGATAACGATGAGGTGTAAATAAATGGTAGTCTCGCTAACGAACTACTCGACCATGTCGTCTTCTTCTTCTTCAATTTCCTGAATCTCGATTCCTTCATTGTCGAGTACTTCCCTTAATTCCTTCACTTCTTTCTCCAAGGCAGAGTTCTTCTCTTGCAGTTCCCTTTTCTCGGTACGAAGACGCTTGATCAAGTCACTATCTGCTTCAAACTCGACTTCATTGCTCTCGAGTTCTGCCTTCTGTTCTCTGATAGTCTTGTTTTTCTCTTGAACCCTTTTCTCCTGTCTCTTGTATTTCTCCTCTTGTGAAGCAAACTTTTCTTCTTGGGCGTTAGTCACTTCCTGTTGAGCTTTTATCTTTTCCTCGTTCTCCTTGAGTAAGGCACACAACTCATCGTTCTTCAGAAGTTCAGTGCGTCTATCCTCATAAAGTTCTGTGACGAGGACCTCCAACTCCTGGAAATACAGACTAAGGGGCTTTGCTTTGCCTCTATCTCCAACATCAAAGAGGTATGAATCTCCCTCCTCATTTCTCCTTCCAAAGAAAATGGAGTAGTGGCCCCTCAACTCTGCGCTATAGCGTCCGCAGAGACGTCCAATCAGGTCCTGCATGACGAGATTGAGTCCTTTTTCTTTGGAGTCACTAACCATTTTGATTTCCAACGGGGGCTCTTCTCCACGTCCTGGCTGAGTTGCTTTTATTCCCCAACAGCCCTCCTTGTTAAACTTCTTCAGGATGAAGCCCTTAACTTGAGTTAGCGGTAAACCTATCTTCTCGCCGATGTCGAGAAGGTAGCAGCCAAAACGGGTGTCCTCGAAGTCCTCCGCAGTGGTGAAGTGGAAGCTCGTCATCCTTTAGGAAGAAAGAAAAGAATTTAAAACAAGAAATGTGTAAGGTAAGGAGGTACTAGTCATAAGTGTATTATTAAATTAGAGTCAAAACTAAGTCAAATCTCAATGTGATCAACAAATGTAAACAACTCTTTGTAAATTGGATATTCACTATAGTGAGAGAGACAGACACCCGGCCAGACACTTAATTGTGGAACAGGTCTAATGTACGCGGACATGTAAAGTTTGTTTCCAGGCCGCTTCATCTCACTATGCCGCTAGGATCCAAAAATACCTAAGTAGTCAATACTATGATCAAAAGGTTTTTCCAATACTAAGGGCTCGAACCTACAGGCAACAGAGTGCTCTGATACCATCTTTAGTGTACCTGCACCTAAAATATGGCAGATACCTGTGTATAGTGCAAATCCCTGGATCGATTCGTTTGCACACACAGTTACGATGTAATATCACAACAAAGTATCAATTTATTACAACACTGATCCAGACTTAGAAAATATTCATTACAAATTTGCATAGCATACAGCTAGCAGTACACAGAGTAAACAACGGAAAATTTAATCTTCATGGAGTCCCCAAACATCATCATGTGCCACAGGCGAGCATGTTGGTTGAAGACTCGAAACCCTTAGTAAAACTTTCACTCATCATCAGGACAGTCTGCAATAAGATATATATTGCAACAACGTGGGTCAGAACCATTAAAATGGAACTGGCAAGTGACACTATGGTGGACACTTAGAGGAATAACTCTATGACCTATATGCTTATTTGGCTGGTGGAGCTCAAGGCTATTTTGCAGAAAGCAAGTTTTTCCCTAAATTTTTGAAAACACTTTTCTTCTATTCGAGACATCCGTGGCATGAAATCCACTGTCTTATTCTACCCTTGTTCACCCATCAAGTTTTTTTATTTATAAGTTGGAATGGTGGAATCCTCCGTTGACATCCTCGTTCAGCTGCTCAATTGTCCGTTTCCGGGGACACGGCTAAGTACGTAGAGTTTAACTCTGCAGAGGTTGTGCACGTTCACCATTGTACCCATTCAAACCAGGTTATCCTTTACACACCATTTGTGATAAGGAAAGGAAAGAATGATACGAGATCTTTCAGAAACATTTTCCCTCCCACTCTGGCCTGACGCGCTCCACCTACAAATCCTCTACCACCACCTGTCAGGCCGGGGAGAGTCCACGCAGCTTAGTTGATCAAGCCAGAGCCCATATTGGCAATGGCTGCACGAGAAGCAATCTTCACTTGGAGTTCTTCAGATTCCTTTGCTCCTGGGTGGCCTTCCACAAGTGAATATTCCACAGGTAAAACCCCTGGGAACAACACTCAACTCATACAGCCAAGCAACCAATTTCCACCCAGGTGTTTGATTAAAACTTAGTAGACTTATCTTTTTCATCAAAATAGTTTTTGCATAGCATCACTATTCTACTAAGTAATTTCATAGGAACCTAGACACAGGAATAAAGAGATCTATCATGGCTTGCATAGCAATGCTATCCTACACATGCTTATAGAAAATACTCTACTCATGCATAGAAATAATAGGACTTTCGTGTGCCACTTGCCTTGGCAATCGGGAGTGCAGCAGTTATAGTTGCAAAGATTCTCGTTTCCCTCCGAATAGTCTAACAAAGAAATAAAGAGCCACACATAAACACACAAGCAAAGGTTCATACAAAGAAGATATATGCTATGCATGAGATGAGATGCAACAATTTATTTCCAACGTCTAGAAACTATCCCTTTAGATTTTCATGATATATGCATCAATAAATTTTTGATTTGTTTCTATTATTTAATTATGAATAAAGGGTTAATGACAAGGACTTTAGTTCACTTAAATAAAATTTCGAAATTAAATTTTGTAAAATTGACATTTGGGCAGAGGGCATCTAAACAAGTTGTTAGCAATTTGATTTACTCAAAAATAAATTTTCTAACTAAAGTTATGTCAATAACACTTAAACTACTCTCAAAAATATTTGAAAATTTTGTGTGTGTCAAAACAGAAAACAAATGATGCCAAAGTGTTCTACTGGTTCCAAGGATCTCAAATATATAAAAATATTTAAATTTGGATAAACAGATAAAAAGAAGTGATAAAAACAGTATGCAGGGTGTTTTCTGCAAAACTGCCAAATTAAATAAAATGGGAAAAAGAAATTACACGTCAGCGCTGACTGGGCGCTGACTGGGCATGCTGACGTGTTTAAGTGATTTGATCTGGGCCGTCAGATCTGGATCTGGCGGTCCAGATCAACCGTACCGTTTCGTTTAAAAGGATCTAATCCTAACCGTAGGATCGAGATCGTACGGCCTACACGCGTTGACCAACAACGGGCGGCGCTAGGTCGCCGGAGGACCTCGCCGGAGCAGCGCACGCGGCGGCGACACGCACGGCATCGCACGTTCAAGACGTTCTACTGCGTTCCGAGACATGTGGGTCATACCTACGGGTAGAGGGCGTCGAGGCGACGTTGTTGGCGAAGTAGTGGAGATCGTAGCTCCTCCTGCCTCCTCTGGTTGCTCGCCAGAGATGCGCACGGCGGAGGTTCTCGTCGGTGAGCACGGACGCGGCGTTTGGCTGCGTAAGAACACACGAGACCTTGTCACCAAGGTGCGCAACGACAAAGTGAAACGATTGGGAGTGAAGAGAGGGCTCGAGGAGGTCGCAGCTCACCGGAGTTCGTTGAACTTGCCGTCGGCAACGGCGGAGCTCCGGGGATGCTCGTGGGTGGCCTGGTGGCTCTCGGGGTACGGGGCTTGGGGCAAAACGGAGAGGGGGTCGAGGGGGTTCTTATAGGAGCAACGGCGAGTTAAATGGGTGAGTAAATCGCCGGGAATCAATCGAATTGATTCGGCCGTTTCTCTGCTAGGTCGTGGGCGTAATTTGGGGAAGAAGGGGTCGCCGGGACGGGGATGACAGGTGGGGTCCACCTGTCGGCGAGTGAGCTCGCGCGCACGGGCGGGGACGGGCCGCTGGCGGGCTGGATTGCGTCGCGCGCGCGGTAGATAGCTAGTGGGCTTCGGCCCACTAGCTGGCCCGACTCTATTTTTCTTTTTGAAAATTCTTTTGTGTTTTTAAATCTTTTGATTATAAAACAAATTCAAAACTATATTAAAACTTCTCAGAAAAATTCATAACTATATAATTTGAAAAGCTTATGAAAAATAGATCCTTTTGACATTATTTTTGTCTAAAGTAAAAATAGAATAAAAGGAACATTATTATAAATTCAAAATAACAATTTTAAGGACATAAAGTCAATTAAAACATATTTAAATAATTAAATTCAAATTTTATGTAATTCATATGACAAGTTTAATGATGATGATGCATGGATGCAAAAGTTTTAAATTTTTCTGAAAATTGGGATGGTACAACTCTCAACGGCCTGAGGTGGCTCGATACATGGAGAGCTCGGAGGGTTGACCCTCGAGAGAAGCCTTTGGATCTTAGAGGTTTAAGCCGTGAGCTTTTAACCTCTGGAGACAAAAATGCTTGGAGGTTGAGCCGTAAGCTGCCTCTTCCGCCAGATGTCTTGACGTGACAATGATCATGGGCGTGACGATGATCACGTTTGCGTTTGTTCCTTCTGGAGACATTTTTTTGGGAGGTTTAAGCCGTGAGCTTTTAACCTCTAGAGACAAAAAATGCTTGGAGGTTGAGCCGTAAGCTGCCTCTTCCGCTAGATGCCTTGACGTGACAATGATCACGGGCGTCACAATCATCACGGGTAGAACTTGCGCAGGTGCATGCTGTTCCACGGGTTTTTGACGGGGATGCCATCTTGAGTCTCGAGACGAGCCGCGCCAGGCCTGGCGATGTGGGTGACCCTGTAGGGACCTTCCCACATCGGTGGCAGCTTGTGGAGGCCTTCTCTGGAGAGGATTCGCCTGAGGACGACATCGCCTGCCTCCAGGGTACGCGAGCGAACGTTGGGGCTGTGGTAGCGTCTCAGGTCATGCTTGTATTTGGCCGCCCGGAGGGCGGCGCGGCGTCGTAGTCCCTCGACGAGCAGCAGGTCTTCATTGTGGAGGTCCTCTTGCTGGTCCTCGTTAAAGGCGAGGACCCGTGGGGATCCATGTTTATCTCTATGGGGAGGACTGTGTAACATCCCAATTCTCAGAAAAATTTCAAACTTTGCATCCATGCATCATCATCATTAAACTTGTCATATGAATCACACAGAATTTGAATTTAATAATTTATATATACTTTAATTTGACTTTATGTCCTTAAAATTGTTGTTTGAATTTATAATAATATTCTTTTTATTCTATTTTTACTTTAGACAAAAATAATATCAAAAGGATCTATTTTTCATAAGCTTTTCAAATTATATTTTTATAAATTTTTCTGAGAAGTTTTAATATAGTTTTGAATTTGTGTTATACTCAAAAGATTTAAAAACAGAAAAGAATTTTCAAAAAAGAAAAAAAGAGTCGGGCCAGCCAGTGGGCCGAAGCCCACTAGCTATCTACCGTGCGCGCGACGCAATCCAGCCCGCCAGCAACCCGTCCACGCCCGCACGCACGTGCTCTCTCTCTCTGGCAGGTCGACCCCACCTGTCATCCCCGTCCCGGCGACCTCTTCTTCCCCAAATCACGCCCACGACCTAGCCGAGAAACGGCCGAATCAATTCGTTGATTCCCGGCGATGTACTCACCCAATTAACTCGCCGTTGCCCCTATAAGAACCCCCTCGAGCCCCTCTCCTTTTTTCCCCAAGCCCCGTACCCAGAGAGCCACCAGGCCGCCCACGAGCATCCCCGGAGCTCCGCCGTTGCCGACGGCAAGTTCAACGAACTCCGGTGAGCTGCGACCTCCTCGAGCCCTCTCTTCACTCCCAATCGTTTCACTTTGTCATTGCGCACCTTAGTGACAAGGTCTCGTGTTTTGTTACGCAGCCAAACTCCGTGTCCGTGCCCACTGACGAGAACCTCCGCCGTGCGCATCTCCGGCGAGCGATTTCGAGAAGAGGAGGACGCTCGGCTCTTCTCCACCGCGCCACCAACCTCGCCGCGAGCTCCTCTTCGTCAGGGTATGCCTCGCTATCCTCGTAGAGCAGTAGAACGTAGGTTGCGCGAACGCCGGTGATGGCGCCGCCGTGCGCCTCGGTCACCGGAGCTCCTCCGGTCGACAGCGCCGCTCGGTTCTGGTCGACTAGATCTGGACCGTTAGATCTTCCGTGCACGGCCAGGATTGGATCACTTAAAATCCCGAACCGGTACGCCGCGTCAGCGCCATGTCCGCGCCGCGTCAGAGCCGCGTCAGCGCCGCATCAGATATTATTTTCTGAATTTTTATTAAATCATTTAATTTGGCAGTTTTGCAGAAAACCCCCTGCATACTGTTTTCATCATTGCTTTTTATCTGTTTAACCAAATTTAAATATTTTTATATATTTGAAATCCTTAGAACCAGTAGAACACTTTGGCATCATTAGTTTTCTGTTTTGACACATATAAAATTTTCAAACATTTTTTAGAGTAGTTTAAGTGTTTTTGACATAACTTTAGTTAGAAAATTTATTTTTGAGTAAATCAAATTGCTAACAACTTGTTTAGATGCCCTCTGCCAAAATGTCATTTTACCAAAATTTGTTTATGAAGTGTTATCTTAGAAAAACTACAATCCTTATTATTTCCTATTATTCATGTCTAAATAAATGAAAACAATTTAAAAATTTAATCATACATATATCACAAAAATTCAAAGAGATGCATATATTTGTTTCCTAACGTTGAAATAAATTATTGCATCTCATCTCATGCATAGCATCTATTTTCTTTGAATGAACATATTGCTTGTGTGTTTATATGTGGCTCCTTATTTCTTTGTTAGACTATTCGGAGGGAAACGAAAATATTTGCAATTGTAGCTGTTGCACATCCGGTTGCCAAGGCAAGTGGCACACCCCCATAAAAGTCCTATTATTTTTCTATGCATGGGTAGATTATTTTTCTATAAGCATGTGCAGGATATTATTGCTATGCAAGCCATGTTTAGACCTCTTTATTCCTGTGTCTAGGTTCCTATGAAAATACTTAGTAGAATAGTGATGCTATGCAAAAACTATTTTGATGAAAAAGATAAAGTCTACTAAGTTTTAATCAAACACCTGGGTGGAATTGGTTGCTTGGCTGTATGAGTTGAGTGTTGTTCCCAGGGGATTTACCTGTGGAATATTCACTTGTGGATGGCCACCCAGGAGCAAAGGAATCTGAGGAACTCCGAGTGAAGATTGCTTGTCGTGCAGCCATTGCCAATATGGGCTCTGGCTTGATCAACTAAGCTGCGTGGACTCCCCGCGGCCTGACAGGTGGTGGTAGAGGATTTGTAGGTGGAGCGCGTCAGGCCAGAGTGGGAGGGAAAATGCTTCTGAAAGATCTCGTCTCATTCTTCTCCTTTCCCATATAATAATTGGTGTGTAAAGGATAGTTTGGGTTGAATGGGTACAATGGTGAACGTGCACAACCTCTGCAGAGTGTAAAACTAACTACTTAGCCGTGTCCCCGGAAACGGACAATTGAGCAACTGAACGAGGACGCCAACGGAGGATTCCACCATTCCAATTTTTAAATTAAAAACTTGATGGGTGAACAAGGGTAGAATGAGACTATGGCTTTCATACCATATTTGTCTCAACGAGGTAAAGTTGTTTCAAAAAGTTAGGGAAAAACTTGCTTACTGCAAAATAGCCTTGAGCTCCACCAGCCAAATAAGCATATAGGTCATAGAGTTATTCATCTAAGTGTCCACCATAGTGTCACTTGCCAGTTCCATTTTAAAGGTTCTGACCCACGTTGTTGCAATATATATCTTATTGCAGACTATTCTGGTGATGAGTGAGAATTTTACTAAGGGTTTCGAATCTTCAACCAACATGCTCGCCTGTGGCACATGATGATGATTGGGGACTCCATGAAGAATAATTTTTCGCTGTTTACTTTGTTCACTGCTAGCTTTATGATATGCAAATTTGTAATGAATATTTTCTAAGTCTGGATCAGCGTTGTAATAAATTGATACTTTGTTGTGATATTACATCGTAACTGTGTGTGCAAACGAATCGATCCAGTGATTTGTACTATACACAGGTATCTGCCATATTTGAAGTGCAGGTACACTACAGATGGTATCAGAGCACTGTGTTGCCTGTAGGTTCGAGCCCTTAGGATTGGAAAAAAAACCTTTTGATCATAGTATTAAATACTTAAGTATTTTGGATCCTAGCGGCATAGTGAGATGAAGCGGCCTGGAAACAAACCTTACATGTCCACGTACATGAGACCTGTTCCACAATTAAGTGGCTGGCCGGGTGTCTGTCTCTCTCACTATAGTGAATATCCAATTTACAAAGAGTTTTTTATATTTGTTGATCACATTGAGATTTGACTTAGTTTTGTCTCTAATTTAATAATACACATATGACTAGTACCTCCTTACCTTATACATTTCTTGTTTTAAATTCTTTTCTTTCTTCCTAAAGGATGACGAGCTTCCACTTCACCACTGCGGAGGACTTCGAGGACACCCGTTTTGGCTGCTACCTTCTCGACATCGGCGAGAAGATAGGTTTACCGCTACCTCAAGTTAAGGGCTTCATCCTGAAGAAGTTTAACAAGGAGGGTTGTTGGGGAATAAAAGCAACTCAGCCAGGACGTGGAGAAGAGCCCCCGTTGGAAATCAAAATGGTTAGTGACTCCAAAGATAAAGGACTCAATCTCGTCATGCAGGACCTGATTGGACGTCTCTGCGGACGCTATAGCACAGAGTTGAGGGGCCACTACTCCATTTTATTTGGAAGGAGAAACGAGGAGGGAGAACCATACCTCTTTGATGTTGGAGATAGAGGCAAAGCAAAGCCCCTTAGTCTGTATTTCCAGGAGTTGGAGGTTCTCGTCACAGAACTTAATGAGGATAGACGCACTGAGCTCCTGAAGAACGATGAGTTGTGTGCCTTACTCAAGGAGAACGAGGAAAAGATGAAGGCTCAGGAGGAAGTGACTAAGGCCCAAGAAGAAAAGTTTGCTTCACAAGAGGAGAAATACAAGAGACAGGAGAAACGGGTTTAAGAGAAAAACAAGACTATCAGAGAACAGAAGGCAGAACTCGAGAGCAATGAAGTCGAGTTCGAAGCTGATAGTGACTTGAACAAGCGTCTTCGTACCGAGAAAAGGGAGCCGCAAGAGAAGAACTCTGCCCTGGAGAAAGAAGTGAAGGAATTAAGGGAAGTACTCGACAATGAAGGAATCGAGATTCAGGAAATTGAAGAAGAAGAAGATGACATGGTCGAGTAGTTCATTAGCGAGACTACCATTTATTTACACCTCATCGTTATCTTAGTCCTGTATTGACCTATCAACTTGTGATAAGGCAGTACCTTCCATTGTATTCCACGGAACCTCGCGAGTTTATTTTCCAAAACTTTCATGTCTTTTTAATCCAGAGTTTTGAGTTGTGTGATGTTTGTTTGTTCTTATAAGTTGTTTGTTTGTTGGGGTAATCTTTCTCCTTAGACCTTTCCGTCTAAAAACTCACCTATACAAAAATCACAGATGCCTCCCCGTCGTACGCCCGATAACAACAACAACGACCACAACAACAATGATGCTATACAACAGTTGATGGCCGCTCAAGCTCAGCTAATGACTATGATGACCCAGTTCATTGCGGCCACCAACAACAATAACAACAACCACAACCCGCCTCCGCCACCACCCCCCCATGTGGATAGACTCACCAGATTTCTGAGGCTCCGACCAAACAAGTTCTCCACTGCAACTGAACCAATTGTGGCAGATGACTGGCTGCGTTCCGTGGACAGAGATCTAGTGACGTGTGAATGTACTGACGCTGAGAAGGTGAGGTTCACTACTCATCTGTAGGAAGGACCAGCAATTCAGTGGTGGGAAACTTATCAAATCACCCACCCACTAGAAACCATGACTTGGGAAACTTCAAGGAAGGTTTTCGTAATGCTCATATCTCCTCGGGCATTATGAACTTGAAGCAGGAAGAATTCAGAAACCTGAGACAAGGAAACAGGACTCTTAAGGAGTACATGGCTGATTTCCATGCCCTTTCTCGTTTCGCCTCTGAAGACATCAACACCGAGGCAAAAAGGAAGGCAAAATTCCTAAATGGGCTGAGTGACGAGCTGAAGATCCCTTTAACAGTAGCATATACCCCAAATTATCAAACTATCCTAGATCAGGCTATCATACTGGAGGATAACATCAAGAAGGCTGAAAACAGGAAGAGAAAGTTGAATGTTCACAAACACCATTCTGAGACTTCTTTCAAGAGACCTTTCCCTCAAGATGCAAACCAGGGTCATAAACCTGGGCACTATCCTAGTGGAGGAAGCAACCACAAACATCATGGTCACAACCATAGTGGTGGTTTCAAGGAAAACAATGGGAATCACAAGGGAAATGGAAATGCTGGCCACAACAATGGACATCATCGCCCAAATCCCGAATATAAGAAAGATATCAGCCAAGTACTATGCTTCAAGTGCAATAACAAGGGCCACTACGCCACTGACTGCCCCGAAAAGAAGGCCGCAGAAGCTGCCAAGCCCAACCCCTTCCAGAAAGGACAGGTGAACCACATCAATGTGGAAGAAGTGTACGATGAACCTGATGCTGTCATTGGTACGTTCTTGCTCAATTCATGCCCAGCATTAGTTTTATTTGATACTGGAGCATCGCATTCTTTCATTTCAAGAGCTTTTGTAAACAAACATGGGTTAGTAGTGGAAAATATAGGAAGCCCCATTAGAGTAAGCTCTCCGGGAGGAGAGATGCTAGTAACCTCTGGCTGTAGACAGTTGAGTCTGAAGATTGGAAAGCATCCGTTTCCTACGGACTTGATCATCCTGGAAACACAAGGCCTGGATGTCATCTTAGGGATGGATTGGATGTCCCGCTATGCAGGAATCATAGACTGCGCAAATAGAACCATAAATCTCACCACTCCAGAAGGCTCGAAGATCAACTTTAGATCAAAGTTTGAACTAAAGAAGGTTAGGCTTAATTCTCTTAAGGGGGTTAGTCTCGGTGAGGTCCTTATAGTTAAGGAATACCCTGGTGTGTTTCCGGAAGAACTACCAGGAATGCCACCCGATAGAGATGTAGAGTTCCTCATTGAACTAAAGCCGGGTACAGGACCAATAGCTAAAAGGCCCTACCCAATGGCAACTGATGAACTGAAGGAACTCAAGAAGCAATTGGAAGAGTTTATGCAGAAAGGCTTTATCCGTCCAAGCTCATCACCCTGGGGAGCCCCAATCCTTTTCGTCAAGAAGAAGAATAGTTCCCATAGATTAGTCACCGATTACCGTGACATAAATGAGCATACAATCAAGAACAAGTATCCGCTACCCAAAATCAATGAGCTTTTCGATCAACTAGAAGGGGTTGTCGTGTTCTCCAAGATTGGTCTCAGATCAGGGTACTTTCAGATGAAAGTTAGAGAGATGGACATACCCAAGACTGCCTTTGTTACCAGATATGGTTCGTATGAGTACACCGTAATGCCTTTTGGGTTAACCAATGCTCCAGCCTATTTCATGAATATGATGAATAAGGTATTTATGGATTTTCTTGACAAGTTTGTTGTTGTCTTCATCGATGACATCCTAGTCTACTCCAAAAGTCACAGAGAACATGAAGAACATTTACGTCTGGTGTTGCAAAGGCTCCGAGAGCATAAGTTATATGCTAAGTTCAACAAGTGTGAATCCTGGTTAAAACAAGTAGGATTTCTAGGACACCTGGTGTCTAAAGATGGGATAGCAGTGGATCCTGAAAAAGTTGCTGCTGTGACGAATTGGAAATCACCCAAAAATGTGGGAGAAATCCGCAGTTTTCTAGGATTGGCAGGGTACTACCGGAGATTTATTGAAAACTTCTCCAAGATTTCCAAGGCTTTGAATGAACTACTGAAGAAGGGAAAGAAATTTGAGTGGACAGAAGCTTGTGAGACCAGTTTTCAAGAATTAAAGAAGCGCTTGGTGTCAGCACCGGTATTATGCTTACCAGACCTAGAGAAAGACTTCCAGGTTTATTGCGACGCTTCATATCACAGCCTAGGAAGCGTATTGATGCAAGAAGGCAAAGTAGTGTCTTATGCCTCAAGACAATTCAAAAATCATGAAGTAAACTACCCCACTCATGATCTAGAGTTAGCTTTTGTGGTGCATGCGCTAAAGATATGGAGGCCATATTTATGGGGAAAGAGATGTGAAGTCTTTACGGATCATAAAAGCCTCAAGTACTTCTTTACCCAGAAAGAATTAAACATGCGACAAGGGAGATGGTTAGAATTGATCAAAGACTATGATTTAAGTCTACAATACCACCCAGGAAAAGCCAACGTAGTGGCTGATGCCTTGAGCCGTAAGATTTATGTAAACAGACTCACGGCAGGAGAATTGCCTGAAGATCTTTGTAAAGGATTTAAGGACCTTCGATTAGAGGTGGTACCTGAAGGATTCATAGCATCCTTAGAAGTTCAACCTCTTCTATTTAACAAAATCAAGACAGCTCAGTTAGAGGATAAAGCAGTAAAAGAAATCAAGAAGAACCTAAGCGAAGGTAAAGCCAGAGATTTTAGAGAAGATGAAGAAGGAACCGTGTGGTATAAAGAACGCATTTGTGTTCCTGACAATGCCGACCTCAGGAAGTTAATACTTCAAGAAGCTCATGACTCACCTTATTCCATACATCCGGGTAACACCAAGATGTATATGGATGTAAAGGAGAGGTATTGGTGGATAAACTTGAAACGTGATATTGCAGAATACATTGCAAAGTGTGACGTCTGCAGTCGTGTGAAAGCGGAACACCAAAAACCAGCAGGGTTGCTACAACCGTTACCAGTACCAGATTGGAAATGGGAACAGATTGGTATGGATTTCATCACGGGTCTACCCAGGACTAAATCAGAGTATGATTCTATACCCGTGAAGAAAGTATCTCACTTTATACCCGTGAAGACTACATACACTAGTGCCAAACTAGCTGACATCTACATGAAGAGGATTGTGTGTCTACATGGTGTTCCCAAGAAAATTGTGTCGGATAGGGGTACTCAGTTTACTTCCCATTTCTGGAATCAATTACATGAGTCTCTAGGAACTAGATTAGAGTTCAGCACAACGTTTCATCCGCAAACGGATGGACAGACAGAAAGAGTAAATCAGATCCTAGAAGATATGCTGAGAGCATGCGCTCTAGATTATAAGTCAAGCTGGGATGATAATCTTCCATATGCCGAGTTCTCTTACAACAACAGCTATCAAGCGACAATAGAGATGTCGCCATTTGAAGCCCTGTATGGAAGAAAGTGCACTACCCCACTACTGTGGAGTGGCGTAGGAGAACGTAGTTTGTTCGGACCAGACATAATCAAGGAGGCTGAGGAAAAAGTCAGGTTGATTAAGGACCGTTTAAAGATAGCACAATCCAGACAGAAAAGTTATGCGGACTCCAAAAGGAGAGAAGTCACGTATGAAGTGGGTGATCGAGTCTATCTCCGAGTTTCACCTATGCGGGGAGTTAAAAGATTTGGAATCAAAGGAAAGTTGGCACCTAGATTTATTGGACCCTTCAAGGTATTATCCCGCAAAGGAGAGGTCGCCTATGAATTGGAACTCCCGGAAGCACTTTCCACGGTTCACAATGTGTTTCATGTCACCCAGCTGAAGAAATGTCACCCAGAAATGGCAGATACACCGCTAAGAGATACGGTGCCACTAGAGGAAGTACAACTAGAAAGTGATCCCACTTATGAAGAAAAACCCATAAAGATTTTGGAGACCGCAGAACGTGTCACCCGAACCAAGACGATCAAATTCTGTAAAGTACAGAGGAATCACCATTCAGAAGAGGAAGCGACATGGGAAAGAGAAGATGACCTTAAAGAAGACCACCCTCACCTAATTGCTAGCCAATCCGAATCTCGAGGGCGAGATTCATCTTAAGGGGGTTAGGTTTGTAACATCCCAATTTTCAGAAAAAATTCAAACTTTGCATCCATGCATCATCATCATTAAACTTGTCATATGAATCACATAGAATTTGAATTTAATTATTTATATATACTTTAATTTGACTTTATGTCCTTAAAATTGTTGTTTGAATTTATAATAATATTCTTTTTATTCTATTTTTACTTTAGACAAAAATAATATCAAAAGGATCTATTTTTCATAAGCTTTTCAAATTATATTTTTATAAATTTTTCTGAGAAGTTTTAATATAGTTTTGAATTTGTTTTATACTCAAAAGATTTAAAAACAGAAAAGAATTTTCAAAAAAGAAAAATAGAGTCGGGCCAGCCAGTGGGCCGAAGCTCACTAGCTATCTACCGCGCGCGCGACGCAATCCAGCCCGCCAGCAGCCCGTCCCCGCCCGCACGCGCGCGCTCTCTCTCTCTCTGGCAGGTGGACCCCACCTGTCATCCCCGTCCCGGCGACCTCTTCTTCCCCAAATCACGCCCACGACCTAGCCGAGAAACGGCCGAATCAATTCGTTGATTCCCGGCGATTTACTCACCCAATTAACTCGCCGTTGCCCCTATAAGAACCCCCTCGACCCCCTCTCCTTTTTGCCCCAAGCCCCGTACCCCGAGAGCCACCAGGCCGCCCACGAGCATCCCCGAAGCTCCGCCGTTGCCGACGGCAAGTTCAACGAACTCCGGTGAGCTGCGACCTCCTCGAGCCCTCTCTTCACTCCCAATCGTTTCACTTTGTCATTGCGCACCTTAGTGACAAGGTCTCGTGTTTTCTTACGCAGCCAAACTCCTTGTCCGTGCTCACCGACGAGAACCTCCGCCGTGCGCATCTCCGGCGAGCGATTTCGAGAAGAGGAGGACGCTCGGCTCTTCTCCACCGCGCCACCAACCTCGCCGCGAGCTCCTCTTCGTCAGGGTATGCCTCGCTATCCTCGTAGAGCAGTAGAACGTAGGTTGCGCGAACGCCGGTGATGGCGCCGCCGTGCGCCTCGGTCACCAGAGCTCCTCCGGTCGACAGCGCCGCTCGGTTCTGGTCGACTAGATCTGGACCGTTAGATCTTCCGTGCACGGCCAGGATTAGATCACTTAAAATCCCGAACCGGTACGCCGCGTCAGCGCCACGTCCACGCCACGTCAGCGCCGCATCCGCGCCGCGTCAGATATTATTTTCTGAATTTTTATTAAATCATTTAATTTGGCAGTTTTGCAGAAAACCCCCTGCATACTGTTTTCATCATTACTTTTTATCTGTTTAACCAAATTTAAATATTTTTATATATTTGAAATCCTTAGAACCAGTAAAACACTTTGGCATCATTAGTTTTCTGTTTTGACACATATAAATTTTCAAATATTTTTTAGAGTAGTTTAAGTGTTTTTGACATAACTTTAGTTAGAAAATTTATTTTTGAGTAAATCAAATTGCTAACAACTTGTTTAGATGCCCTCTGCCAAAATGTCATTTTAACAAAATTTGGTTATGAAGTGTTATCTAAGAAAAACTACAATCCTTATTATTTCCTATTATTCATGTCTAAATAAATGAAAACAATTTAAAAAATTAATCATACATATATCACAAAAATTCAAAGAGATGCATATATTTGTTTCCTAACGTTGAAATAAATTATTGCATCTCATCTCATGCATAGCATATATTTTCTTTGTATGAACATATTGCTTGTGTTTATGTGTGGCTCCTTATTTCTTTGTTAAACTATTCGGAGGGAAACAAATTTTTTTGCAATTGTAGCTGCTGCACTTTCGGTTGCCAAGGCAAGTGGCACACCCCCATAAAAGTCCTATTATTTTTCTATGCATGGGTAGATTATTTTTCTATAAGCATGTGCAGGATAGTATTGCTATGCAAGCCATGTTTAGACCTCTTTATTCCTGTGTCTAGGTTCCTATGAAAATACTTAGTAGAATAGTGATGCTATGCAAAAACTATTTTGATGAAAAAGATAAAGTCTACTAAGTTTTAATCAAACACCTGGGTGGAATTGGTTGCTTGGCTGTATGAGTTGAGTGTTGTTCCCAGGGGATTTACCTGTGGAATATTCACTTGTGGATGGCCACCCAGGAGCAAAGGAATCTGAAGAACTCCGAGTGAAGATTGCTTCTCGTGCAGCCATTGCCAATATGGGCTCTGGCTTGATCAACTAAGATGCATGGACTCCCCCCGGCCTGACAGGTGGTGGTAGAGGATTTGTAGGTGGAGCGCGTCAGGCCAGAGTGGGAGGGAAAATGCTTCTGAAAGATCTCGTCTCATTCTTCTCCTTTCCCTTATCACAAATGGTGTGTAAAGGATAGTTTGGGTTGAATGGGTACAATGGTGAACGTGCACAACCTCTGCAGAGTGTAAAACTAAGTACTTAGCCGTGTCCCCGGAAACGAGCAATTGAGAAACTGAACGAGGACGCCAACGGAGGATTCCACCATTCCAATTTTAAAATTAAAAACTTGATGGGTGAACAAGGGTAGAATGAGACTATGACTTTCATACCATATTTGTCTCAACGAGGTAAAGTTGTTTCAAAAAGTTAGGGAAAAACTTTCTTACTGCAAAATAGCCTTGAGATCCACCTGCCAAATAAGCATATAGGTCATAGAGTTATTCCTCTAAGTGTCCACCATAGTGTCACTTGCCAGTTCTATTTTAATGGTTCTGACCCACCTTGTTGCAATATATATCTTATTGCAGACTGTTCTGGTGATGAGTGAGAATTTTACTAAGGGTTTCGAGTCTTCAACCAACATGCTCGCCTGTGGCACATGATGATGATTGGGGACTCCATGAAGAATAATTTTCCGCTGTTTACTCTGTTCACTGCTAGCTTTATGCTATGCAAATTTGTAATGAATATTTTCTAAGTCTGGATCAGCGTTGTAATAAATTGATACTTTGTTGTGATATTACATAGTAACTGTGTGTGCAAACGAATCGATCCAGGGATTTGCACTATACACAGGTATCTGCCATATTTTAAGTGCAGGAACACTACAGACTGCTTCGGCTCCATAGACGAGGGCGAACGATGTTTCCCCCCGTAGGCTTGGGTGGCGTTGTGCGGATGGACCAGAGCACCGAAGGGAGCTTGCTGATCCAGCCCTTGCCGTGGCCTTTGAGGATGTCGAATGTCCTCGTCTTTAGGCCCTTGAGGACTTCTGCGTTTGCTCGCTCAGCCTGTCCGTTGCTCTGCGGATGAGCGATTGAGGCGAACAGAGCTTGATGCCCATCCTTTCGTAGTAAGCTCTGAATATGCCACTGGTGAATTGCGAGCCATTATCGGTGATGATGCGGTTAGGCACTCCGAAGCGGCAGACCAGGCCTCTGATGAATTTCACCGTCGTGCCTGCGGTAATTGTGCGCGTCGCCTCCACTTCGGGCCACTTAGTGAACTTGTCGATGGCCACGAAGAGGTAGCGATATCTCCCTTGCGCTGTTGGGAAATGTCCCAGGATGTCCAGCCCCCAGACCTCGAACGGCCAGCAGAGCGGAATGGTCTGTAGCCCCAGCGCAGGTTGGTGGATTTGCTTGGCATGGAATTGGCAAGCTTCACATGCTTGAACGATGTCAACTGCATCCTGAAGTGCTTGAGCCAGTAGAAGCCGCTCCTGAAGACCTTGCCTGCAAGGGTGCGGGCGCACGAATGGTGGCCGCATTTCCCGCTGTGGATTTCCTTGATCAGCATTTTGCCTTCTTCAGGAGGAACGCATTTGAGCGCAATGCCGTTTAGGCGCTTGCGGTAGAGATTTCCTTCGAGGATGTGGTAAGATTTTGCCTGGCGGGCGATTTGCTCCGCTTCAACATCTTCCTCGGTAAGGATCCCTTTGTCGAGGTAGCCTTTGATCTCGTCAATCCATCCTGCTTCTTGATGCCTGTGAGCAACAAACGCTCCCCTATAGGGGGCCCGCAATCGGGAGCCCCGTTGGTGGGTGGTGGAGGGAGCGCTTCGTCTGTGCTTGCGGGCATGGCCTCTTGTGGCAGTTTTATGGATGCCTTGAGGAGTCTTTCTTCAAAGACGCCTGGCCGCTGAGCTTGCCTCTTTGATGCGCGTTTGGCGATGTCATCAGCCTCTTGGTTCTCCTTTCTTGGGATGTGCATGAGCTCCATTCCCCTGAAGTGCTTCTCAAGCCTACGGACCTCTTCGAGGTATGCGGCCATGTGGTCATCTTTAGGCTTGTAGCTCTTGCTGGAGAAGTTGACGAGTAGCTGGGAGTCGCCCTTGATGAGCAGGTGCTTGATGCCTAAAGCGATTGCGGCGCGTAGGCCAGCAAGCAGGCCTTCGTACTCAGCGATATTGTTGGAGATCTTGTCAATTTCGAAGCATAGCTCGACCGCGTAATATAGCTTGTCGCCTTTTGGTGAGATCAAGACCACGCCAGCCCCACCGTGGCGACAAGCGAAAGATCCGTCGAACTTCATGGTCCAGTGGTTGGGCATTTTGTCTCCAGAGGGCTCTTGTTCTTCTCCCCAAGGCTCTTCAGGGATTGGGTCAGTTCATTCGGCGACGAAGTCTACCAGCGCTCTTCCTTTGATTACCCTTGTGGTATCGAAGCGCAAATTGAATGGATGAAGCTCTATATTCCATCTTGCGACACGATCTGTGGCGTTCGGGTTGCGCAGGATCTGCTCCAGGGGAAAAGAGGTGACCACCGTGATGGGATGCCCCTGGAAGTAGTGTCGCAGCTTTCTTGAGGCGATGAGGAGCGCGACGAGGAGCTTCTGCTGCATTGTGTACCGCTCGCGAGCATCGCGCAGTACTGTGCTGACGAAGTAAACTGGATGCTCGACAAGGGTTGTCAGTTTAGTCTTGGTGCACTCTGCCTGAGGGGGATCTGCTGGGCCCTCAAGGGGGTTGGCCTGTGGAGGCTCTTTGGGGCCCTCGAGGGGGTTGGCCTGTGGAGGCTCTCCAGGGCCCTCGAGGGGGTTGGCCTGTGGAGGCTCTTCAGGTTCCCTGGCGGGATCATCCTGTAGCGGTTGATTTGGAGCAGGCCCCGCTTGTGGCTTTGGGCCTAGCGGTGGGTTTGCGAGGCCTGTTCCTTTGTCGAGCTCTTCGTCAGGGGTTTTTGTCTTTGGAGTGGTTGCACTCTTCTTGTGGAGTACTGGCTCTTCCCTTTCTACCACAAGGACGGCACTGGCGGTCTGTGGAGTGGCTGATAGATACAGCTTCAGGTGCTCGCCTGTCCTTGGGGCGACCATGACTGGTAGGCTGGCTAGGTACCTCTTTAAGTCCTCAAATGCTTTTTCCGCTTCAAGGGTCCACTTGAAAGTGCCGGTTCTTTTCATGATCTTGAAGAACGACAGGGCTCTTTTGCCGAACTTGGAGATGAATCTACCCAAGTTGGCCATGCAGCCTACTAGGCGCTGCATGTCCTTGAGCCGGCGTGGAGGTTGCATTTCCTCTATGGCCTTGATTTTGTCAGGGTTTGCCTCTATGCCCCGATGGGACATGAGGAAACCAAGCAATTTGCCTGAAGGCACTCCAAAGACGCACTTGGCGGGGTTGAGCTTGATGTTCACCTTGCGCAAGGTAGCGAAAGTCTCTTCAAGGTCCCTGAGGAGAGTATCTCCCTCTCGAGATTTTACGACAATGTCATCGACATAAGCCTCGGCATTTCTGCCCATTTGCTCGCCAAGCGCTATCCTCATTAGCCTCTAGAAAGTGGCTCCGGCAATTTTTTAGGCCGAAGGGCATGCAGACATAGATATACACACTGCAAGGGGTGAGGAAAGCAGTCTTCTCCTCATCTTCCTTAGCCATTTTTATCTGATCATAACCAGAGAAGGCATCAAGGAAGCAGAGGAGGTCGTAGCCTGCCGTGGAGTCCACAATCTGGTCGATTCTTGGCATGGGATAAGGGTCCTTGGGGCAAGCCTTGTTCACATCAGTGTAGTCGATGCAGAGGCGGCCTCCTCCGGCGGGTTTTGGGACGACCACGCCGTTGGAGAGCCAAGTGGAGTGTGCGACTTCGCAGACGACCTTTGCCGCTTTTAGCTTCTCGACCTCTTTGACGATGAATGCTTGCTTCTTGGGGGCTTGTTTTCTTGCTTTTTTCTTGACGGGGAGCGCGTTTGGACACACGGCTAAGTGGTGCTCGATCACCTCCCTCGGTACACCGGATATATCTGACGGTGTCCACGCGAACATGTCAGAGTTTGCCCGGAGGAAGGCGACGAGCGCGCTTTCCTATTTGGGAGGCAGCGTAACGCCAATGGTGACGCTAGCCCCCGAGCCCTCAACCCCTGAGCTGCTGGAGCTTAGAGAGACTTTCTTTGTAGCGGCTGGCTCCTAGGAGAACAGTTGTTTCTTCTTCTTGGGTCTCTCGAGAGGCTCCATGTCCTCGTCTACGGGGAACTCCATGGCGGCTGCCTTGTAGGCTGCCTCGACAGCGCGCGTGGCATCCAGGACATGTCCACGGATGGTGATTGTGCCAGCGCTGCCGGGGATCTTGACCATGTTGTAGGCATGACGCGTGACAGCCATGAATTTCGTGAGTGCGGGGTAGCCGAGGATGGCGTTGTACGGCATGCCGATGTGCGATACATCAAAGTCGATGTGCTCGGTGCGGTAGTTTTCATCGCTTCCGAAGGTGACGGCAAGCCTGACCCGCCCCAGAGGCTCGATCGAACCGCTGGTGACTCCCGTGAAGGGCCTAGAGGGCATGAGCCGCTCGTAGGGCACTTGAAGCGCTTCGAATGTCTCAATGGAGATAACATTCATGTCTGCTCCACCATAAATGAGTGTCTTGGAGACGGCGAAGTTGTCGATGGTGGGGCTCCAGACCAGCGGAAGGGTTCCAACAGTCTTGGTGGACTTGGGGTGGTCCTGAGCGTCGAAGGCGATGGTGTACTGCGAACACTTGAGGGGCCTGGAGGTCTCGAGGCTGGGGAGGGCGGCATTGAGCTCGCGAGCGAACTGCTTGAACTGATTGTTTGACTTGGGCGCATGTGCTCCGCCGAGGATGCAGGCCATGGCGCCTCTTGGGGCTTGATAGCCACCTTCTTCCTCATCAGGGAGGTTGCCATTCCTCTCCGCAGCGTTGGCCTGGTTGCCAAATGGTTTCTGGTAGCCACTCTTGCGCCCACTTCCGCGGTAACCACGGCCTCGACCGCGGCTGCCACTGCCTTCTGCTTGCTTGCGCTCTTTGCTCAACCTCTTGAGGTCGAAGCAAGTCTCGGTAGAGTGACTGTCGGGGGGCTGCCCCCCGGGTAGGGCAGATCCCGGCGCAATTCGACAGTGTAGCAACAGTGATTGACCTTTGGCGAGAGCAAGGGACACCCCCTAGTGTGCTGAAGGGGCAACTTGACCCTTGAATGCTGGTAGAGTGCAAGGTGCCTCCTGGCAGGCGCAAAGGTCATCTCTGGCGGCTATAAATAGGCACCCCGAGCCCTCATAACAGCACCAGCATCAGCGGGTGGTTCCTCTAAGAACTAGCTTCTCGAATATGTCTATGCTCGTAGGCTAAGACATCTTCGGGAGGCTAGGCCTAGAGATACTCATCCTGAGATGAACTCGGGTGCATCCGGAAAGGTTCTCGGATCTTGGGCTCCGAGGAGACTCCCGGAAGGAGAGGTACTCGGTCTCACCAGATAGGCAATCCGAGTAAGTGCTAACCGGAACATTTATCTCGATCATAGACTTGTGCAGGAAGGACTCGTAAGGTCGAGTAAGAAGGTGACCGGCATGAGGGATCCCGGTAGGCCGTCAACGGTCTGCAGCAGGCTTTCCTGCCTGATGCGGGGTGAAGTACCGTTCCGTCTGACACGGAAGCATGGTCACCTCCCGCCTGACACGGGAGCGCGTCAGCCGGTATGACAACGGTACGACAAGACACGACGTGCCTAGCCCGGCAATCCGGAAAAGGCTATCCGGGATGGGCAAAGACATGTCCTGTCTCTGACAGGGGGACAATGATGTTCCAGGACGGCGCCTGCTGTCCTATCCGGGATGACACGGCGAAGGGGCTACGCCGGATAGCACGGCGACTAGGTCGCACTAGCCGGTGACGACATAACGGTTAGGCCTGTCCGGTGCGGGCAAGCCGAATTAGGGTTTCCGGCCCTCCTGGCCGGACCTCTATAAAAGGCGCCATAACTGCTCCTGTGAAGGAGAGACCAACTTGGGAGCCAAATCTATAGTCGCATTTACTCCTAGAGCATTTACTTCTTCTTCCTTTGAGTTCATCTAGCTCTTCTTGTTCTTTACCTCAAGAGCTCTAAGAGCAAGTTGTAGCCTTTGTACCACACTTATATAGAGGGGAAAGGCAGGAGTAGGGGTGTTAGCTCCTCACGAGGGCCCTGAACCTGGGTATATCGTGTGTGTGTTGGGTGCCTTCGTGCATTTGTTCTTGTTTACTAGATCTTCCCCCTCACGCATTGATCTTGTTTCTCGTTCTTGGGAGATCTCGGTTACACCAGGATCCTCCCCGTGTGAGCTCTTCAGCTCGCTATCCCTCCCCGGATCCACCAACGTCCATCGGCCCCACACATTAGCCATCCTATGGCATCTGCCGTGACACCACCAAGACAGTTGGCGCCCACCGTGGGGGCAGACAGAGGCGTTGGCTGGTGTACACATCCGGAAGGGCTCCCCCGTTCACTTCGACATCCGGGTTCTCTCTGGCCTTATCGTAAGGCTGGGCGAGATGGACTTCGTCAGCGACAACGCAGTGTGCTTCCGGATTAGACCCTTCCCGGTGAACGGATGCCTCATTGACTTCGGTGGCTTCACCACCTACGTCGCCACCGAAGTTATCTGCAGCTACCCGGACGTGGTCCTGGAAGCTGAGGATCCTCCCATACTCTGCGCTACTCGGGGTCCGCGTGCCAGTCGCTCCCCGAGTTCCGTCGCAGTAATGATGGTCGGGGCAACCGAGGAGGAATACCAGGACGCTGACGGCGATGCCGGAAGTGGCCACATTCGTTTGGCCAAACCTCCTCAGGAAAGAGGTGCGGCCCGAGACGGCGATCCGCAGCAGTCCCAGCCACGTCGTCGCCCGGATCCCCTCTCGGGTCTGGTGGCCAAGTTGGCTGTCCCTGTGACTGCTGAAGCAGACACCCAAGCCACTTCGGCTGACTTGGAGGAGCAGCGTAGGTTGCTACTCGCCGAAGCGCAGGAGATCGCCGAGATCCGGAGTGAGCTCAATGCTAGCCTCCGGGAGTACAATGCAGCTCACGGATTCCTTAAGATAGACTCCCGGGACAAGCGCATAGCGGACTTGCGCAAGAAAGGAAGAATGGTGAATGATGAGTTGGCGGGTGGAGCCGCAACCAGTCACACGGGTAGCCTGATCTCGGCTGGGAGACCGGTGTACAGCTCGCCGGCGAAAACTCTCAGGGCTGCCGAAGCCGCCATGGCAGAGCTAGCAGGGCTATCCGGCGAGGCGATGCGCAAGCTGCAGGAACGGGTGAATGAGCTGGTCGTCGAGGCCAACCGGCAGAACCAGGCCTTCAAGAAGAAGAACCCCGGAGCAGGATCCCAAGTGCATTCAGCAAGGGCCGATAGCCAAAGATCGGGCGGAGAGGCCTCCTCCCCGCATCCGAGCAGAAGCAAGAGCAAGAGCAAAAGCCGGAGCAGAAGCCGGGGCTCCGGGAAGAACAAGCAATTGCAGGCTTATGACCCAGCCTTTGCCGGCATCCAGCAAGTCGGGCAGCATAACTCGGGGCAGGCAGGAAGTACCCGTGATGGTGGCAACCTGGGTATAGGAAACAATAACCCAGCTAGCCGTGGTAATCCACCCCGGAACCCCCCACATGTTCAGGGAAACCCGCGAAGGGAGGCCGCCTCTGTCCCGCAGCAGGCTATGATCCCGGTACAAGACAGGCTCAATGATGGCAACTCAAGATTGCAGCAGCTCGGGTACCAGCCCAATGAGAATCGGGATCTCGGATAGGAACCAGACAGCTGGATCCGGCCGATGCCAGATTCCGGCTCGACCGAATCCACCAGTCCGAGCTAGTGGAAGAGCAAGGACCCCCGGGACCTGCCTGCTTTGGACCCCGGATCATGCGGGAGCCGCCTGTACGGAATTTTCAGCTCAACCGAGGTGCTAAGACCTATGACGGCAGCAAGAAGCCGGAGGACTGGTTAACCGACTATGTAACTGCAGTAAGCATAGCCGGTGGAAACAGACGCTGGGCGGTACGTTACGTACCGCAGATGTTGGAAGGACCTGCCAGAATCTGGTTGAACAACTTGAGAACTGGCATCATAGACTGTTGGTTGGATTTCGAGGAGGCGTTTATCAGCAACTTCACCAGCACGTACAAAACGCCAAATAGGCCTCAACAGCTCGCCATCTGTAGGCAAAGGAGCAATGAGACTGACCGGGAATACCTTACCCGGTGGAGCAATATTCGCAATTCTTGCGAAGGGGTGGTAGAGGCACAGGCCATCTCCTGGTTTGCACAAGGATGTCGGCATGGCTCAATGTTTTGGCAGAAGTTGCAAAGGAAGATGCCGGCGACCTTGGCAGAGACCATGCGCATCGCCGATACCTACACGCTTGGAGATCCCATGCAACCCCTGGTGGATGTCGG
Organism: Poa annua; assembly: GCA_026929855.1. Classification (NCBI taxonomy): domain Eukaryota; kingdom Viridiplantae; phylum Streptophyta; class Magnoliopsida; order Poales; family Poaceae; genus Poa; species Poa annua. The sequence goes on from CM049431.1 coordinate 57,138,786, forward strand.
TGACTCCAACCGGAGGAATGCGGGACCTCAGCGTTCGGGATCAAGCAGAAGACCAGATCGCCAGTATTTTGGCCAGAAGAGAAATCAGCCCGAGTACCAACATGCCGCGCATCATGTCGCAGCAGTAACCCGGGATCAAGAAGATGCCGGCAACAGTCAGCGTCAGAAGACGAGTGGCCCGGCTTGGGGTCAGAGCCAGGAAGTGCAAAAAACTTGGGTGGAACAGAAGAAGCCCCTGACGTATGAAGAGATGCTGAACAAGCCATGCTGCTACCACACCCTGGAGGCCAACAAGCCGGCGAACCACTCTACTCGGCAGTGCAACTGGTATCAGCGCACATTGCAGGAGGGCAGCTCGGGGGCTATTTGGCCGAGTGCTCCGGCATCTCGACCCAACATTCCGAGACCTCCTCCTCCGACGTTGGGAGCCAACGCGATCCGGATCAATCAGCCTCAGCGAGGACCCCCACCTCGGCCGGTAAACGCGGTGCACACCCGGAACGACAATGGTGCAGGCCCCAGTAATCAAGCCGGACAGCAGCAGGGCAACTACCGGGAGGCACATCAAAGCTATGTGGTCTTCGTGACTGAGCCCACTGACCGGAAGAGTGTGCGACGGCGCGCCCTGGAGGTGAACGCTGTGATCCCTGCGGTGCCCAAGTTCTTGCACTGGTCCGAGATGGAGATCACGTGGAGCCGGAAGGATCATCCCAGAGTTATGCCTAAGCCGGGGGCGTACGCCTTGGTGGTGGACCCAACCTTTGTCGGACCAAGCCTCAATGTCCGCTTCAGTCGGGTTCTGATTGACAATGGCAGCGCCATTAACATCATGTACAAGGATACGATGCTGAAGCTGGGGGTGTCCATGAACACCTTGTTACCTACCGAGACGACCTTCCATGGCATTGTGCCCGGAGTCTCTTGCTCACCCATGGGTAAAATCTGGGTCGAGGTGCTATTCGGAACCCGGGAGAACTGCCGAACCGAGAGCTTGGAATTCGAGGTCGTGGACCTCGAAAGCCCGTATCACGCACTGATCGGCAGGCCGGCCCTGGCCAAGTTCATGATCTCAACTCACATGGGCTACCTGAAGATGAAGATGCCGGGTCCTAACGGCGTAATCACCATCTCGGGAGACCACAAGCGCTCCATGGAGTGTGCTTCGGCCGGCTCGTGCTTAGCCGAGTCCCTGGTGATCGCGGAAGAAAAGAAGAAGATCCAGCAGGTGGTGGCGATGGCCAAGACCTCCCAACTCGGAATGCCCGGGATGGTGAACCCGGAGCAGGGTGCATCATTCCAGCCACCTAAGGAGACGAAGAAGGTGGGTGTGGACCCCAGCAACCCGGAGCGCCAAGTTATCATTGGCAGCAACCTGGACAGCAAATAGGAAGGCGAGCTCGTCGACTTCCTCCGTGAGAATCGGGATGCTTTTGCGTGGTCGAGTGACGATCTGCAAGGTGTTCCGAGGGAGTTGGCTGAGCACTCTCTGTTTGTTAGGCCGGATGCAAAGCCGGTGAAGCTACTTACTAGGCGCCTCTCGGATGAAAGAAGAGATGCCGTCATGGAGCATCTTACTATACTGCTGGCCGCCGGATTCATAATGGAAGTGCTGCACCCGGATTGGATATCAAATCCGGTCCTGGTAGAGAAGAAGAAAGATGATCCCCTTCTGCTTAAGGTGTGGCGCATGTGCATCGACTTCACCAACCTCAACAAAGCATGTCCGAAGGACCCCTTTCCACTACCCCGGATAGATCAAGTGATAGATTCCACTGCCGGGAGTGAGCTTTTAACTTTTTTAGATGCCTATTCTGGTTTTCACCAGATACCTTTGAATCCGGATGATCAATTGAAAACTGCTTTTATTACCCCGTATGGGGCTTATTGCTATCGGGTCATGACTTTCGGTTTGAGAAATGCTGGTGCTACATACCAGAGGTGCATGCAGAAATGTTTGCATGACCAGATAGGCCGGAATGTCGAGGTCTATGTCGATGACATAGTCATAAAAACAAAAGAAAAAGCCTCATTGATCGATGATCTGAGGGAAACATTTAAGAACTTGAGAAGGTTCCGGATGAAGTTGAATCCGGATAAGTGCACATTCGGTGTTCCGGCAGGAAAATTACTCGGTTTCCTCATCTCAAGCCGGGGGATTGAAGTCAACCCGGGTAAGATACGTGCTATCGAGAGCATGAAATTGCCCGTACGTCTCAAAGATGTGCAAAAGTTCACTGGTTGTCTTGCATCCCTAAGTCGGTTTGTGAGCCGACTTGGAGAGAAGGCCTTGCCCCTATACCAGTTGATGAAGAAGAGCAAAACATTTGTTTGGACCCCGCAGGCCGATGCGGCGTTCAACGATTTGAAGAGAATGCTTTCAACAGCACCCGTGTTGGCATCCCCGTTGCCCAAGGAGCCTATGATGTTGTATATTGCTGCCACTAACCGGGTAGTTAGCGTAGCTATTGTGGTAGAGAGGGAAGAAGGGGGCAAACTGATACAGAGACCGGTGTATTACCTCAGTGAGGTGATCTCGGAATCCAAGCAGAACTACCCGCACTAACAGAAGATGGCGTATGGAGTGTACATGGCAGTGACCAAGCTCAAGCACTACTTTCAAGAGCACCCAATCACAGTGGTGTGCGAGGCTCCTCTCGCCGAGATCATTGGTTGCAAGGATGCTAGCGGCCGGGTCGCCAAATGGGCCATCCAGTTGTCTCCGTACGCTCCGGCATACGAGAGACGAGATGCCATCAAGTCGCAGGCGCTGCCGGACTTTTTGGTAGACTGGGCCGAGATGCAGTATGAACCTCCGATGCCGGATTACAACTTCTGGAGGATGCATTTCGATGGCTCCAAGGCCAAGATCGGGTTGGGTGCCGGAGTGGTTCTCACCTCACCAAAACTAGATGTGCGAAGGGCTCCGGCGACCAGCGAGAGCGGCGGCGTTCGAGCTCTGGGCACGGCAACGGCGGCGTGCTCGAGGCGACGGTGGGGGAAGTGAGAGGTTGAAGAAGAAGAAGAAGAGATGACCGTTCCGGTCCCCTATTTATGGGGGGGGGGGGGGGGGATCCGGAGCGGTTTCCGAATTTCCCGCCCACGATCTCTCCGATCGTGTGTGGGATCTATGTTGTGCAGCGCGACACGTGGCGTCCACCGGAGCGCCCGATTCGGCCACACCGGGGGTCACACAGCCCCAACGGTTGGACTTCGGATCGGCTGCAGCTCCCGGCGCGCGAACCCGAGCGGCGGCGTGCTCGGTCAGAGGCACTCGAGTGCGTTTCTGATTCGACAGGACATCGGGTGGGACCCAGCCCAAGATCTGGAATTCAGTGCGGAGCCAACGATCAAGATCCACTCACGTGGCACTATCCGGTTATGAGCATGGCCTTCCGGTCGAAACGATCTCGGTATGGGGATCTCGGCAAAACTCATCTCGGCATCAAGTCAGAGGATAGTCTCATATTTTCTGGGGAAATAGTTGTTATTAAAGCAGATCCCGCACATCATCCGGGGTCGTTGCGCAGCACCACCTTCGGGGACTAGTGTCGGGGGGCTGCCCCCCGGGTAGGGCAGATCCCGGCGCAATTCGACAGTGTAGCAACAGTGATTGACCTTTGGCGAGAGCAAGGGACACCCCCTAGTGTGCTGAAGGGGCAACTTGACCCTTGAATGCTGGTAGAGTGCAAGGTGCCTCCTGGCAGGCGCAAAGGTCATCTCTGGCGGCTATAAATAGGCACCCCGAGCCCTCATAACAGCACCATCATCAGCGGGTGGTTCCTCTAAGAACTAGCTTCTCGAAGATGTCTTTGCTGGTAGGCTAAGACATCTTCGGGAGGCTAGGCCTAGAGATACTCATCCTGAGACGAACTCGGGTGCATCCGGAAAGGTTCTCGGATCTTGGGCTCCGAGGAGACTCCCGGAAGGAGAGGTACTCGGTCTCACCGGATAGGCAATCCGAGTAAGTGCTAACCAGAACATTTATCTCGATCATAGACTTGTGCAGGAAGGACTCGTAAGGTCGAGCAAGAAGGTGACCGGCATGAGGGATCCCGGTAGGCCGTCAACGGTCTGCAGCAGGCTTTCCCGCCTGATGCAGGGAGAAGTACCGTTCCGTCTGACACGGAAGCATGGTCACCTCCCGCCTGACACGGAAGCATGGTCACCTCCCGCCTGACACGGGAGCGCGTCAGCCGGTATGACAACGGTACGACAAGACACGACGTGCCTAGCCCGGCAATCCGGAAAAGGCTATCCGGGATGGGCAAAGACATGTCCTGTCTCTGACAGGGGGACAATGATCTTTCAGGACGGCGCCAGCTGTCCTTGCCGGGATGATGACGAAGGGGCTACGTCGGATAGCACGGCGACTAGGTCGCACTAGCCGGTGACAACATAACGGTTAGGCCTGTCCGGTGGGGCCAAGCCAAATTAGGGTTTCCGGCCCTCCTGGCCGGACCTCTATAAAAGGCGCCATAACTGCTCCTGTGAAGGAGAGACCAACTTGGGAGCCAAATCTATAGTCGCATTTACTCCTAGAGCATTTACTTCTTCTTCCTTTGAGTTCATCTAGCTCTTCTTGTTCTTTACCTCAAGAGCTCTAAGAGCAAGTTATAGCCTTTGTACCACACTTATATAGAGAGGAAAGGCAGGAGTAGGGGTGTTACCTCCTCACGAGGGCCCTGAACCTGGGTATATCGTGTGTGTGTTGGGTGCCTTCGTGCATTTGTTCTTGTTTACTAGATCTTCCCCGTCACGCATTGATCTTGTTTCTCGTTCTTGGGAGATCTCGGTTACACCGGGATCCTCCCCGTGTGAGCTCTTCAGCTCGCTATCCCTCCCCGGATCCACCAACGTCCATCGGCCCCACACATTAGCCATCCTATGGCATCTGCCGTGACACCACCACGACAGTGACCGCGCCTGTTGTGGTAGATGTAGAATGGGCGGTGGTGGTCTTTCCTCTCCCCATGCTCGGGAGAGTCCCTGCGGGTGCCCTTCGCGTCAGGTTCTGCTGCGAGGACCGCGGTGGCCTTGCGCTTGGGCTCCTCCTTCTTCTTCTGGCTCCTGGACCCCTCAGCGTGCTCGTCCCCTCTCGAGGACATTTTGACGAAGAGGAGTCCCTCTTCAGTCTTGGCGCACTTGTCCGCTAGGTCAAACAGCTTCACCACAGAGGTGAGCTTGTCGTGGATACCCAGCTTCTCGAGCATTCTGCTGTTGGTGACGCCGTCGCGGAAGGCGGCGATGACTTGGGTGTCAGGGATGTTCAGGATCTTGCTGCGCACTTGGCTGAAACGCTGGATGTACTTGCGGAGTGTCTCATCCTTCTTCTGCACCACAACGCGCAGGTCGTTGTGGGTGAGAGCGCGCTCGTACGTCCCCTTGAAGTTGGAGACGAACTGCTTACAGAGATCCTCCCAAGAGTTCACAGAGTCCTCGGGGAGGTTCAGGATCCACGATAGCGTAGAGTCGCGAAGCGCGTGAGAGAACCAGTTGGCCATGACCTTGTCGTCTCCGCCTGCCGCTTGGATGGAGGTGGTGTAGAGCTGTAGGAACTCGATGGGGTTTTTGGAGCCGTCGTAGCCCTTGGGGAGAGCCGACCTGAACTTCGGGGGCCAAACCACGAGGTGCAGGGAGCGGGTGAACACCATGCAGCCGGTGGCGTACGTGGCGATCCCGTGCTGCAGCGCGCTGCGGTTCTGCTGGCCCGCCTGGCCAATTTCTTCCACGAGCCTGTTCTGGCGGTTGCGCTGGAGCTCCATCCCAACGCGAGCGTCTGGCGCGGTGCGCTGCACGATCAAGAAGTCGTGTGGTGAGGACGCGTGCGAGGCTGCCCTCTGCGTCGCAGCCGGTACAGGCACTAGCGGGGGCGGAGGCGCGTCTGGCGCGGCCGTGCCCGCGAGGGAGGGGTGCACGATGCACTGCGACGGAGCGGGGCGCGTCGACGAGGTGGTTGAGGCACTCCAGCCACTGCTTGTGGGCCTCAGCAGTAGGCTGATAGCAGAGAAGTTCCTGCGCCATGAGCAGTGCGGTGTGCGGCGCGGGGTCCGTCCTGCCTGGACCGGAGCCGCTCGGACGCCGCGTTGGGTGTGACGACTTCGCGTCCTCCTGGTGCTCGGAGTTTTGCTCGGGCTGTTCCGCATGAGGGCCCGAGTTGGCACGCTCTTCACGGCGGGGTCGCCCCCTTCGTGCGCGTGTGGCCATGGCGCCGGGTGTGGCGCGCGCGCCTTCAGGTGCGCGCCGGTGGGCGCGGGCGGAGTGGGTAGCGCGGGTGTTCGCCATGGTGCGGAGGCGGCTCGAAGGTCGTTGACGCGCCTCAGTCCCCTACTTGGCGCGCCAAATGTCGGGTTATGACTCCCACGGAACAGGGGTGGTCACTTGCTGAAAAGTAGTTCGTGAAAGGGATTGAACGTGGAGGTTAAGACCCTCGACAGGCACGAAGACGGTTCTCGCCGGTCCTGGAGAGGTACACCCACGACAGAGAAAGACACTAGCCTGTACCCAGGTTCACGGCCCTCAGGAGGAGGTAAGACCGCTACTCCGGCTTGTCTGTATTGCACTGTGGAGGTTACAGTACAACTGAGCTTGCCGAGGGCTCTCTTGAGGCAGTTCGTGCCTGGGGAGGGAAGCAATGGTCTTCTTCCTCCTCCAGCCAAAGGCTATTCTACTAAGTGGGGCTAGGGTTTACAAGTGTTTTCCTTAAAATTGGCCCCCCTTCTTTACGGTGGAGGTCTTGCTCCTTTTATAGGCGCCGCAGGCGTCTGCCTTCCGCTTCGCGTCCAAGGTGGGCTCCCACACGGCAGCGGCGTGGAGGAGTTGGAGTCCACCGCTGTGGGATCGTTCATGGACGCGGTTCATCGTCGATAAAGTTGGGAGCGGTGGCCGACAAGCTGCAGGCCGCGCAGAGCGGCTCGCAGAGTCCGCAGTCTTCGGAGTGGAGCCCACGATGACGTTCCTCTTGGAGTGTTACGCCGTCCAACTGCTTTATCATGAGAGAGGAAGGTACCAGCTGTCCTAGCGCAGCCGGCGTAACTTTATTGACTCCTTTATCACCAAGACGGTAAGGGGAGCGCCTGCGTCATCCTGCGGATACGGCAGAGGCCATGTGCACCCTATCGTATTGCCTTGGCCGCGAAGTCTCCCCACAGGCCTGGGATGGCCTGTGGAGGGCTTTATGTTGACTTCCCTCCAGGCGCATTGCGCCTCGGGAGGGTCTCCTGAAGCGAGGGTCCTCTTCAGGCCCTCGAGGGGATTTGCCTGTCGAGGGTGAAAGGGAAGACGTCGCCTAGAGGGGGGAGGGGGTGAATAGGCGAGGAGCACTTTTTACAATTTAGGCTTGATAAATGCGGAATAAAACTTAGTGTTTAACTTATCAATGACACAACCTAAATATACTAGGTTCACCTATGTGCACCAACAACTTAAGCTATGCAAGACAAACATCAAATGAATCGCAAGGTAAAGGACTTCAAGCACGATGGCTATCACAAAGTAAAGTGCATAAGTAAAGAGCTCGGGTATAGGGATAACCGAGGCACGCGGAGACGATGATGTATTCCCGAGTTCGACCACAAAAGGTGTACGTCTCGTTGGAGAGGTGTGAGCAACCACAACAGGTTTGCTCAACGCCACAAAGGCCTCACCTTCTTCTCCGATGAACTCGTCCACAAAGGTCCGAGTCCACCTTCCACTATGAACTCCTTTGGGGCGGAGAACAATCCCGTACAACAACCTTGGGGCACACACCCACAACCGAATTGGGGGCTCCCAAATGACCACAAGAGGTCTTGACCACAAAGGTCCCAACTAGCCACAAAGGCCTTGACCACAAAAGGTCCTAATGCCACAAAGGCGGCCACTAAGGCGTCTAGGGTCCAAGACCCAAGAGTAACAAGCTCACGAATTTCACCACCACGAATCCTCGTGGAGGGCTCAAACCGATGCAAGATGCAATGACAAGAACACACAAAGTGCTCAAGTTCTTCACTCTCAAATTCCAACAAAGCAACAAATGCTTATGGGGGAATAAGAGAGGAAGAACCAAGAAACCACAAAGGAGACAAATCCTACACTCCCAAATCCCACCACAAGCAACTAATGCTTATGGGGGGATAAGAGAGAGCAAGAACAAAGGGGGAGAACGACAAAGGAACTCAAAGATCTAGATCCACTAAGTCCCCCTCACTTAGAGGAGAGATGAATTGGTAGAATTGTAGATCTAGATCTCCTCTCACTTTTCCCTCAAAGATATGCAAGAATCATGGGAGGATTTGAGAGGGGGCAAGCTTTCCCAAGGTCAACAATGGCAATAGAGAGAGGGGAAAGTCGTCAAACTGAGGAAGAAGAAGGGGAGGGGTATTTATAGCCCCTCCCTGATTTCTAGCCGTTGGGAGTCTCCAGTCCGGAAATTTCCGAACTGAGGTCCGGAAATATTGCAAACCATAAATAGAGCAAAGTCTCCACACATGTGAAGGTGTGGAACTTTCCTCAAGGTTGAACCGGTAATATTTCCACACCGAAAACATAACGAGTTTTCCAAACAGAAACCGTTTTCGAAGAACTTGGTCTTGTCATGAAGATCACGACAAGCACCAAAAACCAACAAGGAGAAAAGCCAAATAAGAACCAAGAAAGATGAAATGCCAAGCATGCAAAGGTTTGAGCTCTCCACAAAGATGCGATCAAGTTACTCACTCGAGAGCCCCTCTTGATAGAACGCCTATCTATCCTATAGCCCTACCAAGATCATACCTTTGCCTTGAGCAATCCACTTGAGCTAGATGATGACGATCTTGATCTCTTCAAGTGGACCACCTTTCTTGATTGCGCTTGCTAGCACATGCTTGATGAAGACTCCTCCATATACTCCCCCATACTCCATCATGGGAGAGTCTCGCTTAGCTTCGTCTTCATGTCTCCGACAGCTTCCCTTGGTCTTGCACTAGTCAACCTTGATGACGATCATGGCATGACATCATCCTCCATGAGCTATATGAATTGATCTTCTTGTTGCAAGCTCATGGAAGAGACCATCTTTCTTCTAATAGGTGATGGCTTGACAACTTCAAGCCATACTTGCAATATGCTCAAAACACACATTAGTCCTTAGGGATTATCATTAATTACCAAAACCATACATGAGGGCACATGCCCTTTCAGAGGGTCTCTCCAAGCGTTAGCTTGATCCTTAGCCGTTTTGTCTGATCAGCCCGCGTGCGGGGCCTGGGGAGAGTGGGCTCTTCATACCCCAATCTCCACTGGGCCGACAGTAGTCATTACGCTTACGACCGTGAGATCAACTCTTATTGTTATTCCTGAAAGATACTTTGATTGCATCAAACATCATATCTTATATAGTGTGACAATAAAGGTGTCCCTCTCGGGTATCGGAAGGGAGTAGTTGAGACGAGGGGTCGAGAGCGGGATTTGTCAGTCCGTATAGCCGGATAGATACTCTAGGTCCCACTCGGTGAGATTATGTCAAATGAGTTTGCAAACATGTGACTAGGTCACCAGGAAATAATATCACAGACGAGTAGAAGATAGTGTTTTCGGTAAGGAGATCATGCTAGGTGTGGAGATATCTATGAACGATGCTCGGACACGCTAAGTTTCGCTATGGCAAAAGGTTTAAAACTCGACGTCCAGGTTTGATAGATGAAAGTCATTCGTTATATCACAGGGGTTAATTTACGGGGTCCATGCCTACAATTTAATCATTGATCGGAGAGGGGTCTCGATCATGTCTGTTATTATATCGAACCGCTAGGGTAACACACTTAAGGGGATTTCGACAAGACAACCGGAAAGGAAAGAGAACACCGGGCACGTCCCGGGAATGGTCCGATGGAGATCGGGCAGCTGCGAAATAGTTTTCGTAGTCGGAATAAATTATATAATATGTAATTAATATTAATTAGTGTAATTAATCGTTAAATACATTTTTATTTATGTATTTCGAATTTTTAAAGGCTGATTTCCCTAAATGGGCCTTCTAGTGGAAAGAAGGCCCATTAGGGGTGGGGAGTCCCCCTCAGAGTTCGAATTGGGGAGGGGCCGGCCTAGGTGGGGCAAATGGGGCTCACCTAGAGCCGGCGCACCTGGTTTGGCCGGATTGGGGTGTGGCCGTGTGTGATAGTCCCACACCGCTAGCCTAGCAAGGTTGGCTTCCCCTGGGAGCCTTTATATAGAGGTGCTCCCCTGGCCTTTTAATTCACCAATTTAATTCTCTTTCTCTCCTCGATTACATGATTACCTTTGTCGGAGTTGCGCCGAGAAGAGAGGAGGTCTCTCCACCATAGCCCACAGCCGCGCTGCTGGTGTTCCGGTCCAAGTGTTCCGCAACTCGTCCTGGATTGGAGCTTCGGAGGCCGTCGTCTCCATAGTATGTGTGTAACGCCCTGCGAGTTGCTGCACTAGCGGTGCTCGGAGGCCTACTTCCTCCACCCGACCTCGAAGTCATCTTCGTCGGCTTCGTCGCGCCAAGATCTTCGCGGCCTAGAGGTCGGCTACGTCGTCTTCGTCGTCAACGCTTGTGCGGGAGCGTAATCCCTGCTTTCGGTCTACAAGAGTATGTATTCCGATCTCCGTCGTATTACTACATATGCATAGTATAGATTCTAGCTAGTTTAAGGATATCGTTGCTAGAAAAAATTATTATTTTCTGCCTGCGATCCACTTCATTACTGGCAGGTCATACCATTATTTAATTAATATTCCGAGAACACTATTTCCGATGACGACCACTGGTACGACAGGGTTGGCTGTACCGACAGGTCCTACCACTTTTTACCCTGAAAACATACCGAACGCATTAGAATTTTTGACGAGCAGCGGTATGACATGTAGATCATACCGCCATCCCGTACCAACCCTAAAAAATGTTATCTTCAAAAACAGAAACACAAGGGTGACAAAAAGAACCAAACGAAATGTCAAAACTTGAAGATAAACTTATTATTTTGATTAGGAATTATACTAGGGCTTACACCCATCAAGGTGAGGCATCTGATGGACGTGCAACGTCTCAATGCTTTGTGTTGTTCGCCCCTTCTTTCGACACTTGGTTTCACCTGCAAGGTTACCAAAAGTATCACATATAATATGGTACAATGAACTTTCAGAGTATAACATTCCTAGAGGGATGTATATATGCATCTTCTCATTTCTTTTATGAATTGACTTGATTTTCACTATCTCTGGTTCCTCGTGTTCTTATTCTTTAGGAAGAACCCTTTGTGTCATCTGCAAATCATATTCTTGCAAAAGCAAAATCCAAAAAAACAATCTAGGCTTAACATCTTTCCTAGTTATTATTTCCTTTATTCATTGACGATCTGTATGAACTTTGACTTTAGACTCAGAGATATAAGACCGAAACTTATCACACCCGTAGACTATAGCAAAGAGTTCCGTCTCAACATGAGGGTACTTTCTTTGAGCATCACTTAAAGTTTTACTTTCATAGTGAATACTATTAAAAGTACCACCACATATTGTGCTAAAGTTACTCCTATAGCATCAAGGATAGCTCTGCAAATCAATTCGAAGGGTTTCTCATAATCAGGTGGTTTTATAACTAGTGCATCTATGAGTGCTTGCTTGAGTTTATTAAAAGATATCATGCAATTATCATTAAACTTGAAATAAGAATACTTTTGTGAATGCTTAGTCATAGGTAATGCAATTTGAGAAAAGTTTTCGATAAACCTTCTATAGAAGTCGGTGTGACCAAGAAAACTTCTTATCCCCTTCACATCACGTGGAGGTGGCAGTCTCTCAATAGCTTCTATTTTAGCTCTATCAACTTCTATGACATTTCCTGTTACTTTGTGTCCCAACACTATACCTTCTTTCACCATGAAGTGGCATTTCTCCCAACTTAGAACAAGTTTAGTGTCTTCACATCTTTGTAACACTTTATCAAGATTATTAAGGCAGTGATCAAAGGAGGTCCCATAGACAGAAAAATAATCCATGAAGACTTACACTATATCTTCTAAGAAATCAGAGAAGATAGAAGGCATGCATCTTTGAAATGTGGAAGGAGCATTGCATAAACCAAAAGGAATTCGAAGATAAGCATATAATCCAAATGGGCAAGTAAATGTTGTTTTAAGTTGATCATCGGGATGGACTATTATTTGAGAAAATCCTGAGTAGCCATCCAAGTAACAGAAGTGTGTATGCTTATCAAGTCTTTCTAATGTTTGATCACTGAAGGGTAGAGGGTAGTGATCCTTCCTGGTAACTTTATTTAATCTTCTTAAATCAATACACATTCTATAGCCTACAATTAGCCTAATTGGGACATGTTCTTGATTCTCATTTGGTTTTACTGTGAATCCTCCTTTCTTAGGAACGCAATGAACTAGACTAACCCAATCACTTTCTTTAACATGATAAATAATCTCAGCATCTAGTAGACGTATTACCTCTTTTCTTACCTCCTCCTTCATTTGAGGTTTGAGCTTTCTTTGAAAATCAGCTATTGGTTCAGCTCCCTCTTCCAGGAATATTCGGTGAGTGGATATTGTGGGATTTATTCCCTTCAGATCTTTCATTGAATAAACAAACATCCTGATGTTCTTTATTAATATTATCATAAATCTCACTCTTTCTTCTTTTGAAACATCTATGCGAACAATAATTGTGTATATCTTAGTATTATCAAGAAAATCATACCTTAACCTGCAGGTAATTGTTAGAGCTCTAGTGGCGGAAGTTCTTCATCTCCATTTCTCTCAGGCTCTTCGTATTCTTCATTCATTGGAGATTCAATAGTAGGAACTGGGTCTAGATACTCTCCTTGTTCTTTTTCTTCATTGCTTTCAATTATACTTTCATCTCTTGGATCATCTTCTTGATCCTCTATTGGTGTCCCATAGAATATGGCAGCTAGTCCTGCGATGGTTTTTCCTTGTTCATCTTCAAGGTCCCTGCTATAAGGCCTATCCCTAAATCTGGAGAGGTCGAACTTCACTTTCTCTTCCCCAAACTTAAGTGAGATAGTCTCATCTCTGCAATCAATGCTGGCCTTGATGTGGTTTAGAAAATTCTTCCAAAGATAATAGGGCAAAACTCATCATAAGGCATATCCATAGCAGTAAATTTAGCGGGATAAAATTGTGATCCTACGGTTAAATAAACATGCTTGACAACTCCCATAGGTATCCTTAATGTTCCATCTGCCATTTTAATAGTTTGATCAGTATTATAAATTCTGGCTAGTGCTATTTCATCTAGAATCTTATGATAGAATGTATTTGATATAAGATTAATACTTGATCCTAGATCACATAATCCGTAGTGAGATGTTTCTCCAAATGAGCAAGGTAATAGTGGCTTACCATACTCTCTACTTTTGATCTTACCATCTATTAAGTTGGAGGTATCTTCTTGCATTCGCACAAGGTTGCATTTCTTCCATATGCGCTCTTCTATGCATTTTGCTTCCTCTTCAGCTTCTAATCTTTTTAACTCTTCACCCTCTTTTGTAGCTTATTCTTGTTCTTCTCTGTCAGCCTGTTGCTTTGCAATTCTTTGCTCATGTATCATTTTGGTTCTTGGGAAAGGAAGAGGTTCATAAGAAGGTTCTTATTTCTCATGCACCACTGAAGTGCTAATGTGAGCAATTATCTTCTTCTCTTTTGGAGGTTCTTTCTTGCTTGGCTTGTCAAACTTGTACCATCCTTTCTTTGGTATTCTCATTTACTTTGCAAGAACATGTAAAACTTGCAAGAAAGTTTCAGTATCAATTTTATTTTTCTTGGCTATCCCCTATATTTCTCCTGTCTTTTGATAGGCTTTGATGTAGTCATACTCTATTTCAAGCTCTCCTACATCTCCTAAGCCACGATGCAAAGATTCTCTAGTTTGCTTAAGTTTATTTAACAATTTCCGTGCTTGAGTAATGGTGAAATCCATGAAGGCTCCTCCAGATATCATGTTTAATTCAAGTCTATTCTCATAACTAAGCCCTCCGTAAAAATATATATAAAACAAACCAAGGTGGAACTTTTTGTTCAAGATATCGTATTTATCAACTTCTTAAATCTTACATATCCTCTAATGAGACTCTCTCCTATTCTATTCTTGAATTCTATAATAGCTCTAGTTGCTTCACTGATTTTAGGGATTTGTATTTCCGTGCCCCTCATTGCTTAGTTGTACTCAGTTTCCCCCAACCGCTTAACGTTTCCTTAGTTTTGACCAGCCTCTTCCCTCAAACACTCACAAGTGCTGGAACGGCCGGTTGCCCATCAGGTCAATAGGTTTGACAGTTATCTGCTGACTAGTGTGGCCACGTAGAGCCTGCAAAGACACGCTAGACCATTCATCTTTGTTTGATCGTAAGCATCGCCGTACCCCTGACCAAAACACGGACGAGTGGGGTTTCGGTACATTGAATGACAAGTGAGGCCATGACGCTGATTCAAGTGGAAATACATGGGTAGGATTAGATTTTCAGACGGAGCTCCACAGCGATGGCACAGAGGAGGTGGCATGCGTGTTGACGAGATGAGATCGACGTCCACAAAGAACTGCATGAGGCGAGACTAGACGCATTAGATAGATATGAACTTGGGATATTTTGATTCGGACTATCCTGGTTGCATTGACACAAGGAAGTCAACTTTTGGCTATGTATTTTTATTGGCTGGAGGTGCGGTCTCATGGAAGAGTTCTAATCAATCCATCATTGCTACTTCTACTATGGAAGCTGAATTTGTGGCTTGTTTCGAAGCTACGAATCAAGCATTATGGTTAAGGAATTTTGTCTGAAGATTCAGCCTTGTTGACAATATAAAAAAGCCTTTACGAATTTATTGTGATAATTCGGCGGCTGCTTTCTTCTCAAAGAATGACAGGTATTCAAAAGCTGAGAAACACATGGATTTGAAGTTCTTGTCTGTCAAAGAGGAAGTACAAAAAAGGAAAGTGTCGATTGAGCATATATGTACAGGTCTGATGGTTACGGATCCGCTAACGAAAGGTTTACCACACAAGACATTTAATGGACACTAGACGGACAAGAAAGCCTCTCCTTGCCTCCTGTATCGTGTTCTTGCACAGCGTGGCTGGCGTGTTAGATTTGGAGCCATTTTTGTCTATGACACTGGCGGACCTAACATGTAGATTGTTTAAAGTTCTGCCTTCACATTCATCTGAAATGTTCATATGTGTATCTGAACCAAAACCTCACAATATTATGTATTGTCCAAAATATAAACTTCTAAACCAGAATATTATTCCAAATATGACTCAAGGGCCTAGAAAGAGAATTATATATTTATATCTCTGAAAATCTTTCTCAATTTAATTTTCTGCTGCATACCATCTCCATAGAAGTACATGTACAAAGTATTTTCCAAATAATTCCATCCCTGTCCTGTCTCTACCCAGCATCTACACGATGAAGTTGGACCATCTCTCCTTGGCTTGAGCTACTTATTGATCTGATTTAGCTGCCCCCAACAGCTTAACTGCATTATCCAATCAACCTAGCATGTATCATGAACGTAGAGGACAATACAAATCCAAATCAACTAATATATGCCAAAATTTTGAAATCAATCATTCCTATATTGCATGCGCGTAGGTAGCTGGGTTTACATCATCGAAGAATTCCACACTGAGTGTGACATAACTTAGGAAGTGTGATCCATGGGAAATGCCATTATCTACATTCAAATTTCCCTTATCATACATCTATAGAATTGATAGAAGCTAAGAGAAGCATCTAATCTTCAGCTCCTATTGCAGCACAAGGCTTGTTTCCTGGCATCACTTTCAAAATGTTTTGTGCAATTAAATACGACAAATCATGTTCAAGTGACCGAATATTCTGAATCTACAAAAAAATCCAATCTGGCTAATTATTTATTAGTAGAACCACTATCATTGAGGAGGAATAAGCATTGTGATGACAAAGCATGTATCACTCAATTAACTAAACTTGGAAAACTAAACATAACAGAGATTCAATGAAGAAAGCTGATTTACTGATGTAGAGTTTATTGGCCTATTTAAAGAAAAATATTTTGAACCCTCTTAGCTATGAGGTAGTGAAATTGTAGTCCATGCATGCTATCTAACCCAGTAAGATCAAGCATCCTAATATTTTAGAGCAGATAAAAGCAATTATAATTTGCCTCAACCGAAGTACCAAAACATGCTGACTACCACTAGTGGAAAAAGGGGCTCTAGTCCCGGTTCCAGAGGGCCTATAGTCCTGGTGTAGCAACCGGGACTATCTGGCCAGGACTAGAGCCCCCCCCCCCCCCCCCGCTTGGTCTCGGCTCAATACGAACCGGGACCGGAGCCCCCCCTCCCCCCAATGAGAGCTCCGCACGTGGACGCAACAGGGCGCGCAGGGGCAAACCCTTTAGTCCCGGTTCGTGTTACGAACTGGGACTAGGGTTTTGT
This sequence comes from Poa annua, assembly GCA_026929855.1. Classification (NCBI taxonomy): domain Eukaryota; kingdom Viridiplantae; phylum Streptophyta; class Magnoliopsida; order Poales; family Poaceae; genus Poa; species Poa annua. Next base: position 57,155,214 of record CM049431.1, read on the forward strand.
TTTTTTCATTTCAGGGTTTTGTTTTTTTTTTCATTTCAGGTTTTGCTTTTTTTTCCGACCGGTTTTCCGGGTAGGGGTTTCGGATGGTACCACGTCGATGCATCATGGTAGGGGGTTTTGGATGGTACCACGTCGATGCGTCGGGTAGGGGTTTCGGATGCTATGGCTTCGATGCGCGAAAAACACGTATAAATTATTATACGAAGCTAGATGAAGTTGCATCATGCATATATGCAATTACATGAAGATCATGTTGATAACACATACACAATTAAGTATGCGTGGTACATGAAGATCACGTTTCCCGGTTCCAGATACTTAGAAGTACTATGTTACATGGAGATCACTATTACATGTCCGCACCAGTGGGAAAATAGTGGTACTCTCCGGTCTCCGGTATGACATGGGTGAGGTAAAATCCCGCCAACTCCTCTACAATTGCCCTGAAGCGGTTCTTCATTGGTAACTCGTTGTGCTTTCTTGCCAACTGTAAAAAATGATATCACAATAAATACATGAGATATCAAATGAATAAAACTCATCGCGATTGATGGTACAAAAATAATGTTGAGACTAGAGCATTACGTACTTCAATACTTTTTTGCTCTTCAAACTCTCGTTGACCACAGTGTGCATGTACTCGCAAACGTAGAATCCACATAGATCAGTCCCTATTGGCTGTTTAAGGCAAGTCTATAGAAGAATAGAATTTAATCAAATAATAATAAAGTATGATAATGGTGCATGGGACTAGTTATAGTACTACTTACTTGGTTAGTACGCCATAGCAGCTTCTCTGGCCATCCACTGTTCGGATGTTCCGCGAGGAACATTTTCCAAACGCTGCATGACAAGAAAATGAATGAATGAGTCCTAAATTCTTTGATAATAGGAAATGAACGAAAGAGACGATAAGAAAAGAAAGTACCTTGTCACCAAATCAAAACAAGTCTTGTATTGTTTAGGGCATCTTCTTAACGAGTCAAGGACAACAATTTCTCCTTCCCGCAAGTCAATAACGATAAGAATGTAGTGGTAGCTGCGCACGTGTATAAGTAGTCATGCATAACTCATCAATTAAACTTAACATCGGGTGAGAAAAATAGAATGTGTAATAAGCAGTAACATTCACTTGAAGTTGTAAGGCCATAATATATTTTTTGTAAGCTTGTCGCTTGAAAAACATTAGCAAATTCCCCGGTGTATCCTTGTTAAGTCTCGTATCAATTATGTTATATTCATGCATTATAAAGGGGTCAATGACCCAATGTTGTTGATTTTCTGCTTCTTGCATTCGAGCAACTTCATTCTGCGTAATAAAGCCCACAAAATATTATAGAGAGGATTATCACAGACAATGAACGAGTAGAGCTAATTAAAGCATTAAATTACAGGAATAGATTACTTACATACAATAGGACCTCATGATAGCTTTGTCGAGGGCCCGGAGATTGTATAACTGAAAGATTTCGGCAGAGTAAATGATACTAGAGTATTCTTGTAAATAATGTTGTTTCTTAACTGCCAACATGAGAGTGTCTGTATTCTTCTCCTTTACGGTATTCTTGTACCAGCCGTGAAATTGACACATTCTTGTGGGTAAGTCACCGTCGACAAAATTCTCCCCGTGAACATAAGTACGAACAACATCCGCGAAGGGGATATCATCTCCCGAATATACCAGCTCCCGCACATTTATGTTTTTTGAGAACTCTGTCATCAAGCACCTTGAGCGGGGGGGGGGGGGGGGGGGGGTCATGTTCTCTGAGTTGGGAAACTTGTTTCCCTTTTTTCGATCGATCCTCCATCTCTTCGTCATATGATTTATCAATCAAGCGAACATAGTCTGTTGGCGGCGATGGTGGGGGGTCGTATAGGGCATCAATGCAACGGTCAATTTTCTCCTGAGGAATTCCGGCAGTAAATTTTTTAGGAGGCAATTGTTTCGCTAACGCTTTCTGTTTCACGCCAGCAAGCCAGGCAGTCGTATGTTCTTTGCAGGCGATATCGTTTTCCTCGACGGTTCTCTACCAAGGTAACTTTGGAGTAGGCGGCGGTGTTTTCTGCTTTCTAGGTTTCTTCCTAACAGGAGAACCGGACTTGCGCCTACTCGAGAGCGACTTAACATTCTGGGGGACTGGCATAGACTCAAATGGCCTCGCACTGGGGACCCTCTTGGGGGCGGTGGGCTTTGCTGATGAGCTGGAGATGGACTCGGGCTGGGTCCCTATCGGGGAGGTGTGGGCTTTGCTGATGAGGTGGAGATGGACTCAGTCTTTGGTCCCTCTCGAGGAGGATTGGACTTTGCTGGTGAGCTGGACTCCTAGAACGAGGAGTCGGTGGCCTTGGCAGGGGTTCTGAAACGACGATGTATTTCGTGGGCCACAGGGCGAAGCCATGCTTGACGTCTGCCAATGTCTTCTCCTCGTCACCTACAGGAAACTCAAGTTCCAAGGTTTCAAATCCCGCCATAATTTCGTCCACCCCGACACGAGCGTAGCCATCTGGAATTTCACCACAATGGTAGAGTTCTCCAGGTTGAATTACTAAAGCTTGGCCCACCGCCACCTTCAAAGTTATGTTTCTCATTGCTATATGTAGCTCACAACCTATAGGCTCTGTGATGTCATCCACTGGGTAGGGACCATCGACTTGACGCGTGGAACCAACGCTGCTTCTACGCTGAGATGGAGCGGCATCGGCTTCATGATCTAATTGTACCCGCTCCTGGGGTTTCGTTCTTTGCTCCTTCAATGCTTTCAGTTCCTCCTGTGTCTCCTTCAGGCCACGTTCCAATTCTGATATCCGGTCGGCCTTCTTCTTCTTACCTCTGCTACGGCTTCTATAAGTGTGAGCGGATTCCAGCCACGTAGTCTTAAGCGTAGCACCGCCAGGATATCCTCGAGCTCGTCCAACATGTTCAGGATTCCCCAGGGCCCGTGTCAGCTCGTCATCCTCTCTATCGGGTTTGAACACACCATTGCGAACATCACGAATTGCATCTTCAAGCTTCGTTTTGACTATGTCAACGAGATCCTTCCATTTTCCTTTTCCAACAATATCTCCGGTAACTGGGTCCAACCCTGCCCCATGCACGAACAACCAGAATTTTGACCTCTCGGGCCAGTCAAGTGTCTTTGGACGGACCCCTGATCGAACCAGTTTTTCTTCATAGGCTAACCACTTAGTAATGGCGCTCTTGTAGCCACCTGTCCCCAATGTATGGTGGTGTACCTTCAGCCCAGCATTCAACTTATTTATTGAAGATCGGGCCACAACCATAGATGATTCCCTATACGCCTTAAACGCCGCCCATTTAGATTCTAACTTATTCCTTGTGCTCCACTGAAATCGGGCTCTTATTTTGTTTCTTCATGTTGATTCCATAACTTTTTCTTCCAGTTCCGGAATTGTTCCGTGATCTTAATAAGAGTCCACTTCTTGAGGTTGTCCTTCTTGACTTTAGAGAGATCTGGCGGGAGGGTGAAATGTGACAACAGCGTGTTATAGACCAAATCCTTAAGAACTTGGTGGACATAACATGGGTCCTCCACATTTGCGGTTGCCGGCTTATTCCATTCGTGTATGCTGATTGAGATCATGTCCCTAACAATAACTCCAGCTTGACTTATAAATTTGCTGCGGTTCTATTTTGGTTTGAGCGGTTCACCGGAATCAGCAATTTCCTTAATCGGTAACTTTGGATCCTTGCTCGTCATTCTTTTTCCTTGCCTCGAGGAGCACATGATGGCTGCTTTTTGGCAGATTTGCTTGATCTGGATGGCTAAAAGAAAAATGAGTCGTTAATAAATGCAACACAAATCAATTAATGCATGTAGTTAACAACAACATATCGCCATATTAATTATAAACACATATACACCTCTCCGCCGGAGTTTGTTATCACCACATCTTGTGACTCCATTCCATCACCATAGTCGTTCAAAAATTGTTCGAAATCCTAATAATTACATCTCCTCCAGCTCGGGCATCGTTAAAAATAAGTTGTTCCATTTGGTCTTCCATCTCCTCGTCTCGTTGAAATTGTACTTATTCTATCTGCTCATCTCGGAAGTGCTCCATAGCTCAAATGTACCTGCAATCAATAAAATTTGCAATCAAGTTCACATTTGCATTCAAATAAAATGTCCATAGCTCTAAATGACATATATACAAATACAATGAAGTATATAGTTTACATCAAATGCTCCTGTTTTTTAAATCAAAAGTTTACATGTATTCATCTAAAACCATGAAGTATACAGTGTCAATTTCCATACTTGGGGAAAATAACCAGTAGCTAAATTTGAGAATGAAGTAGGTGGCAGAGAAGAAAACAGTGTGTGCTCATTACAAAAAAGTGTGTACATGCAACTCAAACCAGCTATTGTGTATCTCTCAATACCAAACATCAACAGATCATACTAGAGGCATAGGCACATGAAAACCAAGAAACTCTTAGTACAAACTACTCGTCTATAAGCTCGAAACAGCTAGCGTTCTTTGTGGAAGGTATTGTTAACACCACTGTTATTGTGTATCTCCGCGGTCATCCTAGAGCTCGCTGCAAACGCAAGCAAAAGATTATCAGCCCATCAAGGTACTCCAGGAGAAACTGATAACAGTCACCAGGTTAATTAGTAACAAGCACCACTTTATTGTTGATTATCATATAAAACAGAAACATATGAAGCATATGTATTTGCACTTATCTACAGAAACGTAAGAATAAAACAGTAAAGCTTGCACCAACTTAACTAATATCTGAATAATCAGCAAGAATAAGAGAAAATATATAGCGGGAAACTTACTGAATTCATACTAGGTAGACATTTTAAATCATTGGTTGTATAGATGTTCAAGATAGCTACCATGTTATTTCATCTCATATCATGAGACTATCAAATTATCTATTATCTCATCTCATATCAGCAATTGAATTCATACTAGGTAGACATTTTAAATCATTGCAAGATGTTCATGATAGCTATGAATTATCAAATTATCTATTATCTCATCTCATATCAGCAATTGAATTCATACTAGGTAGACATTTTAAATCATTGCAAGATGTTCATGATAGCTATGAATTATCAAATTATCTATTATCTCATCTCATCTCATCTCATCTCATATCAACAATATGAGTTATACTCGTTCTAGTTAGCACATGAATTATACTTGTTCTAGTTAGCACATGAAAATGCTTACCCAACAGTTAAGTGATACGAATGCTTATCGCGACCACAAACCTGAATCGTCTACACCATAAATATTCAGCTCTGATGCTAAAAGTAGTCATGAAAATATTAACAACATATAAAGGGAAGTTATATTAGGAAGAAAGGCCTAAGGTGTACATCTCCCTAAATGTACTCTCTTTTGTTTGATCTTACATAAACAACAAATTAACCGCATTTTGTCTCTGCTTGTAAGTTTCTAGATCTTTAACAAATTTTCAATTTGGTCATACTAATACACAACTTGGTCACCATATCTGATCTTTAGGTTGCAGCGAATATTGTACCTTAGGCATATTTTTGTACAGAACATGCCATGAGCAAAGGAAATTAAGAACAACCAAAGACATATAAGAACAACCAAAGACATATTTAGAGATACCATGCTTTGCTCTCTCTTCCATAAGACATGTGAACTGATAACATTTTGGTTGTTCTAGCAAGGTGCAAGAAGCATACGTACGGACCGAGGAGGAGAGGACCTATCCACCAGGAGCTTCGTACCTCGGACTGAGGAGGAGGAGGTGGGGCAGCACGGCCGGAGTTGAGCCGGAGTTGGGGCAGCAGGGGCTCGCGCAGGACGTCGGCGTCGGGGACGGGCAGCCTCGGCAGCGGCGGGGGACGGACAACCCTAGCTAGGGTTTCTGCGGGGGAGCACGACAGCGGAGGGGCAGCAACGGCCGGAGCAGCGCAGCAGCGGGGCAGCAACGCGGCAGTGGACGGAGCAGCGCGGCGGCAGGGCAGCAACGGCCGGAGCAGGGTGTCGCCGGAGTGATTCGGGGGAGAAAACATGTGGAACTTGTGAAATTTTCGGCCGCGACTAGCCTAAACGCCTCGAAACTGACCTTTAGTCGCGGTTGGTGGCTGGAACCATGACTAAAGACCTTTAGTCGCGGTTCCAGCCACCAACCGCGACTAAAGGTCTGTCTGGGCCGGGATAAACTGCGCGCGAAGAACAGCCCACCTTTAGTCTCGGTTGGTTTTACCAACCGAGACAAATACCATTTACTGGTTTTTGTTTCTTTTTCTTTTTACTGGTTTTTGTTTTTGATTTTGTTTCCTTTTTTTACTTTGGTTTACTAACTTTCTGATTGTTTCTAGTTTATTTTTATGTTTTGTTTCATATTCTTTGATTTAAAGATGAAAAGGGATTCTTCAAATTATTTTCATAAATATCATTTTCCATTTTTTAAGTGCAAAAAATGAGGGTTTTTTTTAAGTAAAGTACAAAAAATATGATTCAAAATGTCACCCAGCTAATTTTCACTAAGAATGGTGCTTATATGATGGATGATCCCCAAGTATGAGTTTTTTTTTGAATTCTAAGTAATTTCCCCTAGTTAATTGAGTTTATGTTGATTTTTCGGAAGTAATTCAAATTTGAACTACAACTGTTTGATAGTTTGGTCTGAATTTTTGGAAAAATCATTTTAAGGTACACAACTAGTGGTTATATCACAGAAACTTTGATATTTCTATAAAATATCAGCTCTTCCGATGAATAGTCATAGCGACCGTTTTGATCGTTTTAACGAAAAAAATCTAATAAAGTGATAAACACCTAAAAAAATCATATCCTTTTGCATGGGCTCCTTATATGTGTACTAGTTGCTATGAAAAATGATAAACTTGATTTTGTACAACATTTGCAGAAAAAAGTCTTCACAAAAATGTCTAAAATACTTCAGTTCATCGACAGAATACAAAGCATTTGGATTCCCTGCATACACCCAACGGTGCATTTGATATGGAGGCACTCACGAGCCACCGTTGGGTTGTATGAAGGAGAAACAGTGTGTTTTGTTCCTTGAATCTACTAAACTACTTCAGTTCATCGACAAAACACAAAGCATTCGGATTCCCTGTGATGTAATCTAAAAGTTCCAAGCCAAATGATCAAGTTATGGTCATTTCGACGACATAGTTTTTGATAAAGATCTCATACTACACACATAGGTGCATCTTGGTATATTAAACAATCTTGCCAAAGGGATTTTTCAAATTATTTTCATAAATATCATTTTCCATTTTTTAAGTGAAAAAATGAGGTTTTTTGTGAAGGAAGTACAGAAAATATGATTCGAAATGGCACCCAACTAATTTTCACCAAGGGTGGTGCACATATGATGGATGATCCACGGGTATGAGTGTTTTCTCTGAATTCTAACTAATTTCCCCTTGTTAATTGAGTTTATGTTGATTTTTCGAAAGTAATTCAAATTTGAACTAAAACTGTTTGAAAGTTTGGTCTGAAAATTTTGGCAAATCATTTAAAGGTACACAACTAGTGGTTATATCACAGAAACATTGATAGTTCTAGAAAATATAAGCTCTTCCGATGAATAGTCATAGCGACCGTTTTGATCGTTTTTACGAAAAAATGTAATAAAGTGATAAACACCTCAAAAAATCATATCCTTTGGCATGGGCTCCTTATATGTGTACTAGTTGCTATGAAAAATGATAAACTTGATTTTTTACAACAGTTGAAAAAAAAAGTCTTCACAAAAAGGTCTAAAATACTACAGTTCATCGACAGAATACAAAGCATTCGGATTCCCTGCATACGCCTAACGGTGCATTTGATATGGAGGCACTCACGAGCCACCGTTGGGTTGTATGAAGGGGGAAACCGTGTGTTTTGTTCCATGCATCTACTAAAATACTTCAGTTCATCGACATAATACAAAGCATTTGGATATTACACATCAACAATAATATCCCTATCTAGTGTTTACTTGTTCTTCTGATTGCGTCGTAACCATAGACAATCTTCTTCATTTAACTTGATACTTGGATCAGTGTTCACTTTGAAGGGAGGAATGTCATGAAAATTATCATAATCTTCTAACATGTCTGTCTTCTCCTCCACTCCCAGAATGACTCTTTTCCCTTAAAGAACTATGTGGCGCTTTAGCTCATCTGTGATGTACTCGCTTGCTTATCTTTTCTTTTTTTCGGTAGGGTAGATATGTCCTTCACATAGAAATCCTGAACCACTTCACTGGCGGTTCCAGCCACCAACCGCGACTAAAGGTCTGTCTGGGCCGGGATAAACTACGCGTGAAGACCAGCCCACCTTTAGTCCCGGTTGGTTTTACCAACCAAGACAAATACCATTTACTGGTTTTTGTTTCTTTTTCTTTTTACTGGTTTTTGTTTTTGATTTTGTTTCCTTTTTTTAATTTGGTTTACTAACTTTCTGATTGTTTCTAGTTTATTTTTATGTTTTGTTTTATATTCTTTGATTTAAAGATGAAAAGGGATTCTTCAAATTATTTTCATAAATATCATTTTCCATTTTTTAAGTGCAAAAAATGAGATTTTTTATGAAGTAAAGTACAAAAAATATGATTCAAAATGTCACCCAACTAATTTTCACTAAGAGTGGTGAACATATGATGGATAATCCCCAAGTATGAGTTTTTTTTGAATTCTAAGTAATTTCCCCTAGTTAATTGAGTTTATGTTGATTTTTCGGAAGTAATTCAAATTTGAACTACAACTGTTTGATAGTTTGGTCTGAATTTTTTGGAAAAATCATTTTAAGGTACACAACTAGTGGTTATATCACAGAAACTTTGATATTTCTATAAAATACCAGCTCTTCCGATGAATAGTCATAGCGACCGTTTTGATCGTTTTAACGAAAAAAATGTAATAAAGTGATAAACACCTCAAAAAATCATATCCTTTTGCATGGGCTCCTTATATGTGTACTAGTTGCTATGAGAAATGATAAACTTGATTTTTTACAACATTTGAAAAAAACAATCTTCACAAAAAGGTCTAAAATACTTCAGTTCATCGACCAAATACAAAGCATTTGGATTCCCTGCATACGCCCAACGGTGCATTTGACATGGAGACACTCACGAGCCACCATTGGGTTGTATGAAGGGGAAACAGTGTGTTTTGTTCCTTGCATCTACTAAAATACTTCAGTTCATCGACAAAATACAAAGCATTCGGATTCCCTGTGATGTAATCTAGAAGTTTCAAACCAAATGATCAAGTTATGCTCATTTCGACGACATAGTTTTTGATAAAGATCTCATACTCCACACATAGGTGCATCTTGGTATATTAAACAATCTTGCCAAAGGGAGTTTTCGAATTATTTTCATAAATATCATTTTCCATTTTTTAAGTGAGAAAATGAGGTTTTTGTGAAGGAAGTACATAAAATATGATTCGAAATGGCACCCAACTAATTTTCACCAAGGGTGGTGCACATATGATGGATGATCCACGGGTATGAGTTTTTTCTCTGAATTCTAACTAATTTCCCCTTGTTAATTGAGTTTATGTTGATTTTTCGAAAGTAATTCAAATTTGAACTAAAACTGTTTGATAGGTTGGTCTGAAAATTTTGGAAAAATCATTTTAAGGTACACAACTAGTGGTTATATCACAGAAACATTGATAGTTCTATAAAATATCAGCTCTTCCGATGAATAGTCATAGCGACCGTACTGATCGTTTTTACGAAAAAAATGTAATAAAGTGATAAACACCTCAAAAAATCATATCCTTTGGCATGGGCTCCTTATATGTGTACTAGTTGCTATGAAAAATGATAAACTTGATTTTTTACAACATTTGAAAAAAAAAGTCTTCACAAAAAGGTCTAAAATACTACAGTTCATCGACAGAATACAAAGCATTCGGATTCCCTGCATACGCCTAACGGTGCATTTGATATGGAGGCACTCACGAGCCACCGTTGGGTTGTATTAAGGGGAAACCGTGTGTTTTGTTCCATGCATCTACTAAAATACTTCAGTTCATCGACATAATACAAAGCATTTGGATATTACACATCAACAATAATATCCCTATCTAGTGTTTACTTGTTCTTCTGATTGCGTCGTAACCATAGACAATCTTCTTCATTTAACTTGATACTTGGATCAGTGTTCACTTTGAAGGGCGGAATGTCATGAAACTTATCATAATCTTCTGACATGTCTGTCTTGTCCTCCACTCCCACAATGACTCTTTTCCCTGAAAGAACTATGTGGCGCTTTATCTCATTTGTGATGTACTCGCTTGCTTATCTTTTCTTTTTTTTCGGTAGGGTAGATATGTCCTTCACATAGAAAACCTGAACCACTTCACTGGCGGTTCCAACCACCAACCGCGACTAAAGGTCTGTCTGGGCCGGGATAAACTGCGCGTGAAGACCAGCCCACCTTTAGTCTCGGTTGGTTTTACCAACCAAGACAAATACCATTTACTGGTTTTTGTTTCTTTTTCTTTTTACTGGTTTTTGTTTTTGATTTTGTTTCCTTTTTTTACTTTGGTTTACTAACTTTCTGATTGTTTCAAGTTTATTTTTATGTTTTGTTTTATATTCTTTGATTTAAAGATGAAAATGGATTTTTCAAATTATTTTCATAAATACCATTTTCCATTTTTTAAGTGCACAAAAAGAGGTTTTTTGTGAAGTAAGTAAACTAATTTCAGTAAGAGTGGTGCACATATGATGGATGATCCCCAAGTATGAGTTTTTTTTGAATTCTAAGTAATTTCCCCTATTTAATTGAGTTTATGTTGATTTTCCAAAAGTAATTCAAATTTGAACTACAACTGTTTGATATTTTGGTCTGAATTTTTTGGAAAAATCATTTTAATGTACAAAACTAGTGGTTATATTACAGAAACTTTGATATTTCTAGAAAATACCCACTGTTCCGATGAATAGTCATAGCGACCGTTTTGATCGTTTTTACGAAAAATGTGATAAAGTGATAAACACCTCAAAAAATCAAATACTTTGGCATGGACTCCTTATATGTGTAATAGTTGCTATGAAAAATGATAAACTTGATTTTTGACAACATTTGCAAAAAAAGTCTTCAAAAAAGGTCTATTTATGTATGAACATATAGAAGTTTCAAGTCAAATGACCAAGTTATGGTCATTTTGACGACATAGTTTTTGATAAAGATCTCATACTCCACACATAGGTGCATCTTGGTATATTAAACAATCTTGCCAAAGGGATTCTTCAAATTATTTTCATAAATATCATTTTCCATTTTTTAAGTGAAAAATGAGGTTTTTTGTGTAGGAAGTACAAAAAATATGATTCGAAATGGCACCCAACTAATTTTCACCAAGGGTGGTGCACATATGATGGATGATCCACAGGTATGAGTTTTTTCTCTGAATTCTAACTAATTTCCCCTAGTTAATTGAGTTTATGTTGATTTTTCAAAAGTAATTCAAATTTGAACTAAAACTGTTTGATAGTTTGGTCTGAAATTTTTGGAAAAATCATTTTAAGGTACAAAACTAGTGGTTATATCACAGAAACTTTGATATTTCTAGAAAATACCCGCTCTTCCGATGAATAGTCATAGCGACCGTTTGATTATTTTTATGAAAAATGTGATAAAGTGATAAACACCTCAAAAAATCAAATACTTTGGCATGGGCTCCTTATATGTGTACTAGTTTCTATGAAAAATGATAAACTTGATTTTTGACAACATTTGCAAAAAAAGTCTTCAAAAAAGGTCTATTTATGTATGAACATCTAGAAGTTTCAAGCCAAATGACCAAGTTATGGTCATTTCGACGACATAGTTTTTGGTAAAGATCTCATACTCCACACATAGGTGCATCTTGGTATATTAAACAATCTTGCCAAAGGGATTCTTCAAATTATTATCATCAATATCATTTTCCATTTTTTAAGTGAAAAAATGAGGTTTTTTGTGAACGAAGTACAAAAAATATGATTCGAAATGGCACCCAACTAATTTTCACCAAGGGTGGTGCACATATGATGGATGATCCATAGATATGTCCTTCACATAGAAAACCTGAACCACTTCACTGGGTAGGACGAATGGTTCGTTCACGTACGAAAGATTCTTGAGATCCACTGTAGTCATTCCGTATCGTGGGTCTACCTCTACCCCGCCTCGTAGGTTGAACAATTTGCACTTGAACAAAGGGACCTTAAAGTTGAAGGGGGTCGCATGCAGAAAACAATTTTTTTCCTAGAAACGATATCCTTAAACTAGCCAAGATGTACACTATGTAGATATAGAAGTACGGTGGAGATCGGAATACATACCCTCGTAGACCGAATAGCGGGGATTACGCTCCCGCACAAGCGTTGACGACGAAGATGACGTAGCCGTCCTCTAGGTCGCGAAGAACTCGGCGCGACGAAGACGACGAAGATGACCTCGAGGTCGGGTGGTAGAAGTAGGCCTCCGAGCACCGCAAGCGCAGCACCTCGCAGGGCGTTACATACATACGGTGGAGACGACGGCCTCCGAAGCTCCAATCAGGGACGAGCAGCGGAAGACTTGGACCGGAAACCCAGCAGCGCGGCAGTGGTCTATGGTGGAAGAGATCCCCCTCTCAACTTGGCACAACTCCAACAAAGGGAATCACGAGATCGAGAGAGAATTACGGAATTAATTGGTGAATTAAAAGGCCAGGGGTGCCCCTTCTTATATAGGCTCCCGGGGGGACCCAACCTTGCCAGCCAGGCAATGTGGGACTATCCCACATGCCTGGTGCGGCCAAGCAAGGCGCGCGGCCCTAGGTGGGCCCCATTTGGCCCACCTAGGCCGGCCAACCCCCCCCCCCCCCCCCCCCACCCACCAAATTCCCTTGAGGGTTTTCCCCCCCATGGGCCTTCTTTCCACCGGAAGGCCCATTTAGGGAAATCAGCCTAAATAAATTCGAAAATAAATATATAAAATCATATTTAGACATTAATTATACTAATTAATATCAAACATATTATATATAATTTATTCTAGCTCCGAAAACCATTTCGTTGCTGCCCGATCTCCATCGGACCATTCCCGGGACGTTCCCGGTGATCTCTTTCCATTCCGGTTGTCTTGTCGAAACCCCTTAAGTGTGTTACCCTAGCGGTTCGATATAATAACAGACATGATCGAGACTCCTCTCCGATCAATGACTAACTCGCAGGCCTGGTCCCCATGAATTAATCCCTGTGATATAACGAATGACTTTCATCTATCAAACCTGAACGTCTAGTCTTAAACCCTTTGTCATGGCGATACTTAGCGTGTCCGAGCATCATTCTCAGATATCTCCATACCTCGCATGATCTCTTTACCAACAACACTATCTTCTACTCGCCCATGATATTATGTCAGCTGGTGACCTAGTCACATGTTTGCAAACTCATTTGACATAATTTCAGCGAGTGGGCCCTAGAGTATCTATCCGGCTATGCGGACTGACAAATCCCGCTGTTGACCCCTCGTCTCAACTACCCCCTTTCGATACCCAAAAGTATCACCGTTATTGTCACACTAAATAAGATATGACGTTTGGTGCAATCAAAGTATTTTCTAGGAATAACAATAAGAGTTGGTCTCACGGTCTTAAGGCGTAATGACTATGTCCTATAAATACTGGGTATGTCCATCACATCGTCCAACCAACGACATGACTTCCATTGCCGACCGGCGTCATGCCCTATGATCGGAAAACCTCGATCATCAATCGCGCAACAAAACTAGTCATAGTAGAGGCTACTAGAGAACTGGTTGTTTATCTACCACACATGTATTAATGTTTCCGCTTAATACAGTTATAGCATGGTATAAAGCATATAATGAACAATTGGGATATTGCCAATAAACTATGTTTATTAAGCGCCTCTAGGGCATATTCCCTTCAGTCTCTCACTTGCACTAGAATAGCACTTAATCTATTTTACAACTTGGTAAAAGCTCAACACCCATAGCATCTTGGTGCCTGCTCGCATTGTGGAAGAGGAATATAGTCAATAGATCTCACACATTGAGACCTATATGTGCTTTGAAACACTTCTATGTCACCTAGTTTGACATCATCCCGTATCTTACGATGACGGTGAAATATATCCCAGTGGATGGAGTGAGACTCGAACATTCGCGTAGCATGGGCCTTAAAAGTCTAAGAGATCTATTAAGGGGACCACCTACGCTCGGAAAACTGCTCAGTCCAATCACACTTGCTACTTCTGAAGTTGCAATATATTTCTATACCTATGTAGATTATGCGACAGTGCATTCATATGCGACTTCGCAAACTAACCATGTCTATCTTCAAAATAAAGGACATCTCCTATATGAGATTTCTAGTTGTATGGGTCAGTGTCATAACTTGCATCATCGTAACCGCTTTACGACAAGTTGTCTTTCCACTCTTACCCTTTACTAGAAAACATATCTTCAGTTCTCATAGACATTGTAAAATATACTTAACGTTTGTTCATTGATCCACACAAGGATCACTCTAGAACCTGTTCTTCAACCAAGAACATGGGTCACACCAAGTCGAGCTTTCAGTCTTATAGCATCTACTTCTGATACATAAATAATGTTGAACATCATTTGCTATTACTGAAAATGCCAAGATAAACTTAATATTTCACCTAGTCATACAAGTAAGAACCTCTTTCTTTGCTTGTTCTATTCTGAGAAACTTCAGAATCTTAACTTAGGAAATATTCCGACATAATGTTATTTAGCCCCTTACGATCTATACAATTATAAATCGGATGCCTAATACTCCTAACTTCATTTCATAGAAAATTTAATCACTTAAATAATCCTTTACACTCTACTAGAGGATATGTCTCATTCAGTATGTCGTTACATTCAAAATCACAAATGACACCTAGCTCCCACTCAAATATGTCTTCCGCATATAAGATCAAGGAAAACTACTTAGCTCCCACTCACTTCTTTGCAAATGCAGGTTTCTTCAATTATTTTGGACAACTCCAAAATCCTTTGATCATATTATCAAAGTGAAGATTCCAGCTCCGATATGCTTGCTTCTGCCCATGAATGGACAACTGAAGTTTGCATACATGTTTAGAATCCTCAGGATTACAAACCATTATTGTACTGATTAAAACTCTTTCTTAATGACACTATTAAGAAACATGGTTTTCTTATCCATCTATCAATTTCTCATTCGAAATTATAGTAACTGCTAAACGAACCAGAATAGACTTAGTCTTCGCCACTTGAGACAAACTCTCATGTGGTCAACTTTTGAATCTGTCGGAACTGTTTCACGACAAATCGATCCTTCTCAATATCTATTCTCTCATAAAATTTCACATTCTATTAACATCCTAGATGCCATCAAGAAGATCTCCCAAGTCATTACCTGGTAATCGTATATGGATTTTATTTCGGATCATAAATGACTCATAGCCATTTCTCGGACTTAGGTCCACCATCTCTTCTTCGTAGTTCGTAGGTCTATCATATTCCATTAATATGACCTTCATAACAAGATTGTCGTAACACATAGTGTGGAACACAACCTCGTATGCCTACGCTCTTAGTATGAGCTCAGAACATCATGATCTTGAATCATCAGCTTTTTCAAGCTGTGGAGCATGACACCGAAAACACTTTCGGTTGCGCCACTCTGATGTCTGGAGAGGAAGTTCACCAACTTCGTCTTGCTCTACTTTCTTTCTCACTTATACCCTTGGACAAGAAACTATTTTTTTCGCAAGGTATATCCCGGCAACGATTTTGCCTATGTCGTGTGACATGTACCCAACTAACTCTTGAGGTACGGAACACTACAAAGATTAATCCATTTTAGGTTTGATCACATCGAAAACCTAAATTGCTGAAACGACAATCCAGGCTAAAAGCCATGCCATGACTCATATGGTATTGTCTCCATGGATTTAAATGGTTTCCCTACTATCTAACGTGAGTGCTGCATTTCTACCATATGACTCTAATGATCACAATAATTCGATAAGAGATTTATTTACCACACACTATCCGATAGGGTGCAATTACGACGTCCTAACATACCATAACACTATGGTGTTCCATGCGACGTAATTTGTGGACCTCTTCTCACAAGTCTTTCAATGATGTGCCAACATTATAACTCAAATCTTCATTTCCTCGATCTGTATCGCGGGAATTTGATTTTCTTGTTAAGTTTATTTCCTACTTCATTCTGAACTTGTTTGATCGAATCAAAATTTCCAGGCCAACATTCCCCGAGTGGATATCCATATATCTACTCGAATATTCATGAAGTCTATGAAATAAATACTTCCACTAAACGTTAAAGTACTTCATTGATTCACATACACCCATATGCACGATTCTCAACAAGGTATACTCAAAACGTTCAGTGAAGTTCAGGAAATAAAGGTCTCCACTACCCGTCAATTACTTCATTGAACCACATACATCTATATGTATGACTATCAATAAGTTATATGCCCGTTTTCCAAAAACGGTGTCTTAGTTATTTTGCAAGTGTCAAAAGATCAAATCTAAGGACTTCTAGATCCATCCGGTATGGAGCTAATGCATTGACTATAACATTGACATGAATTAAACGGTAGTGCCACACATATGTGGTGTCTTTATTAAGTTTGTATCCTTTGGCATTAATATTACGAATGTGGGAGCTTCTACCATCTAAATTCAAATCGGCATATGATCATTATTTCATAAATATAGGACAACGAATTTGTCACTAACATATATGAACAAGTGTCTCGCTAGAGGAGACACACTTATAACGATCATACTAACAGGCGATCATAAAGAATTTATCAAAATGGTAGATCTAGAGGGAGAGTGTCTATGGCCATCACAACAATTTGTCTGCCATTATCAACACACAATGTCGCCTCATCCTTTCAAGCTACTCAAGCCGTAAACCTGATATTCATAAAACATACTAGTTCAAAACTTAGTCACTACTTCGAGTACTTGCTTAGCTAAAACATTCATAACATGTATATCATATATACACCATCATCATCGATGACTTCCGGCGATCTGTTTCACCTTCTTGATACTTCCAACGTAATCAAGAATCATGAAGGTGAACGATTCCCCTTGCATGACATAGTCTATGACAGAGGATTTGCACTTGGCAACGACGTCTGTCATTCAGTGATCGAGCTGAGCGAGGCGTCTCAACGTTCATCAAGTATGAACATATGTCATCAAGTATGACTGCCACGTGCTCCTTCAATGTGTGTATTCTCTTCCACCTTGGTTGAGAAGACAATCAGTCAACGTACTAATAAACTTCATCAACCCAACTTTAGGGGTACCCTGAGCTTAGCGACCATCTCATATGTTCGCGATCTAACAACTCGTACCCACCGTTGGTTCTCTATGCCAGAGATTATAGCATACACCGGACTATGATGATATCACCCGCACAAAATCTGATAATCCAAATTATCTTTTGTTAGCGGAACTCCGGGTTTATCTCCTAGTGGGTATTGTATCACAAAGAGCTAACGGTTTAAACAAGGAGTATCCTCAAGCTAAAGTATAAAACTATGAAGTTTGGACCCAACCTTTTAAGTTTCTCAATCGCAGGAATGCGCCTAATTTTAAAAGATGATATCACATTGGTTAAAATCTACAAAGGTTTTGCAAAACAGACTTTATTCATTATATTTTGAGTTCTAGTATTTTAGAAAATAACTATCTAAACTCCCACTCAAACGAACATCCCTCCTGGTCGTTTAAGCGATTACACGACACCCATCCATTGCACCACCCCTCATCGTCAGAGCCGGCGGCACAACTTCAAGAGTAGACAACTTTCCGTCACACCAATTTTGTGACTCGTGCTCGACCTTTCGGCATCTGTGTTCCGAGGCCATATCTGCATATGCTAGGCTCGCCACTATAACCTCCACGCTGACGCTTGTGCAACATGGCTTACACCCACCGTATGCGAACGACGTTCGATATGTCTAACACCCGATCGTCACGGCCTGCCTCATAACGTAGAACTTTCTTGGTGGTGCTCGTTGGAGGAAGAACACTAGTGGTATTTTTGAAGGGATCATCTTATATAATTACCGCCGCGTAACTAATATATATAATCCAACAATATAAGATGCACACAAAACATCAAATGTAATGCGATGTGATATAGTCCATGCGCCATGGTCTTCTTGGCGCCCGCAGTTTATAAACAATTTATCAAACCTATCTTGACCATATCACATAGCCTCTGCAAAATAAAGTTAGACGCTTCTACTTTATCTTTTGCATATTTTACGTGGCTTGGGCTGTCGTAAATAGAACCGCTTCATACCTACGAATCTTATGACCACAACAACGATCCAATAATTGCATGTTTAAGCATCCATTTCGGGCCCTCCATTGAAAATGCAAAGCCAACTAAAGAGAGAGAAACTGACACCCGCCAGCCACAGATACGGTACAAGCCGTATGTCAGTAGTGGAACCAGTCTCGCGTAAGCGTACGCGTAAAGTCGTTCTGGGCCGCTTCATCAACTCGATGCAGCTGGAATCACAAGTGCACGCTAGAGGGTAGCAAATAACAGGAACGGTGCACCCGTGCAAAACACAGGTTCTAACAGCGTACAGCTATATCTACAATAGATCGGCTCTGATACCACTAAAGGAGATTTTAGGCACAAAACCAAATTTTCCGAGCAACGATATCCTTAAACTAGCCAAGATCTACACTATGTAGATATAGAAGTACGGCGGAGATCGGAATACATACCCTCGTAGACCGAATAGCGGGGATTACGCTCCCGCACAAGCGTTGACGACAAAGACGACGTAGCCGACCTCTAGGTCGCGAAGAACTTGGCGCGACGAAGATGACCTCGAGGACGGGTGGAGGAAGTAGGCCTCCGAGCACCGCTAGCAGCACCTCGTAGGGCCTTACACACATACGGTGGAGACGACGGCCTCCAAATCTCCAGTCCAGGACGAGCAGCAGAAGACTTGGACCGAAAACATAGCAGCGCGGCAGCGGGCTATGGTGGAAGAGATCCCCCTCGCAACTGGGTGCAACTCCTACAAAGGGAATCACGAGATCGAGAGAGAATTAGAGAATTAATTGGTGAATTAAAAGGCTAGGGGTGCCCCTTCTTATATAGGCTCCCGGGGGGAGCCAACCTTGCCAGCCAGGCAATGTGGGACTATCCCACATGCTTGGTGCGGACAAGCAAGGTGCGCCGGCCCTAGGTGGCCCCCATTTGACCCACCTAGGCCGGCCAAGCCCCCCCACCATATTCCCTTAAGGGTCCCCCCCCCATGGACCTTCTTTCCACCAGAAGGCCCATTTAGTGAAATCAGCCTAAATAAATTCGAAAATAAATATATAAAATCATATTTAGACATTAATTACACTAATTAATATCAAACATATTATATATAATTTATTCTAGCTCTGAAAACCATTTCGTCGCTGCCCGATCTCCATCGGACCATTCCCGGGACGTTCCCGGTGATCTCTTTCCTTTCCGATTGTCTTGTCGAAACCCATTAAGTGTGTTACCCTAGCGGTTCGATATAATAAGAAATATGATCGAGACTCCTCTCCGATCAATGACTAACTCGTAGGCCTAGACCCCATGAATTAATCCCTCTGATATAACGAATGACTTTCATCTATCAAACCTGGACGTCTTGTCTTAAACCCTTTGTCATGGCGATACTTAGCTTGTCCGAGCTTCATTCTCAGATATCTCCATTCCTAGAATGATCTTGTTACCGACAACACTATCTTCTACTCGTCCATGATATTATGTCAGCTGGTGACCTAGTCACATGTTTGCAAACTCATTTGACATAATCTCACCGAGTGGGCCCTAGAGTATCTATCCGGCTATGCGGACTGACAAATCCCGCTGTTGACCCCTCGTCTCAACTACCCCCTTCCGATACCCAAAAGTATCACCGTTATTGTCACACTAAATAAGATATGACGTTTGGTGCAATCAAAGTATCTTCAAGGAATAACAATAAGAGTTGGTCTCACGGTCTTAAGGCGTAATGACTATGTCCTATAAATACTGGGTATGTCCATCACATCGTTCAACCAACGACATGACTTCCATTACCGACCGGCGTCATGCCCTGTGATCGGAAAACCTCGATCATCAATCACGCAACAAAACTAGTCTTAGTAGAGGCTACTAGGGACCTAGTTGTTTATCTACCACACCTGTATTAATGTTTTCGCTTAATAAAGTTATATCATGGTATAAAACATATAATGAACAATTGGGATATTGCCAATAGACTATGTTTATTAAGTGCCTCTAGGGCATATTCCCTTCAAAAGTAGGTCCATAGTCAAGTTCCCATATGCCCTCTATAATATGTGTCCTTTGTCCTATTGCAGTTTGTTGCATCAAAGCGGATACCACTGTTTTGGTTGGTGCTTTTTTTATCTTGGTTTGTTGTGTAAAATATATTTCAATTTGTCTCGTACCCTTGAAAAGTCAATATAGTTGAAGATGGTGATGTGGCCAACAAGTATAGCTGTTCTTCAACCTTGGTGTCATTAATGAGACATCTTTTTAACCAACTGCTGAAAGTCTTCATGTGTTTTCCATCAATACAATCTTCAGATTTCTCCGAGTATTTGGAGCGTAAAACATTCTTGTGTTCCTCGACATACGGACCCACCAAAACTGGAATTATGTAGAACGGTGCCGTCTGCTTGAGTGAAAGAATCCCAGTCTTGACATATTGTTGCTTTATTTCCTAGGGTGCCTTTTCCATGCAGTCTCCCCTCATGAAGCGATTCAGGAACACCGATCGGCTTCAGATCAGGAATAAAATCTACACAAAACTCAATGAACTCCTCTGTTCCATAACCCTTGATGATGCTTCCTTCTGGCCTAGCCCTGTTATGAACATATTTTTTTAAGACTCCCATGAACCTCTCAAAGGGGAACATGTTGTGTAGAAATACAGGACCGAGAACAAAAATCTCTTCGACTAGGTGGACTACGAGGTCCGTCATAATATTGAAGAAGGTTGGTGGGAACACCAACTCGAAGCTGACAAGACATTGAACCACATCCTTCTCTCAATAATTTAGAGTTAGTGGATTGATGACCTTCCGAGAAATTGCTTAGAGAAATGCACATAGCTTCATAATGGGTTCTCGAACATTTTCCGGTAGAAGCCCTCTCAATGCAACAGAAAGTAATTGTGTCATAATCACGTGGTAGTCATGAGACTTTAGGTTCTGAAATTTTTGCTCTGACATGTTTATTATTCCCTTTATATTTGATGACAAGCCAGATGGAACCTTCATACTACGAAGGCACTCAAAAATATTTTCTTCTCTTCTTTCGTAAGAGCGTAGCTTACAGGACCTGGCTGATTCTCTGAATGACTATCGTCTCGATGCTTCTCTTCGCTCATACGTTGATGGGCCTGCCTTCCTTTCGGTATACCTTTTTTTGACTTCCCATCTTTTGACTTCCCATACACGCCCAAGAAGTTTAGCAGGTTGCAGCAAATGTTCTATGTCACGTGCGTCACGTCGATTGCAGAGTGAATCTCTAGCATTATCCAATAGGGCAGCTCCCAAAATATAGATTTCTTCTTCCACATGGGTACGTTGTTGTTTGCGTCATTCGGAACAGTGAGTCCGGCAGGACCCTTTCCAAAGATTACACTTAAATCCTTGACCATATCATGTATAACAGAACTAGAAGGGCGGGTAGGCCTCGGCCGATGATCTGCCTCACATTTGTAATGTTTGCCTTTCTTCCTTAACGGATGCTTGGGTACAAGAAACCGACGATGACCCAGGTACACATTCTTGTTACCTAAATGTATACTATCAGTCTCAGCTAAATAGTGTGTGCATGCATTGTATCCCTTGTTTGACTGTCCTGAAATGTTGCGAAGAGCAGGCCAATCATTGATGGTTACAAAAAGCAAAGCTCGTAGATCAAATTCCTCCAGTTTGTGCTCGTCCCACACACATACATCTTTTTTCATGCCACAACTGCAAAAGTTCTTCAACTAATGGCCTGAGGTACACATCAATGTCGTTGCCAGCTTGCTTTGGGCCTTGAATGAGCACTGGCATCATAATGTACTTCCGCTTCATGCACAACCAAGGAGGAAGGTTATAGATACATAGAGTCACTGGCCAAGTGTTGTGACTGGAGCTCTGCTCTCCAAAAGGATTAAAGCCATCTGTACTTAGACCAAATCTTAAGTTCCTTGCGTCATCTGAAAATGTCGGGAACTTTCTGTCAATTTTTCTCCACTAGGACCCATCTGCGGGGTGTCTCATCATCAAGTCTTTTTTACGATCTTCTTTGTGCCATCGCAACAACTTGGCATGCTCTCTGTTGTTGAACAAACGTTTCAACCGTGGTATTATAGGAGCATACCACATCACCTTTGCAGGAATCCTCTTCCTGGGGCGCGTCTCGCCCTCAACATCACCAGGGTCATCTTGCCCGATCTTATCCGCAAAGCACCGCATACATGACATGCATTCAATTTTTCGTGCTCACCGCGGTAGAGGATGCAATTGTTAATGCATGCATGTATCTTATGCACCTCTAATCATAGAGGGCATACCACCTTCTTTGCTTGGTACGTACTATAGGGCAATTTGTTATCCTTTGGAAGCATCTTCATAAATATTTTCAACAAATTTTCAAATCCCTTGTCAGAAGTACCATTCTCTGCCTTCCATTGCAGCAATTTAAGTATGCAACTTTTTCTGATCATTTTGACAAGTTGGGTTAACAATTTGGCGTGATCAACTAACATACGCTCCAACTTCAACCTTTATTTTTCACTTCCACAGTCCATTTGTGCATCACGAATGGCCCGATGAAGATCATCGTCGGGCTCATCAAATATGGGATCTTCTTCAGCTTTGTCTTCTCCCATTGCAGTATCACTGAACCAAGGATACTTGGCATTATCCTCCTCTTCTTTATTTTCTTCCATCATAACCACTGTTTCTCCGTGCTTGGTCCAACAATAATAACCAGGCATAAAACCATTATGCAAGAGGTGGGAGTGAATGACTTTTGAGGTAAAGTGATCACTCATATTCTTGCAGGCACTGCATGGACAATGAATAAAACCATTCTTCGGCTTGTTTGCCTCAGCCACATGGAGAAAATTATGCATGCCATCAATGAACTCATGACAGCATCGGTCAGCGTATATCCATTGTCGGTTTATCTTTATTACATAAAAGTATATCGAACCCCATTATTACACTATTGTCATGAATAAAATGTAAGAGCAAATTAATTAATACAAGGTCATCCATTAAAATAAGAGTAGAGTAGTGACAACTCGTAATACATAGTTCTCATAAAACATACATTAACTGAAACAAATAAAAAATTATCTAAAGAATTTAAATCCAACAACAAATGCGATCAAAATCGCAACTAAGGTAAATACTGAATCCACAACATAATGATACCAAGCCTCCCGATTAATAGCATATTTTCTAATCCTTTTAATTTTCAAGCGTAATGAATCCATCTTGATCTCGTTACCATCGACCACGTCGGCAAGTTTGAGCTCTAATTTCATCTTATCTTTTAAGCATTGAAGATAAAGATCTTCACTTATTTTCAATTTTTCTTTCAAATCATTATTTTCTTTATCCAAAAACTCGACAATAGGGCCAGGTTCAATTTCCGGTTCAACTACCTCCTAGATAAAAATAAATCTATGTCAACTTGGTCGTCATATGTGACGCCCTAAAATCGGTACTATGTAGATTTAAGCGATCCCTCCGAAATCCGCATACTAACGATTTTAGGTCGCCCACCAGACATAATGTGCACGCCGAAACATGCGCATTATGTGGGTGGAATTGTGATAACATTATAACAGTTCCGATACATCCACAAATACAGCAGAAGATAAATTACAACAACGACTCGAACGAGTCAAGATACAAATATACAATAGAAAGATACAAATGACAGCGGAAGCAGAATAATATCCGACTATGGATAAGAAGCAAATTGGACTAAGAGTTCTGAAGATAAGCGATGGCGCCATATCCCTGCCCAGCCAAGCCGGAGGGATTCTCAAGCTAACGTCGTCTGACTTCAAACCTGTTGACAGCACATAAAGCACATCCCAAAAGAGGGTCAGGGCACTCCCTGGCAAGCAAAACCGACTTGCCTACTTTCTACACCATCTCCCAAAATATAGGGGAGGTGGACTTAGCGGCAGCAGCACTAGCAACCTAAAGAGACACGCTACAACTTTCGTCTAATCAGAGAGGGATAAGAGAGCGCATAAGATAAACATCTACAACTAACACCAAACATAACCCATTCTCGAATTAACCCCCTCAACCAAATATGAGGAAGCAATTCGGGAAACTCACACATTGAACAGTTTTAGTTATAATTTATGGTGAAAGTAATTCTATATTACTAGTCAATTTAATTAACATTAATTAAGTGTAAGTTGTCTAGATCTTGTTAGCCAGCATCATCACCAAAGTCGTCCATAACCGTGGACACGGCTCATCGATAAGATTATACCCTGCAGGGGTGCACTACTGTACCCATACTCGCATGATCAACCCAAGCAAGCATCAGGGCTTCTCAACACGACTTATTCCTTCACTACAGCAAGTCCAAAAGCCACCCATATGAGTTGTTACCCGCGTCAGGAGTCCGGCCGAATCTCAATTGCGGACTCATTAGTTTGCGCCTACGCCACCATGCGGCTCAAACCACAGTAGGAACTGTTCGCTTCGTGTCGTACCGCACCTATATGACCCCCCCCCCCCCCCCCCCCCGTATCACATACCCTCTCATCATCATCGTCATCATCATCATCATCATCATCATGCACATGCATATGAGCAAAATGAAAACCCGAACTACTTGCGGCACATGGACAAGTTGTAGATCCGTTCAAAGTCGAGGGGGCTCCATATGGCCTCCCACAAGTGGTTAGTGCGCTCAAAATTGGATCCGAGGACAAAATCTCAGTTCCTAGGTCGACACTGAGCAGAACAAAACACCTCGCAAGGCCTTCCGCCTGGTGCCTCATCATTTAATTATAATACCCCAATATAAGACAACATTTTATTAAGGTAGAGTAATCTATCAAACTAAGCAGATGAAACATAAGACCAACAGACGACCCACACAAACAACTCTAAGCATGCGCTACGACTCGCAAGGCCAACAGATAAACATGCAACGGGTATTAGGTTGTGGGGATAAAGCTGTATGGGTTGCAGGATAAACATGTGATGGGATCGCAGTTCAAGAATCGATAACTAGGGTAGCAGAGATCAACGGCGGGAATGAAATACAATGTATAGGTAAACAAGCAAACTTTGCTTGCCTGGAATCCCGCAAGGAAGCAGATCTTGTCGTTGCTCACACATCTCAACGTTGTATCCGCGAAGAAGCAACAAACACTGGAAAGCGTAAAAGATGCACTTTACCACTACGACAAAAGATCCAGCATGATCATATGATAATGATGCATGGCATGGCAAGATGCATTGCGAGATGCACTTAATACGAATTAAGCGGAACCGGGATTCCGATAATTAATATTTAGGTGCAAGTTATTTATTTACCAGCAATATATTAAATGTTGGTTAGCATGGCAACACATGGCATGTGTGATCTAATTAAATTAAATGGAATAGGGCATTATATATTTATTACCCCACACATTCCATATTGAATTATTTAGGTGATTTGCTACACCCCGAACCCAAGAGATGCAACACATGTAAGTATGATGCGAGATGCACAAGATAGATGACATTTAATAAAAATAGGTTTAGGGTTAGGGTTTGGGTCTGTAGATAGGGTTCGAAACCGACGTCTTCGGTCCGTAGAGGAAGTAGTCGTCGTCGCGGAACCGGGGCACCGTCGTTTGTCGGTGTCGTGGAAGTGGGCGGGGAAGTAGTCGTACTCGGTCATCCTCGTTGACAGGCGCGGGCACGTAGGAGCACGGCAACGGACACCGGAAGGAGAAACGCAAGGGCGGGCACCGCGACACGGACACGGGCGGTCACGGCGACGCGACACCGGAAGAAGCACTCGCACGCGCATGTAGCAACACCTCGAAGGCTGGACAACTCGGACAAAAGCGACGCCGGGGTGTTGCGGACATTTTGTCGAACACCCGTCGCGCGGCGGACGCGGGGGACACCGGACGGAGACGACGCGCACGCGGCCATAAGAGGCAGTGGGGACGGCGACGCGGCGCGGGCGAAACGCACGGCGGCGGCTGCCGGGGACGCGGGCCGTCGGGTGGAGGTAGCCGGCGGCGGGCGCAGCGCGGCAGCGAGCGCGCGGCAGCGAGAGGAGGTGGAGGTGCGCGGGCGCGAGCACGCGGAGGCGTGCGGCGGCGAGCACGTGGGAGCGCGTGGGGGCGTGCGGAAAGAGGTGCCGGGGCAGCGCGCACGAGCGACGGCTCGGGGGCGCGGCGAGCGGAGCA
The DNA here is from genome assembly GCA_026929855.1 of Poa annua. NCBI lineage: Eukaryota > Viridiplantae > Streptophyta > Magnoliopsida > Poales > Poaceae > Poa > Poa annua. The sequence continues at coordinate 57,181,734 of CM049431.1, forward strand.
GGGGGCGGCCGGCGGCGGGAGGCGGCGCGCTACGGGCGGCGGCGTTGGGGCGACGGCCGGAGATGGCGCTGGCGGCGTGGGGGAGGCGTGGGTACGGGCGACCGGCGGCTGCGGGAGGAGGCCGTGGAGGTCGGACGGCCGGGGAGCGGGGCGGCCGGGGAGCGGGGCGGCCGGAGAGAGGAGGTCGGGGACGCGGCGCGTGGAGGCGGGAGGAGCTCGGGGGGGCACGGCGGAGGCGCAGCGCGGCCGGGGCGGCCGACGGCGCGGCGAGGGGGCCGCCGCGCAAGGCGTGCGGGTGGCGGCGCGGGCGCGGCGGGATGGGGCGACGGGGCGCGCGGGCGCGGCGGGGACGCGGAGGAGAGGGCGCGGCGCGCACGCGGCAGCGAGCGGGCGGCGCGCGGCCGGTGGCCGGCGGCGGCGGCGGCGGGCCGGAGCGCGCGGGAGCTGGGCGTCGGGCGCACGGGGAAGGAAGGCGCAGGAAGCTCGGGAGGAGAAGAGCGGGTGCGGCTCGGGAAGGAGAAGAAGGAAAAAAGGAAAGAAAGAGGAGAAAAGAAAAAAAAAGAGGGGGGAAATGGAAAAAAGGAAAAAGAAGAGAGTGGAGGGGGGCGGCTGCAAAAATGCAGGGGGGTGGGAAACAAGTTTCCAGGGGAAACCCTAGGGTTTGGGGTTAGATGGAGGAATTTGAATACGAAACCTTTATAAAATATTTTTAGTTTTGCATAGAAAATTTAATAAACTAGTTTTTAACATTTTTAAAAGATTTGAAAATAACACATTTTTAATTAATTCAAAATGTGTTTGAATTTAATTGTGGAAAAATAAATTTAAATGCAACCAATTAAAATAATGCGATGGTAAGCGATGCTATGACGATGCAAAAAAAAAAGAAAACACACAAAAAAAGGGATAAATTCCGGGGCGTTACATCAAAATTCACAGAAACATCAAATGAAATAAATAGTTTTAAAAATGTACCACATCTGAATCATAGACCGGACGAGAACCGACGTGGACGGATATCAGAACCATGACTCTATACATACAATACAAGTTAGAAAATTATAGAAGTAATAACTATTCATCTAAAACAATAAAGCTATGTTTGTAAAAATCAAATAAAAACATGAGGCTCGTCGAGATGGTGCCGGTGACGGGACGGCGCGGGCGATCGACGGCGGTAAGGACGACGACGCTAAAACACATAAATCATAAATTAGTTTGAGCACAAATTGCACATATACAAAAATGAAATCATAACTTAGCCATTTCATCGAACACCTAGCTTGCACTAAAAATTTGAAATGAGCAAAATGAGCTCAAGAAACAATGCCGGAAAGAGGATGAAACTGCTAACCGTGGGGTGTCTTCAATCTCTCCAAATAGTGTAAAATATTGTGGATTATTTAGACTTGGGGAGAAGAAAAGAAGGAGAAATGGAGAGGGAAATGTTGAGCTCGAGCTCGGGCTGAGAAAATGGAGTCGACCGGGGGTGGAAAAAGCTGATATAGGTGGAACTTTAGTCCCGATTCGTGTTAGGAACCGGGACTAAAGGTTGCTGGCGCTGGGCCCCACCTCTGCTGCCGCATGTGGTGGACGTTTAGTCCCGGTTCGTAACACAAACCGGGACTAAAGGTCTCTCCCAAATCCGGAGTGGTGGCTCTCACTCCTTTAGTCTCGGTTCATTTTAAAATCTGGACTAAAGGGGCGAACCAAATCCCCCTTTTCCACTAGTGTACTGATAGAACAAAAAACATAGTTTACGGCCATGGCTTCATGGCTTCAGTTACTAAAAATAGAACTACTAACTCAAAAATCATTTGAATTGTTTAAGAATGACTTGGACGGTCTAAAAAGTATATATGTCGAGATGGGTTATTAGACTTGCTTACAATTGACTATCGGTGTCTGCGATTTTAGAAGCCATATTAACTCAAAGATAACTAAGTTAATCTACCACCATTTGCTTCAATTTGAGAAGTCAAATCAATTAAAATATAGTCTGCCTCGATATCATATCCTACCTTCTTACTTACCAGAATCATGGTCATAATAACTCAAATGAATTGTTAATATGGATTCACTCATCTTTGTTCCGGCATGGCAGTTGCGTTCTGGTTGTGCATATTATCTCCTATGTTTCTCTTCTCGCGCCAGCCAAAGATTCAGAATCAGTGAAACCCACAGTTAGAGGATAAAGTTCCAACACATGATGTTAGCGGTCTACAAATATTAGCAGTAATTAAACAATGCTATCATCTAAACGCATGCAACTAAGGAAACATATAGTAAGTGGAAGCAAATGTTTGTTCATGGTGTCGAGGAGTGTGCTTCCTGAATCTAAACAATTGAAGTCTATATATTGATGCGAGCTGAGAGTTGACTACAAATAAATACCTAAACACCAGTGGAGAAGAAATTAAGACACGACCGGACGACAATTAGTACACAAGCTCTAAAACATGCAGTAGGATGCTCGAAAGAAATGTTCCTAAGAGAGAGACTCGTACCATGATAAAACAGTAAATTATAAGTAAAATCTTACATATTCACGATGTTGTTCAAATCTAAATCAGTTGGAGGTTCAAGAACGATTAATGACCAATATTTGTTTTTTGGGAGGAAGAAGTCAACATACACATGCTCGCTTTTTGGAGAGGAAGAAATAAACATACACCTATTCAGCGAGGTCCATGTAGCTGATGGTGAAAAGCCAAGCATGGTAGCGCCCATCCCATAGTGCACGGCGGATGAGCATGCGAGGATCGTTGAGCTAGTTGAGGTGGAGGTCACGACAGCGGTAGTAGGGGACCAGGGCAAGAGGTTGTCTAGGCCGGCGCCCAGGGCCGGTTATGGGATTTTAGGGGCCGAAGTAGAACTATAAGTCAGAGCCCTTCGTATCAACATCAAATAAAAATCAACATATGTGTATATAAACGATAGTATAAAAAATGTGTTGATCACTTTTTACTCACACCGTTATTGTCTGTGTTGATTAATATAGGCCAACACCCAGGATAGTAAATAATGACAATTGTACCTGACATTTGAGATGATTATTACAATCCTTGGCTCCTTGCATAATAAACACCTATATAAGGATTAATATTGACCATACCACACATGGTTTCGGCTCGCCATCAAAACAAATAAACACCTATATAAGGATCAAAGCATCTAGATGGAGATGTCTCCACGTGTGAAAGTTGATTGTGGTGCACACAGCATGATGCAGTTGAAATGGTAGATTGTTCCAAATTAACCCAGATGGGATGTTAGAACAGTGAACCAATTCTTTGTTTAACCACAGATATTCAATTGCGTATCAAAATTTTAGAAAAGAAAAAATTGTGGTAAAGAGCAAACCACATATGAGACATATCCTAAAAGCAGTAGATATGGCTAGGAGCCAGCCTCCTTACCTCATGCTTACTACCAAGAAGAAAAAGCAAGTCATGCCAACTAATCAAATGGATTTGCAGGAACCACGCACGGTCAAGTGGTCATCAGAGCTTGAGATGGTGGCGGTGGCCGGCAATGGGGGCATCTCCAGTAGTCCGGATGGGTAGAAAAAAGGTTATACCGAAAAACAAAATTTCCATCTAGAGGCGAGAAGGGATGAAGCAAAGCAATTAGAAGTTGCAAGGGGTACGGGGACGGGTGGTTCTCACCGTCGAGCTCGATTCTCTCGCGGCTGGACCCGACGAACTCGTTTCCCCGCGACCCCCGGCCGACAAGCCTCCCGGGCGACGCACGACCACCACTGGAGGTTTGGAGCACGACCCCGGCTCGGAAGCGCTGAGCTCCGCCTCCTAATCCGCCGCGACCGGGAGGATTCGCCGCCACGCTTGAAGGCCGGCTTGACCATCTTTTGCATCTTGCGGCTGCTGGTGGAAAGAAAGGGAAAGAAGATAGGGTTTGACTTTCATGGGCAGCTGTCAGAAAACTGACTGGAACGAACGATCCAGATGAGATATATCCGACATCCGACGGCTCAAAACGCACGTGTCGGGAGTGGCCTCACCAGCCGCGGTGAGCACCAGCTTTCAGTCTATAGATAGGTGGTGCTTTCAGTCTATAGATAGATGGTGCTTTCAGTCTATAGATAGATTGTGTATCAAAATTTTAGAAAGGAAAAAATTGTGGTAAAGAGCAAACCACATATGAGACATATCCTAAAAGCAGTAGATAAGGCTAGGAGTCAGCCTCCTTACCTCGTGCTTGCTACCAAGAAGAAAAAGCAAGTCATGCCACTAATCAAATTGATCTGCAGGAACCACACACGGTCAAGCGGTCATCAGAGCTTGAGATGGTGGTGGTGGCCGGCAATGGGGGCATCTTCAGTAGTCCGGATGGGTAGAAAAAAGGTTATACCAAAAAAAAAATTCCATCTAGAGGCGAGAAGGGATGAAGCAAAGCAATGAGAAGTTGAAGGGGTAGGGGGACGGGTTGTTCTCACCGTCGAGCTCGATGCTCTCGCGGCTGGACCCGGCGAACTCGTTTCCCCGCGACCCGTAGCCAACGCGCCTCCCGGACGACGCACAACCAACACTGGATGTTTGGAGCACGACCCCGGCTCGGAAGCGCTAAGCTCCTACTCCTAATCCGCCGCGGTCGGGAGGATTCGCCGCCGCGGTTGAAGGCCGGCTTGACCATCTTTTGCATCTTGCGGCTGCTGGTGGAGAGAAAGGGAAAGAAGATAGGGTTTGACTTTCATGGGTAGCTGTCAGAAAACTGGCTGGAACGAACGATCCAGATGAGTTATATCCGACATCCGACGGCTCAAAACACACGCGTCGGGAGTGGCCTCAGCAGCCGCGGTGAGCACCAGCTTTCATTCTATAGATAGATTGTGTATCAAAATTTTAGAAAGGAATTTTTTTTTGGTAAAGAGAAAACCACATATGAGACATATCCTAAAAGCATTAGATATGGCTAGGAGTCAGCCTCCTTACCTCGTGCTTGCTACCAAGAAGAAAAGGCAAGGCATGCCACTAATCAAATGGATCTGCAGGAACCACGCACGGTGAAGCGTTCATCAGAGCTTGAGATGGTGGTGGTGGCCGGCGATGGGGGCATCTCCGGTAGTCCGGATGGGTAGAAAAAAGGTTATACCGAAAAACAAAATTTCCATCTAGAGGCGAGAAGGGATGAAGCAAAGCAATGAGAAGTTGCAAGGGGTAGGGGGACAGGTTGTTCTCACTGTCGAGCTCGATGCTCTCGCGGCTGGACCCGACGTACTTGTTTCCCCGCGACCCCCGGCCAACGCGCCTCCCGGACAACACACGACCACCACTGGAGATTTGGAGCATGACCCCGGCTCGGAAGCGCTGAGCTCCTGCTCCTAATCCGCCGCGGCCGGGAGTATTCGCCGCCGCGCTTGAAGGCCTGCTTGACCATCTTTTGCATCTTGCGGCTGCTGGTGGAGAGAAAGGGAAAGAAGATAGGGTGTGACTTTCATAGGAAGCTGTAAACTGACTGGAACGAACGATCCAGATGAGTTATATCCGACATCCGACGGTTCAAAACGCACGCGTGGGGAGTGGCCTCAGCAGCCGCGGTGAGCACCATCTTTCAGTCTATAGATAGATTGTGTATCAAAATTTTAGAAAGGAAAAAATTGTGGTAAAGAGCAAACCACATATGAGATATACCCTAAAAGCAGTGAATATGGCTAGGAGCCAGCCTCCTTACCTCGTGCTTGCTACCAAGAAGAAAAAGCAAGTCATGCCACTAATCAAATGGATCTGCAGGAACCACGCACGGTCAAGCGGTCATCAGAGCTTGAGATGGTGGCGGTGGCCGGCGATGGGGGCATCTCCAGTAGTCCGGATGGGTAGAAAAAAGGTTATACCGAAAATAAAATTTCCATCTAGAGGCAAGAAGGGATGAAGCAAAGCAATGAGAAGTTGCAAGGGGTAGAGGGGCGGGTGGTTCTCACCGTCGAGCTCGATGCTCTCGCGGCTGGACCCGACGAACTCGTTTCCCCGCGACCCCCGGCCGACGCGCCTCCCGGTCGACGCACGACCACCACTGGAGGTTTGGAGCATGACCCCGGCTCGGAAGCGCTGAGCTCCGGCTCCTAATCCGCCTTGGCCGGGAGGATTCGCCGCCGCGCTTGAAGGCCGGCTTGACCATCTTTTGTATCTTGCGGCTGCTGGTGGAGAGAAAGGGAAAGAAGATAGGGTTTGACTTTCATGGGCAGCTGTCAGAAAACTGACTGGAACGAACGATCCAGATGAGTTATATCCGACATCTGACGGATGAAAACGCACAAGTCGGGAGTGGCCTCAGCAGCCGCCGTGAGCACCAGCTTTCAGTCTATAGATAGATGTCATTAGGATGGGTATCATTGATAAGTCCTTGTTAGGTTGATGTGTATATACATGTATATGTACCATTGTGGCTTGTAACTGTGACACTATGAATTCAATAAAAGTTCGCGATTGTGCTTCTTTTATTCTCGTTATGGTGTATACAATTATTGAATAGGAGAATAATAAAACTTTATCAAGTGTTGCCAATGGCGGCGCACCCACCCCCTCCGAGCTCTGGCGACTCCCTAGGCGATGGCGATGGCGGCGCACCCATTCTGTAGGTCTCCACCTCTACGGATAGATCGAAGATGGATCCCTTCACCGATCCTTCTTCCATTGCTCATCAGTTGGATTTCACTCTGGGTCACAGATTCAGATCTAAGGTCCGTGATCTTTTCTCCACTTCGGTTAGGCCTGTCTCCTCCTCCCATCGTTTCTTTCTGGTGGTGTCGTTTGGTCGTGCTTGTTTCCGATTGAACTCTCTGAATGTTGGCCTGGCTCTCTCTGCTTCGATCGGGGTTGCTTATGATGAGATTGATCTAGTCTGTTTATCTGCTCGGGTTTTCAAGTTCTCGGTTAGTTCAAAAGCTGTGGGTTTTCTGATTCACAACCTGACATCTGTGATTTGCGATCAGTTCATCTGTTATTTTCATCTCTGGGGTCGTGGCGGACCCAATTGGCAGCGAGAAGAGATTAGGTGGATCAAAGAAACTGAGGCTGAATGGATAGAGGTGGACTACTCACGTCGATCTACTAAGGCTCATGCACCTCAGCCTTTGGTTTCCTATGTGTTTAATCGGATTAATATTGCTTTAGATCCAAAACCTTCACCTGCCCCACTTTCAGGTGCTAATACGGTTCCTCTTGGCCATCGTTCTCCTGTGGATGTTCATCACATTGATCCTTTAGCATCTGAGCCTGGTTCTAGGGTTCTTCGTGATCCGGTATTTGGGCGGGATTCTCACCATTCAATTCCCTTACCAAATCTACAATGGGTTCCTATTCAGCGGCCTTGTGGGCTTTCTCGGCCTGCTAACCCTGAAGACCAGGTTGTCTGCAGTCAGAGGGTTCTCGCTAATCCAGCCCAGAAGCAGTCTTCTCAACAACCCAATGGGCCTTCTGATACGGTGCCTCCAGTGATTCCTGTTGCTGATACCCAGGCTAATTCTGACCATCAGGTTCATAGTCAGTTCTGCTCCCGCTGTTTAGACCCACGGCACTTAAGGAAATCTTGCCGCAATCAAATCCGTTGCCGACTCTGTTGGCGTTATGGTCATATTTCCAAATTCTGTTACTCAAGATTTAACCATAAAAGGATATTCCGACCGATCGGCAAAGTTCTGGACTCTACTCCTTTATTAAAACAGAGGGTTGTCGTCTCGCCTCCCACCAACCAAACCCTCGTCCTCCACCAGAGCAGCCCCGACGACATCGACGACCACGTCCGCCGCCGCATTGCATTGTCCACGGCTGGCGACGCGATGGCCAACCACCCCTGCGACCCGGTGCCTCATCTCCCTCCGGGGGCGGGATATGTGCCCTTCAATCCTCTGCGACCACAGCGTGGCTACGTTGTGCTCGGGGGGTCCCTGCCGGCGGTGTGCGACGACTGGGCCATTGTTAGCCTTGCGCCAGAGCCAGACCTGACTCACTTTGAAGGTACAGAAGTCTTAATCAGAGCACAGCTTGAGCAACGTCAGTTTGAGATTAAGCAGATTAGCCGATGTGCTATGGGTACGGCTCTTGTTAGGTTCGATGGGGTTATTGATCGTGACTCTGCAATTAGGAACATCCCTTATTTCATTGGTGATTCAGTTATGAGGATCACTGAGCACGATAGAGGTACAAATTTTAGGTCTGCAATCTTTACCCATGATGTGGCTCATGCTTCTAAACTATCCGATTGAATGCTGGGATTTAAAATCGATTGTTACCACCCTAGCTCCTTATGGCAGATTCTTGATTTGGAACAGAGATGATAATAACAAAGCTAGAATTATTGCTAAGATCAGAGCCTTTGATATCGATAAGATCCCAGGAAGCATTGTGGTTATTCAGAATTTCAGTGATGAGGGCAATGGTGGTAGCTGGTCTTGTCCATGTGTGATACTCAATACCAAGATGATTGGTGTCGTAGCTGGGGATGAAGATCCTTTGCCTCCAGAGGGGGAAAACCCTCATCCTGTCCCCATTGTTGTTGATGACTTTGGGTTTTGGCATGCTGACAATGAGGCTCCCGCTGACATTAATGTCCCAGCTCCTGTTAACAATGATGACCCACAGCTTGCCACCCCCCCTCAGAGTCCTGGAGCACCGCAAGAGAATATACATCAGATTCATCCTGCTATTGAGAACCTGGTTGCCCCTGTACAGGAGGTGAATGAAGTTGCTGCTCAAGATCCTGAAGCCCCTGCACAGATACAAGAGGTTCCCCATGATACACATGAGACAGCTACAACATCTCAGAACCTCCATTTTGCTGCAGTTGATGATGCAATTGTTGCACCTTTGAACCTTGATGTTTCAGTCTCTGGTTCTGCTCAAATCACTGACACCACCTTCATGCACACAGCTGTGGCTAATAAGGATGACCAGATCAGCTCATCCAAACCCATCATAGTCAGAAAGAGGAAGTTAAAGGGGAAAGCTCCTAATACTGTGGAATCGGTCAGGAGAAGCTCCAGGATGGCTAAACTGACAAGAGGATTCAAGAAGGTTATGCCAGAGCAAACCTGCGAGTTGGATGATTCTGATGATGAAGAGCACATCTTCCATGCCCAGGTGTTGAACATTGAAGCTCCACCTCCGCCACACCTGCCTCTAGAACTACTCCAAGCCCTGGGGACTGGTCCTTGTCAGATGCACCCTACGGATGTATCTGAGGACGCACTAGACTATGACAGTACCAATGATAGTGTGGAATAAGTTTTATCGTGGTTGGTCTAACAGTGGACAGTTATCTTGTTTCTCCCTTTGTTATTTTGGTTCCCCTACAACTCCTGAATTATGTTAAATCTGGATATGTATATTCGCACTATTCACGGCGTGTGAGACCTTTTGTACTACTATGTCCTTTGATCTACTACTGCCTATTACTATGTTTTTGGTTATCTGGTGCTTGGGCCAATTTGAATGATACTTTGGCACTAATGGTATCTCTGAGTTGCTGCTGGGTGCTTATTTATGCTATTATAACTTGGGCATGTTTGATCCCCTACTGTGATTGGAGTTCCTGTTGGAGTGGTTGCTCATTTGCTTACAGCGAGATTTATTTTGTTTACATTCACATGATTTATTTAACGAGAGGGAGTATTGGTCATGGCTTGTATGTGAAGCTCACGTTGGTGATCCTCCCTGCACTGCTCCAGTTGCTTACTTGGGCTTATTAATTCTGCCCATTTTTAATCTCTCTGATATTGTCTCCAATGAGTAGGAACTGGACAATTTTTGATTGGAATCTCAGAGGGATTAACTCCCAATTACGGTGGGATGATATTAGACAGAAAATCGATGAATCTAACTGCAACATCATTTGTATGCAAGAAACTAAACGTGAGCATTTCGACCACAGTTACCTGAGAAAATTTTGTCCTCGCAGATTTGATCAGTTTGTTTACTCGCCCTCAGTACGTAGCTCTGGAGGTATTATCACTATTTGGAACTGTAATGTACCTGCACAAAAAATTTGCAGGTACCTGTGTATAGTGCAAACCCTTGGATCGAATCATTTGCACACACAGTTTACGATGAATATCACAACCTTGTATCAATATTACACGAATAATCCAGACTTGGTAAAATAAATAGTTCGATACATCTTTGCATAGCATAAAGCTAGCTCAAACAGTAAAGCAGCGGAAATAAACTTCAATGAGCCTCCATCTTCATGACACGCCACAGGCGATAACATGTTGGTGCAGACTCGAACCCAAAACGAAATCCTTACTCTTCGTTAGAAACTTCTGCAGTAAATAATAATTTGCAACCGAGTGGGTCAGATTCCATATAAAATGTAGTCTGGCAAGTGACACTATGGTGGACACTTTGGAATAACTCTATAGCCTATATGCATATTTGGCTGGTGGAGTTTAAGGCTAATTTGCATAAAGCCAATTTTTCCTACTCTTTTGGAAACATTTTCTTGAATTCAAGACAAGTATGGCATGAAAACCATAATCTCATCTTCCCCTATTCACCCATCAAATTTTAACTTAGAAATTGGAATGTTGGGAGCCTCCGTTGAATCCTTGATCAGCTGCTCAAAATTGTCCGTAACCGAGGACACGGCTAAGTACTTAGTTTTAAATCTGCAGAGGTTGTGCACTTTCACCATTAGACCCAACAAACCCAAACTATCCTCAAGCACACCATTTGTGCTAAGGAAAAGGAGAGAGTTGAGACGAGACTTTTCAGATACATTTTCCCGTCCCTTGCAGACTTGACGCGCTCCAAGCTAACCATCTACCACCACCTGTCAAGTCGGGCCGAGTCCACGCAGCTTACTCCATCTAGCCAGAGCCCATTGACTAATGGTTGCACGAGAAGCAATCTTCACTTAGAGAAAACATTGGTCCCTTTATTACCCTGGGTGGCCATCCACAAGTGACTATTCCTTAGAGGTCACCCCTAAGGAATAACACTCAACACAAACCAATCAACACCAAAATCCACCCAGGTGTTACATTAACTTAGTAAAATTTACTTTTCCATAAAGCAACTTGTGCAAAGCTTCAATAATTCTACCAAGTCATTTTATAGGTTCCTAGACTCAAGGGGTGGAGAGTTCTAAGGTTTTGCATAGCAAACTACTAAGTCCAACACATGCATAAAGAAAATACTCTAGGTAATGCATAGAAAATACTTAGGAAATTTATGGGGTGTGCCACTTGCCTTGGCAACAAGCAGAACAGCAACAACAACTGCAGTCCTCGTTCCTCTCCGAAGATTCTATCACAACAAACAGTACAACATAAACAAACAGGTTTTCTTAAAAACACTAAGGAAGATATGCCATGTATGATGAGCAAAATATTTCTAAGTACTAGATGCATGCCATGCGATGAAATATGTAAGTTAATGCGAGGCAAGTTTTGGGGTCCAACATTTTACTAAGGACTTAGGAGTTTCCAATAATTTTCTAAGGACAACACTTAGAGAAAAAATAGTACCTCTTACCAAATAAAACTCTCATTAAATTCCTAAGTATTTTCAGGTGGTAAAGGTTCTATAATACAATATATACCTTTATATTTCGAAAACATGAAGAAAACAATCTTTATTTAATTTTATTTATTATATTATATCTAAAAGCTTTTAATCACAATATTTACACAAAAGCTCATAAAATATTCTAACAAAAATTATTGGAAAAATTTCTACAGTAGTACTTGGCCTTACAAATTCATAGCAAATTAGTTTGATGCAAAATAAATTTTATATTTGTTGTTATGCTTAATTTACCATTAATGCCACTTCTGTTTTTAAACAAACTTTATTCAATAAAATACAAATGTAATGATGCCAACAGTTTCTATACTTCATAAGCTTTCCAAAACAATTTTTGTTATAATTTGTGGATAAAGGAGTAAAAATTAATGATAGAAACAATTTGCAGGGACTGATCTGTGATAAACAGCAAGGAAATCTTCGCGCAGAGGCCCTCGGTGACGTGGCGGCTTCTGGTTGGTGCGTACCCCTTCGCGAAGTGATTTAATCCGGAGCGTTGGTGGAAGATCTAACGGTGCAAACCAAAGCGGGGCGGCGCCTCCGCCGGAACTCAACCGGAGAAGGAAAAACGCGGCGGTGGGCATGACCGGAAAACACGTCCTACGCATTACAGGGGGAATTTGGACAGGGGAAGCATACCCGGAGGAAGACGAGGTCGAGGCGATCTTGGTGGCGTGCTCGAAGACCCTGGCGTATCTTCCTTGGCTCCCAGTTGCTCGCCGGAGTTAGGGCTTGCGGCGGCTGTCGTCGGTCGTCGATCGATCGCCCGCTCTGGCACAGTTTGGAACGCCGAAACATGTCACACGGGTGCGCAAGACAAAAGCAGAGAGGTTTGAAGGGATAGGAGGGCTCGGAGTCGCGTGAGCTTACCGAACGCGGAGAGTTTCGCCGGCAGCAAGTCGACGGAGTTTGAGATCGATCTCGGGCACGTGGAGGCGAGTTTAGCTAGGGTTCGGGCGCGGAGAAACGGGGGCGGGGTTGGGCTATTTATGGGGGCGGGGAAGAGATAGAGTTTCGTTCGAAAATGTCACGGGATCGATCTCCGGATCGATGGAGGTTTCCAACCGAAGTTCGTTTCGGAGGTTGAAGATGATACGATCCGTCAGAGGTGGGACCCGGGTGTCGGTGGGAGGAGAGGTGAGCTGGGTCGTGTCGCGCGCGCGATGGAAAGAAGGGGGGGGTGGACTGGGCCGTGCGCGCGCGGGGGGGAAGAAAAGGTAAACGGGCCGAAGCAGGCCGGCTCGGTGAAATCTCCTTTCCTTCTTTTTTTTTGTTCTTTTTTTTTCTGGAATTTCATACACTTTGATTCATAACTCCAAATGGATTCAAATTAATTTGTAGAACTAAACTTTACCAAAATAAATATTTTGAAAGCATTTTGTAACATTTTTATAAATCATAGATTTTGATTCATTCAATATTTATCACAATGATGCAAATGAAAAATGCAATTATATGATGCATGCTATGGATGCAAAAATGAAAGTTTTAATTTTTTTGGAAATTTGGGATGTTACAGACTAACCCCCTTAAGATGAATCTCGCCCTCGAGATTCGGATTGGCTAGCAAATAGGTGAGGATGTTCTTCCTTGAGATCATCTTGTCTTTCCCAAGTCGCCTCTTCTTCTGAATGGTGATTCCATTGTACTTTGCAAAACTTGATGGTCTTAGTTCTAGTAACTCTCTCTGCTGTCTCCAAAATTTTTATGGGTTTTTCCTCATAGGTGAGATCGCTTTCAAGCTGAACTTCCTCTAGTGGCACTGTATCCCTCAACGGAGTTTCTGCCATTCCCGGGTGACACTTTTTCAGCTGACTAACGTGAAAAACATTGTGAACTACGGAAAGTGCTTCTGGTAGTTCCAACTCATATGCCACTTCTCCTTTACGTGACAAATCTTTATAGGGTCCAATGAATCTTGGTGACAGTTTTCCCTTGATTCCAAACCTCTTCACTCCTCGCAGGGGTGAGACTCTAAGATAGGCTCTATCTTCAATATCGAAGGTGACTTCTCTTCGTTTGGAATCGGCATAGCTTTTCTGTCGGGATTGAGCTGTCTTCAGTCTGTCTTTAATCAACCTGACCTTTTCTTCAATTTCTTCAATTATATCCGGACCAAACAGACTCCTCTCCCCTACTCCACTCCACAAAAGTGGGGTAGTACACTTTCTTCCATACAATGCTTCAAATGGTGCCATTTCTATGCTGGCTTGATAACTATTATTATAAGAGAACTCAGCATAGGGAAGATTGTCATCCCAACTAGACTTATAGTCTAAGGCACATGCTCTCAACATGTCCTCCAAAATTTGATTTACTCTTTCAGTCTGCCCATCCGTTTGTGGGTGAAATGCTGTGCTGAACTCGAGCCTAGTTCCCAGGACTTCATGCAGCTGTTTCCAAAATGAGAAGTGAATTGAGTGCCCCTATCTGACACAATCTTCTTAGGGACTCCATGCAAACATACTATTCTCTTCATGTAAATATCTGCTAGCTTGGCACTGGTGTAAGTCGTCCTTACCGGCACGAAATGAGCTACCTTGGTCAAACGATCAACAATAACCCATATGGAATCATAACCAGACTTGGTTCTAGGTAGACCTGTGATGAAGTCCATCCCAATCTGATCCCATTTCCAGTCGGGTACTGGTAGAGGTTGAAGTAAACCTGCTGGCTTCTGATGTTCAGCCTTCACACGGCTACACACATCACACTTAGCAATATACTCTGCGATATCCCTTTTTAAATAGTTCCACCAGAACCTTTCCTTCACATCCATATACATCTTAGTATTACCCGGGTGTATGGAGTAGGGTGAGTCATGAGCCTCCTGGAGTATCAACTTTCTGAGATCAGCATCTTCTGGAACGCAAATTCGTTCCTTGAACCACACTGTGCCTCTTTCATCCAATCGAAAACCTTTGGCCTTGCCTTCACTTAAGTTCTTCCTGATTTCTTCCATCGTTTTGTCTTTCTTCTGACCTTCTTTGATTTTGTCCATCAAAAGAGGTTGCACTTCAAGAGAGGCCACATAACCTTCCGGTACTACCTCTAGTCTCAGATCTTTGAGTCCTTTGCGTAGGTCTTCTGGCAATTCCCCTGCCGTGAGTCCGTTAACATAAGTTTTACGGCTCAGAGCATCTGCTACCACATAGCCTTTCCTGGATGATACTGTAAACTTAAGTCGTAGTCCTTAATCAATTCCAGCCATCTCCTTTGACGCATGTTCATTTCCTTCTGCGTGAAAAAGTATTTAAGGCTTTTGTGATCTGTGAAAACTTCACAACGTTTTCCCCAAAGATATGGTCTCCATGTCTTCAGTACATGTACTACAGCTGCTAATTCTAAGTCATGTGTGGGGTAGTTCATTTCATGCTTCTTAAGTTGCCTTGAGGCATATGACACCACTTTGCCTTCTTGCATCAACACACCTCCGAGTCCCCGATGCGAGGCATCGCAGTAAACTTGGAAATCCTTCTCTAGATCAGGCAAACGTAAAACAGGTGTTGATACTAAGCGTTTCTTCAACTCTTGAAAACTAGTTTCACACTCTTCAGTCCACACAAACTTCTTATCCTTTTGTAGCAATTCTGTTAAGGCCTTAGCAATCTTGGAGAAATTTTCAATGAATCTCCTATAATATCCTGCTAGTCCCAGAAAACTACGAATTTCTCCCACATTCTTGGGTGACTCCCAGTTGGTGACAGCTGAAACCTTTTCTGGGTCTACTGCTATTCCATCCTTAGATACGATGTGTCCTAAGAATCCCACTTGGTCCAACCAAAACTCACATTTGCTGAACTTGCCATATAACTTGTGCTCTCTAAGCCTTTGCAAAATTTGATGTAGATGTTCCTTATGTTCATCATGGTTTTTGGAGTAGATTAAGATGTCATCGATGAATACAACGACAAACTTATCTAAGAAATCCATGAACACTTTATTCATCATATTCATGAAGTATGCTGGCGCATTGGTTAAGCCAAAGGGCAAAACTGTGTACTCGTAAAGACCGTAACGGGTGGTGAAAGCAGTTTTTGGTATGTCCAACTCCCTAACCTTCATCTGAAAGTATCCAGATCTGAGATCAATTTTTGAGAACACACATGCTCCCTTCAATTGGTCGAAGAGGTCATTGATTCTAGGAAGTGGGTATTTATTCTTGATGGTTACTTCGTTCAAAGCTCTATAGTCTGTGACTAGCCTCTGAGTACTATCTTTCTTCTGAACAAACAAGATTGGTGCTCCCCAAGGTGAAGAACTTGGACGGATGAATCCTTTCTCCAACTGTTCTTCTAACTGTTTCTTGAGTTCCTTCAGTTCATCTGTTGCCATTGGGTATGGCCTCTTAGCTATGGGCCCTGTACCCGGTTTAAGCTCAATAAGAAACTCAACATCTCTATCGGGTGGCATTCCCGGTAGTTCTTCAGGAAACACATCTGGGTATTCTCTTACTATGAGTACATCACCAAGGCTAACCCCCTTAAGAGAATTAAGCCTAACTTTCTTCATTTCAAACTTCGACTTGAATCTGATCTTCTTGTTTTCTGGAGTGGTGAGGGTGATTGCTCTGTTTGCACAGTCTATGATTCCTTCAAATTGAGTCATCCAATCCATCCCTAAAATGACATCCAGACCTTGGGTTTCTAGGATGATTAAGTCCGCTGGAAACTCATGTTTTCCAATCTCAAGGCTAAGTTGTCTACACCCAGATGATACTAACATTTCTCCTCCCGGGGAACTGACTCTAATAGGACACCCCAAATTTTCGGTTGCTAGCCCATGTTTGTTAACAAATGCTCTTGATATGAATGAATGAGATGCTCCAGTATCAAATAAAACTAATGCTGGAAAAGAATTGATTAGGACTGTACCAATCCCAGCATCAGGTTCATCAAGGACTTCTTCAACATTAATGTGGTTCACATGTCCCTTGTTGAAAGGGTTGGGCTTGGTAGGAGTGTCCACTCTCTTCTCAGGACATTCATTAGCATAATGTCCCTTGTTGTTGCACTTGTAGCATAGCACTTGACTGAGATCCTTCTTTTCAAAATTTGGGCGTTGCTGACCGTTGTTTTGATTATTTCCAGAATTTCCATTCCCTTTGTGCCCTCCATTGGATCCTCCATTGTTTCCCTTGAATCCTCCATTATGATTGTGTCCATGTTTGTGGAAGTTACCCCCAGTGTGGTTTCCATGTTTGAAACCCTGGTTCCCATCATGAAAGTGTTTCTTGAATGAAGGTTCGGAGGAATGCTTGTTCATCTTCCTTTTTCTGTTTTCAGCTTTCTTTATGCTATCCTCAAGGGTGATAGCTTGATCAAGGAGTATCTGATAGTTTGGGGCATAAGCAACAGTCAGAGGTATCTTCAGCTCGTCACTAAGTCCTTTGAGAAATTTTGCCTTCCTCTTTGCATCTGTGTCAATGTCCTCAGGAGCATATCGTGACAAGGCATGAAAGTCATCCATATACTCCTTAAGGCTTCTGTTTCCCTGACGCAGATTGCGAAACTATTCCTGCTTCAGATTCATAATGCCCGTGGAAATATGAGCATTACGGAAACCATCTTTGAAGTCCTCCCAGGTTAAGGTATCCAGTGGGTGAGTAACCTGATAAGTCTCCCACCATTGTGCAGCAGGTCCTTCTAACAGATGTGCGGTGAACCTCACCTTCTCAGCATCATTACATTCAGATGTCACCAGATCCTTTTGCACAGAATGCAGCCAGTCATCAGCCACTAGTGGCTCAGTTGAACTTGAAAACTTATTTGGCCTAAGCCTAAGGAACCTGGCAAGTCTATCCACTGGAGGAGGGGGTGGTGGTGGATTGTTGTTGTTATTGTTGTTGTTGGTTGCTGCAATGAATTGAGTCATCATGGTCATCAGTTGGGCTTGGGCGGCCATCAACTGCTGCATAGCATCATTGTTGTTGTTGTTGTTTTCGGGAGCTCGACGGGGAGGCATCTGTTGTTTAAGCATAGATGAGTAAAGATAGAAAGGTCTAAGGGAAATAATTCTACCCATGCACACACAACAATCAAGCAACAAATGACAAAAAAAATTCAAACTTTTACTAATCTTGGTCCAATAACAGAAGCAAAAAGAGATAGTTCTCTTACTACACAATTGGTAAATCCTAAGCTTAGAAAAAAAATCGGAATTCTAAACGCGTGTAAAGAAAAATGGTAGTCTCTCTAACTATCCTAGCCTTCAATCATGAAAACTTCTTCATCCACTTCTTCTTCAACGTCTTCAATCTCATAGCCTTCACGGGTTAGCATGTTTCTGAGGTCTGCCACTTCCTTTTCCAACTCTAGGTTCTGATCTTGGAGGTACTTCTTCTCAGCACGAAGACGCTTGATCAAGTCGCTATCAGCTTCAAGCTCAAACTCATTGGTGGAAAGTTCTACCTTCAACTCCCTTATTTGCTTGTTTCTTTGCTTGACCCTCTTTTCTTGACTCATAAATTTCTTCTCTTGTAGCTAGAATTTCTCCTCTAGTTCCTTGGCCTTCTCTTCTTGTTCCTTCATCTTTTCTTCATTCTCCTTGACTTGGGCGCACATCTCATCATTTTTGTAGAGCTCTTCAAAGGAATCAAAATAGAGTTCATAGACTAAGAGTTCTAAGCCTTGGAGGTAATCGCTCACGAACTCATCCTTGCCCATGTCCTCGGTGCCATAGCAGCAAGGGTATCCATCTTCATTACGTCTTCCAAAAGGGAGGGAGTAGTTTCCTTCCAGTTCCTTGAAGTAGCGTCCACAAAGGCGACCTATTGTGTATTGCATGACGACGTCTATTCCTCTCTCTATGGAGACTCCCATTATTCTTGTCTCAATGGACGCTTCGCCTTCACGTCCTTGTTGACAAATGCTGATTCCCCAAAGGTCTTCTCTCTTGAACTTCTTTAGTATGCATCCCTTGATCCTGGGTGTTGGTAGCTTCAGATGCTTGAGTATGTCGAACAAGATGCTGCCAAAACGAGACACCGGGTAGTCTTCCTCGCAGGTGTACTCGAATCTCTTCATCCTTAAGGTATGAAGGAAAGATATGAGATAAAAAAATAAGGGAACAGAAAAGTACCAGAAGAAAAGCAAGAATATTTTATAGAGGTTTTATACTTGGTAAAATTAAGTTTTTGGCCAACCTATTTCTAACCAAACCTAGGGTTCGATCCTACAGGCAACACAATGCTCTGATACCATCTGTAATGTACCTGCACATAAAAATTGCAGGTACCTGTGTATAGTGCAAACCTCTGGATCGAATCATTTGCACACACAGTTTACGATGAATATCACAACCTTGTATCAATATTACACGAATAATCCAGACTTGGTAAAATAAATAGTTTGATACATCTTTGCATAGCATAAAGCTAGCTCAAACAGTAAAGCAGCGGAAATAAACTTCAATGAGCCTCCATCTTCATGACACGCCACAGGCGATAACATGTTGGTGCAGACTCGAACCCAAAACGAAATCCTTACTCTTCGTCAGAAACTTCTGCAATAAATAATAATTTGCAACAGAGTGGGTCAGATTCCATATAAAATGGAGCCTGGCAAGTGACACTATGGTGGACACTTTGGAATAACTCTATAGCCTATATGCATATTTGGCTGGTGGAGTTTAAGGCTAATTTGCATAAAGCCAATTTTTCCTACTCTTTTGGAAACATTTTCTTGAATTCAAGACAAGTATGGCATGAAAACCATAATCTCATCTTCCCCTGTTCACCCATCAAATTTTAACTTAGAAATTGGAATGTTGGGAGCCTCCGTTGAATCCTTGATCAGCTGCTCAAAATTGTCCGTAACCGAGGACACGGCTAAGTACTTAGTTTTAACTCTGCAGAGGTTGTGCACTTTCACCATTAGACCCAACAAACCCAAACTATCCTCAAGCACACCATTTGTGCTAAGGAAAAGGAGAGAGTTGAGACGAGACTTTTCAGAAGCATTTTCCCGTCCCTTGTAGACTTGACGCGCTCCAAGCTAACCATCTACCACCACCTGTCAAGTCGGGCCGAGTCCACGCAGCTTACTCCATCTAGCCAGAGCCCATTGACTAATGGTTGCACGAGAAGCAATCTTCACTTAGAGAAAACATTGGTCCCTTTATTACCCTAGGTGGCCATCCACAAGTGACTATTCCTTAGAGGTCACCCCTAAGGAATAACACTCAACACAAACCAATCAACACCAAAATCCACCCAGGTGTTACATTAACTTAGTAAAATTTACTTTTCCATAAAGCAACTTGTGCAAAGCTTCAATAATTCTACCAAGTCATTTTATAGGTTCCTAGACTCAAGGGGTGGAGAGTTCTAAGGTTTTGCATAGCAAACTACTAAGTCCAACACATGCATAAAGAAAATACTCTAGGTAATGCATAGAAAATACTTAGGAAATTTATGGGGTGTGCCACTTGCCTTGGCAACAAGCAGAACAGCAACAACAACTGCAGTCCTCGTTCCTCTCCGAAGATTCTATCACAACAAACAGTACAACATAAACAAACAAGTTTTCTTAAAAACACTAAGGAAGATATGCCATGTATGATGAGCAAAATATTTCTAAGGACTAGATGCATGCCATGCGATGAAATATGTAAGTTAATGCGAGGCAAGTTTTGGGGTCCAACATTTTACTAAGGACTTAGGAGTTTCCAATAATTTTCTAAGGACAACACTTAGAGAAAAATTAGTACCTCTTACCAAATAAAACTCTCATTTAATTCCTAAGTATTTTTAGGTGGTAAAGGTTCTATAATACAATATATACCTTTATATTTCGAAAACATGAAGAAAACAATCTTTATATTTAATTTTATTTATTATATTATATCTAAAAGCTTTTAATCACAATATTTACACAAAAGCTCATAAAATTTTCTAACAAAAATTATTGGAAAAATTCCTGCAGTAGTACTTGGCCTTACAAATTCATAGCAAATTAGTTTGATGCAAAATAAATTTTATATTTGTTGTTATGCTTAATTTACCATTAATGCCACTTCTGTTTTTAAACAAAATTTATTCAATAAAATACAAATGTAATGATGCCAAAAGTTTCTATACTTCATAAGCTTTCCAAAACAATTTTTGTTATAATTTTTGGATAAAGGAGTAAAAATTAATGATAGAAACAATTTGCAGGGACTGATCTGTGATAAACAGCAAGGAAATCTTCGCGCAGAGGCCCTCGGTGACGTGGCGGCTTCTGGTTGGTGCGTACCCCTTCGCGAAGTGATTTAATCCGGAGCGTTGGTGGAAGATCTAACGGTGCAAACCAAAGCGGGGCGGCGCCTCCGCCGGAACTCAACCGGAGAAGGAAAAACGCGGCGGCGGGCATGACCGGAAAACACGTCCTACGCATTACAGAGGGAATTTGGACAGGGGAAGCATACCCGGAGGAAGACGAGGTCGAGGCGATCTTGGTGGCGTGCTCGAAGACCCTGGCGTATCTTCCTTGGCTCTCAGTTGCTCGCCGGAGTTAGGGCTTGCGGCGGCTGTCGTCGGTCGTCGATCGATCGCCCGCTCTGGCACAGTTTGGAACGCCGAAACATGTCACACGGGTGCGCAAGACAAAAGCAGAGAGGTTTGAAGGGATAGGAGGGCTCGTAGTCGCGTGAGCTTACCGAACGCGGAGAGTTTCGCCGGCGGCAAGTCGACGGAGTTTGAGATCGATCTCGGGCACGTGGAGGCGAGTTTAGCTAGGGTTCGGGCACGGAGAAACGGGGGCGGGGTTGGGCTATTTATGGGGTTGGGGAAGAGATAGATTTTCGTTCGAAAACGTCACGGGATCGATCTCCGGATCGATGGAGGTTTCCAACCGAAGTTCGTTTCGGAGGTTGAAGATGATACGATCCGTCAGAGGTGGGACCCGGGTGTCGGTGGGAGGAGAGGTGACCTGGGCCGTGTCGCGCGCGCGATGGAAAGAAGGGGGAGGGTGGACTGGGCCGTGCGCGCGCGGGAGGGAAGAAAAGGTAAACGGGCCGAAGCAGGCCGGCTCGGTGAAATCTCCTTTCCTTCTTTTTTTTTTGTTCTTTTTTTTTCTGGAATTTCATAAACTTTGATTCATAACTCCAAATGGATTCAAATTAATTTGTAATAATTTTTAGAACTAAACTTTACCAAAATAAATATTTTGAAAGCATTTTGTAACATTTTTATAAATCATAGATTTTGATTCATTCAATATTTATCACAATGATGCAAATGAAAAATGCAATTATATGATGCATGCTATGGATGCAAAAATGAAAGTTTTAATTTTTTTGGAAATTTGGGATGTTACAGGAACAGTGCTCTGTTTGATGGTCAGCTTATTAGTGTTTCACGTTTCCATGTTACTTTGCAATTGGTGTGTAAGCTTAGTGCCCATGCTTGGTATCTTACAAATGTGTATGGCCCCACCATTGCGGAAGATAGGTCTTGTTTCATTGATTGGCTAGAAAAGATCGACACCTCACCCATGCATCTTTGGATGATCTTGGGAGACTTTAATCTTATTAGAGGGCCTGAAGATAGGAACAGAAGTGGGGGTAACATTAATAATATGTTGCTATTTAACATAATCATTTCTCAGCACGATCTTGTGGAAATTTCTCTTAAAGGTCGAGCCTACACCTGGTCGAATATGCAGGTTGAACCCTTGCTTGAAAAGCTTGATTGGATTTTCACCTCTCCTGGCTGGACCACCACATTTCCCAATACTTTGGCTACCCCACTGGCTAGGCTCTCTTCAGATCATATCACTATCAAAATCCAAATTAACACTTCTATCCCCAAGGTTCATTTGTTCAGGTTTGAGGATTATTGGATGGATTTCCCTGGATTCTTAGAGGCAGTGGTTAAAAATTGGCAATATATTGGAAAATTTAAAAATGCTGCTCAAGGCATCTCTGCTAGATTTAAGTCACTCAGATATGGTTTAAAGAAATGGAGCAGACAAATCTCGAAGCTCAATAAAATTATTCATTGTTGCAGCTTTGTTCTTGCCATGCTGGATGGTTTGGAAGATCAGAGACAGTTATCATATCTTGAGACTAACTTCAGACTTGCTCTTAAATCTCATATGATTAAGCTATTGGAAGCTAAACGTATTTATTGGAGATCTAGGGCGAAAATCAGATGGGCCAATTTGGGTGCTGAGAACACCAGTTTTTTTCACACCTTTGCGACCAAGAGCTACAGGAGCAATTTCATTGCTTGTCTTAGGACAGATGATGACAGTTTGGCTTGTGATCATGAGGAAAAGGCCGCCATTATTTGGCATTCATTTAAGAACAGAATTGGTTGTTCTGATAATCCTGATATGCTTTTTGATCTGCAAAGTTTAGTTAACAATAATGTCACAGTGGATTTTGATCAGCTTGAGGCCCCTTTCACCATTGAAGAGATTGATGGGATTGTGAAGGATATGCCAGCTAATAAGTCTCCGCGCCCGGATGGGTTTAATGGTGCTTTCCTCAAGAAATGCTGGCCTCAGATTAAGGCTCAGTTCTATGATCTTTGTTTCACATTCTTTGAGGGAAACATTAACATTCAGAGTATTAATTCTGCATTCATCACACTGATCCCTAAGAAACCAAACCCTGAATCCGTCAATGATTTTAGACCTATATCTTTGGTTAGCCTCTCACTTAAATTTCTGACTAAGTTGCTTGCTAACAGAATGCAGAAAGTTATTGTTCCACTCATTCATAAGAATCAATATGGTTTTATTAAAACCAGAAATATCCAAGACTGCCTTGCTTGGGCTTTTGAGTATATTCACCTTTGTAAGAAGTCTAAAAAGGAGATGGTAATTCTTAAGTTGGATTTTGAAAAGGCTTTTGATAAAGTGGAATACAGTGCCATCCTGGCTATGCTAAAGCACCTGGGTTTTGGGATTAAATGGATCAAATGGATTGAGATCATCCTTCGGTCTGCTTCTGCCTCTGTTTTGCTCAATGGGGTTCCAGGGAAGAATATAATATGCAGAAGAGGAGTAAGACAAGGCGATCCACTCTCACCACTTCTCTTTGTCTCTACTGCTGAGCTACTGCATTATGTGGTCAATGATGCCTGGAGAGATGGCCAACTTGACCTGCCTCTGGACTGTTCTTTTGGTCTAGACTACCCCAGTATCCAATATGCTGATGATACCCTGTTGATAATGACAGCTTGCTCTGTTCAACTGAGAAGGTTGAAAGTGTTACTTGATAAATTTGCATGCTCTACTGGCCTCAAGGTTAATTTTCAGAAGTCCTCTTTAGTACCACTTAACATCAGTTATGTTCTTAGCTCTGAGTTGGCTACTGTCCTTGGCTGCAAAATTGAGACTCTGCCTTTCCCTTATCTTGGTTTACCAATGGGTACTACTAGACCAAGAATGGAAGACCTTATTGGCATTATTCACAGGATTGATAGGAGGCTAGTTGGTATTGCAGATACTCTATCCTATGATGGTAGACTCATTGTTGTTAAATCCATTATTCAAGTTATACCGAACTTTGCTATGTGTACACTCAAGCTACCCCTGGGGTTTCTAGACTATATTGAAGGTTCAACCAGAGGTTTCTTTTGGGCTGGCAAGGACATCAATAAAAAGGGCAAATGTCATGTTAAATGGGCTGAGGTTTGTAAACCGAAGGATGCCGGTGGTCTGGGTGTATTGAGTCTAAGGACACAAAATGTGGCTTTGCTGATGAAGCATTTGTTCAAATTCATGAATAAACAAGATACACCATGGGTCAAACTTGTATGGCATGCCCATTATACTGACAAGATACCACATGAGGCTTTCCCATGTGGATCTTTTTGGTGGAAGGATTGCTTGAAAATCATGAACACTTTCATTGATATTGCTGCATGTAATCCAGGTGATGGATCCACTATCGTATGTGGATGGATAAGTGGTCAGATGAGATTCTTCGAGTACACATGCCACATCTTTGCTCCTTTGCCAAAGATCAGAATATTTCACTGAAAAAAGCAGTTGGGGTTTTTAACAATGATATTTTCGAGCTGTTCCATACTCCTATTTCTATGATAGCCTCTCAGCAATGTGATCAGCTTGGGCAGCTTCTGGATTTTCATCCTGATTCAAATGAGCTTGATAAATGGACTATGAGAGATCAGAACAAGAGCTACTCGTGTAAAAGAGTTTATGATGTGTTAACCCCTGTTACTCTTGCACCCCCACCTATGAGATGTATCTGGAAATCTTGCGTACTTCCTAAACATAAAATATTTTTCTGGCTACTACTGAAGGACAGGTTGAACACTAGAGACTTGCTAGCCAGGAAAAATTTCCAAATTGACTCTTTTGTTTGTGAGCTTTGTGAGGATGGTTCTAGTGAGGATCTTGCTCATCTATTTTTCGAGTGTGACTTTAGCAAGAATTTTTGGCTCAAGCTGAATTTTGAATGGAATACTGATCTGGATTTGATCAACATCATGATTGATGCCAAGAGAAGATATAAGCTTATCTGTTTCAAGGAATCTCTGATTGTGGATTGCTGGAGCATTTGGACCCATAGGAATAAGTGCATTTTTAATCACCAACCTATTGATCTTGATGTTTGTTTCCTTGACTTCGTAGACTCCTTCTCTCTTGTTAGACATAGAGCCAGACCCTCCCTTAAACAGGGAATGACCCAATGGGTTGACACTTTATGATTTTACTCTGTAAGACTTTGTTCCCTTTTGTTTTGTTGAGAAAATAGAAAATTTAACAGTGGGGATTTTCCCTACAATTTTGCGCCTCAAAAAAATAGGAGAATAATATCATGGAAATAACTTCCCTTCATATGAAATATGACTTAAGTTATATGTGATAAACCGAAGGAATCTTGTCAATACCGACTTGCAACCGCCATGATCCCTATGACTTATTTCATCTGAGTGATGACTTGATAAATTCACATTATAGTCTGCACTTAAAGTTTTCAAGTGAATCGTCAAGTCTTTACATCGGCCAAGTGGGAGATTGTAAGAATATTTAAGTGGCCAATGTAAATTATAGTGATTTTATTTAAAAGTTCTAGTATGATGGTTGCTAGAAATAGTAGAAAAAATCTAGGTTTAATTCCTTCTTTTCTCTCTCTAATAATCGTATGTGTACGTGTACAAAGATGGTGCCGAAGTGTGCATGTATCAACTAATAATCTAGATGCCCGTCACAATGAGTTGTTTGAGTTGGAACGGTCGGGGGCTTGGGAACCAGCCGTCCGTTCGTGAGCTTCACAATGTGGTGAAGCAGGAAGGTCCTAGTCTCCTCTATGTGATGGAGACGAAAATCTCGAAGGAGAGGGTGGAGAGCCTAAAGAATTATCTTGGTTTTTCTGGATGTTTTGGAGTTTCGAGTGTTGGCTTAAGTGGTGGAATTGCTTTGTTCTGGACATCAGATATGCATGTCGATATAAAAAACTTCAGTACATGTCATATTGATGCGAGGGTGAAGAAAAACGAGGAGAATGCGTTCGAATGGCGGTTCACAGGATTTTATGGAGCCCCTCGTACAGAGGATAGACACCATAGCTGGAGGTTTCTCCGAACCTTGTACGCGATTGAGCATTCTGCATGGCTGTGCGTGGGTGATTATAATGAAACTTTATATGCTGCTGAGCATTTTTCACGTGCAGTTAGACCAGAATGGCAGATGAGGGCATTTCGCCAGGCTGTTGACGACTGCGCCTTTACTGATTTGGGTTGGTCAGGAGTGGAATATACATGGGACAATGGACAACATGGCGAGTTCAATGTTAAAGCAAGGCTGGATCGAGCCTTTGGAAATGAGGAGTTTTTTAACAAATTTGCTCACAGTTCAGTTCGACATATCGTATCGACGGAATCTGACCACTGCTTTGTGTTGGTTCAGTTCCGAGAACGAATGGTCGAGAGGAGAGGTAGAGGGAGCCGGCAATTTCGTTATGAAAACGTTTGGCAAACTCATGTTGACTACGATAAGCTGGTCCTTGATGCATGGCAAAAGGGAGCCGGGCGAGATGGCTTAGGGGGTGTGGTACACGCCCTGAATATTATGCAGACAAATCTGAGCACTTGGGGTGCAAAGGAGTTTGGTTCGTTGACTCGTCAGGGTCGCAAGCTTCGCAAGAAGCTTGACCGTCTACGGGGCCGGTCAATCGGTAGAGGACCTTCAGCTGAGGAGAAAGCCATTGTTAAACAGTTGAGGGATACTCTGCGACAGGAGGAGATCTGGATGAAACAACGCTCAAGGGTTCAGTGGTTACGAGAAGGTGATCGCAACACTGCATATTTCCAGTCTCATATGGCTAAGAGGAAGCGGGTAAACACTATCTCACATCTGGAACGTGCTAATGGTACGAAGTGTGAGACGTGGGAAGAGAATTGTGAGGCGATGCAAGGGTTTTACCAAACCCTGTATTTGTCTCAAGGGTATAAGCCAATGGAAGAGTTATTGGATCTTGTTCCGAGGAGAGTTACTAGTGACATGAATGATGGTTTTGATAGACCATTCACTTCGGAAGATGTTAAAGGAGCATTGTTCCAAATGGCACCCTCTAAAGCACCCGGTGTGGACGGGTTTACGGCGGGGTTTTTTCAGCGACACTGGAACCTATTACAAGGTGATGTGGTGCCGGCTGTACTGGGGTTTTTGAATGGAGGAGACTTACCAGAAGGATTGAATGACACTTCAATAACACTCATACCTAAGGTACGACATCCGCAACGCCTGTCTCAATATCGACCAATTTCTCTATGTTCGGTCCTATATAAAATTGCATCCAAGTGTATTGCCAACCGAGCTAGGATTTCTTTGGGGGAGATTATTGGAGAAGAGCAGAGTGCCTTTGTTCCCGGACGTCTCATAACAGACAATGTATTGATTGCATACGAAAGTGTGCATGCAATGAGGAAGAGGAAGAAGGGGAAGAATTGTGTAAGCGCAGTAAAACTTGACATGATGAAGGCTTATGATCGTGTTGAGTGGCACTATCTTCAGGCAATTATGTTAAAGCTGGGTTTTAGTGCGAACTTTGTCCGACTGATTATGAAGTGCGTGACATCGGTTAGGTTCACGATTCGGGCAAATGGAGAACAATTGCCGTACTTTACACCATCCAGAGGACTGCGGCAGGGTGACCCGTTGTCACCGTTTCTCTTTTTATGTTGTGCCGAGGGGTTTTCAACACTACTGAACTTCTTTGGAGGAAATACAGTGGATAGAGGAATAAGGGTTAGTGTCCGATCACCTTGGATTAACCATTTGTTGTTTGCGGATGATAGTCTTATTTTTATGAGGGCTATGGATCAGAGCGCAATCAGGCTGAACGAAATCTTGCGGATTTATGAGCAATGTTCAGGGCAATGTGTCAATAGAGAGAAAAGCTCCATATATTTTAGCCCAAACACACCTCAGCAATGCCGCCAGGAGTTGAAAGACTTGATAGGGATCCCAGTTGAGGCATTCAGCGAGAGGTATCTTGGTCTTCCGACGGCTGTGGGCCGTATCACGAGTGGTACTTTCAGCCACTTGGGAGAGAGGATCCGTAGCAAGATCCAGGGAGGATCTGAGAGAATGGTTTCGAGTGCTGGAAGAGAAATATTCTTAAAATCAGTGATTCAGTCCATTCCAACATTCAGCATGTGTTGTTTTCTACTATCCAAGAAAGTATGTAAACAACTGATTTCCTATATGGCAAGATATTGGTGGAGTTCATCCATTGACCGTCAATCAATGCATTGGCTTAAGTGGGAAGAATTAGCATCACCAAAGTGCAAGGGAGGAATGGGTTTTAGAGACCTCGAGCTATTTAATTTGGCATTACTTGGAAAGCATGGGTGGAGATTGATCACACACCCAGAGTCTTTGTGTGCCCGAGTTCTGAAAACCAAATATTTCCCAGCAAATGATTTCATGCACGCTATTGTTCCTAGTAGATCATCTGCAACATGGAGAGCAATTGTGGCTGGTAGAGAAGCTTTGGCTACGGGCTTGTTGAAAAGAATTGGGGATGGGAATTCAGTGTCAATTTGGACAGACAAATGGATCCCTGGACTTGGTTCTATGACACCTTCAGTTCAGATTGGCCAAGCAGAGCCTGGTGAGCCTCAAATTAATCTGGTATCTGATCTAATAGATATAGAGGATTGGTCCTGGAAGGTGGATATCATTCGGAAGAACTTTATTGTGCCAGAAGCGGATGCAATATTAAACATACCGCTGCGTCGAGGGGGCAGTGATGACTTCTGGGCATGGGGGTTTGAAAGAAACGGCATATACACTGTAAAATCGGCGTACCGATCTCTTGTGACGCGTAACGAGCTCAGCTCTCTAGCGGAAGGGACGGTGACGGAATCCTCGAACTCTGATACACAGTTATGGAGTCGTTTGTGGAAGTTACACGTTGTTCCGAAGGTGAGAGTGTTCTGGTGGCGAGTCCTCCGCGGAATTTTACCTGTGGAAGGGATATTACACTATCGGCACATTGCACCTTTGACAAGATGCAAAGTCTGTCTTTCAGCAGACGAGGATATTATGCATGCTTTGATTAACTGCATGCATGCACAGAGGTTCTGGATGGAGGCAAGGAGTATGCTCCAACTAAGACTCCCGAACCTGCATCCTAGGAGTTGGACACGTGATATAATCTGCGATCCTATGTTCACTGAAGAGGAACGATCCAAGATTGTTACAATCATGTGGTCTATATGGACGTCGAGAAACAATATTGTTCATGATAAAGGAAGCATGGATCCAGTGCAAGCCTTGCGGATGACGCGGGATGCGCTGGCTATTCTAGAGCTTCCACAAAAGTTTTCCAAGATCTTGCCAGGATATGGCTGGCGGCCTCCTGATACTGGATGGATTAAGGTCAATACTGATGCTGGCATATCTGTCGAAGCAACGAAGGGCGGAGCTGGGGGAGTGGCACGGTCCGCCGACGGCTTCATCAGCGCTTGGAGCAAACCTTTACCTGGGGTGTCGGATCCTTTGATCGCCGAAGCGATGGCACTCAGGGAAGGGGTGATATTTGCAAAACTAAGAGGTTTTCCGCGAGTGGTTTTTGAAGTTGATTGCTTAGAGGTAGTGAACCTCTGGGACTCGCGCGCTGATTCGCGCTCCGTGGTAGCGCCTATTCTCATGGACATTGAAGGGCTAGCTTTAGATTTTAACAGCTTTGTAATCCAGCATGTAAATCGTTCCGCCAACACATCGGCTCACCTCTGTGCCAAGTTAGCTTGCCAGCAGGATGACTCTGATTGTTGGATGAACTCTGTACCGAACTTCCTCACGATCAGTATTCAGGCTGATAGTGCAGGATCGTTGATTGAATAAAGCCCTAAGAGTTATCGCAAAAAAAAAAAAAATCTAGATGCTGCATGTGCCGATGAGATGCATGCATGATCCGATGAGATGCATGCATGGATCGATCGGACGCATGTGTTGCTTCACGGCTTCACATAGCAGAGACGCGTCGCTTGGCCAAGGAAACGTAATCGTTATGTTTGCCAAGGCACGCATGTAGGCAAGGGACGCGGCGATTGATACGGCCGTGTGCCTGCGCCCTGCGTACAAGCACGCAGCGACACGCCCGTCGATTACAAACAGTCGCGTCTCTACTTGGTATCATTTCGGGACTATAAAAGGGCCTCCGTACTTGCAGTCTAGGCATTTTTTTCGCTCACTCGCACAAGCGCTGCTTGAAAGGAAGAGCGAGTAACAAAGTACTAACACACATGCTGATGCCTAACGACTAGTTCGTCATCCATCAGAAGAACAATTACAGTAGAGATAGATAAAGGAAGAAAGACAGCATGTCAAATCCCAACGTGGAGAAAGGTTAGTAAATGAGATTATTATTGAATAATTAGACGATTTAGCATATGATTTAATTCTCAATAACAGTGAACAATTCATGACTAGAATAATACAAATTAAACTAATCATGTTATCTACGCAAACAGTAGATAAACAGATGTAATGTAGAGCATATACTAAAAGTAAGAACTCTAGCAAAACATCATATAGGAAGATCAAGAACACATACGGTGCAGCGGCAGTCGCACCACTGGAGTTTCCCATGTCGTCGCCCATGTCGTCGATGAAGAGTCTGGCGATGTCGGGGAAGAAGTCGTCGTTGGGGAAGAACTCGAAGCCAGTAGTCGCGCGAGTGCGCTCCCCAAAAACCTGATCGCCCCTCTCCCGTACAGTATCACAAGAGGCGGGGTTCCAGAGGCCTACTGTCCCTTCAACTGGTGCACGCCGGAAGACGGGATGGAGAAGTCTTGGTAGACGGCGGCGCAATGTTCTGGAACGGTGTGAGACCATGTATCTCGTGGTGGCGGCTAGGGTTTGCTCCGGGCTGTATATATGGAGCGAGTCGGGTAGAACGTGGGCAGTAAGCCACGATCGAGTCGGTAACGCCCCACGATCCCATTGGAATCGGAAACGGCAAGGTAATTAACGCGTCCGTTAATTACTAATCAATGACTCATTAATTTTTCCATAATGCAAAAATATAAGCTCGGCTCGGCGAGATTCCCGCAACCCGCGGCGCGTCGTGACGTGTCGTGTCGTGACGAGGCGTGGCGAGGCGAGCGAGGAGGAGGAGCGCGCGTGTGGCACTCTTCATCTTCTCATATTCTCACTAGCTCATACTAGTACTAGAACATCACACTATATAAAATGGTGCAACTCACTCTCCACAAGCAGTATGGGACTAAACATTAGTCACGTACATGGACAACCAGCTAACCAGAATGGGCCATGAGAATTTCGGATTTTAGTTGGGCCTTAGCCCAAGTACACTAAAATTCCAGCAATCCCCCACAAAGTCTCATTGGCACATTATACCACTTTGTTCCAAAACATTGTTTCATATACCGGTGCTTAGTGGGGACTGTTAAGTTGAACTCCACTTAGAAACTTATGCTACGTTAGACCGCAACTTGAATAGTGGACTATGCCTTGAACTACAAGTTTGTTGCGACCTAGTTTCACACAAGCCCTTGACCGATACTAGGCTACCGCAAGGCTTCCCCGCGGTGTGGAGCTTATACGTCATACTCCAAGGCCTTTCATGAGTTTATTAAAGAGCACCCGACTCTCATAGACTGCGACGTTTAACAGTCAGACTCATATAAGTGTGTTCCTCAAGAGATGCTCTGCAGGATAACATCTCCGCTTATAAAAGTAAGCCGCTTGGAACACATTAAGATAAATATCAACCTGCCATGCAGATCAGGAGGATAACATCCCCGCTTATAAAAGTAAGCCGCTTGGAACACATTAAGATAAATATCAACCTCCCAGCCGACCAACAGCTTGTCTCCCACTTCTAATTCACGGGATCTCCGATCACATAGAGTAGGTTACCACTGTGGACAACTCATACGGTGGGTCTCAAACCCATCTCCCTCGATGCATTATCTATCACGTTACGTGATAAACCCTTTGTGAAAGGATCTGCCAAGTTTTTAGACGTTTGGATATAATCCAACGCAATAACTCCGGAGTTCTTCAATTTTCTAACAGATTTCAATCTCCTTTTCACATGCCTTGATGACTTCAAATTATCCTCAGAACTTTTAATCTTAACTATCACAGTTTGATTATCACAGTTCATAAGGATAGCGGGTATGGGTTTTTCAATCACAGGTAAGTCCATCAAAAGCTCTCGAAGCCACTCTGCTTCAACAGTGGTTGTGTCTAATGCTGTGAGTTCTGCTTCCATAGTTGACCTCGTTAAGATGGTCTGCTTGCAAGACTTCCAGGAAACAGCTCCACCACCGAGTGTAAACACATAACCACTCGTGGCCTTAATCTCATCAGCATCATATATCCAATTGGAATCACTATAACCTTCCAGTACTCTAGGATAACCAGAATAGTGAATTCCATAGCTCGCAATGCCTTTTAAATAGCGCATAACTCTCTCAAGCGCATGCCAATGATCATCTCCCGGGTTGGAAACAAACCGGCTCAACTTGCTTACAGCAAAAGAGATGTCAGGCCTCGTGGCACACGCCAAATACATAAGCGAGCCAATGATCTGAGAATATCTCAGTTGATATCTAGCAATGCCCTGATTCTTTCGAATCAACACATTGGGATCATATGGTGTCGGAGAAGGCTTGCAGTCGTCATACCCGAAGCGACTCAAGATCTTTTCCACATAGTGGGATTGAAACAGTGTAATCCCACCATCACCATCTCTCAGCAGCTTGATGTTTAAGATTACATCAGCTACTCCAAGATCCTTCATCTCAAAACAGTGAGATAAGAAATCCTTAACCTCCTTGATTAAATCAAGATTGGTTCCAAATATCAGTATGTCATCGACATATAGACATAGAATAACTCCCTCGCCCCCATCATGGCGATAGTATACACACTTATCGGATTCGTTAACAATGAAACTTGCAGCAGTTAAAGTTCTTTCAAACTTCTCATGCCACTGCTTAGGAGCTTGCTTAAGGCCATATAAAGACTTCAATAGCTTGCACACCTTTGCTTCCTGACTCGGTACTACAAAACCATCAGGTTGATCCATATAAATTTCCTCGTCTAACTCTCCATTTAGAAAAGTTGTCTTAACGTCCATTTGATGAACGGGAAGACGATGCGAGGCAGACAATGAAAGTAGCACCCGAATCGTGGTCAGTCTAGCCACAGGTGAGTAAGTATCAAAGAAGTTTGCTCCTTCTTTCTGGGTATAACCCTTGGCCACAAGCCGCGCCTTGTACTTCTCGATAGTACCATCAGGCCTAAGCTTTTTCTTTAACACCCACTTACATCCTACAGGTTTGCACCCATAAGGACGATCAGTAACTTCCCAGGTTCCGTTAGCTAAGATGAAATCCATCTCACTACGGACAGCCTCCTTCCAGTAGTCAGCATCAAGAGATGCATAAGCTTCTAAAATAGTACTAGGGGTGTCATCCACAAGGTACACAATGAAATCATCACCAAAGGACTTAGCAGTCATCTGTCTCTTGCTCCTAACAGGAACTTCATTGTCATCCTCCACAGGATTATCAGTGTGTTCTGTTGAAATGGTAGGATCAAGAATCTCAACTAATTCCTGACTAGATGTATTAGGCATATCCTGATTTGATGAGCTAGACATACCCTTCATGAGAAAAATGTCCTCAAAGAAAGTCGCATCATTCGACTCCATAATCGTACCAACATGCATGTCGTGTACCTCAGATTTGATTATCAAAAATCTATAGCCAATGCTATGAAAAGCATAGCCCATAAGAACACAATCCACGGTTTTTGGTCCTAGCTTGTGCTTCTTGGGAATTGGAATATTGACTTTCGCCAAACAACCCCAAGTACGTAAGTAAGAGAGTCTCAACTTTTTCCTTTCCCATTCCTCAAATGGAGAAACGGTTTTGTTCTTTGTGGGAACTCGGTTTAGGACATGATAAGCTGTCAATAGCGCCTCCCCCCATCATGCCTTGGAGAGACCCGAAGTGTCTAACATGGCGTTAACCAAATCAGTTAGAGTTCGGCTCTTTCTTTCGGCTACCCCATTTGACTGAGGTGAATAGGGAGGCGTCCTCTCATGGATTATACCATGTTCCGCACAAAAAGAATCAAACTCATTGGAAAAGTACTCTCCACCACGATCAGACCTTAGCCGTTTTATTCTTAGATCAAGTTGGTTCTCTGCCTCAGCTTTATAGTTTTTGAAGAAGTTTAAAGCTTCATCTTTTGTTTTCAGGAGATACACATAACAATATCTAGTGGAGTCATCAATAAGCGTCATGAAATATTTCTTTCCGCCTCTCGTCAATATACCATTCATCTCACAAAGATCTGAATGTATAAGTTCCAGTGGTGCCAAGTCTCTTGCCTCCGCAGCCTTATGTGACTTGGGAGGTTGCTTAGCTTGAACGCACACTTGACACTTGGAACCTTCACATTAGTGAATTTCGGAATTAAATCCCAATTAGCTAGTCGCGTCATGCTACCAAACTTAATATGACAAAGTCGTGAATGCCAAAGATTAGACTCAATTTCGTGGCAAACATGATTAATAACTTTGGAGCAAATATCCGATAAAGATAGGCGGAACAAGCCTCCGCACTCATAGCCTTTTCCAACAAATTGTCCATATTTAGATATTACAACTTTATTGGACTCGAAAACCAACTTAAAACCATCTCGACACAACAAAGATCCGCTGACGAGATTTTTATTGATGGCGGGCACATGATGAACGTTCTTCAGACGCACGGTCTTCCCCGAAGTAAACTTTACCGACTCCACGAACAAAAGCATGTGACCCATTACCCATCAGCACGGGGGAAGTCCCTGTGATCTGGTAAGAAGAGAACATCGAGGCATCAGCACAAACATGTACATTGGCACCAGTGTCAATCAACCATTCAGGTGAATGACAAACTGAAAGGATGGTGGGAAATATTACGTACCCTGGAATCTTCATCTCAGTATCGCCAATGACAACATTGGCACTCTTTCCATTGTTCTCAGGTTCGCGCAGCTCATGGCGGTTGGGACAACGGGGTGCCCAGTGATTTGGATCACTGCAAACATGGCATGAACCCTTCCTCGGTTTATTGTTCTTCTTCTTGAAGTTGGTAGGCTGTGATGGCTTGAACTTTCCATCAGGCTTGCCCTTACCCCCATAATTGTTCTTGTTAAACTTGGGCTTGTGGGGCGGCTGGTAATTCTTCTTTTGTACCACATGGGCACTAGAACCAGCCTCGGTAACTCGAGCACGTGTATCCTTCGCTCTCGCCTTCTCTTCCACATCAAGTGACCCAATGAGATCCGAAACGAAAAACTCTTGTCTCTTGTGTTTCAGAGAGATAGCAAAGTTGCTCCACGAAGGTGGAAGCTTGGCGATAATGCCACCGGCGACAAACTTGTCCGGTAAGATACACTTAAAGTGCTCAAGTTCCTTAGCGAGTGACTGTATCTCATGAGCCTGTTGAACAATAGGGCGCTCATCAGTCATCTTGTAGTCATATAAAGTTTCCATGACATACAGCTCGCTGCCAGCGTCCGAGACCCCAAACTTGGCCTCGAGCGCATCCCACATGTCCTTGCCGTTAGAAAACGACATATACGAGTCCACAATGGAATCGTCAAGAATACTCAAAAGGGAACTCTTAAACATATTGTCGAGCCTCTCGAAAGACTCCTGTTGTGCAGGGTCAAGCTCGCCATCAGGCTTGCCTTTGGTGGCAGCATAGCAGTTCATGTTCTGAAACCATAAAACTGCTCTCATGCGCCACCGCTTATACATAACCCCTTTAAAGGGAAACGGCCTCGTTGACGCGATAAAGCCAGCAGTTGCTAATTGCCTATAATCAGGTTTTTGGATTGTTGAATAATTAGGCGATTTAGCATACGATTTAATTCCCAATAACAGTGAACAATTCATGACTAGAATAATACAAATTAAACTAATCATGTGATCTACGCAAACAGTAGATAAACAGATGCAATCTAGAGCATATACTAAAAGTAAGAACTCTAGCAAAACATCATATAGGAAGATCAAGAACACATACGGTGCAGCGGCAGTCGCACCACTGGAGTTTCCCATGTCGTCGCCCATGTCGTCGATGAAGAGTCTGGCGATGTCGGGGAAGAAGTCGTCGTTGGGGAAGAACTCGAAGCCAGTAGTCGCGCGAGTGCGCTCCCCAAAAACCCGATCGCCCCTCTCCCGTACAGGATCACAAGGGGCGGGTGTCCGGAGGCCTACTGTCCCTTCAACCGGTGCACGCCGGAAGACGGGATGGAGAAGGCTTGGTAGACGGCGGCGCAATGTTCTGGAACGGTGTGAGACCATGTATCTCGTGGTGGCGGCTAGGGTTTGCCCCGGGCTGTATATATGGAGCGAGTCGGGTAGGACGTGGGCAGTAAGTCACGATCGAGTCGGTAACGCCCCACGATCCCATTGGAATCGGAAACGGCAAGGTAATTAACGCGTTCGTTAATTACTAATCAATGACTCATTAATTTTCCCAGACTGCAAAAATATAAGCTCGGCTCGGTGAGATTCCCGCAACCCGCGGCGCGTCGTGACGTGTCGTGACGAGGCGAGGCGTGGCGAGGCGAGCGAGGAGGAGGAGCACGCGTGCGGCACTCTTCATCTTCTCATATTCTCACTAGCTCATACTAGTACTAGAACATCCCACTATATAAAGTGGTGCAGCTCACTCTCCACAAGCAGTATGGGACTAAACATTAGTCACATACATGCACAACCAGCCAACCAGAATGGCCATGAGAATTTTGGATTTTAGTTGGGCCTTAGCCCAAGTACACTAAAATTCCAGCAATTATGAAGTAATCTTTTGTTTGTTAAATCTTAGTTTTGCCAAGATTCTCTAAATTAAAGTTTATGCTTTCAAGCTTCACCCGCAGTTGGTGCTGCTGAAGTGCTGATGTCCATCTTCGCTCATCTGTGTGCGAACTTCCTGAGGATATATTACATCATAGAATATCCAGCACTTCTAATGCTATTTCCTTCTAGATTGATTTCAGGAAAATCAAGGTTCATAGAAAGAAATTTAAATAGGCTATTGGTAAGAAAAACAAGGATCTTGCATACATATTGTTCAATCCCGATAGTCTTATCATTGAATGGTACCAAGTGAGGTTAAGAAGATTCTTCTCGGGGTTATCCAAATATGGATATTTTGATACTTCATGCCACGATAAATACTTGACTAATCCAAACAGAGATATTTTGCTTCCTTTTATGATGGTTGGAACTGTGGTTTAGGAGGAGGAGGCATCTGATGGCGAACGTATCTCCGACCCGAGAGGACCATCATCGCATCATGAAGTTCATCAGACCGGGTCCCGACCGCTTTGACCGCTCCTCGTCGCCTCCTCCGGGTGACAGGGGGCGGAACCCTAGCCCCCGCCGCCGCCACCTCCCTTCCAGCTCCCTCCCCTAGTCACCCCCCGAGGCCGCCGGCGGACAAAGGCCGCTCGGCGCTGGTGAAGGGGGCGGCGGGTGATTCGTCGGTAAGGAAAAGAGCGCGTCTGAAACCTGATGGTCTTTTTGATACATGAGTTTTTGCTACATTGACTAGATGTTTTTGCTAAATATTGATGACCCTAGTTGGCCACACTCCTCGAGTTGTATGCTTCCTCTTGGTGCTGTAACATCTTTGGCTTGTACTTTCTCTCGTACGACCTCGTTGGCTCTTGTAGTCGCTCCGTTAAATGAGTCTTTTTGTGATAGTGTGAAGTGCATGGCGGTAAAAGCTTCGAATGGCAGCGCAGCCTTTGCGTCTTGCTCCTCCATCTTGTGATTGCCACTTATGATGACACAGTTTGGCACTCCTTGGCTGAAGATAGTAGTGATGTAATTTGGATTTGTCATCCTGCTTCTGGCTGATCTCTCGTGGCATGATTTGCTTTGCTTGGAGGATCCTCTTTGTCTGGTTTCTGTCTGAAGACTTCTATTGCTCGAGTGGCCTGTGGGTGCCACCTTCTGATTGATCTATGGTTTATGTGCCTGAAGAAAACACCTGATGGTATCGGCGCCTTTGCTGCTCCAATGTTTGCGAGCATGTTGTCTTATTTGTTACGCGTGCACGCTACATGTTGTAGCTCGCAACTGTAAAATCTTATTTGCCACATATCGAAGTAATCCTGATATCTGGCCAACTTGTCCATGCTCATCCTACTCGCGCCTGCCGCGTTTTGCGTGATTATGCATGAGCTTCCCCGGATGATGATGTTTTGTGCTCCTGATGCTCTTGCTAGTCGCATACCTTGGAACATGCCTTCGTAGTCGACTTCGACCTTTGATGGAGACGAAAAGTCTATCTCCAGTACATAGCTTATTCGTTCCTTGTGTGGTGTTATGAGTATCATACCTGCGCTTGTACCTCAACCATTTTTTGACCCATCAAAGTGTATTGTTCATGGTTTGGCGCGTGTGCCTTCTTCTTCTGCAGGCTCGACTGTCCATATGGTGCCTCATGTGTCGCGGTTGAAGTTGCCCGCTTCTTACGCTCTAGTTCTGTTACCGTTTCGCTTTCAACTCGCGTACTGTCTAAGGTTTGCTCTGTTCTGAATGTCTCCGAGATTCTGCAAAAGTCTCTGTCACAGTCATCTGATTTTTGAATGTTTCCATTGACTGTGATGACCCCTTTTGGACCTGGCATTTTGAGCTTGAGGTATGCATAATGTGGTACTGCCATGAACCTTGCGAATGCCGGCCGTCCCAATATGGCGTGGTATTGTGATTTCCAGTCGACGACGTCGAAGTCGATAAGTTCGCTTCTGAAGTGGGTTGCATCCCCGAATGTGACGTCGAGTTGGATTTTCCCTTCTGGTCGTACGGCTTTGCCTGGTACAATACCGTGGAAGCTATTTGTAGATTGCGAAAGATTCTCGACTGACCTGTTCATTCTTCGGATCATGTCGGTGAATATTATGTTGAGGCCACTGCCTCCGTCCATGAATATTTTGGTCATAGTATATCCTCTGATTTGTCCCTCGAGTACTAGAGCGGCGTGTCCCAGTCAATAGATGGCTGGTGGGTGATCCTCCTGATCAAAAGCGATTGTTATGTCTAACCCTCGCAAAAATTCTGTTACTGGGGGTGGAGCTAATACTGCCATATCGACGTTTCTTGTGTGGCGCTTTTGTTGTCTGTTGCAGGTAAATCCCTTCTGGATCATGTACATCTGTCCTTTTGGATGTGGATATGGGTGTCCACATTGTGCGGTATGTGATGTATGGCGCCTGCCATCTGGTTATTTGTGTCGTGTTGTGGCGGTGGGGGTAATGCTGCAACTGCCTGTGGAGGTGTCATATATGATGTCGGGGCAGCTAGTGGTTGTTCTCTCCTTGACTGCTTCATGTAATCTATCGCCATTTGCCCGAACTTGCGGTAGCTTCCCATTGTATGGTGCGATGTTAATCGGCCAGTCGCAGGATCTTTGAACATATGGAGTCTGCACTCGTCCTCCATTTTCTCTACAAATGATTTCTCAATTCTTAGCTCTGTGCATCTTTGCCAGTCTTGTCTTCTATAGCCCCGCGCTAGTGACGGCGTCGGTCGTCATGTCTGTTGACTGGTCTATCTCTTCTGTAGTTATCACTTCGTGTATCTCGACCATCGTCTTGTCGACTGCTTCACCGGTCATCTTGCTTTGTATCGCCTCGATTCCGATCGTCATGTGAGAATCCAGCTGCTATGAATTTGACTTTGTCTTTGCTGCCATGATCGTAGTCGCTCTTCTTCGTTTGTCGTCTCTATCGCGGTGGTCTCGACTGTCTCTCGGTCGCGATGTCGTTGCGGCGAGTGCGGAGTTTTGCTTTGAACTGTGTCTTCGCCGTCCGCCCATTCAGTTGCAAGCTTCATGAGTTCTGCCATGTTTTTTGGCTTTTGTTGACTGAGTGCTTCCCTGAAATCCTTTCTGTAGACTCCATTTGTGAAAGCGTCCATAGCCCTGTATTCTGATATTGCGCCCACAGAGTTTCGGATGGAAGTCCATTTTCTGATGTATGCTCTGAGTGTTTCGTCCGTCTTTTGTTGGCATGCTCTTAATTCCTCGAATGTTTTCGACCTTTCATGGAGGGGGTCAAAATATTTTATGAAGTCTTCCTTGAAGTGGTCCCAAGAGTCGTAGGTTCCTTCAGGTAAGGATCTTGAGCTAGTCGCGTGTTGTTCCTTCAAGCATTAGCTGTAGATATTGAAGTGCCGTCGTTGTTGTTCCTCGTTGGCATATGACTGCCAGTTTGTAATCTTCTAGCCAGCCTAAGGGTTCTTGTTTTGAGTTGAATTTTGGCATGGTTGGCAGGCCAAACTTTTTTGGCAACTTTGTTTCTTGGATCCGCCGGGTGAAACATTGTGATCCGCATGGCCATGCGTTGCGATTGTCGGGTGACTCGCGGCTGCCTGATCTCCTGTACCTGCTTCTTGAACGACTTCTTGATCTACGACGACTAGAATTCTTTCTGGCACTACTTCGCTGAGGGCTGCGACTGTGGCGTCCTCGCGAGTAACTTCTGCTTCGTCCTCGCCTTCCTCCATCCACCAGTTCCTTTGCTGCGATTTCTAGAGCCTTCATTTGCTGGAGGTATCTTGCTTCAACAGGGTCACCCGCATGTGGCTTTCCCGTTTGGAGGTATGCCCCTATGGATATGAGGGTGCCTTCTGCTGTTTTGGGGATGGGTATGCCGCTTGAGTCGAACGTTAGGAACGAGTTGTCGAGATTTCGAGTGACTCCTGCCCTTTCGTCGTCAGGGATTCTGTCGAATCTGGATTTGTGTCGTCCTTTTGTTCCTCCTGTAGAGCTGATAGACAACTGTCGTCTGCGTGCACTTGATATGCTTGCTTGCCTTCTTCGTTCCTCTAGTGTTGCCATGTATTGCTTTAGGCGCTGCGACTCCTGCCAGTTGAAGTAGTTGTATGTTGCTAACTCATTTGGAGATGCGTATGTTGGCATCATTATGCCATCTTCAATGACTTTTTTACTTTCGCAACTGTTTCCGCCGAGATGTCGAGCGTGGTTGTACCATCTGATAGAGTGACCGTACGGGGGTACTCGACCGATTGGCGAGTGGCTGCGTTCTCTGATGTCTCTGCAGCTGTTGCCACGTAAACTTGCTGGGGTATGTGATAAGGATATGTGTAGTCTGAGTGTTCTTCATATGCTGCCTCGGTGTCGCTATCCCACTCTGTGCTTGCGTTTTTGTTTTTGCTGTCTTCGCCATCTTCTGTTTGTTGCATGTATTCTTCATAGTCGAGGGACGCGTGATGTGGAGATTGGATCTCTGGGTTGGCGAAGTCGATCAAACGTATGCTATCTTCTGTAGGCTCATCATACTCGGAGAGGTGGAAGCTTTCTTCTAGGGTGTCGATCTGCATATGATCTTCGACTTGATTGGCATGAAGAGTTGATTGTACTTCCTCTTCTATCTCGTTTTGAGTCATGAACTCGTTGAATTTCCTTGTTGACATGGATCCTGCTATGGATGAGATCGGATTGATTTGTGATGTTGTAGCTCCTACGCTTCCAGCCGATGTCGTTGATATAACCATATCGTCAACTGAGGCAGCCAATTGTCCTTCAA